>JBAMMX010000001.1:2400000-3600000 GCA_037126225.1 Dillenia turbinata
AATTTATCAATCTGGAAAATTTTCAACTTGATTAGTTGAGACAATATTATGAGAAAACTCGGATTTCCGTATTCTATGAATTTTGATTTGTACAAAAGATGGGTGTTCTTCAATTGGGACCCCAACAACTCAAGTACATAACTTTTCTCAATGATTCGTCTGATTGCTTCATCTTCTCTTTTCTCGTTTCTTCAATCTTTGACATCAGAGAAGAAGCAGGAGGAGCTGATAGTCTGCTGGCTTGAGAAGAAAGAGACCTGAGGGAGGTCTTAGCATGTTGACTGAGTGACCTTAATGTGTAATTCCATCTGCAGAATCCTTGATCCTTTAGAACCTCCACCGTTGCGACTGTTGCAGCCACAGCCCAAGCTCTGCTTGTTGAACTCATGTTTGATCTTAGACGCGATTTTGAGATAACAAAATGATGGGTATTTTCTCTTTTTTTCTTGTGGGTGTTTTGGTTGTGCGTTTGATGATGCAAATGGCATGAAGGATTTTATATAGGAGCTAACTTAGTGGGCTGTTTGTGAGAAAAACTACAGGCAGTTTTGCCGACTGATTAGGAAGGCCGTCTGTTTTGGCTTTACAGCAAGTTGTGCCACCGAATCGGGACCCAATATGTGAGAGAGAGAGAGAGAGAGAGCCGGAGATATATGGGACAAAAAATGAGAAACAGCGGATGATGATGGGGTAGCAATTTTGTCTTGTCATACGTGCCCCTCGCATGCACACGGTTCCTCAGTGAGAGCCGGAGATATATGGGACAAAAAATCAGAAACAGCGGATGATGATGGGGTACCAATTTTGTCTTGTCAGACGTGCTCCTCGTATGCACACGGTTTCCTCATAATATCCCTGCACCTGAAGCTTAGAACAACTGGAGGAAGCCTCCGCGTGGTCACCTGGTTTTGGTTTGCTACAGTGTCATTCATCATCAAGTACTACCAAGTAGAAATGATCATTTTAAGCTCCAAGCTTTTACCCCTTGAAGGGTGATTAGCCGGTTTTTGGGACACCGAAAAATCAATCCGGTTAAGAAGCAGTCAGCTCGATTTACCTTTTATTTTATTTTGTTTGCACTATTTTTTTTTAAAACTAAAATAAAAAATTCTGTATTTACAAATTTCATCATAAAATTATAAGAAAAGATAATTATTATTGAATTCATATATTTTTTACATTAAAAACCCTATCTTAAATCAATTGAATCCACTTTTAACCTTTTTAAATGAGATTATATTGACTAATGTGATAATTATGGTTAGAAATCAAAGATCAAAGGAAAAACAATATTACGTTTGACTCACCAAATCGAAAACTTGTGAAATACATGACAACAAATTTATGATGAGAAATATTTTTATGGGAGAATTTAATTAGATTTACATGAAAAATGGTAAAAATTGTCTTTATTAGATGTGGATGAGATGAGATAAAATTAATTAAAATTATACATAAATATATTATCCCTCAAATTCTATATAATTCATAACTTATCGATCATTTTATTTAAAAATAAAGGATATTGATTATATATTAAAAAATTATAATAATAAAGTTTTCTGGAACAGATATTATTATAATAATTAAAGTTCTTTAAACAGAGCGAAGATAGTAGGAATCCCAGGGGTGTGATTTTCTTTTTATCATATTTGAATCAGATTACAAAAGATAGTACCTTTCCCCCCCCCCCCTCCCCCTACCCCTCTCTGTCTACCCTTTCCGAGTTTTAATTTCAACCTCTGCGGTTATCGGTCGCCGATGACGACGAAAAACAAACGACTTTAGCTGAAAGCTGAGGGAAAAAAAAGGAACGCGGGAACAAAGGACGATGATGATTCATGCTTCTTCTTGACTAAAAATGCCTGCAAAACTCTCCATTCGGCACGTGATCAGCAACCAATATCCCTACCATGTCAAGGTCGCTTCTTCTTCTTCCCCTTTTTCTGGGGTTCCATTTTTTGTTCCTATATTCTCAAATTTTTTTAAAATTTATTTTCCTCTTTCTTTGCGCGAAATGTTTAGGGTTCCGTTGGATTTGTAGTTTTTCTCTTGTTTGCATATCTTATTATAAGTAGCTCGTGGTTGTGCTTTTGGTTCTTTTGTCTACAATCCATTGTTAGTAAGTGATAGTGTACGGACATTTTTTTTTTTGAAAGGTAGTTGAAAATTTTTGGTATCCTTAGAAATGAGACTGGTGTGAGACTAATCGATGTTGCGACTTGGAACATAGGAACCCCGAAATTTAACATTATTGTTGTGATTTCAATTGATGGGAAAACTTGAAACTTGAAGAGAATAAATAATCGAGAAAGTAACAATTGTGGGTTGGTGTCCAAAAGGGGTGGAAAACCTTATAGTGCTTGTATAATGAGAAATATTGAGCTAGTTTACCTGATGGAGAAATATTGTCTCCATTATCTTGTTCAGTTCTTTTTGGAGGCTTAAATTATCTAAAGAGGCTTCTGCTGGACATCGCACAATTATTTGAAATATCTGAGGGGAGAACCATGTGATTGAATGATATACCCATTTTTGTTGGTACAGACTTTTGGCATTTCAAACAATACAAAGGGTCACTCATACCCTTGTTCCGCGCCGGAGGGCAAGCTGTTTGGAAATGAATGATAATGGTGAATATTTTGCCAATGGTATTCCAGTCTTCATACGCAGATTGCATTCACATTATAAACTCCCTTACAGAGAAAATACTATAAAAAAAGGTGAAAGATGTCATATGGAATACCAGTGATTTAAAGAACTTTCACACCCTTTCAGCGACTGATAGATTTTCGCACCATGCTCAAATTGCATGGAAGCGGCTTTCTCAGCAATGCTCTTACAGTGGACCTGCTGTACCACCAATCAACAGAATCGCCTGTGCAGTTAGTGTGGCTTTGACCAGGTCACACTTGGTAGCTCCTGGTGTTCTTGCATTACTTGTTGGAGAGCTAGCTCGTTCACAGAGAACATGGGCAGATGCCGAATACTTACCAGTAAGGAACTCTCTTTACATGAATGTACAGGATGGACAAATTTATTTAACCTCCTTAATCCTTTCAGTTTTAGAGGGCATGATATTGATTCTCAGAGTAATCTATCTGGCAATCCTGTTCTCGCCTAGCATATTTATGGCTCCTTTTGCAGATTCATTTGGTGATGAGTTTAGAAAATCATGGCTTCATGTTGTCCACAGAACACTTGAAAATGCTGGCCCAGCATTTATTAAATGGGGTCAATGGGCTGCCACAAGACCTGATCTTTTCCCAAGAGACTTATGCAATGAGCTTGCGATACTTCACACAAAAGCACCAGCACTTAGCTTTGCCCATACAAAAAATTCTATTGAAAAGGCATTTGGCCGAAAGTTGCCAGAAATCTTTGAGAAGTTTGAAGAAGAGTCTGTAGCTTCTGGAAGTATTGCACAAGTTCATCGAGCATCTCTGAAATTCCGATACCCTGGTCAGAAGATCAAGCCCATTCTAGTTGCAGTAAAAGTTAGACATCCAGGTGTTGGTGATGCAATTAGACGGGATTTTCTGATTATAAATTTCTTTGCAAAAATTTCAAGGTTTATGCCTACCCTGAGATGGTTGAGACTGGATGAAAGCGTACAGCAGTTCGCTGTGTTTATGATGTCTCAGGTCGATCTTGCTAGGGAAGCTGCTCAGTTGAACCATTTTATTTACAATTTCCGCCAGTGCAGAGATGTTTCATTTCCAAGACCTCTATATCCCCTGGTGCATCCAGCTGTTTTGGTGGAAACATATGAGCATGGGGAAAGTGTTACATATTTTGTTGATGGCCTTGAAGAACATGGTCGGATTAAAAGTGCCCTTGCTCATATTGGGACCCATGCCCTTTTAAAGATGGTTCTGGTATGGTTTCCTGTATTTCTCACCTTACTACTCTTCCATGCTGATTGCGAAATTTTGCTTTTTCTAATAATCATTTGCTTTATAACTGGTATAGCTGTTGATAATGGGACTGATAAAGGGGTGGGTTTGGATCAGGCAACCCTTTTTGATCACACCAGACCGAGATGTAGGGATGATAGTTTAGCCTGTTTTCTTAGTCAACTGAACCACCTCAAACCTGGAATGAATTTCACAAAATTCCCTGCATGTGCAAAACTTTATTGCTTATTTCTGGAGATACTGGAGGTCCTTGTTTCTTTCCTAAGGGGGCATAGGAGCAAATTTTATGTTAGGATTAGCCTGTTGTCCTGGATATTTTGGTGTGAAGGTCCACAATTGCATTTTCTATGGTGTGAAGCTTTCTAATTTGTTGGAGTCACTTGCCAATTGGGGTGCAATGTTAAAATTCTTGACTTGAAAGCAAGGTTCCTTATAAAAAGATTTTGTTGTTGAAAACCAAGAGGACAGCTCAAGAAATATGATTGAGTATCAAGCCAGAGTGGCTCAACTAGCATGTGCATCTAAGCTAAATATGATTCTTTTGGTTTAACTGTCTTGTGGTATGAGGATGGTACTATTAGCTGATGAACCCATATTGGATGATTAATCTGCAGTTGTTTGTTCTTGAGAGACGTATCTTAGAAGTCCTATAATTTTTGGCTTTTTGTGTGTGTGTGTGTGTGTGTTGAGGAAAATCATCTTATATCTTTGTGACCCTTTCTCACTATTTTAGTGACTTAGAGTTTTAGAATCAAATTAAGAATCTTGTGATCATTTTTAACCAGTCATAAAGATGCTTAAAATATTGCCACCCTAACATCTATTGTTACCACGAAAGGTCGACTCCTACGTTGATTTTCAAGGATAACTGCCATGATAATAAGGTTGCATGAACCTCATAAATGTTTAAATGGCAATTTGTGTGCCTTGGAGTGGAATATAGATTGGACATCATAATTCTGTGGACCTCAGGTTGTGTCTGTTCAATTCAAAATGCTGAGCCTCTTTGGAATTAGAAACATTTGAAAACAAGAAGATGCTAATTTTGATCAATAAGTTGTGGGTTAAAACTCTGCGTTCTAAGGTGAACATCTACAATATGAGAAACCAACATTCAATCTTGGACACAGTCTCTGAGATGAAGCATTTGAAATAGATGATTCAGGCTTTTTGAACAAAAGTATTGGCCATTGGGAGTAATGGAGAATCAAATCCATGTATTGGATCACATAGTAACATTTATGAGTTCTCATTGCTTGCTGCTTGAAGGAGCATCTTCCACTACTGGTGGTTCGTTGAGGATAGAAATACAATTCTCATAAGTTCACTGTGAAAAATTACTAAATAAGATACGTCAGAGTATCTATATGTAGAAGAACAAAAATTTTTTATGTGGTGAAGCTTAGTCATATCTTTGGTCCTAAAACTTCCATGTTATTTAGATTTTATTTAGGTAAGATAAGATGGTAAAAGTTAAGATACTTTGTATTCCACAATACCAGCAGCTAGTGGTGACTTTAACTGCCAAAATATGATTCAATTTGGGAAACCGCAGAAAAATGTGTAGTAGTGTGTGGCTTCTCTCTTAAGTTCAAAGGTACAACTCCTATCTTCAAACTTATATGAAAAACAGGTAAATCTTGACATTTTTAGATTCATTCAAGGATATTGACTAAACCATGATCCTCTGCGCAGAAGCTCGAATCAGTGCTCAAGTTCTATACTGACGTCACAGAGTTTCTGAACACCATAGTTAAATGCTTTTCGATAATTTTTAAATTTTCCATGCCCAATTTCCAAATCCACAATACCTGCTGCTACTAGTGACTTCTTTAACTGCTAGCAGATTGATGTTTATGATTCAATATGGGGAACCTCAAATGTGAGGTGTGTGTGGCCGCTCTCTTAAGTTCAGTTGTAGAACTCCTATCTTCACATTTTTTTCTGAACTTGTACATCTTGACATTTTTAGTCCATTTAAGGATACCGACTAAACCATGATCCTCTGCACAAAAGCTTGAAGCAGCTTGTGATGTATTCAAGTTCCATACCGACTTTATGAAGTTTCTGAGTGCCATAATCAAATGTTTTTGGATAAATTTTAAATTTTCCGGCCAACTTTCCAGATCTAGAAAGTGAGCTACTCAAACCCTTTTCAGTCTTCTTGTTCAGCTTTATTTTAGAAATAAGAATAAGAGCGTGACCATCTTTATTAAATTGATTGATTTCTAAGATCTTGAAAAAAATTTTCTAAATCATTGTGCTAAATGTTGTTACACTGTAGTTGGTATACAGCTGATCAATTATTTTTGCGGTTGAACATGCATGCAATTTTTTGGTTTTGTATCATTTCTGCTTATAGTATTCTGTATTAGTATTATGTGATCTGGTATCCCTGAAGTTTTTACTGCAAATAAATATTGTGTATTGTTCTAAAATACCATCATTTTCCAGGTAGACAATTTTATTCATGCTGACATGCATCCTGGCAATATACTTGTGCGAGTAGGCCACGGAAAGGCTTCACAGAAACAGCTTTTCAAGTCAAGGCCACATGTTGTTTTTCTCGACGTGGGCATGACTGCTGAGCTTTCCCAGAAAGATAGATTGACTTTACTCGAGTTTTTTTAGGCTGTGGCTCTTCGAGATGGCCAAACTGCTGCCCAGTGCACACTTCAGCTATCTAAAAGACAAAATTGTCCAAATCCAAAGGCATTCGTTAAGGTAATGCATAGTCCTCATGGCTCCATTGCAAGTTATTCTATCGTCTAGTTGGACGGTTAATCTAAATTCTATGACCAAATTCTGCTGTGCACATTCCTTCATGGAAATGGGTCTAGGGTTCAATGATGCTTAATCTAGTGTTGATGGTATAGGCCTGCTGTTATGTAGTCTTCCTCATGGACTATGTTATGGGGAATTCTGAGGATTTGAGTCTTTGTGCGAAAGAATGGGCTAGCTTCTGTTATGCCAGTATTTCTTAAAAAGTTGGGTGCAATTGACCTTTGCATAGTATTGGTCTTTGTTCTGTATCTTAGAACTCGGAAACATTTTTATCAAAGTAAAATGGCCAAGGGATTCTGCAGTCTCTTCCACTGAATATTGAATAAGCTGAAGTTTTATCACATGCGGCAGAACTTTTGGTCAAGCTGTAGGACTTAGGTCATTGAACCAGTCGCATGCCACTGTGATTTATAGCTCAAAGCCAAATGCGCTTTCTTTTGTGTTCAATGCAGTCACTGCTTATTGGTGTGGAACTCAGATTTACAGTTTCTGAGGGGTATCTTTGTTTTATGTTATTTGTGTTGCATCTGCAGGTGGTTTCTGCTACATTTTATGTTATTATATTATATGTTTGACTAGAGTGACTCTGGTTAACTTGTGGTGCTTGAATCTTATGCCTTAAGCACCACTACATTTTCTGGGCATGACTTTACCAGTTGTTATTCTGACAATTCTGAAGGAATATGGCATAAAAACTGCTGGTTTTCTCCATATCATGATTTCAATTTAACGTGGAACTGGATTTTGAAAATATTCTAATACTCATCCTCTTGCTCTGCTATATAAATGGTAGTCTTATCTGTTCAAAATAAATAAAATATGGCTTTCGTACTGTTTTGCAGGAAGTAGAAGAAACCTTCAATTTCTGGGCTACCCCAGAAGGAGATATTTACCATCCGGTTGAGTGTATGCAGATTCTGCTTGATCAAGTTCGGCGTCATAAAGTCAACATTGACAGCAATGTTTGCACTGTGATGGTAACAACTTTGGTTCTAGAGGTAATATGGCTTTTCGTTGTCATTCTTATTTTCTCAATGATCAGAATGGAGTACAGATTCATCCTTTGTGTGCATACATAAATCTGGATATTGTATGGAAATCTTAGTTCTTTGCATGACATATCTCACGTGATTATTTTTCTCTAAATACTTTAAACAGATCTTTTTTTCCCCTTAAATTAGTTTTATCATCAAAGATCTTTACAGCTAAGTTATACATGAAAGCTTTAGCAGATGGTTGGTTGAGACGTAAGACTGTGGATGCACATCCTTTACCTCCAAAGCTTTATGGCAACGGTTTAATGATCTGTTGATCATTTCAATGCTCGCTTTTTCCTTCTTACAAATTTTAGCAGCTTTAATCGATTTAGTGGCCTACTTAGAAACCTAATTCTATAAGACTTATATAGGATGCTATTGTGCTACTGGTATAGAATATGTAATGCTGCAAATTTCTTTAAGGTTGCATTATGGCCTTGCAATGTATGACATTGGTGTTTTATATTGCTCAATTGCTTGGAAGCAAGGGGGAGAGGGTTGTGAATTGGAGCTTATGATACTTGAACTTGCACTGCACCTCTTGAAAATAAATCTAGAATGCTTGAGTTTCTAGGATTCCTGAATCTTACAGATGCAAAGATTTGGTACACAGGTATATGATCTTAAGGGGAAAAAGGGTAGGATGGGTCTTGAAGTTAGGTTAGGAGTTAACACCTTGGTGCACCTTTAGGTTCGCTAGTGGTTAGAATTAGTAAGTACCACAAAAGAAATCCGTACTTAACTGAGAAGAAAATGAACCACTTTGAAGTTTAAGCATTTCATATTAGTAGCCATCAATTAAACTGATCAACAAATGCTATCTATGTTACTGGTGTCATGCTATCTGTGTTACTTGTGTCAACTAAGTCAGCAGGTAAAGATCCTTGAGTTAAGATGTCATGGTACCAAAATATTACTGATACCAAGTTTGGGGTTTTTTGGGTACAAGGAAAGCCACTCCCCATTGCGAGGCCCAATCGTCATGTTAAAAAACAAATGCTATCTAGACACATTGACAGTATGAGGGAATATATCTGTTTGCAATATTGATGAAAAATAACCACCAGTATCAGTCTTTTGAGCATTATCTTCAGAACCACCTTGACCCCCCGCCCCCCCAAAGAAAAAAAGATCAGCTGTGGCATGCCACAAAAATTATATTAGTGGTTGTGAAAATTTGTGCTTTACTAGACAGCCTTTGCTGTAAATCAGCAAATTATGATTGCAACAACAGTATCATGCCTTAGATAACAGTAGTAATCAGTGTCTCAATAATATATTAGATTTTGGTGTAAAGAAGTTGATGAGGAATTACAATCTTATGATATAGTAGTTTCTCCATGATGGATTAGTTTTTCTTCCATTCTGAAACTTTCTTTAAATTACATAGGAGCAGCGAGGCAAAAATCATTGGTCCTTTTATTTTAAGCTCCAAGCTTTTTCTCTCATTTGATGATTGTGATTCACCAACGAGTGCATTCATATGTAGACTCTGGCATGGCCTGCATAAGCATGCAATTCTTTCCTGATGTTACACTTCTTCTCTCTGGGCCTAGTCATGAAGCTCAGACTTTTTTTCATGTGCACATATCGGTTGATATCAACATTGTTTAGATTGAATTTATTTAGATTAACTTGGGAAAGGCTGATATTTTCCTGAGATTAATGACTTAATACCTGATTGAATAATTTTCTGGTGACTATTATGAAATTAACTCTCCCTCTCCTCTTGTAGGGATGGCAGCGGAAACTTGATCCAGAGTATGACGTCATGCACACGTTGCAAACATTGCTGTTTAAAGTTGATTGGGCAGAGTCACTCTTCTACACAATTGAAGGGCTCATGGCTCCGTAGAAAATGTGTTCAACCACGATTCGAGAAACCGTGGTCCTGTAAAAAGTGCTGCTTCATTTTTCTTCCAAACAATTTTGACAGAATGGTGGCAAAAGCAAAGGGGATGTGTTAGTGAGCTGTGAAATAAGGGGAAATAATCACACTGGGCAATAATGGTGTTTTGAATACACATTTTGTAATTGTTATCAATATTCCTAGGAACTCGCCACATTGTGATCCCCTTGTTTTGGTGAGGGAGTACTCGAAATGATGTAGGTGCCAGATATTAACAGAGAAATCAGATTGGCAATTTTCAGTGTCTTAATGTTCTTGTATCTTCTTATTTCTTTAGAGTTTATACTGGTCCTGTCAAACGAGGTCTGCATGGAATAACCGAATGTGATTAAATGGCTGCATGATTTGGACGAAGAAGCATAGACATCAGAGTCTCCCGTTTATTATAGGAAGGACAATGTCCTCGATTGGATGGTTTAATCAATTTTTGGGGAGAGACGATGTGAGACATTGATAATGTAAGTTTTAATAGCCAAAATGTTCGATTCCGATAACTTTACTAGGATAAGAGCATTTGCCACTGGCCATTGCATCTGTGTTACCTAGTTTTCCCTAACTTTAAATAAGTTAGAGATTCGAGTCTCCCTTCGCCCTGCTTAAGGTTAAAAAAGGCACAGAAGTATTTACAGTTGTGTCGCACAAAACCAAATCTTTTATGGGACATAAGTTTTATGGTATTTGGCAAGTCTACTGATTTGCTACACAAAGAGGAAGGTAGACTGCTAAATACTGAATGTGATGCCAGAAAAAAAAAAATGAATATCTGTAATTGAAAATGGGTAAACCTTAGAATGCTTGAAAAACGTAGCCCTAACCAAGTACAACGTTGAAAGCATGTTTGGACAAATGAATTCTGTTTTCAATTCAAATAGAATTTGTAAAAGATCACGAGCAACGTGTGGAGAACATCAAGCCCACCATGGAGCATCACCTGTCCTGAAATCAGTCTCAACCCATGGAATGAAAACAACCTTTCCATCATCAATAACGGCATGTGCCAGAGCCAAAGACTGCACAAAATCAACAGCAACCTTTGTTAGTTACCAGAGCAATGCAGAACCAGATACAATGTCAATAATGTGTGTGTGTGAGAGAGAGAGAGAGAGAGATTACAAGAGGAGCAGGTCCTCTGACAACGCGTCCTTGGTTGTTGTACTGAGAACCATGGCAGGGGCAAATGAATTTGCGCTCAGCCATTCCATGGCACCACACATCCAAGATGCGTGCTCACTGCATTGATACCGTACGTTGCAAGTGTTCTGTCACTCTCCACAACTGGGTTGGTAGGATCTCCCTACATATTACAATGCAAAAGACCATCAGAACGTTTGCCTTTCAGAGTAGCACAACGAAATCCACAAGATAAATACTGAGTGCAATTATCTTAGAATTGACTCACCTGCCTTCAGTCTTGGGATCATCTTTGATGAAAACCAGACTCATGAAAGTTTGTTGGGCGCCTTTCCCTGTCCTCTTGGGATGTTTTAAATCCAAGCCCACCTAAATGACTAGGCTTAGACTAAATTTCTGTAAAAGGAACGGTGAGATCTTAGCTCAACCACCTTAATTAGCTCATTAGTAATTGCACTGGGTCGAGCTTGACAAGTTGATGACAAGAATACCAAGAAATCCCCCCCTCTCCCTTTTTTTTTTTTTTTTTTTTTTTTTTTTTTTTTATAAAAAAAAAAAAAAAATTATAATAAAAAAAAAAAAAATAAAATTTATATTAAAAAAAAAAATATTTTATTTTTTTAAAAAAAAAAAATAAAATAATTTTTTTTTTTTTTTTTTTTTTTTTTTTTGTAAAAAATTTTTTTTTTTTTTTTTTTTTTTTTTTTTTTTTTTTTTTTTTTTTTTTTTTTTTTTTTTTTAATTTTTTTTTTTTTTTTTTTTTTTTTTTTTTTTTTTTTTTTTTTTTTTTTTTTTTTTTTTTTTTTTTTTTTTTTTTTTTTTTTTTTATTTTTTTTTTTTTTTTATTTTTTTTTTTTTTTTTTTTTTATTTTTTTTTTTTTTTTTTTTTTTTTTTTTTTTTTTTTTTTTTTTAAATTATTTTTTTTTTTTTTTTTTTTTTTTTTTTTTTTTTTTTTAAAAAAAAAAAAATTTTTTTTTTTTTTTTTATTTTTTTTTTTTTTTTTTTTTTTTTTTTTTTATTTTTTTTTATTAACTAATAAAAAATTAAAAATTATTAATAGTATTTTGGTGAACCTCCGATCAAGAAATTTAATCGCATCATGCATTGAAGCTATGGGATTACCTTCTAAGGATTTTTTTTTTCGGCACTTTGATGCATGTTACACATATTTTAGTATTTTAATTTAGAAATTGAGAACATAGTAAGTTAGATGAATGCAAAATGATATTTTGGTTTAGAGCATATAGTAGTTATGAAAAATCATGACTTTATAGGTTTTAAGTTTTACATATTTTTCCATGCCAATTATTCCTTGATGTATCAAAAAAAAAAAAAATTCCTTGTTATCATTTTCTCTGATTTGTGACTAGGCTTGTGAATGTGCTGGGCCGTCCATCTGGCCCAATTGGATTGGGTGGCCCTATGGGCGGGCTTTATGTTGTAGGCCGGATCTGATCCAATTTTTGGTTTGGTCCAGGTAAGATGTTGACCCTCACCATTGGGCTGGGCCAAAAAGCCCAGATCCATCTAACATGCCCCAAAGCAAAGGAGACTCCAAACCGGATGACATTTCGCGTCCCAATCCAAATCCATCAAACCAAGGAAAGCTTCGACTCTTGTCTCCGAATCATCTCTTTTGTCTCCAAATCCAAACCATTGCGACACACACACACACACATATATATATATTTTGTTACAAAGAGATACAATCAAACAGAATTAAATCGGGAAAGGAAAAATAAAAGTGGGAAGATTTTATCGCTTGAGCTGTCCCTGAGGAACAAACCATTGCGATTTAGCCAATGAACCTAAATGAGAAAGAGAATGTTGATAAAGAAGTTCAAGAGCTTGTGCCAAGATGTTAGCCCTAACTAAAGATTATGTTATAGGCCTTCATTGATCACCTCGAAAAGCCAGGCCATGACAGTTCGATCCGTAAAAAACTCCTATAAAACGCTTATGCGGAAATCAAGAAACAAAGGCCTGTTCGTTTCCTAGGGTGTTGGGTCAAGCTAAAGTCTATCCACAACGGCGGTAGTCCAACAAACAAATATGTGCCAACATAGATCTAAACATGGGCAAGCAACGGCTCGCTCTTTTTACAGGCTTGGGCTTTGGGCTAGGGCCAAATTGACCCAACCCATGATGACCTGACCATATTTAGCAATGGCAAACAATATAGGAAAATTGTGGTTTGAGTCTCTATAGGCACAACCCAGTGGTCATGGTATTCCTCTCAAATCTGATAATTTTGGATTCAAATCTTGATACAAAAATAACAATAATTAGAGACTTAGTCCCAATAATTGGGATCGGCTTTGGATAAGCGTATATATACGTAGTCTCTCTCTTATTTTTGTAAAAAAGGTGTTTCCACGTCTTGAACCTATAACCTCAAGGTCACTAGAAGCAATTCAATCGTTGCTCTAAGATTCATAAAAAAAAAAAAAGAATTTCTTATTAAAATAATAAATATTATAATTCAGTGACACCAACTTTGCACGTATCTTTCTATTGCACCAGTTTGCTTCCCCATGCTGAATGGAACATATTTGTACTTAATCATGTGCATGATCGCTTCATTGTGAGCCCAAAGAGGACAACCCAATACTATAGTAGTATAGGCTAGAAAACAGGGACATCAAAGATGGAAAAGAAGGTCAGAAGAAAGCCCTTGTTGTGGCGTACAAAAACTTGAACTCAGGAAGGCGGTGAATAAAAAGGCTTGATTTCGTCAGACTCCTTAGTTGGCAATGAAGCCCCATCCAAAACCTCCAACTCAGGATCGACCTTAGGCGACAAAAACCCAATCAAGAGATTCAAGATATATATCCCAAGTCCAAATGACACAGTGTAGAAACCTTGAAGATGGTAAACCCTCAAAACATAAATAGTGGTGACTACAAGAGCTCCAAGCCACCTGTGTGTGGGAAGAGGCATTGACTTACCCAAATAATACTGAAACACCCTTGCAAAATCGTCTTTCCATGCTGCCATCAGCGCAATCGCCACAGCCCCGTCACCTCCTACACCTTCCATCAGAATTAGGGTCTGTATTTTACTCGAATTCAAGAAAGCAAACCCTTTCTTGAACCTTTCTTGGGAGAGCATGATTTCTAAAAAACTCTGATTGAGATGATTTCTTGAAACATCACCCTTAAAAAAGATGCTTCCAAGAGATGCGACCCCAAAGATAAACCCATTTGCAAGAGATGTGAAAATCTCAAACTTGAGGGAAAAAAATTTAGAAACTAAAATTTTATAAATGGAAGCAAGAGAGGCAAATGAGATCCTGTTACGGTTAGAATTAGAGGGAGAGGTGAGAAAGAAAGAGCGAGGTAAAAATGAAGAGAACCCAGAAAGATTTCTTGTTCTTGGGGAAGAAAACGGAGGACTTTGAAGACCCAATTCAGATGATATGCTTTTTATTAGAACACAAATTAGAACAGATGAATCCCCAAAAAACCCCCAAGATTTTCTGCTCAGAACGCCTCCGAAATCAAAGAAGAAGGCCGACATCGACTATGAAGCAGAGGCGAGAGATCTATGGTGTTTACATATGTGTCCAAATTTGGTTCCCAGATTTTGTGATGAACATGATGTCCTTCCGCTGTCTTCTTGTGAATTTACGGGGAACTCTTTTCCAATTTCAGACCTTTTGGTAAAATAACACCCCATTCCACCATTTTGGTAGAGCAATAAAAAGCTTCATCAACTTGATGAATCTGACAAAGACCATCGATGATTGAATTAAAAGTGAAGATATCTGGTTTCAATCCAAGCTCTAAAAGCATCTCCAAGAACTCCTTTGCCTTTCCTATCTCGATAGCCTTACAATGCCCCTTGATAATAGTATTGAAATCTGTGGTATTGATAATAGCCTTACATGTCCTGAATGCAACTTAATTATAAATTTAGAGCACCATCACTGGATGGAATTTCTGAAATCTCAAAATCATAGAGTAAAAAAAAAATAAAAAATCTGGTTATCACCGTTAACATTTCATATTTAAATATTTAAATCTTGATATAATAAATATAATAAAAAAAATGATGGTTTGACCTTAAATAATGTGACCTGATCTTTGGTTAAACTTTAGGCCCCACCATCGAGCAGACATGGGCCAAATTTTTGTAGTTTATCTCTTCCTTGGGTCTGGCTCGCACCCAGGCTGATCCTATGTCTGCGGAGACAAAAGCCTCGTGGTCAAGCACGAGTCTGCAGTGGCCGCCACTAGTTCAAACCTAACGATACCTTACCACTAACTGAAATGACAAATGACCACAGGCTTCAGTTTCTTTTAAAGCATGGAAGGGGGAAATGGCGTTTTCATATCCAGAAATTCTAATAGAAGCAACAAAACATATCCTCAAAAAGTCCAATTTCTCCATTGGCCAGATATAGAGATTTTTAAGCCAGAACAAGGTGTCTCTCTTCTGTCTCCTCCTCGCACTATCATGTATCTCCTCATCTATCACCCATAATTTTTTCATTCATTACTCATGCCACGCCTTTTTTTCTTTTAATAACAAATGAAATCATGTGCGCTCCTAGGAGAGAAAAAAAGAGGGTATATCTCCTAAAATCATGTATCTCAGAGGTCAAGTGTAGAATAGGCTGGGACAGAAGCAACGGACCCCAACAAACTTTCATTGGTCCGGTTTCATCAAAGATGATCTCAAACATGTGGGTAAGCTATGCCAACAAAAATCCATCAAACACTGACAATTTTGCCTTATCAAATAACCTTTTATCACACACTCTTGATCTTCTCTCCTTCACTTACATACACTCCAGCAGAGAGACTGTTATGAGACATAAATACTATAAATTAGCGACCGTTGATATTGACAGTTATTCTATCATTTCATTTTATAATAAATTAGCCGTTGGTGATTCAATGATCGCTAATCCCATGATATGAACACCGTATAGGGTGGTCACCAGACGTGAATACGTATGGGTTTGGTGATCGTTGAATCAAATGTTACCGTTATTCTACAATCTAGCTTATGAGAAATGAGACGATCCAACCACCAAACACATGAGATATGAATACCATTGGATTTGTGGCCAGTGAATCCAACGAATGTTCGATCATTCCCTCCCTCTCATTACATGATAAATCTAACGGCCATCAACCCTTGAAATATAAAAGTCTACAAGGTTGGTGGCTATTGAATCCATGGTCATTTCATTGTCTCTTCATAAGAAATAATTGTCATTGGATGATGATTCCATTGTCACCAACCTTTGAGACATGAATACTCATCGGATGATAGAAAAACCTCCTAGGTTACATTATTCTGTATTTTTATTTTATGCTTTTAAACAATATTTTTGGGTTTATGTGGGTGACTGTACGCTGGGAAAAAGTCACCGTCTCTTGAACTCATAGGATAAAGATCAGAAAAACATAAGATGGCTTCTGGTCCTTTCGTGAACCTTCCAGAAGACATCCTGGGTCGAATTTTAGGTCTCGTTAGAGAAAAGCTTCGACATCTTTCGTTGTTCAGGTGTGTCAAAATCGTGGCGGAAGACATCAGGAGCGAACGCATCCAGAATTGTTCAGGTCCGTAATACTGATGCTTCCTACAGGTTGTGTATGTACTCGATTCCGTGATACGACCAGAAACTTAAGTCATAGTACAAAACAGATGGTTGGCGTGTTAAAAAAATAGTAAATAGAGGACATCATCATCTTCATCATCATCATCATCAGTAATTATAAATTGATTTTATCTGTCATCCTGATTGATAGGACATAAATTAGTGCAATATTTATAATTGATTTTGTTTTATTTTTATATAAATATTGCACTAATTAGTATATTTTATTATATTTTATGTGCTAGGAATAATGGAGGAGTCATGAAGAAAAAAGGAAGGAAAAGAAGACAAATTTGGAAGCATTGAAGATTTACAAATATTCCTAAATATTTGGGAATAAGAATTTTGGAAAATTCTAAACTCTTGTAATTTGTCATTTAGTAGTTACCTAAAATTTAGGAGAGTTTTCTCTCTAAAAATTAGGTTAACTACTCCTATATATAGAGAGTTATGAAAGCTAAAGGAGAGCCCAAGGAGGGGGCAGCCGCCCCTTCACCCTCTTTCCACCATTTTTGTCACGTCCTATAGCTTCTAAATGTCACATTCTTCATTGTTCAGCAACTTTTCAACATTAATGAAATAGTTTTGTGAGTTTTATTCTTTTTCTCCTCTTATGTTTTCTCTTTAATTTTATTTTCTAGTTGAAGGTTAGTTGAAACTTTGATTCATGATATTGTGAGATCTAAATGTGTTTATTCATTCATCAATCATAAATATTTATTTAATTTCCGTACTTCATGGATCATGATTTTCTAGAGTTTATTGAATAGATGACCAATGTTTAATAGACCTAGATTAATCTACAACTAATTAAAACGGCAAATCCGTAATTGTTTGTTAGTTTTAATGAAGTGGTAATTGGCATTCATGTCATGGGAATGACATTCGTGTCATGGGATTAAATAATCTAATTTAAATGAACCCGATGTGTGTTTGTTAATTAGAATTGGGTCTCTCTAAATTTTAATCTTTGTTGAGACTTTCAATCCTAAGAGCTTCTCTAGGGTTGACTCTCGATTAGGAAAATAATTAACGAGCGTCTCTTAATTATCGACGAAGTAAGGAGAGATTGGTCGTTGGGCGATTGTCGGCGACTATAACCAATTTATTTATGCATTGTTGAATTATTCTTGAATCAATGATCAATCGATTAAATCAAAGTGGAAACAAACCCTTCAACTAGGTCAATTTATCTTGATTTTTATTTATTTAAATTTTGCCCGATTTTATTTTGTCGTTTTGCTGTTTCGATTTTAATTCTTCGTTTATTTAGATTTAGAAGTTAATTTAGTCAATTCAAAACCCCCCAATTTTTATTTTTATTTTCCTTAAAAGAAATAAATTCACCGTTCTCTGTGGATTCGACCCTGCTTACCCTAGACTCGTCTTTCGTAAAGTAGGTAATTTATTTTTGGTTGTTTGACACACACCAAATTTTGGCGCCGTTGCCGGGGAACGGTATTAAGTGATTTATTTTTTTTAAGTTTTGTTTTCTTTTTATTTTTGAAGACTAACCTTTGCAGTGAACTTATTGAGATTTGATGGTGACATAGAAGAGAAGGATTTGACGAAAATATGGCTGATCAAAAGACTTTGAGGGAGTTGTTATTTCCTGATGCACATACTTTTTACAGTGATTTTCCTAATATTGAGACTCCTCAACAATTTGGAATATGGCAAGATGTTCCAAAGAGAGACAATGAGGTAAGTGATTTTTCCTTTCGTCAAGAATTGAGAGAACTAATTTCTCTTATGCGTAATTTTATTGTAGGAGAAACACTGCCGATACAAACTTGTGGAATTTGTTCAGAGATGGATCATACAACCGATAAGTGTCCTATTTTTTATGGTGACCCATATTCAAACATCTATAATCAAGGATGGTATAATGATCCATATTTCAATTATGGAAATTGGCAACAAGGATTTCAACAACAACCACAAGTTCAATCTCAATTTCAGTCTCAACAAATTTTTTCGAACCAA
This sequence comes from Dillenia turbinata, assembly GCA_037126225.1. Lineage (NCBI taxonomy): Eukaryota > Viridiplantae > Streptophyta > Magnoliopsida > Dilleniales > Dilleniaceae > Dillenia > Dillenia turbinata. The sequence goes on from JBAMMX010000001.1 coordinate 2,418,377, forward strand.
GGTACGTCTCTAGAAGAGATTGTTAAGAGTTTGACTAACAGTACTTTGAGATTTCAACAGGAGACAAGAGTCAACATCCAAAATTTGGAAAATCAAGTGTCAGAATTGATGGCAATCATGAGTCGATCGGAAAATTCATCAAAAGAAATTGAAGACAATTCATCAAAAGCCGAAGAAGATATGAAAATTGAGCAAATAGAGAAATCATCAATAATGAATGAATCCATCGAGGAGGTAAATAACGAGTCCAATACTTTCAAAACAAAAATTTTGATTTTACCTCCTTTTCCTGGTAGGTTGGCACAACCGAAAGAGGATGAAGAAAAAGAGATTTTGGAAACTTCTCCAAAAGAAGGAATCGACATTCCTCTCCTAGAAGTAATAAAGCAAGTGTCAAGACCATTCATGAAAAGAGTTAAGACAAAAATTGATACGGATTTGGGTACTCTAACTCTTGAGTTTGATGGTAAAGTTGATACTTTTAATATTGTTGATGTTATGAAGTATCCAAATGATTTTAAATCTATTTTTCATGATAGCATGGTGGAATTTATTGTTCATGATAATTTTGTGCAAGATGAATTGGATTTTGTTTTTAAGGAAAAAGTGACAAACAAGGTTGCACAATTGGACAAATTTCTTGAAAACAAACTCTCTCATTGGAAATAATCATTGATAGGCCATAAAATCCTTCACTTTAATTCAAAGTTGAAGTCCACACCAGGTATGTTGAAATCTAAATGGATCGGACCCGTCTTTGAACGAGGTTGAAACGAGGAGGTAATGTCGAGCCAAAGACATTAAACAAAGGCGCTTGTTGGGAGGCAACCCAATATTTTCTTTTATGTTTTTTATTTCATATTTATTTGGTTTGATTTAAGTTTGCTTTTAATTTTTAGGTGAATAAATGTTGAAAAATTCGGTGACCAGAAGTGCTCTGTCATTAAGGCGTGCCCACGCCTTAACAAGCCTCCGATGCTGTCCAGGTTTACAAATGCTCTCAAATGACCAGAATTGCACATGAGTTAGGGCGTGCCCACGCTCTAAGAAGGGGTCCATTGCTACCACCAAAACTTTTTCTTCAAAACTTATTGGATTTGACCCTCCATTCACCACTCCACCATAGGGAAGTTTTGTTCTCACTTTATCTTTTTATTTTGCTTTTAATGTTCTTTATTTTTATTTTTTTTTCTCTCTCATTTGGCATACATTGGGGACAATGTATGATTTAGGTGTGGGTGGATATTTCATGTTTTTGTTTGTTTGTTTTCCTACAATAGGTTTAGTTTTGTTTCATTTAAAAAAAAAAATTGAATTTTCTAAATTGATATGTGTTATTTGGTTGGCTAGAAATTTATGAAAAATAGCTCGTATCAATGGTCTTTGTACTTGTAATGACATGCATATCTTTACTAGTTTTCTTTGAATGATAAATATGCAAGATTTGACACAAACCCCATTTAAAAGTGAGGTTTTGAGCTTATAACGAGCAAATTCATTCTTTGTGCTCGAAATTTCTTTTCTTCATGAGTGATTATCGCACTTGGATTGATCATTCTAGAACTTGCAATGTTATGCATTTCGAGATCACATCTAGGGTTTCATGCATTGAAATGATAAAGGCACTTAGGTTTTACCTCATTTTGGCCTTCGCAAAAATCCCTTCCCTGAATTTTATTCCCTTTAGTGAACCAAGTTGAGTCTGAAACCCTTTCTTTCTTCAAAACCCTCAATACAACTCCACAATCTTATTTTGGCTTGCGTTTCAACCCTTGTACCAAGAATTTATGTAATTGATTGCATAATTTTAGTTATGTTTTTTTGTCTCATTGGGAAAGTGTTGACTTGAATGTTGAGTTTGATCCTTTCATTGATGTGAAATGAAAACGGAATTCATGATTATGAAAGGAAGAAAGAATTTGAGTTTTGTTCACTATTTGTATTGAGATACTCAACGAAAAAAAGAAAATAAAAAAAAGGGGGAAAAAGAAAAGAAAAGCAGCAGTAAAAAAAAAAAAAACGCTGCATCTCTGAAAATTTCATTTCAGTCATAGATCATTGATTGAAAAAGTCTACATTTTTATGTATTTGTGACTGTTGGCTATTATGAGCACATGTGGGTATCAAGAACATGTTCTTTTGGTGTGCTATTTGTGTGAGGCGAAAATATTCATTATACAAGAAATTGTGTAGTTAATTACATATTATTCTCGGTACATTTTAAACCCTTGTTATACCTCTTTTATCCTACCCTTAACCCTAACCACGTTACAACCAAATAGAAGACCTTTAGATTGATGCATGAAATTCAAATTTATAAGTGGTGGAGATTTGATATATTTGCAAGCATATGGTAATGCCAATTCCAATGTGTTGATTTGAGTGTTATTGATATATTCTCTACCCTCATTTTGAGTGAATTTGAGTGAACCTTTGGAGAGGATATTGAATCTTGTCGTTTTGATTTCATTGGGAGCTATTGGGATTTGTAATAGTTGTTCTTGTACGAAATACTGTGAAGTACTTGTTGTTTTGATTATTTTTTCCGGTTCAATTCTTATAGCACATGTTGGCTTAGTAGTTCAAAAGAAAAATAGGTTGGTTAGAGTAGTTTTAATTTTATTTGAGTTAGAAATGCTTGAGGACAAGCATTATCTAGGTGTGGGGGAATTTGATAGGGCATAAATTAGTGCAATATTTACAATTGATTTTGTTTTATTTTTATATAAATATTGCACTAATTAGTATATTTTATTATATTTTATGTGCTAGGAATAATGGAGGAGTCATGAAGAAAAAAGGAAGGAAAATAAGACAAATTTGGAAGCATTGAAGATTTGCAAATATTCCTAAATATTTGGGAATAAGAATTTTGGAAAATTCTAAACTCTTGTAATTTGTCATTTAGTAGTTACCTAAAATTTAGGAGAGTTTTCTCTCTAAAAATTAGGTTAACTACTCCTATATATAGAGAGTTATGAAAGCTAAAGGAGAGCCCAAGGAGGGGGCAGCCGCCCCTTCACCCTCTTTCCACCATTTTTGTCACGTCCTATAGCTTCTAAATGTCACATTCTTCATTGTTCAGCAACTTTTCAACATTAATGAAATAGTTTTGTGAGTTTTATTCTTTTTCTCCTCTTATGTTTTCTCTTTAATTTTATTTTCTAGTTGAAGGTTAGTTGAAACTTTGATTCATGATATTGTGAGATCTAAATGTGTTTATTCATTCATCAATCATAAATATTTATTTAATTTCCGTACTTCATGGATCATGATTTTCTAGAGTTTATTGAATAGATGACCAATGTTTAATAGACCTAGATTAATCTACAACTAATTAAAACGGCAAATCCGTAATTGTTTGTTAGTTTTAATGAAGTGGTAATTGGCATTCATGTCATGGGAATGACATTCGTGTCATGGGATTAAATAATCTAATTTAAATGAACCCGATGTGTGTTTGTTAATTAGAATTGGGTCTCTCTAAATTTTAATGCTGTTGAGACTTTCAATCCTAAGAGCTTCTCTAGGGTTGACTCTCGATTAGGGAAATAATTAACGAGCGTCTCTTAATTATCGACGAAGTAAGGAGAGATTGGTCGTTGGGCGATTGTCGGCGACTATAACCAATTTATTTATGCATTGTTGAATTATTCTTGAATCAATGATCAATCGATTAAATCAAAGTGGAAACAAACCCTTCAACTAGGTCAATTTATCTTGATTTTTATTTATTTAAATTTTGCCCGATTTTATTTTGTCGTTTTGCTGTTTCGATTTTAATTCTTCGTTTATTTAGATTTAGAAGTTAATTTAGTCAATTCAAAACCCCCCCAAATTTTATTTTTATTTTTATTTTCCTTAAAAGAAATAAATTCACCGTTCTCTGTGGATTCGACCCTGCTTACCCTAGACTCGTCTTTCGTAAAGTAGGTAATTTATTTTTGGTTGTTTGACACACACCACTGATACTATCCGAAACTTTCTGGCCAAATCTCATGAACTGAGCATCCACCTTAAGTGGACAAGAGGGGACATACAAGGGACAAATTCAACAAACTTAACAGAGACTTCCTATAGGGAAGCAAGGAGGATGAGAAGAAGATTCACTTGGTTAACTGGAATTCAGTCTGCAAACACAAAATGATGGGGGGTCTAGGAGTGAGGAAGATAAATGATAACAATATTGCGATGCTAGCAAAACTGGGTTGGATGTTGGCTAAGGGTGAGAAACATTTTTGGTGTCAAGTTCTTACAACTAAGTATCTCAAGGAGGAGAACTTCTTCAGCTGTAAGAAAAAAACGTGTAGCTCGAATGTGTGGAAAGTGATCATGAATAGCAGGCCTTACCCGAAGGAAGGCGCCAAATGGAGAGTTGGGAATGAGAGGGACATTGACTTTTGGAATGATAGGTGGGTGAGAGAGGATAGGCTCTTGAATCATGTCACCGCTCCCCACCAGAGAGAACTTCCAAACTTCAAAGTGCAGGACTTCATTGATAGCAAAGGAAGGTGGAAGATTCAGGAGCTGAGCGACTGGGTGATGGAGGATAAGATTGAGGAGATCAAAGGGATTATGATCTCTAAGAGAGAGGTGGCGAAAGACTATCTCTTCTGGAGAGCTTGTAACAGTGGTTCTTTCTCAGTTGCCAGTGCTTACTAGTTTATTCAAGGGGACCGGGATAGAAAAAATGAAACCTTGGATGATTGGAGTTGGGTGTGGAGAGGCAAATGTCCCTAGAGAGTTAAGTTTTTCGTGTGGACAGCAAGGAGAGGAAAGTGTATGACCAATTCAGAAAGAAAGCGAAGGGGTTTTACCGGGGATGAGTCCTGCATCCAATGTAAAATGCACCCTTAAAATATTCTTCACACCCTTCGGGACTACAATGATGCGAAAGTTATTTGGAGGATGGCCTATCCGGGGATTGATGAGAAGGAAGATTTTTGGAGGGCTGATTTTCAAGATTGGTTGCAAAGGGGAGTGGAGAACAAGACAAGAGACCTCAAATTCTAGAATCACTGCTTCTTTATAGCAGTCGTTTGGTCCTTGTGGAAGAGAAGATGCAAGCTTTCTATGAAGGGAAAAAAAGAATATAGTTTGAATCTGGTTAGAAGGGTGTACAGTTTGAGTCAGGAATGGAATGAAACTCTTGGAGACAAGTGCAAGAGGAGAGGAAACCAGCTCACTTGGGTGAAATGGCATCCTCCTGATGATGGTGGGGTGAAACTAAATTTCGATGGTGCTATTTCTCTAGTCTCTAACAAAGCCAGCGCTGGTGGGGTCCTTCGAAGGGAAGATGGCATCTGACTCTGTGGATATGCTATCAATATCGAAAAAGCGAATATTTTATCTGCAAAGCTTTGGGGGTTGAGAGAGAGGCTAAAGCTGGCTAAGTATAAGCAGGTCCAGCGGCTTCAAGTGGAAATTGATAACCTGTCCTTAGTCCATCTTCTACATGGAGATATGAGAGAAGACCACCCCCTTTATCTCATTGTGCTTGAGTGCAAAGATTTGATGCTTGATCTAGGAGTGCACCAAGTGGCTCATGTCTTCTGGGAAGCAAACAAGGGGATTATCTTGCTACGAGTGGCGCTTCTTGCCCCCCAGGGGTCTCTATTATCGATCACCCCTCCGGGCCCTTACGCAAGTTTGTTGAAGAAGATAGGTTAAGTCTGGCATCATTCAGGTGCTCGGGGTCTTGGCCCCCCTGCCCTGGTTCCGAGTTCTAGTTTTGATTTCTTTGTTGTCCCTGTTTCCCTCCCAAAAAAAAGGGGGGGGGGGAGATACAAGGGCTTCAACAGAACTATCCTCTCTTAACAAATGGTTATCACCAAAATTCGGGGACAGGGAAAGAATAAAATTATTTTTTTATAGCTGTTTTTGTTCGAAGGAACAAAAGCAATGTTTTGAGAGGACTAACATTCAGCTATCACATTCCGCAGTGCTGCAAAATGAAAAACAAAAGAATGTGCAGCAAACCGGAAAATTTGTACCATAACACCACCAAGGGCAATATGGTTTACAGGCATTCCGCAAATGAGAATGTGAGAGTCGAGAAAACTAATCCTAATCTCCAATTCTTAACCTTTCAATTGTTGATCCTCTCAAAGAAATACAAGTATCCCATGTCCTTGGGGGGGTCAACAGAAGCTCCAACTTTGTCGTCGTTGAAAATCACCCATCTCCCATCTTTGTGGATATGAGCTACATAGTGGCCGCAATGTGTAGAAGTTCCAATGTGGCTGACAAACCCAAGAAGTCTGTATCCTGCATAAAGGAGTAGGAGCAAGTCAAGCAGATAGAGTATTGAAAACATAAAAACAACAGATAAACACACAGCAACTCCCCACGGGGACATGTATTGACATGTCTTTTGGTTTTTTTTTTTTTTTTTTTTGGGGGGGGGGGGGGGTTGAGGAGAGCACCATCTCCATCAATGTCCTCAAGCGTGTGCCAAACAAAATAGTATAAATCCTCAGGCAATCAGGCAAAGATCTGCCTCATCCCAAGCCTAAAACTCAAACCCAATTTTCTATCAGAATTTTGAGCACCTTATCTAATTTAGAATATGCTCTTTTAATGACTTCTACAGTTGCAAAAGTGGACCAACATAAATTTATATAATGGGAAACATGTATTCTATCAAATACCTTAAATTTGCCAACTTACTAAAATCAGACAACTGTTTGTAATATACCAAGTTTGCAAATAAAAACTTTTCCTTTAATTTTCATAGAAAAAATTGGACGAAAGCAAGACATATTTGATAAGCATGCATCGACAGAGACATATGTAAGCTTAACAAGAATCAAGAAACAGAAACTAACTTCCTCCTCCATCAGGAAGTGCATCATCAATAGTTGATACAGTGTTGGTCACAGCATCCATGTCAGATGCGTTAGAGGCGCTGGGGTTGCTAAAAATCCAGTCAGTGGCCTTCTCAATATCACCACCCTGTCAAATAGATATGTAAAAAAAGGTGTTGCAGGATGCAGCATTCCATCAAACATATGGGACACAGAAATGATTACCGATGCTTTTAGTGCTTTTCTGGCAATGTCTTCCTGAAAGCCAAAGGATACCAGAGTATCAACTTTCGATTGGTCAACAGATGACGTTTGTGCCTCATGGGATATAGGAACATCTAGATCTAGAGAGCAAGCAGATAATAATTATTTTTCCTTCCAATAAAACTAAACTAAAACAAAATGTCTCTCGAGCAAAACATGTCCAAAATTAAGTCTCTCAAGCAGAACAAGCCTAAAACTGACTTTTCTGACTGACGGGGAAAGGTTGTACCTGGATCATCCATGTGAGAGAGTAACCAATTCATTGCCTCTTCTACTCCCACGTTCAAGGTGTTAATAGCAGCTTTCTCACAGTGAAGTTTACTGAAGCCCATTGAAACAAGTTGGGCAACGATTCCATCATCAGCTATAAACTGCTTTGGCTCCATCTCATCCCCAGCTGCGACATACACATTAAAATTTCAGAAATAAATCCAAGGAATCCAGCCCAAGCAAAAATTATACCACTCAGTCAAGAAAGATTTTTATAGCACCAGTAACCCAGCATTTGTCAAGAAAAACTACAATTTCAGCTGTACAATTTAATCCCAGATTATTGAGTATTTCCCAATAATGTCTAAATGTTTATATTGAGAAGCTCATTGAAATGCATTCAGACCAAAAAGTAAACCAGCAGCAATCCTCAGAGGACTTCCAAATTCATGTAGTGGGAGGTCCGTCTGTGATGGAATTCCTTCAACGCACAAATATTAGATCCCAAATAGCTTACGTAAAATACATAAAATCAGCAAGATTTTTTGTATCAGAACAAGTTTGCAGAATTTTCACTTAATCTGAGATAAAAATGCCAGAGTATCCTACCTGTCTCGGGCAATAGCTCTTCCCCGGGCTGAATACCTTTGCTTCGCATGTGACTAATATCTATCATATCAGGAACATCTATATAGACATCTGAGTCACAAAAGAAGGAAAAAGGAAAAACAAAAGTCAGAAGTATTCTCTATCGTACATTGCCATGCAAGACCAGGAATGATTAGTGTGGGAACAAATACATTCACTTAGAAAACCTACCAAGCTTCTTAGGCACCCATCCTTCCTCCATTACAAATTTGCGCATGTGCAGCACCAGATAATCAGGAAAAGACGTCAGACCAGCAGTTCTGCAGTGAAAAAAAAAATGTAAGCAAACACCATAAAACATAAGTAGAAAAAAGAAACCTATCTACGAGGGTGACTCTCTTTACAGAAGAAGAAAAAGAAGAAGAGAGGGGAGGGGCAACTTTTGAGGTAGCCATAATCTTCCATAGAGCTTTCCAAGGGAACATATTCCTCCTTTCAACACCCTGCTCACCTCAAAGTATCTTACAAGATCATTTACCTGAAATGACCCTAGAATTGTTCCCCATTCAAGGCCCTAAACATATTGTGCCCCAGAAAATTCCCCTACTTTCAAGCAAACTGTAAAATTCAAAAAGCTTATAAGCAACCAATCAATATAAACTGCAGAAATTTAATGTTCCCTGCTATCATAAGACTCCATCCATGACTGTTGCCCTCTGACCCCTCAAGATGGCAAAGTAGTTTGACCCCTCAGGATGGCATGGGAAAATGCCCTTTAAAAAAATAGAATGCCCAACAAAACTCCAAAAAGAAACTATTGCACTGTCCCACATTAAAAGAGGACAAGTGATAAAACCAATTCCGACTCATCTGATATCCTCCAGCCACAGATTTTATGTCAGCCGTTGCCATCTGTATCTTTTCTTCCTCCTAAGTTGGAAAAGGGGAGAATTAGGGGAGAGAGAGAGAGAGGGAGGGAGGGAGGGGGAGAGAGAGAGAGAGCACAAGTTCATGTCACCAGGGGTCCTCTTTTTTTCTACAAATATTTTTATATTAAATACACTTCAGCCACAAATGACATTCATCAGGGACTTACTTTTGGATGTCTCGACTATGCCATAAAGAGGTCTCAAATTTCATTCATTTCCCTCTAGAATGATTCATCAGGGACTTACTTTTGGATGTCTCATCTATGCTATAAAGAGGTCTCAAATTTCATTCATTTCCCTCTAGAATGAGTCGATGTCTAGAACTTAAGTACTCCAAAAAATTGAAAAAGACCTTTGCACAGAACAAGAACATACTTGATTGCTGTAGTTTTTGCCTTCAAGGCAGAGCTGTAAAAATCATGCACCTCCTCAGGGGCTGAAAAAACTGCCAGGCAGGCTTCTAGGGGTACTCTTGGGCGAACAACCTCATCAGTTGACCTGTTAGAAATTTAATAAATGCAAAATGTATGAAACAATACATGAAATAACAGAGAAAGAACCAAAAAAGATAGTGCCACAAATACTGAACTCACACTTCAATGCCTTCTAGACTTTTTTCTCTCTTTAGTTTTTCAAAAGCTTGTAGCTGTTCTGAAATTCAAGCCCAATCATGTTAGTAGAGGTTGGGAATCGATAAATTAATAATCTTTATAAGGCCAAAACCACCAAACACCCCCCAAGAACTTTTGGCTTACTTTCAAACATCCACAAACTTTAATTGTAGTCAATTACCCTCCCCATCCGAAAGAAACTTTTGAAATAGGTTCATATATGTCCCATAGGTGGTTGGCATTAACATTCCCACCATTTTCTCTGGTGAGATTGATATTTTGGCGAGTATTTCTTCACAAAATTTCATTTTCAGTTTCTCCAGATGCTGGCATCCTTTCTACACGAAAATTGACCTTCTCCCTCAACTTTTTGCAAGCAATTTGAATCTGTCCTTTAAATTGGCAAATAAATCTCCGCCAAAGGAGGAATTTTCACTGGTTTGTGACTCTTTAATGACTGTTCACCTTCTGCACCTCCTTTCTTTGTGAACTCCTAATTAAATTATTCATATTTTCATGAGAATTGAATGAAAACTTCCGTTTCTCAAATTGTTTTCCAAATAAGAGGTTTCCAGATGAGTCACATGATTTTTTTCCTTCTCATTAAATACTCATTCTCAGTTGGAAAAGAGACTTCACTTTAAACCTCTCACGTGGGAAACAATTAGGAAAACTGCGGGGTACAAGTTAATTCCCACGAATATCCAAATAAGTTAATCAAGATGGAGGAAGGAGGCATAGAAAGTGAAGAACTGTCAACGAGCCATAAAAGAACAGCAAAAGGTCCTTCAAAATGGACCACTATTGACAATCTGAAGGCCGGATTCAAATTCCTTGCAAAAAATTGAGATCAATTTTTGTGTAGAATGCATACAGTGGTGTAGAGAAACTGAAAACTCAATGATTTCACAAAAATGTAAAAGTCCTTATTGGTAAATTGTGACCTGCTGAAGTAGATGAAGAAATAGAGAGAATTTTAAACACCATCAGTTTAATAGGCATATTGAAACCTACATCAAAAGTTCTTGGGATAATTGAACTTCTGGGGTTATTTGAATATGGGACAAAAGTATGGATGGTATTTGTGGTTTTGGACTATTTACAAATTACCTTTATTGGTAGCTTGATGCAGCGGAATATTTAGTGAGAGAATGTAATCAACTCTTTTATTGTATGCAACCTTCCCTGAAGAACATTGTAGACGCTCCTCAATACCAAACTTGAAACTTCTTGATGGATCCAAGTCAGGGTTTCCAGTATTACAGCGTTCAACTTGGTCAAGAAAATGTAGGAAGAACTCTAAGGCATCCTAGACATGAGTTTGTATCAGCCATTATGTAAGAGTCCATAAGAAATAAACTAGTAATCCTTATGAAAGAAATAACATCAATCACTTCCACACAATAATAGCAAGAATAGCAGCAAGCCCAAGCCTCCTAAGTTAGTAATAATGTCCAAAAAGCAACAGGGACTCGGACAGCAAAAACATGAGTGATGTGGGAGTGATGATGATGGTAAGCTTCAGCAATAATGAGAGGATGACAAGAATAAACTGTGATTATGGTGAAGCAACATAAACAAGGATGTCTGTACATAGCCTCACTAAGAAAAGACACATAAGTAGGCCAGATAGGTATTTCTCCAGCACAACTAGGCTAGATAGGTATTTCTCCAACACAATAGAACCAAAGCTGCCTACCTCCCAAAATAAGGAAGTGGAATTTTACCATATAAATAAAAGGAGCCATAAGAAATAAGAAAAACGCAAGCAATTTGTTTCATTATATAAGGTGTTGGATAACAATTCTTTTGAACCAACCAAAATAGGAAAAAAGAATAAAAAAATAGTTTCAATAAACTAAAAACATGTACCCTGAAATGCAGTCCTAATCATCTTAAAGCATTGTTATTCTAAGGCAGTTCTTCATCTTCCCACGTTAAAACTAACCCCCCCATTCCCCCTGCCATGCACCATTATCTTTTTCCATGCAGCTCTTCACAATCTCCTCATCCCTTCATTTTCACCCCCATCTCTACTATCAATTGTAGTATCCCCCTTCCCAACAAATGCATGTAAAGTTGCCAAATTAATTTTATGCTTCAAATATGAAATTAACTACTCCAGTTCACCTATTAATATGATTATCCTGTCACAAAGTAGTTTTCTTATCATGATAGACAAGATAAAAGAAAAAATACCTGCTGTCGCATAGTAGAGAACTCCGGATGGCTAGCAGCAATAACTGCTTTGAACATACGAGGGCGAATACCTTCTTGCCTCTGCAAGGTGTGTGCTTTATTAGCATACATACATGTGCATGTGTATAGTATTAGGTTTTTCTTGGGGGTGGAGGAGAGAGATCAAAGAACAGTAGCACAATAGTAGAATAGTAGATGGAAAGTCGAATAACTAGATCTCATGGCCATATAATAGTAGAGAAGTGATGGAAAGTTACATCAGAAATCACTCAACACAACAAACAAAGCATAAAACTGCATGTAATGTGGAGATAGATTCCAAAGCATTTAAGACAAAAAATAAATAAATAAATAAACAACCACTAGAAAATACCAAAGAAATATTCATGATCATCAATGAAGAACAACCACTAGAAAATAAAGGTAAAGATTAGTCAAACTATTCAGACAGGGAGACGGAGACATATAAACCCAAAAATAGAAATAAAAAATAAAGCCATGATCATGATGTTGAAGTTGAAGTTATGCCACTCATGGGTCATTTAGAAATAGGATCCTCACAATGGAATTCAAATTTTGTTTCTGTCCATGGATTTGTCCCACACAATATTCAGTAACCTTGTAAACTGATGAGAAATGCAAAATAAAGTAAGTTTCACATTGTTTGAATGTTTGACATTGTTATCTCTTAAAACTAATTTTTTTGGGGATAATAAGAAGCCAATGGTCAAACATATAGTATGATTAGTATGAAAATAGGAAGGGACAAATTCATAGGAATTAGATAAACACATGAAAAGTCACAGGGAAAGCAAAAAAGAGAATACTGCAAGTGAGAACATGTCTGGTTAGAAAGCTTACTGCACTTGAAATTGAGTTTGCAGCAGTTGCAAGATCATCATTCTGCAGGAAAAAAGAACCTAAAAGTTTCAACCTCACTGAATTTTATAAACTAATATTAAAAACACTTTGCCTCACTTACATCAAGTGCTGGGACAGAGTATCTTCCAGACAACAAACCATGGCCAAGTTTTGTCCTACCAGTCCAACAACAGACAAAACAAAGGGCAAATATCAGGAATAATTAAAAACACTGATAACAAAACAATGCACCAATGGAAGAACCCAGGTTGTCCCATTCAGCTGTTGAAAGTGAGGCTAAAATCTCCAGACAAGAAACAAGAACATACATGGAAGCTTACTGTTGGGTTTCCAGCTCCTTCAATAATAAAAAGGTATAAGCCAACAGGAACAAATTCAAAAAGGAAAAAAAAATACAAAAATAAATTACACAGTCAAATTGGTTTTCTCCAAGTTATGTCTCTCATTTTTAATTTGACAAAAGGTTTTTACGCTGGCTGTCAGCCTACCGCAACCCTACTCTTTTATCCGGGCTTCGGACTGGCTGTGGCGGGGTTCTTCAGAAAACAATATAAAACGATTAAAAATAAATAAATAAAGCCTATATCTATCGATAAATTAATAATACTAATAATAATAATAATACTAATAATAATAATAAGAATAATAATAATAATAATAATAATACTAATAATAATAATAATAATAATAATAATAATAATAATAATAGTAAAAAGAAAAACACACACACGGGAGGGGGAGGGACAGTAGCAGCGTGGGTGGAGGGGGGAGAGAGGTAGATCAGGGGCGATTGTATCGTGAGTCTCACAAGAGATGAGAAATGATTGTAGCTGGAGAGGGGGCATCATCGGGTCAGCAAGATGAGGGAGGGAGTAGATGAACAGACGGCGGAGGAACCGACAGTGGCGAAGAACACAAAGAGAATATGTTATAAAACTAGGACTTTGGGTGATAAAGAGTATGTAAGTGTAGGAGAATCAGGATTCCACGCCCAACCACTCATGTACCATGAGGACATGAATAAGGATAGGCATATTCCCTCACTTTCCCCAACACCTATTTTGCTAAGAAAGTTCAGAATAAGGATTATGCAATCACAGAATGCATGTAACATGGAAGTAGGCATTGAAACAATTTACCGCATTTAGTAGTCTTGATCATACAAAATGATATGGGTAAAGTACAAAAAGCACCAAGGACTCACAACTGCATATTTAGGTCCACAGTCGGATCAGCAGGAGCATATTCAAAGGCCATTTTCAAACTCTGATTCTTGTAATATCTGAAAAAAATAGTCATACCAGAAAAAAGATCTGAACAATGAGAGGAAAAGGAGGAAAAAGGAAAAGGGAACAGCCATATCAGTTTGAATATTGAAAGTAGGTAGTTTATTCAAATTTTTAGAAATTCATCACTGACCTTGAACAGAAAGAATGTGTAGAAAATACAATTTGCATTGTTGATGCCAAGTAGCAACTGCAACAATACAAAATGAGCAAACAAGGAAATTACAACAATTAATCGGCTTATTTAAGGGCCCTATTTACCTGTTTCCAAGATTGACAAGTCCTGTATATCCAGGTCCAAACAATGGTTCTACTTCCTGTCCACTTTCCTGGATCCGGTTCCAATCAAAATTTGTGTTCTGATCAAGTTCTCTTTCAGCAGTTGTCATCTCTGTCTGGAAATAAGGAAACAACTATCTTGAAATAACACCAAAATAATCCAAGTAAAATCTAAAGCTTCACAGATGAATATCAAAGCCCTATACCATATGCATTTTCAAATTTTATCCAAGTAGAAAGCAAGCCTCACATGATGGTATCATGCACATACAAACAAGAAAACAATATTTTGCAAAACAGGAATCAGAAAGACAATAGCCTAAGCATTTGACTGACTTTGCCATGCACAAGACAAACAATTTCTGCCATTGTAGATCATGCTGGAGATATTTTGAGACAGAGAGATAACATCAAGCAAGGATTATGGCACTTACTGCTGTGGTGCATAAACACAATCAGAAGATGCTCCACTTAGCTAACGAGCATAAAAGCCATATTCATATGGATATCAGATGAGAGATGCTATTTAATAGAAAGTCTTTTTGATAGTATGTGTTAGCATTAATAATAGTTCTGTGAGCAAATCATTTTTCAATTAAAAACATATAAAGCTACCCAAAGGGCAACTCTCTACTATCAATATCAAGATCAAGGTAAAAGTCTTTTCTCCAATCTACAATTTATAAGTGATATTGATCATGCTCACCATTGAATTATCATTAAATTGTATCAGAGGGTAAATAATTTAATCCCAGAGATCAGAGAGATTCCATGTCAAGACGAGTCAAACAATACAACTGACCTTCTGTAATGATGAAAAATCAATGCCAAAGAACGCCAAATGCTGTGCTAAAAGTGGATCCAAAACACTCTCATCCTCCGCATACGAGAAAACATCTGAGCTGCCACAATGGATTACTCATAATTATAATGGAGTTTATATCAACTAAGTAACATTTAGAGTTAAGACTTATGTTCATGCTGAAAAATAGATACATTTCAAGATGTTGATGCGTTTGGAGAGTTATATGTCAACTAAATAACATTAGAGAGAGGTCGAAAAATAGATACATTCTAGATGTAGATGCAATTTCCAAATAAAACGCTCACCAATTTAAAATTGCAATTACTCAGAACCACATAAAAGGACAGCATCTCAAGTCTGGTATCATAGACCTCCAAATTTCTTTTTTTAAGCCCATCCTCATCATAGACAAGAGACAAACTAAAAAGTTGACCACATACCCAAGTTACAAAATTGTTCAACTGGAATGCTTTTAATATGTTGGTAATTGCCTAGAAAGGCTGCATCCTTGATTTGACGGTGCACCTACAGCAATTTATTTTTCTGCAAACTAAAATGATTGCAAGCAGGGACAGATCCAGCGAAAAGGATTTGTACAAAAGGTCACCCCCCCATCTATCCCTGCTTTTGAGTCTACCAGTTCTTTCAGAAGCACATTCTTCATACCTAACACTTTCACATATACAAAAATTAGAAATTTACTATGAACTCGAACCAATATGTACTATAAACCAAACCAGTTAGATTTTTTTGTAGTAGTAATATGTACCAACCAAGGTTGACAAGAATAAAACTTTCCTTAGGGAATTGAAATTTTTCTCTTCCTTAAAGATATGTTCATTTTCTATTCAAAAAAACAAATAAATAAATTATAATTAATCACGATGCATCTTTTAATCCTAAGGGATAACTATGTACACACTTTTAGGCTTCACCCAAGCTCTTTAACTCTAAAGTGAATGTAGCCCCTTCTGTAGATGCTCTTATTGTCTTTTAAGGTTAATAAGGTCTAGGTGAGTCATTAAAGAAGTATGCACATCCTAGGTGTTTCCCAAATGATGCCCAAGCTTAATATCATGTATTCCATTTTATATTACTAATTCAGCCCCAGCAGCAAAGCACCATAATGATGACTCAAGTGGAAGTGACAGATCCTTGAAAAATGAGGATTAATGTTCATAATCCAGCCAGAAGGGACGAAGATAGTGAGCTTGCAACCATGACCCCAAAAATTTGAGATAAAATGCAAGATTTAGGATCACAAACCCACTAGGAGGCGGGATTTAAAGCTGTGAGTCCTATTCAAAAATAAGTTACAATACGAGCTTGACCTAAGTCTTATAAGGGAAAAGGCGGCTCAAAAGAACAGCAGTAATCAATTAATACTTCATTTTACTTTGCATTTTGTTGAGTTGGTGGGGTAATTTGTTGTCAAAATCTTGCTGGGGATGTCAAGGGGAGACAAAACCATGATGTTATCATACAATCTTCAGATCAACAGTCTGAGGCCCCTAGTTCAAGCCAAACTGTGAACTGTGCAGGAGTTGCAAGTCAAATGGAGCAAAATTGAGTTCCATGCAAACTTAAAATACTTTTAGGCTATCATTGCCAAAAATCCAACTGATCAAACAAGACATCATCAGCATTAATAGATAATGGTGGTGCAAACTCCAAGTGTTCTGACAAGACTGATCAATTGGGGGACTTTTCAAAGATTTTTCTAGCGTTTATGAAACAAAGAAAGGTTACAATTAGACATCAAAAGGCACAGAAATTTGTTTGGAGAAGAAAATGACTTGCAATTGAATAACTTGATCATTTAAAATAATAAGATACACTTAATAAGGATAGTTCCACCATACATTAAAAAACTTAGCTGTGGTTGTTTGCTCAATCTTATAGAGACAAGGAAAGAGACACGATAACCAAAAATTTAGGAATTTTTTTTTTCATATTTTAATGTTTTTGTTCTCTCTTTCTAGCAATGTTCTTTTATCAAGAAAAAAAGGGGTTATGTGTTGTCCCTTTTCCAATGTTAGGTATGATTCACAACATCTAATTAGCTATACATGCAAAAAGTGCCTACTGATGTTGCTTCCATTATTTCTCTCTCAACCAGAGTGCAATCCCTCCAACCCCAACCTAATTTGCCTAATATCCACCTCTCCAGCTATGAAACAGCTAAACACCATTATTCCAATCACAGCTTGTTGAATATGATAGCGAGTTACCTTCCTCTTTGATCATGTAGGAAACCTTGATAGGAACTACAACAATCAGCAAGAGACAATAAATCCATGCCAAATCCTAGCTAGCTACCAAAAGAACATGAATTAAATCAACCTCGTGTTCGTCATTAATCAATTCCCCAGTTTCAAGGTAGCCAAGTGAAGACAACTTTTGTGTAAATCACCACCAAGCACATAGGAATTCTGATCTCCAGCACACACACAAAAGCAGAACCAGATTCTCTGTTTGTTGCTTGTCAAGGCAAAAGCAAAAAAGAAGGAATGAAAGAGATCCTGAAATAAAGGAAAAAATTATGTACCTGCTCCTTCAAGATCAGCAGTAATTGTCCCCAGTTTTACAGCAAGAGGGTAACCAGTTTCCCGGTAGTGTTCAACAGCATGGTTGTTGCCGCCAGTTCCATCCCAATTTCTCCTTCCACAAAGGATCATTCCATCAGTTAAGTTCAGCCACAAATTCTCAGTTTTGTCACACTTGGCACATCTCCAACCAGAAGGAGGAACAACAATGCCACTGTCAATCTGCCGCAAGTTTGTTGCATATGCACTCACTTGCTTCTTATCAGCTGTCCATGATGCAAGCTGCTCTTTACGTTCAGCACCTTCAGACATCAAGATAGCATCTACAGCCAACCTTACCTACAGTTTTACACATGTTATACAAATGATGCAACCAAGGAGTTTTAAGTTCTACAACTTGTAAAATGAATAAGAAAAACAATGAGGAAGATGATATGCCTTCTCAGGCAACTCCACCGATGGAAATGCAAGAGCTGCAAAATCAGGCAAGATGACTATGCTGTAAATTTCTTCGTACTCAGGCTCATGGTTGTCAAATCCCCCCTCAACACCTACAAGTCAAACCACGACAAAAGCTTATTTCTTAACTACAGAGCAGACAATTGAAAGAAAGAAAAATTATGGACTTGTGTGCCAACAACTGCTTGCAGATACTAAAGTCATGCCATATGCAGATGTCTACGTGTGCAACTATATGCATGAGAGAGGGAGATAGAGAAACAGTTCCAAAAGCAAGATTATGGGAGACAAATGAAAGAAGACAGTTTCTAACATCATATATACCCATTTTTATCCCTTTAAAGTCCTTCAAAATAGAATAACTAAAAATTCATGCATATTTTTGGGACAGAAAGTTTTACAGGGGCTCACACAGATAACCGGCTTAGTAATAGTTGCAGAAAATCGTATTATAAATTCAACATGTAACCAATGAAAATCATATAAAGTTTTGCTCTCTGCTTTCAAAGTTCCTTGGTACTGTGGGTGCACAATCTCAGTGTCTTGTAAGGAGCTACTTTTTCTTACCAGAGGAAAAAAAAGGACTCATAAGAGCAGAAAACAAGAACATGTTCTCTAACTGGCTTGCTTTTTTTTTTTATCAAGGACATTCAATGGATTTACCAAAATAGACAACCATTCAGCACAAGGATGGTTAAGGAGCATATGAGAAAAGATCGACAAACAATATCACAAAGCAGACCTAGAAACTTTTCTTCTTCCAAATTTATAGTCTTTGGAAAATGTTTTACCCAATAAGAAATAGAGAAATGAAACTTTGAAGATTAGAAACTTTAGCAAATTCAGGCTTACAGAAACACTACAAAATTGCATTTCTTTCCATCCTTAGCTCTACTCCTAGTAGCAAAATTTTATCTTTCTAGTTTTAATAACTTTTGATCATTTAATTAAAGAATCTGGCATGGCAGCAGTAACAAGTGGTCCGCATTCATTAGTAAGACAAACTGCAAGAACAGCACTATGAAATCTCTCAACTATCACACCCTGGACAGAGTGGCTCTGGCCTTGTTGTTGTTAATAAGAAGCTCCAGTGTTACAAAAGTAAAGAAGCAACGGATATACACTCTAAAAAAAAAAGGAATAAGGACAACTGTTCTCTAGCTATGGCTATTTCAGCCAGAGCTGTAGACAATGGCTTTGAGCGTCAATGCACAGAAAATTTAGAGAATGTCCCTAGTGGAATGGCTTAGCTTTGCTTCTTGCTCCCTAGGCTTGAAGATGGCAATATAAACAACAACAACAACAACAACCAGAGCCTTAATCCCAAAATATGGGACATTATATAGATCAAGATGGCAATATATAGATTCTATTAAAATCAAACAAAATGAAGGAACTTCTGAAGTGAAGGATCATACTTGAGGGTAAAGCTGAGGAGAGGTTGAGTTGATACAGCAGCTAGACCTATGCCCTTTCATTTTTGGTGAGGCTTTTACAATCTTAAATTACATTACATATAGCTTCATCTCTCTATTGGTAGTGCCTGCTTTTGGTTTTTATGTTTACACTCTAAAGATATAAAAATAAAGTCTGAATAACAGCTTTAAAAAAATTATCACTACATGGAACTGTTGAAATTTATGCAACACACAACTCTGCCCCTCCCCCTTCCCATTTATGATTTCAACTCTCTCATCTCATCTCAATTCGCTAGACTCTTCCAACCAAACCCTAGTTCCATTTTTCTAACCTAGAACAGTAAGTAAACCGGCACAATCCAATTATTATTGAACTCGGAACAGGCTCAAACCCATCTCTTTCTCCTCAATCTTTATTCCAATCTCTTTCCCTTCAATCTTTATTCTTTTTCATTTTGAAGGGGGGGAGTGGAAAGAGAGTCATCAATTACTTCATCGGCAGTACCCTCAATCAAGCAAATTCATTGATCCTACCATTACAAATATAACCACACAGATTAGAATCTACAACTTAAAACTCTTATCAACGATATAACTTGCGGATTCAGGACCAAACCCTAAAATTATTGAGTCCAATATCACCGTAAATAAGGGCATCTTTGATTACGAAAAGAGAGGGAAAAGAGGATTACCAATTGCCAAAAGAGTAGGTTTTTTGAGAGGCCTGTCTTCAGAAACAGCCTTCTTAGTCTGCTTAATGTGAAGATAAACTGGATTCCTAGTTTTCTCATAATTCCAACCCACAGAATCCTTCCCAAACGCAAGAAAAGTATTCATGTCCACAAACAACCCTCCTTCAGATCTCTGTAAAAACCACAACACAACACATACTTGATACTAGCAAACTCGGAGAGAGAAACAGAGAGAGAGAGAGAGTACCGGAGTGTCGAAAGAAACACAACATTCTTGCTTGTAAATGCGATTGGTTGGCTCTGGGATGCGAACACGAGAGAGATTTGATCGTAGAAGATCCATGGCGTCCACCATTTCTTTCCAAAGGAGAAAATTAGGGTTTTCTTCAAAGCCCTAAATCTCTTTTCTCTCTCTGTACTTGCGCCGAATTGTTGAACACGTTTCAAATGAAAGTCTCCCTCAAATGACGATTGATGATTCTTCGCTTACTTCAACTGAACTTTGTAGACTCTACGACTGGGTTTGGGATTAAATAATTAGAAACAAGTTTTGAAGTCATTTGGAGTAAAATGTAAATTCACATTTTGTGCTCCGAGAAATTTATTTTTTTTTTTGGTTTGTATCGCTTTTTTTTTAAATTATGATCATTAAATTATTTTTGTAAAAAAATATTTCAAAATATTATTTTATGTCTTTCAAAAATACATGAATTCCATGTCTCTCAAAAATACATGAATTTTGGCAAAATATAATTTACTTTTACATTTAAATATGTGCTGGGCAAAAATGAAAGTAAAAGATACAAAAAATAAATCTTGATATGGAAAATTTAGTCCATTAAAAAGGTATTTTTATTAATTTTTACGAAATTTGGTTGTTATATAAGTGATAATAAAAAATAAGAGAGATTTTAATTGTATGGGAAAATAAAATTGTTGAGCATAAAATTCAGAAATCATAAATTTATAATCACTTTTCTTGTTTAATAATGATCATATGCTATACCAATATTCCATAGATTTAATAACGGGACATATATTCTTTTAATTAAAATCTTAAATTCAAGTCTCATAAATAGAAAATAGATATTAGAAAAATCTGCTTCTAAATTAAATTTTATAATATTTGAATCAAATTAATCGAATAACTCGAATTCCAATAATCAAAATACTAAAAAAGAATTAAACGCTATTTATACATTTCATTAAATATATTTTCTTATTCAAGAATCGATCAAAATTCACAATTATGTGTGGTGTAAATAATTTTAGATGGACATGGATAAACGTATTTATCATTTTCATTGATTGAACCTACTAGAATTCAAAAAATTAATTTATTGAGTTTAAGTACAACTCTACCCTATCAAAATAAAATTCAAATCATCTAATTTTTTTAAAAAAATTAAAAAATAAACCCCTTTCATAATCAGTAATAGTTATACAAAAAGTCTTTACCATTTATAGTTTTAGAAAACAAGTTTCCACTTAGAAACTGGATTCCTTTTACTAAATTTTCTTGCGATGTCCCAAGAACTTGAACTATGGATCTAATTGTATAGAATGAAAAAATCTGGTCTTGTTGAGCATATGAAGATTTGCCTCTATCTCTGTTTTCATGCAGAACTCTGGTCTTGTGGAAATTTTGATGAGTGCAATTTTACACCAATGTACCTTGAGTTGTCATCATTTACTTACTTTTTTTCATTTGATAAGCCATTTGAAAAGAGAGTGCGGAAGTAAGGAATAAAAATGAAATTAAAAGATAATATTTAGATTAATATTATAGAAATAAATATTTTGAATTCATACTCAAAATCTAGAAATTCACAAAATCCAAATAAATTGATGAGTTTTATTAAAAACCTACGTCTAATTTCGAAATAATCATTTACTCTCACACTTATCCAAAATTACATGTTACTTTCCACTTTAACACTTTTTTTTTATATATATAATTTTTATTGTTAAATTATCTTCTTTTTTTTTGGATAAAATTGTCTATTATTCATATATATAAATATATATATAACTAAATAAGTGAAAAAATAGAAATTTTTTATTATTAAATTACTTTCTTTTTTTTGAAAAGAATATAAAGTTTATTTGATAAATTTATATAATATTTATTTTTTATTATAAAATTATCTATTACTCATTACTCATACAATTGTTATTATAAAAGTACTCATTAGTCATATATATGTATATATATATAAACACTAAACAACTGAAAAAAATATAAAATTTTTATTATTAAGTTATTTTCTTTTTTTATTATTTTTGAAAATGATATAAAGTTTATTTGATAAATTCATATAATATTTATTTTTTTAAGTGAAATTAATTTCATATAATATTTTAAAACAGTTTATTTTAAATTATTCATAATTTTTATTGTATATTAGAGTAAAGATAAAATTAAAAAATTATTAATTTTTATTTTGAAAAAACAGCCAACCAAATATCACATATGGTGATAATACTCATTCTAGTGTACTGAACTAAACAAATAAATTGAAATGATTTTGTCCATTCTAAATCCACAAGATATGATTTCGATTCTGATTCTGAAAATTAAACCAAACGCCCCCTCTCTCTGGGTCCTTTTACTTCCCACCAGGTTGATGAAAATATTTAAATTTAACATTTCTAGTGGTAAGAATATTTAAAGTCTTTGTATAATTTTTTTTTAACAAATATTTTGTTAAGATCCAGATTTCTAGATTTTTTTTTCTTTTTCGAAATCTCAAATTTTTACTACTATAATTATTCAAATTTGAAGTTCAATACTTTAGGGTGATGTTTTAAAAAGCCCAATAAAATTGGTTAAGAAGGTAACTTTTGGGCTTTAAATTTTTGTTATGATAACCAGTTTTTACAAAGTTCTTTGAGACACAAAATAAGAAAAGTTCAAGTTTCAAATTTGAGTTATAATAACTATAAAATCTCCTTGTTGGTCATTATAACAACCAAAAAAGGGGTTGAATTTGTTATTTTGATTAGTTTTTAAAAAATTTAATCTAATTTCATTTAGATCTATATTAATTCTATGATCAATTTATACATGTGCAGCAAAAAATAAAAAATAAAGATAGAGAAACAAATCCGATTTACAGTGATTCAGTTTTGTGTCTACATCTACTCTTCTAGCCAGCAAACCAGAATCTAACAATCTATTAGTTTCTATTATCATGTTTGATTACATAGTACAACTCACTTATCAACTTCTGATTTTCTCACTAAGAAGACAATTTTGTCTAATAATGAAAGACTCAACATATACTCACAATTCAACACTCAACTTAATACAAAATACAAGTATATATGACTATTCAGAATACAATAAACAGCATTTGAAAGGAGGTTTCTTATACAAAATTTCTTCGTTCTTTCTTCTATAAAATGTTCTAAAAAATGGTGCTGTATATATCCCTCTAAGTGTGTTGTTCGGCCAACTATTTTTTGACTTTTAAAGCTTTAAAAACCTGCTGTAAATCTTGAGTTTACTGTATCAAAAATGCTGCTATAATTTCACAAATTTACTAGTAAAGGTAGCAGTAACTTTTTTGTAAAACCATCCTGACTTGAAGGCTGAACTTCCTCCTGATATTTTGAGATATACTAAAAATGGGCATACCCAGTGTCGAAACTCCCACATTATGAGTTTTGGGAAAGAGAATACCTAGACAGTCTTTCTCTTACTTTTTTTGTTAGGAGTCTAATTTTTTAAATTTACTAACTGTTATAATTTAATTTCAAAATTCAAATATTAAATTTGAATTTTGAAAACCCAAATTGGAATTTTCCCAATTGATAAGGTTACTGTAAGTTTGAATTTACCTTAAAAAAATCAGTTCCAAGAGGTTATGATGATCAGAGAATATTTGGTAACTTGCTAACTTTGTATACTTGATTCTCCAGTAAATTTTTGAAATTTTTATACTGTAAATTGTCATATTTACTATCCAACAATAGTATTATAATATAGAATTTTTAAATTTAAAAATGCTTGATCGATGGTGAAATCAACTTTTGAAAAATGTTTCTGCTATGAAAAATGTGTAACCAACCACTTTCATATTTATTTTTCTCCAATATTTTCACTAAATTTTTATGCTATAAAAACTTAAAATTAAAATCCTTCACACCTTCATTGAAATGTAACTTTCGGATTTAAAACTATTTCATCACATAAGAAAATATGATTGTCTGAACATAGTCAGATAATCATACTCCATGACTTAGAAATTTTTTCCAATATGTTGGAATGACAAACTTGAAATTTTAATAAATGTTCTTCTGATGTGGAACAACCAATATACAGTTTTAGGCTAAATTTTAGGTTAAGTGTAGTACTCAAACTATATTTACCATACTGGCTGGGTTTTTGAAAAATAATAAAAAATCCATTCTTACGGTGCAGTTGCTTCTACGATTCGAAATGCCTTGCTTCTATGAGGACTTTTATAACAATCTTTATCGATCATTTTTTACGAGAATTTTTAAATAAAATTTAATTTATACACTTAATAAAAATATTAAAATAACATGAAATGTTTTATTATTATCAAAACTAAAGCGTTCGATAACAATTTCCCTAACAATAAGCCAAAGTTGTATTTTGGAAATTGTCATGAAATTTTATAATTTTTAATTTATAATCAGGGGTTAAACATGCCAATAAATAGTCATTATAATGGGATAAAAAATTAGATCTCTTAACCAAATCTCAAATTCAAAACTTGAAAATAAAAATAATTATATTGAAAGAATTGTCCATAAATAGAGCTATTGCAGAGATTTAAACTAAATTAGTCGGAGTGGATCCAGATACTGATAGTGATAAAAAAAAATCAAGGGTTAAACATATTGCACTTGACCACAAATTTTTGAGATAGCGTTTAGTATGAGATAATCGTCCCTTTTTTAATATTTGGTATACAAAATTTAATTAATGCATGATATTATTTTCAAATAGGGAGTAAAACCATATCCTTTTTCAAGTAATTAAAAGCATTACCCTTTTCAAAATAAAATAATAAATTAAGTTAATATACTTTATTTTAGAGAGTGAAAAATCAAATTTATGTTTTTTGCAGAAAAAAATTTCAAGTAATATATTTAAAGAAAAAACGTCAGTTAAATTAATTTTTAAAAAGAAAAATTTATATATTTAGTTTTAGAGAAACAATTAAATATATTTTTTTAGAAAGAGAAAATAAATCAATGTATTTAGAGAGATAAATTTTATCATAATTTAATTTATTTAGAGAGAAAAATTAATTTGACTAGTTTTAAAGAGAAAAAATTAAAATTTATTATTTAAAAGAGAAAAAAATAAAATCAATATATTTGAAAAGAAAAAAAATATAAAATAAACTACTTTTTATATATAAAGAAAATTAATGTGTTTATATTTAAATATAAATAATTTATATAATTTTAATTTGAAAATAAAGAAAACATTATAGAGCGATAAAAGTTATCCAGAAAATTATAAAATATTAATTCTTTATCATTTCCCTCTATACATTTTCGTTATAATCTTTTCAAGTTTCAAATTTCAGCGTCAAAATACTCTAGGCATTCTCCTTCTATCCGTTGCCTCTCTCTCTCTCTCTCTCTCTCTCTCTCTCTTCTCTGTCGCATAATAATTTCCAAACTCACACTCTCTTCTCAATGTTCAATCCAAAAATGCTTGATCTCTCACTTCAGAATAAACCCTCAATTTCTCTCTCTAAACTTAAACCATCGGTTTCTCTCTCTCTCTCTCTCTCTCTTCTCAACCCTAAATTCACATATGTCTTACGGTCCTTCTCTCCACAAAGGCCACAAAACCCTAACTGACGAATAACGCGAAGAATCAATCGATTCAATTTTAGACGAAGACAGCTTCACCCGAGTTTTCAATATTTCAGCACTTAGGGTTCCTTCAGAGCAATGTTTTGCCATGGAAAATCGTCTCAGAGGCCATTTGCTGAACCGGCCTCGAATTAAGAATATTGCTAGAGTTCCTGGCGACGAAATTGATGACAAGCTCAAAAATTTGGTGCCTGTAAGTAGAAATAGCGATGAAGAAGAGAGACTTGTTGTACTGAACCGGCGAACTTACGGTAAAGATGAAACTGATGGAGGGAGGTTGAGTCCAGTGTTGTATCGCGATGAGATTGTGAGGACGTTTAATTATGGGGGTTATGTGAAGTATAGGAATTTGGAGAAGCTGACAAGGCCGAAGAAGAGGAAGAAGAAGGAGGGGGGAGAGAGGAGAGGAATTGGGAGGAACAGGAACGAGTTTGCAGTTGTGAAAGTTGTGGAGGATGAGGAGGATGACTTGAGGGGTTTGTTGGGGGATGGATTTAGGGGGAGAAAAATGGAGGGGTTCGACAAGGCTATTGCTTTCGGATGAGCAGTTGGCTGACAATGGCATGGATGAGCTTCCAGCGTCTGTTAAGGTGGCTGTTCCAACACTTTGATTCTCTGTGAGTAGCTATGTTCTTTTGATATGATGTTATATATATCTGTGTCAATTTACAATGGCATTTCGTTTTGTTGAGCCAACCTTATAATCTTTGTTAAGTTGCCACTTTTTCACTGAGATATGTGTCCAATGCAATCAATGACAATTTAAATCAGTTTGGGCACCTTGTTTGCTCTACAGCTAAGTGGCATGACTGAATAACCTGGACACCTACTTTGTGACTTGGATATATGGAATATTTTCATGATTATCGCGTGAATCCTCTTTGAGTTGCTAAGTTCTTTTGGTAGAACTTTATATCAATTTAAAGGTTTTATCATTGGATACGGAACCAAGGTGATTGCCAGAGGTTTTTTAAAGAATGAACTCGTATTCCCAAACTATCGGTCTTGGAAATGAAATCGAAAGCAAAATTAATATTTCTCTATTTGGTTAATTGAAAATGGATGGTAATGACTCAGTCTACAATAACAAATGCAATGAGAACAGTTTATGGGTGGGGGATCTAATTGACTGAAGCTAAATGGTGTGACTTGAAAACTTGAACGCTTGTAGAATAATACATGGTGATTAATGAATCATCATGAGTGAGTCGAACTACTATGACAACTGCAAGTTGGAAACAGTCTACTGAGGGCATCTTTTCTACTTTAAGATAGATGTCATAATTGGCAATCCTGAACACCTGGAGGATAGGCTTTTGTGACGAGGAATTCATGGGTTAGGGTCATGATTAACAGTGCCTTGTAATTGCCCATTGTGTGTAATGTCATATGAATATCATTTCCTGAGTTTTAGAAGAAATATAATTTTTTTGATCGTTATTGATGTTGATTAGTAAATTCTTAAATTTACTAGCAATATGTGACCCCGGAACCGTTAGACTTTATATGACAGTTTCTGATGCAGATAGTGAACTAAAATAGTTGTTTGATGTTTGTTGTCATTCGTTATTATCTGCTTTACACATTGATTTTATTTCCAGTTGTTAGACTCTGTTCTTTTTAATAAGTATCTAATGTTTTGGTGACATCTAGCAGCCTCTGATGCATGCCCCGCGTCTGAGTTTGTGGTTACATTGACCAAATTATTATTTCACTAGTTGGTTGATTATAAATGGATGGTAATGGTGTAAATTTAAAATAACGATGACAAAAAACAGTTTATGGGTGGGTACCTAATTAAGTCTAGCCTAATGGTGCAACTGGCAAACCTGAATGTTTGTAGTCCATGTTGACTTGGGATTGATGGATATAACGAGTGACAAGGTTTTCTGTTGATTCTTTTCTATTATAAACAAATGTCATAAACATCAGTGTGAAGTAGCTTAAATGATCGTGTTCATTTATTTTTAAATGTATTATGTATCAACTCAAATAGCATATCATTCTGACAAATCGGAACCTTATAATTGTTGTTGAATTGAGATTTCGGAACCAAGATGACTGCTGGAGTTTTTCCAAAGAATGCAAGCGGATCATTCAGAATTCAACCTCTTTATATCGGCCTTAGATCCCATGACAATAATTATAAATGCCTAGCAGTGAAATTGAAGTTTTTCATTTTTTTTTTTTGGCTCTAAATTACAGTATTGAAAGTAACTGAAGCCAGAGAGGCAATCTTATTTGCATGATGTTCCTTGGTTACTTGAGATTCATGGATTCTGGTAATGGGAAACATCCTATCATGATTGCCCATTTGTTTTTAATTTCATGTTATCATCTGTTCCAAAGTTGATTTGAAGGAAGTATTTGGTTCAGGTCGTTGTTGCCAATTATCAGTATAGTCTTCAACTTATTGGGAGTATCAGTGTGTGGGAGTGTTTTGTCAGAACACTTTTCACTGCAGATTGTAAAGTAACTCTTTCTTTGATTTCTTTTTCTTCTTTTGCTATTATTGTTTTCCGTTTTTATTGCTTTTCATTTCCCACCATTTAATTTAATGTCCTTTTTATTAAATACTTAACATTTATTGACATTTATCTGCCTCTAAGACAGACTGAGTTTGTGTTAATATTATATTGTATCTCAGGCCTTTTTGTTACTTGATGCTGTATTTGGGGAAAATTGCCAAGCAATCTCCAATATGGGACATTGAGTTACTAAGATGCAAGCTGACTTTGTTTTATGATTATTGGCAAATGGATGAGTTATGTAATGGAAATGGTGTCCACTCCAAAGTATTCATAAGTACTTTCTTATTCGCACTTTATGGTTCTGTCTGTCTCTTTCCATCATTTCAAGTGAACTGTTATGTTGGTATTAGATGGTCCTCTGCCTCTTTCCTGTTTTTGTTATTAGAGAACCCATCAGCTGGACTTCTCTAATTTGGGTGCACAGCTAGTTTTTCCCCTTGGAATATTTTTTACTGTTCAAGAGGATGTAGCAGGGTCTGCAGGAAACAGCTCTTACTAAGACTAGGAATGGACAAAAGGGAGTATAAAATACAACAATCCCATAGAATCATGGGTACTCACTGATACTTGATCTAGGATTGCATCCCTGTCATGGATAACCAAGTTGTTACATGTTTATTAAACTAGCTATGTCTTAAATATGCCAGATAGATAATCGGTCTTCAGTTTTTGACTGATGCTTCAATTCATTTGGGCCCTGCAGACAAGGTTGAAGAGAAATGACATCTGTTGTTAAGTGCAGAAAACTATTACGTGTTGGAAAGTATCAATTTTTGGAAGTGCCTTTTTGGGGGCTTTTTTTTGGGGGTGGGGGTGGGGCGTTTATTTATGACTGGAATATTCAAATGGATTTTTATGAGAGATTCTTCTAAAAATTTCAATTCTTTGGGTACAACTTCACTTGGTGTACGATATCCATAATGTCGGCCCGTGCGCCCTGCTTGTGGTTCAGTATCTATATGTATAACTTTTTACCACCCTCTTTTTGTGGTCCAGGTTAGTACTTGAGATTTCTTTTTGGATTTAACATTGGAAATACCCTGAAACTGTTGCAGATCCTGGAGGCCTTGTTACCAGATGGTATGACAATTCTTTCAGCTTTTGAAACCGTGGGACACATTGCACACCTTAACCTGAGAGATGAACATCTGCCATACAAGAACATAATTTCTAAGGTGCTGGTCTATATAAATTTAACTTACATCTTTGATAAATAATTTTCAAATATCTAGATTGTTTAATACTTAATCCGTTTTCAGGTAGTGCTTGACAAAAACAAACCAAAGATACAAACAGTTGTCAACAAAGTTGATCCCATCAATAATGAGTACAGAACAATGCAGCTTGAAGTTTTGGTTGGAAATCATTCTCTTGTCACTACAGTAGTTGAAAATGGAATACATTTTCAAGTTGACCTAGTGACAGTGTATTCTCCTTGTGACATGAAACCCAGTATTCAATTTCGTATGTGCATATATGCATGAATGGACAAACATACAGGCACTTGTGAAAATCTCATGTCCTGTGTGCTATAGTCGATTATGTACTGTTGCTTACCATTCAAATCCCTTCCTCTTTTTTTGTCTGGGAACTATGTCCATCATTATGGTATAGAGCATGCCACTTAATGACCTCTAGAGTTAAACCTATTTGCATATGCTCTAATGGTGATTAACTTCTGGATTTATATTATTACGGTCTTGTTTGCCTCAAAATTATTAACATTGCTATGTAATTTTGAAAGAATTGTCACCAAGCCTAGCTGCTGTTTGCACGGAGCAAAAAAAAAGGAAGAAAAAAAATCTTTCAGTTGTTCCATTGGACACATGCAATTCTTGTTAAAATGGTAATGAGAGGGCTGCGGGTACTAATCCAAGGAAGACTGGGTGGTTGCACATTTTATATTGTGTGGTTGGTTAACAGATTTTGATAGACTTGAACCATTAATTGAAAAATTCCCTGCTTTATTCAAAATGACAATGGCCTGAACTGCTAGCTGTTGTTGATTTTTTGAATTTTTTTCATCTACTAACTTTTGCTACGAGTTTAGATATTGTTTGCCTTGTTGGGTTGTCCTATCATCCATTTTTTCCCACATAACATTCTTCAAACCCTTTTGGTTGGGTGTTAGAATTTTGTGGATTTTTTTGGGTCAGATACATCTTAAAATTCATTTTTCTGATCAATCTTGTAAATTCTTGAGCAACTAAGGGAAATTGTTGAAGAAATAAGGCAATGAGGATTTGAAAATTCTCCTCCGCCTCCTTTGCTCTAGGTACTGGAGTTAAAAGCTTGCTACCGAGAGGCTGAGGCTTTCCAATTCCTTCACACGTGATGATGTTGTCTGTATGTCTATCTGGCTCCATACTTCCTTCTGTAATTGCTAATTAGCAGTTGCTGTTGGTTTTTCTGTATTCTTCATCACCTGGTTTCGTCCTCTCAAATTGCGTCTATTACTATATAGGAACTTCATTGTTCATACTATCATTTTCACAGGTGATGTTTTTTCGGGAGTTGGTCCAATAGCCATTTCTGCAGCAAAGAAAGTAAAGCATGTGTATGCCAATGATTTGAATCCTTATGCAGTCGAATATTTGGAAAAGAATTGTGTCCTTAACAAGCTTGGGAGGAAAATTGAGGTTTGAATTGTAGCTGTATTTTTTGAATGAAACTGCAATGTCCTTTCTTTTTGTGTGTGGGCATTTTGATTGAACTTTAGTTCACAGAAAGAGTGTAACAAAAATCTGAGTTCCATAGTTGTCAGCGGTGCGCCATAAAATGTTGCCACAAATGAAATTCAGTGCTTGAGCATCCTCAAGTATTATAGAGATCAAAATGCACTTCTTAATTGATAATATGTGGCAAAACCTTTGATTGTTACATCAATATAGTCCAAATTTTGGCTTCTCTCCTTTTCTTTTTCTGGTTGGGTGTTTGTGCCTGGAGAAGGGTTTTTTTTTTTGGGCAGGGGCGCATCGTCTGATGATTATATATGGCTACACATCTAAGTACTTCAAGATACAGACATACATGGGATCTCATTGGCTAGCTCGTCACTTCATCTGGCTCAAAAACAATGACCTTTGTTATGTTTTATGTTTTTGTGCCATGCACTTGTTTTTGCAGCTGTTGGCTGTATTTGTACATGGCAAACTTATCTTAGTTGAAACTTATCTTTTCTTCATTTCAATGTATATATTAGTTGACTGAGGTTGGACATTACTTTTAACTGCTGACAGGTGTTCAACATGAATGGGAGGCGGTTCATTGATGCTATATTTTCTAGCCCAAAAGTGAGGTCTATAATACAAGTAGTCATGAATTTGCCCAAAGATGCAGCAGAATTTTTAGGTATGTTGTTTTTATGATAATGTCCCTGTTGTTTCTTTGCAAGGCCTTTAACATGTTGGTTCACTGTTGTCCAGAATATGGGATCATTGACCATTCATATTGCATTTTCTATCTCTGCATATAAAAATGGTGCTATATCAAGTTCCTTGTTGCCATAGAGTTTTAGTCTATGGTTCCTACTTGAGCCAGTGAATCAAGTTACAGTTGAGAAACTATTAGTGGTTGACAAAAGGCATTCGATGGGAAACTTTGTCATGGCCAAGCATTTCTGAGGCCTTTAATATACCTGGGTTTTCTTCCCTGTGATTTATACTTTTAACTCTTTTCTTCTTTTTGAGATGTGAGGTTAGTAATGATGCTCCTTGCTTTAAAAGGAAGATGCTACTGACTGCTCAGCTTGAACCCCATTTGGATAGGACTTGATTTTGCGAGCATTATTTATGTAATGATCAATTTCAGGGGAAGTAGAAAATTTGTAATTGTTGTAACATCAGGTCTCGACCAGGAACTTTGTCCCAAATGGTCATTGTAGGTGGATTTAGAAGTCTGGTGAAGTGTAGGTCAAGGGTTCCAATCCTGTTTTCTTTACTATTGCTGAGGAATAAAAAGTAAATAAAAAACAATACCTCCTCTTCATAGGTTGCAAGATTTGTGCAGAAACCATGTCATATGCCGGAAAGAATAAAATTTTGAGCTAGATCTTAGAAAAGTTCTTGTGACTGAGATCTAGAGTCTCACTTGAGATCCGCCGGACAATGCACACGAATTTCCTGGTATTTTTCATCTTTAATCTGTTTATGTTTTGTGCTTATAGGGAATGCCATTGAAAATAGATTGCTACTTGTACAAGGTATAGAGGGATGCTATTATGAAAGTTCATGCACTTCACTTGTAGCTTTAAAAGATAGAGCCTCTGAATCGTCAATGGCTACATACAGATTCATTGGATGATGGGATGAGCTTTTCAACACCATCAAAAACAGCAGAAAATTATGCTTCTTGATACTGTTCATTATTGCAGGTTAAATCTAATTGGGTTTACTGTTTTCCTAAGGATGCATGCTGGACAAATAGTTCAGTGGCTTTCCAAAAAAAAAAAAAAAAGAGCAAACAAACAAATAGTTCAGATCTATCAAAGATGAGAATACTGAGAAGTGTTTTTATCATTCATCATAATTTATTGGTCAAGCAATTGAAATTGTATGGCCATTTGGTTTGACAATTGAAATTGGATAGTCTCAACGGGAAGGGCTTGAAGCAATTTGTGATGGAAACTTTGGAATCTAATCATTAGGCTTGAGCTTCTTGAGGTTGGGTGCCACAAGTTACCTTCAACTGATCTTCATCTCACTCTGTGATCATAGATGCATTCAGGGGAATATTCAGGAATAGAACGAGGGACAAAGAAGTCACCTGTCCCAAGATCCCCGTTTATGGGTTCTCAAAAGCAGAAGATCCTGAGTATGAGTTTGACAAGGTCTGTTCTATGATTTTGCATGAAATATAATCTTATTACGGAGCTGACAACATGAAATGTGGCTGGTTTCACATCCTCTTGCGATTTTGATGCAGCGTATAAGAACTGCCTTGTCAAAAGTAGCTGTTGAGATAGAAATGCACAGGGTCCGCCTGGTTGCTCCAGGAAAATGGACGTTGTGTGCATCATTTGTCCTTCCCATGTGTGTAGCATTTGCAAAACCTTTGGAAGATGTCTGAGCTTGTAGGCTTCACAATGAGAGTATGCCAGAAGATATGAATTCCCAGATCTTGAGCATGTATTCTGAATTAGTAGAAATAGTCCCTTGTTCACTTAATATTTATTTGATGATCATTCCATTCTATGGCATAGGGAATTTCCAGCAACTGGAAAATTCATTGACATAACTTTGTACATTGAAATTCTTCTTTTTCTCCGGTACTTGTGGCCCACGGTAGACGCAATGCAATAGAACTGTTTTGAGCAGGGTTGTTAATTTCGGCTCGTTCTGACCGGACCGGCTAGAATGTCTCGTTCCGCTTCAGAAAAGAGAATAAATTTTCTCTAGTTTAGCAGGGTCAAAACTTTCTGGATATGTGTTCTGTTCTATTTGTTTTGTTTTAAGACAAATTTGTAAATTATAATTTAACAAAATGTTCTACTTAATCATTTTAAAATATTATACATTTTTTGAAATTTATTTTTGGATACTTGATATTCTGTTTATTTTGCATTGATTTTTTTTTATTTGAACTGAAATGCATAATACTTTGAGTTGTGTGTGTGTGTGTATATATATAGGATTCTAAAATAAAACATTAAAATATTTTAGTATTATAAGAAATTTGAAAGCAATGATGATAGAGGAATCTTGGTTTTGAGGTTTCGTGATATGTAGCACCGTATGCAATGAGCCTACTCGATAACAATATTGCAGCTGAACAACAAAGTTGATAAGAGGAAAATGATTGCATTTCACCAAGCTTCCACAGTACAGCAGCAGCATTGCATTTTCTTAATTGAGATCTCGGGTTTTGAGTTATGAAAATGAAGAAATAAGATTTGAAAGAGTTAATTTTTTAATAGATTTTACAATATTTGAACTGGATTAACGATGTCAATTGGTGAAAAAAAAAATGATTGCATTTCTCTGAATTTGTATACACCCTCGCTTGTATGACTTTGATTTGGTTGGATTAGGGGTGTTCATTGGTTCGGTTTTTGGATTTTTTTTATTAATTCAATTTGATTAATTTAGTTTAGACTTTTTTTTTTCTAATAAATTGAACCGAATTTGATTAAATTCGAATTCAATTTGAATAGAATTTGATTTTCGGTTTGAATTCGAATTAAATTGAATTCAAAATTCAGTTAGTTGACAGATTTTGTGAGTTAATCAACAGTTTTATAAAAGTTTTCTAAATCCAGAGATTTTCGATCAACAAGTTCACAATTCTGGTTGGCTATTTTCTATCTTAGAGTTTTATCGACTAAATTAATAGGTTTGTTGATAGGTTCTGTTTCTTGCTCATTGGTTGACAGGTTTTGTTTCTTTGATATTTGTTAGTTAAGAGGTTCTCAGTTTTAATCGGCTATTCTGTGTGATGTATGTTTAGGGTTTGTCGACTAAGTCGATGGAAATGTCAACAACTTATGTTCTAAGATCCTTTGTTGGTTGGATTTATAACTTAGTCGACCATGTCAATGTTTTTGCTATATGCCATTGATTCTGTTAGCTAAATATAAGATTTAGTTGGTTAAATTTAAAGAGTAGTCGACTATGTTAATATATTCTGTTGGCTAGATTTACGATCTAGTTCGCTAAATTTGAAAAGTAATCGACTATGCACAATCTAGTTGGTTAGATTTTTTATCCTATTGGTTAGACTTATGACCTAGTTGGCTAGATTTAAAAAGTAGTTGACTATACATAATTTAGTTGGTTAGATTTTTGATCTTGTTGACTAGATTTATAATTTAGTTGACTAGGTTTGAAAAGTAGTCGACTATACACAATTGAGTTGGCTAGATTTATGACCTAATTGGCTAGATTTGAAAAGTAGTTGACTATGCACAATTTAGTTGGTTAGAATTTTGATCTTGTTGGCTAAATTTATGATTTAGTTGACTAGATTTGAAAATTAGTCGACTATGCACAATCGAGTTGGCTAGATTTTTAATCCTGTTGACTAGATTTATGACCTAGTTGGCTATATTTGAAAATTAATCGACTATGAAAAATAAAGTTGGCTAGATTTTTGATCCTGTTGGCTAGATTTATGATCTAGTTGGCTAGATTTGAAGATTGTCAACTAATTTAGTTAAAAGTTTTTGGGTTCAATTTTTTTTATACTTTTAAATTCTTTCTAATTGTTATTAATATCAAGTATGTTAATTTGTTTATCATCAAAACACTTAATTCCAATAATAAGCTATATGTACTTAACATTGTTGTCTTTGCAATTTGATGAAACAATCTGCATGAGAGTTCATGGGAGTTACAAAAAGAAATATATCCCATGAGCTAGCAAGTGGTTGATTTAGACATTGATTCAGACTAAACATTTGGACTGCTCACTGCTAAATATATGCAACACATGCTAAATATATCCCAAAAGAAATATATCATATTTGGACTACTCACTGCTGGTACTAAATATCAACAACGGTTGATTCACACAACGATTATTTTACTTCTGCAATGGATTGAAAAAAAAAACCTTATTTCTGCAATAGATTGATTGTTTTACTTTTGTAATAAATAAGAGAGAATAAGAGGTTATCTTGTTCGAATTTTTCAAGATTTTCAATATTTTCTTCCACATTAACCGGAGATTCACCTGAACGGAGCTAATTTTGGGTAAATATTAATGATTGTACAATTTTAGGAGTTAGAACTCCTAAAACAATCAAAAACTCTTTCTCCAGTACTAAAAACAGATTCGAAAGCAACCGTGAAAATTAAAATGGCTAAAATATCATAAGCAAGCAAAGACAATATAGGAAATACTTGACCCTTTTTCTTCCACCAACCCAAAATAGTAAAGGTTGGACTTTCAAGATTATCTTTGTCATCTTCATCATTTTCAGTCAAATATCTATCCAATTCTAACTTGGACTCTCTCTTAGCACCAAAATCTGTCTTTCTCCTTTTTAATTCAGCCATGTGTTTTCAATGTTGCCAAACAACTGACCTCTTATTATATTCTTTGCGTTTTCCAATACTCTTCAATGTAGTATTGCCTCCTGTTAACCTTTGGCTTTTATCTTCGGTGCTTCTACTTTGGCCTTGGCGTGTTTGAAGCATATGATTAACCTGATTTGATTGAGATATCTTGACCACCACCTGTACCTCTACAATACCTGAAAACAATGTTATCAAAATCCGTCAAGAGCTGTTGAAGGATGAACTGGTTGATAGAAGGCATATATGAAGCAAAGAGGGCGAGCCAAGATGAGACTGAGAGGGACAATCGAGAGGGATAGAGATGATGTCAATTATTGAAATAAAAGAGAGAGAGAGAGAGAGAGAGATAAAGAGTGAGAAATCATACCTGATAGTTGAGTTGAAGTGAAAGCTCTTCAATTAATTTATTGATATGAGAGATTGAGAGAGCAGAGTGTAGAGAGTGAAGAGGAGACGAAGGTCAAAGATGAGAGTGAGACAACAAATGTAGAGAGTGAAGAGCAGATGCAGACGAAGGTCGAAGAGAAGACGACAGATAAGGTCAATGAAGTGGCTCTCTTAGGGTTAGGGTTCGTGAAGGGAAAAAGGGAAAGTGAAGCAGTGACGAAGGTCGAAGAGGAGATGCGGTGCAGACGAAGGTCAAAGAGGGGACGACAATGAAGGTCGACGAAGTGGCTCTCTTAGGGTTAGGGTTGTGAGTTCGTGAAGGAAAAACGGAAAGTGAAGCGGTGGCTTTTTACTTTTAGGATTTGTTCTTGGTTTGATATTTGACTAGTGTTTTTTTTTTTTTTTAAATATCATATATTAAAAAAACTTTTATGCCCTTTAACATTTAACTCAATGAATTAATTGTTTAGGGATTGTTTTGTACTTTTGCAGGTGTAGAAAGAAACCTTAATTTGAATTCGAATTTGGTTTGGATAGTATTCGAAAACCCAATTTGAAAATCGAATTTGAATTCGAATTTGGTTTTCGATTCGAATTTGAATTAAAAATTTCAATTCAAAAGTTGATCTGAAAACCGAATTCAGAATTCGATTTTAACCAAAAACCAATTCATAATTCAAAAACATAATTCGAATTTATAAATTTGAATTTAGTTGAATTCGATTTGGTCAGATATTCAATTATAATCGAAAATTGCACACCCCAAGATTGGACCATAGCCGGTTGTGTTTGGTTGCTCACAAGAGGTTTCTTTTAAAGGCCAGTCAAGTTGGCCAGAGTGTGGAAAAAGAATTGGTCGAAGCCTAATTTTCTGTATGGTCTGAGAAAGTTTTGTGGGATGAGACATGATCTTTGTTGGCCTCAGACACCCAAGCATACCAATTGAAGTAAGTCAAAATTTTGGGCCTCGCTATCGTTCACATGAAGCTTGTATATGAACATGGCTAGTAGGGTCCATTCTTGGATTCTTGTTTTTAGGGGAAAGAAAAAAAAGTCATCATTTAGTACCAAATATTCCTCCTTCCAGAGGAAGAATATATCACTGCCAGTCCCACATGCCAATCGGTTATTCCAGCAAAATCCCTCCTTTCAACACCACCAGTCACTGCCACCTCCTATAGACATAGATCATAGGAGTAGATGTGAGAGAGAGAGAGAGAGATAGAGAGAGAGAGAGAGAGAGAGAGAGAGCATTATACGCACCCGAGACATCTCACAGACTTCATCTGAGGTGGGTTTTTTTTTTTTTTTTTTGGGTTCTCGTACTCTCCCCTGGTACACCCACAACTTCCGGATGACTGTGAGTTTGTTTGCATTAAACCAAGAAACTTCGACGGTCTAGATTGAACCAAATCTTTGTACTGCATCAATGACGTCCGTCCATCAAAGTGTAGTGAGAATTTTGTCAGATTATCTATTTGATGAGAGATGCGTACCTCCAAAACTGGTACATGCACAGAGTGGTCCACAATGGTGAAAACCCTTCAATGGAGGGCAAAGCCTTAATTATGTACCAGCATATCTCAGTTACAGATTCATATCTAAATTATGACTCTCTCTCTCTCACACACACACAAACAAAAGAAAAAGGGGATTTGGAGAAAACAAAGTGGGGGAGGGTGATCTTTTGCTGATAAGCCGAAAATGGAAATGGCATTCCACAAGTGGCATAAAGAGAGGACTAACAGTTACCTTAACCTCCAAAGTGTCCTTACAGCAATCCCTAGGATAGACCCA
This sequence comes from Dillenia turbinata, assembly GCA_037126225.1. NCBI lineage: Eukaryota > Viridiplantae > Streptophyta > Magnoliopsida > Dilleniales > Dilleniaceae > Dillenia > Dillenia turbinata. The sequence continues at coordinate 2,456,946 of JBAMMX010000001.1, forward strand.
ATCAAATGATGCCTTACTCTTTCAATCACTCGAACTTTTTGGAACACCATCCCACCCCCCAAATCCCACAAAAGACATACTCCTTTTTATTGTTTGGGGCAGATCTCAAGACCTTTTCATACTAGCTAGCTCTGTATTCTAGAATTGGAAGTGGGCTTTGAGGAGAATAAACCGAGCTGCATGAAATCATGTGAGAGAGAGAGAGAGAAAGAGGCTGAGGGGGGAGAGAATTGCTTAGGACTAAGCGTGAGACAAAACTGAGTGGAAAAAAGGCCCTCTAGAGTTAAAGTGTTTATATATATATATATGAGATTTGAATTTAAAATTTTTAAGAGAATGGAGATAATGTTAGTTGAATTATATCCGTTGGCAAAACTAAAGTGTTCCTTAAAAATCATATAACACAACCCTTGGAATATAATTGAAAGGATTTTGGTGATCACACTTCCTCTCATTACACTTGCTGAAAAAAGTTTCCCAAACCCTCAAAAGCGGAATAATAATAGGAATCACAATTGTGCAATCAAATGATTCCCTTGAACATGGTGCGTAGAATGTTGGTAGGGAACTTTTTCTTTTTCCTTTTATTTTTTATTAGTTAAAATTTAAACAAGAGATTATTGTAAAAATAAAATTGTGTAGCAACCAAATTCTTTAAAATTCATATTTATTGAACAAATATATGTGACAGACCGTGTTAACTAAAATATTTAAAATCATACAAAAAAGCCTCTCAAATTAATTATGAACTAGCATTTTCTTTTTTAATTAAGATCTCTAATTCATACTTTGAAATCACAATTCCTAATATGCATAACTAAGGGGAAAAAAAAGGCAATGAGTCATAGTTTAACTGGCACCGTCTCCTTCCTCTTATAAAGATTTCAAGTATGAGTGTACTAAAAAAAGTAACTAAGAAAAAATATTGTATTTTGCATAAATGAGACACTGGATTAATAAATTGGATATTAATTGACTAAAGAAGAGAATATGGAATATAAGACCGTCCCCCACCACAACGTCAGTTAAATGTCAAATCATTGATGATGACCACCAATCAACCTCTACATCTAGGAAGGAAACATCAACGGCAATAGCACCACATCGCACGTGTCAATAGTCAGTACAAGACCGTCCCCCACCACAACGTCGCTTTGGGCCCCAGCCTCACAGACCTGTGGTCCCCACTTTGTCTCCACGTAGGACGAGAATATTTGCCATGTCACGTAGGGGACCACAACAACCAGCGGTCCCCCGCATCAAAAAAAAGAAAAAAAAATGAAAATTGATAAAACGCCTCAGGCAGGATTCTCTCTCTAGTCCGACACGACCAACGCGTCTTTCGTAGCCTGAAATCTAGAAAAATTCGATGACCTAGGTTTAGCCAAAATGGAGAGTCCATTTTCTGACGTGGCAATTTACTATTGGCTCAAACTTTTCAGGGTTTTTGTTATACGGCGGCGCACGTCATTGTTATCCCCCCTGGCCTTTTGACGTCTTGCAAACTAAAATAAATAAATAAATAGAATTAATTTATAATTATTTTAATGAGATGATATATTTGATTTTTATTTAAATTTAAAATTTAAAATTTAAAAATAAAAAATTTATATTAAGTGAGTCGTTATTAAATAAGATTTTTATAAACACTTAAATTAAATTAATCAGAATATAATTCTAAATTTTAAAAATAAAAACAAAAAAATTCAAAGCATTATGCGTGGCATTGTTGACCATAAAAAATACATCGAATCTACATGGGTGGGTTCATAGGACAAGCCTTTTGTTCTACATTTACTTAAACCAACGTTGTCATCCAAATTTGGATCCTCACATGATATAATTGTATGAACCTTTTATTAGCAAACAATATTTAATTAATAGCTTTTGTCTCGTCTAATTAAAGGCGCTAATAGTTGTTATGGAAAATAAAATAAAATGAAAAAAAAAAGATTTTGTTTAGTGCACTTATTAGGACTTAACAAGAAATCTAAAATGACTAGATTTTGATTAATCTAAATATTGATTTCATTTTAGAGCAAATATTTAATGTGAGCCCATCGTGATGGATTTAACCAATGAGTAACTAATGGCTATGATCTTCTTGTATCTTCTCTTCTCTCCATCCTTGCGCTCACCCAAAAATGGATTGTTATCTCTCATCATATATAAAAAAATGTCCCATCATGAATAATTATACTTTATGCAGGATTTTCGATAATTTACTCTCGAGAATTAGAGATTTTACTTCAATCATGCAGCCCAAATTATTTCATGAGGCACAATGTAAACTCCTAATTTTATGATTGAAGAAATATTGTAGGAACCCCATTTCTATAAATGTCATATGTGACCTCTCCTTTTGAAAAAATTCAATTCACGTAACAAAAATAGTAGGGTTCCTACTATAGGTAACATTGGTCCCCCAAGTTCCGGATGGATTATTCAACATTGTTGTCTAAATGCGTATTAAAAAAAATTAAATTTTATAAGGAGGAAAAGAAAATTCGAGGAAGAAGGTTGAGGTAAATAAAAGTTGTTAATAGCCAACTTACCAAACCCCAATTGAAACTAGACAAGATATGCACCGTTTGAGATTAAAAGAACAATGTAGGTCTGATTATGGAATCCAAATTCCCAAATCCTAAAGGGTTTAATGAAGCAATAATCATGATTGATTTGAAGAACATATATGTAGAACAAAATCTTGTTAGGTTAAAAAAGCAACTCAACACATTTGAAATAAAGATCTCACCAGCCTACTTTTTTCTCAAAAAAATTTTGATTTTTTTAAATAAGAAAATTTGATAAACATCATAAGATTTTTTGGAGAGTTCGTGAAGGAAAGCTGAGGGGAAAGTTCATTTCTCTGATAAATATCCTTTCTTTTGAAATAATTTAAGGAAAGTTTAAATTCAATATAATTAAAATATGGTCACACAAAAAATTGGCTCCCTTCTCTCTATAAATTAAATGAATATTGGATTTCACATTTTAAACAAGAGATTTGGTATGAAGGATCTTTTCTTGAGATAATTTATTCACAACTAAGCACGTTCAAATTAAAATTTTCAAATGGAGATCTCTTCCTTGATTGTGAACAATGATGATTAACCTAAAGGGGGGAGTGTATCAAAGCAAATATATTTGGTGGGTATTTTTAAAAAAAAAAAATTAAGGAAATAAGCACCCTTTTTTCTCATAGGCACAATGTATGGTTTCCCACATATAACTATACATAATTGACTTTCTTTTCTATACATTGAATTTCAAAAGATTGAGCCTCCCCCCCCCCCCCAACCAAAAAAAAAATTTACATTAGTCTCCCTTTTATGGCAAAGATAGATAATATTCTAAAGATGGTATTAAGAAAAAGTGTATATGTGGGTGGATTCACCTTTGATTTGACAAAATGATAATGTAAACAATTTCAAATCCAAATTAGGATTGGAGAGCCAACTCATATCCTTTGATACAAAATCAAATGTAGAAAAAAAATTAAACTTAAGAGAAAATATCATGGCTAATTAAGCCAAGAATCTCTCGGTGGATTAACCCCCCCTTAGTTACAAAGCTAAAACACAAATTTATGTTCTTAGTTCAAATGACTAATATGATATATATTTTTTAATTTTATAAATTATTATAAATTTCATAATTAGTTACCACGAATGGGGTCTTCCTCAAAAAATATATTCCATTTATTTTATTTATTGATTCATATATTTACGGGATGAAGTTTCGCTCTGTCCATATAATTACTTTTTTGGTTTTTTAAAAAAGATAAATTTGAAATTAAAAAATAATATATTTTAATACAATTCACCTAAGCCAGTATTTGAGATTCATTTAACTAGTGGGATTTTTTTTTTATAGTAGATTAAATGGCACGTAAGAACTAATCCATCATACCCTTGTTTTAGATTTTGCAAATATGGATAAAAAAATTTTTTAAAAAAGATTTTTTAAAATCGAAAAAAAAAAAATATTTGTGTTGCCATTTTTGCGGAATTGCCACTATCGTCGACCGACGCGTACGGATGAAAAAAGGAAAAAAAAAAAGAAAAAATTTTAATAATAAGAAAAAGACAATGCGTGCAGGGGGATACACGTGGCAGAGACAGTACGCTCATTTTGGAGCGTTTAAGGCACGCACTATTGGTTGATTTTAACATTGACGTGAACGCGCCACTTTTTGAGTGGTCAAAGGTTTGAGAGGATCTACATTGGACAGGGATTTCCTAAAATCCATGAAGAACATTTGTTGTCTTTGTATTGTTGAAATAAGTGATTAAATAATTACAATAATAGTTTCAATTTTTATAAATAGGTGAATTTACAAAAAGAAGGGCATTTTATTTTTTTTTTCCTTGGAGCCCCATTTTAATATTTGAACTTTTTCTAAAAAAAATTAAATTTGAAAATACATTTCAGTTTTCTTTGAAGATAGGTTGTGATTTTTCGACATATTAGGTTTATGTTTATCAATTGTTTTTAAAATTAGGCAAATTCTTAAAATTCTCTTAGTTCCCTAAGGATGGTCTACTCTAATTAAGAGAATTGCCATTGCAATAAAAAGTTGGTTCTTCAATTTGAATAAGAGAAGATGTATATATAAGACCACAAGATAACTCAACACTTCTAAGCATGGGTTGAGTAAGATCGTCAAATTTTCATACGATAGTTGACTACATATTATTGTTGCGTATTTGTCGGAAACATCAATATGATACTCGAAGAACAATAATAGAAAACTATTAATTGCACTTGTTATAAGACCTAATCATGTTATGCTGAATCCTAATGCTAGATTCGACGCAAAATTGTTTAATTCATCCTAATATCGTAAGTTAACATAGTTCGTGCTAAGATACCTTAAGGAATAGTAATGCAACTCCATAGTTACTTTTTTACGATATCAACTCTTACCGACCTTAAATCCTATAAAGTTAATTAAAATGTGCTTATCTTTTAATATCTTGAACTATCAACTCCTACCGACCTCGAATCTTATTGAGTTGAGTTAACTAAAACGTACTTTATATTTTAGTATCTTAGACTATCCGCTCTTACTGACCTCAAATTCTATTTGATCGAGCAATGTTGGATTTAGTTTCAATGATCTCAGATTCCACAAATTTGATCTAAATCACGAAATTATCATTAGTCTTTCACTTATTAGCACAAAAACAAATTCGTAAAAAACAATTCTCAATCTAAAACATTTGGTTAACGATGACACTTTTTTCTCTTTCATTATTTTATTGGATTGAATAAAAACACGCACAAAAAGAGAAAAGATTGGGTAGTAGAATCATATCCCTAGTATGATTAGGTGGGATTAAAAATAAGTAAGCAAGGAAAATAATAAAAATTTGAGGGAAAGATTGGGAAGACCAACTTCGTCACCTATATAAAGAGTAAGGACCAACACCAAAAGGCACAACACAGCTATAACATCCATCCCCCTTTATAGCATTTTACACCAACACTCTCTGGTGTTTACTCTCTCCCCGTTCCAAAATCCTCTCTCGCTCACCAAACCCTCAAATCCTTCCCCCCCTGCTCACTCTCTCTATCTCCCATTAAATCAATCTCTCTCTCTCAAATGGCTGCTCCACTGTTGGTGAATATGGGATCAACACAAGAGAAACCAGTGAGGAGGGATCCAAATGAGAAAAGGCCTTTCATGGAGGAAGATCCAATCGGAGAAGCATCAAGACTCAGAAGCCGAAGGTGTGGGAAACCACCAGCAACATCTTCGAAAAAGCCACAGAGAGGTATGGGTGTTGCTCAGCTCGAACGTCTTCGCTTAGAAGAGCGTTGGAAAGGATTGGCTGAAACTCATCCTCAACTCCTTCACCAACAAAACCTCGCCAATTTCCACCCTCACTATAATCCCTACCCACATCCTCATCCTCATCCTCATCCTCATCCTCACCCTCACCCTCACCCTTACCATTACCCTCACTTCCAGAATCAGAATACGATTCCCAACCAGACCCTGAACCTGTATGCTGATCCGGCTTCTTACAATCCTTATCAACAACCCGATTCAGCCGTGCTGAATTTTAACATGAATCATCCAAATTTGATGGCTCAGAGGTTTGGGCAAAATGGGCAAAACGGCTTTTATATTCATGGTCCTCAAGCGACTCCTGAACAAAATTTCGGATCCAATGTTTACCGGGTCGGGATGAATCCGGAACAAGGTCGGATGAATATGGGAAATGTGTATAAGAACTCGAAAGGGCTCTCTTCACTTCAATCCCCTCGTCCTCCTTATGCTTCTGGGCCTCATGGTCATGATCCTCCCTGTGGCTTGTACAACGTGCGTTTTCATTTTATGTTTCCTTTTCGGTTCCTAGGGTTTCGCTTTATGGGGTTTTGTTTTATTTGTTCATCTTTTGGTCTTTGTGAATTCTTCTATATCATTTGATTTTTTTTCTTTGATGGGGTTTAACGGGTTGATATTATGTATTGTACTTATTATTTTTGCAGCAAACGAAGAATGCTGGTGAGATTTCAGGGTTTAATGGAGGGATGGCGGATGGGCGTGATTTTCTTGAATTGAATCTTGGAAACAATACAAGCTTCATCAAAGCAGCGTCTCAGTCCCAAAATGATGATGAGGTTTACAATAGAAATAATACAAGCTTTACAATACAAGCTTTACAATAGAAATATATCTTTTTTGGAGGGATATTTCCTTTTGGTTTTTAGTCTTTTTTTAGGCGGTTTTTAGCCACTACTAGTTTAATTAATTAGTTAATAATAATTACTATTGTTATTGATTCTTGGATGGTTATTGTAGGATGATGTCGAAGTGCTGGCCGTTCACAGGAATGGGAATAATCCTAATGGTAAAAATGGATTCATGGAATATGAATTTTTCCCAAGGAAAGGAAACACGAAAGGAGGCAATCTCTTGCAGGATGATTTCAAGTTCAGAAGAGAAGCATCAAATGCAAATGGGGGTTTTGGAAATCGTTTTCTTGCAACTGGCAATACTCAGCCTGGGGAAGCATCAAATGCAAATGGGATTTTTGGAAATAGATTTCCTGCAAATGTCAATATTCAGGCTGGAAATGCATTAAATGGATATGAGATTTTCGGAAATAGCTTTCTTCCAATTGGCACTGTTCAGGCTGGAGAAGCCTCAACTGGAAATGGGATTTTTCGAAATGGTTTTGTTGCGAATGGCAATACTCAGGCTGCTGCTGCTGCTGCTGCACCTGCAACTGCACCTGCACCTGCACCTGCACCTTCACCTGCACCGATTGATTTGTCTCTAAAGCTTTCTTTTTAGAAGAAGAAGAGGGAAAGAAGAATAAGAATCTGTTTGTTTTATTTGGATTTTTTATTTTTTGTGTCTTTCTTTTTCAGTTCTTTTTCATATTTCAGTGTATAATCCAAGGGCAGCCTTTTGGTTTTCCTTTTGCCGTCAAGCCAATATCCCATCACCACAATTTCCTAGGGAAAAATATGAAATTGGTTTTTCCAACTCTCTATCTTATATTGAATGAAAATTTCGTTAGTGGTACATTTGGACTCTCAAGTGTGGTGGATATGTGATTGCATGTATCATATGTTGGATTGAATCAATATATTTGAAGTTTTGTCTAAAAGTGGACCTACAAAGTTAGGGTAACTTTTTTTTTGCAAGGAAAACAGATGCAAATTTTTATATATCCTTTCCCCTATTACATGTTTGATGCCTAAACATAAGAATTCTCTAACACCCAGAAGATAACATAAACTCCTTTTAAGATTTAATGCAATAATAATCCTTCTGGAATGTCATCATTAAGTGATAGTTATAGGAGACTTTCGATAGAAAATGCTCACAAAGTTTTGGCTCTAATCCCAAGTAACTAGTAATGTTAACTTTTTAACCTTTTGTAGTTTGTCAAATCTAGTAAGTGAAAAAGCCTCTTCTTTTAAGCAAATGAACCTTTTGCCCCTTCTCTCTCTCTCTCTTATTTTGGGGATTTGAGTGGGAATTTCCATGGGAATAGTAAGTTTGGTCCTTTTGAGAGCTGCACATAGCAAATGCATCGTGTGCAGTTACTGTTTATGGGTGTGTGGAAAAACTTTATTGGGGTGCTTAAAAAACGTGAATAGATGGATAAAAAGAAACAAGGTGGAACACCAAGTACTGAAAGTGCATAGCCAAAATCTTACTACTTTAACGAGTGCCAAAACCTGCACTGCACCCCCCAGTACAAGTCTGTAATAAAGTGGCCTGATGTTGTCTTTGCGTTGTGTATGTAAAATAAAAACAAGCTTCAGAGACTGCTGGTGTGCCTTGCTGTGCCCACAAGGCTCCAGTGTCTAAACTAAGACCCTCTTCAAAAAGCTTTTACCAACTACCTGACTGGATACTCAGTGCCACATTTATCCCAGCTCTCTCTCTCTCTCTCTCTCTCTACGTATGGGCTAGGAAAAGTGTATTGAGGGTTAATTGTTTTGGACATTACATAATCAATTCATTTTAGCTCTACATATTAATTAATTGATTGATTTTTACCTTAGGAAATTGCAATTTAACCAAAATAGTTGGTCTAGTGGTCGGGCATTGGTTCATCTTAGAAGTTTAGTTTGATTAGAACCGAAATTAATCAGCCAATTATAGAATACCAATGATTCATTAAAAAAAAGAAAATTGCAATTTATAATGATAAAATAGTTGTAAAAAATTTTATGAGAACTGAGTTATACGGACACTTTGATTTAATACTTTAATTTTTTGCAAATAAGTAACTAATGTGGCAAATATTTTGAATTATATTCAACCTTTTATGAAAATGAAATGATGCCCACCGTAAAAGAAGCTGCGAGAAAGGGGGAATGATGAATGGTTTGATTTTTGTTTCTTTTCTTGATGTGTATCAAATACATTTCATGCCTCCATATCCCCAAACAACTCTTAGCAACATTCCCTAAACCTCCATCACATGAGTTATCTCTTACCAAGGCCTCATGTTTTTCCTTCTTAACAAAAATTAATTGAATTTGCCAAACCTTCTTTTGTTACTCTTACTCCCTCCTAAGCCCACAGAAAAACAAAAACATTATTTTAAAAAATTTGATCAATTATAGCATATCACAACAAAAATTACCATAAAAAATTAGAAGCTTCTCTCTCATGCCGTCAAGGATTATTACACATATTAAAGTTATTTGCCCACAAAACACATTCAAGGAGAGAGGAATTCCTGTTTGCCCTTTTGTGTATTGGGTGGAATAGGAAAGAGAAATGTCAAAAAAAAAATAATAAAATTAAATCGTGAATGGTAGGATGCCAACCTGCGTGGCTAGAGTCCACATGATTTCTAATTATACCTGATAACCACTCCACTTTGGCACGTCCACGGATGGTCGACTGTTTGTTCTCGGTAACATTTACTTATTTTTACTAAAGGTTAGTAGCTTCAAACATAGAATAGATAGGTGTTTGGGGATATTTTTCAGCGGAAATGTCAGTTAGTTAGTAGGATCTGAGGAATCCAATGGTCAGCAGCTTATGATAGGTTCGATTCCTTACGTTCGTTGGAAAAAGAGTTGTTGGAAGACTATCATCACATTTTAGACTTGGAGGAGACTTTCTGGTATCAAAAATCTAGATTGGATTGGTTTAGCAAAGGGGAACATAACATTAAATTTTTCCATCTTTCTACAATCATCCGTCGTAATATTAATTGGATCACTAGATTGAAGATTGATGGCGTTGGATGTTTAGATATGACTCAATTAAGAGATCATGCCCAATCATTCTTCTCAGGAATGTTCTAATCAGTTCACCGGTGGCTTGGCCATGTAAATATGGGATTTGGCAGCAAAAGATCACAGGGAATGACTAGCGGGTTCTTAAGAGACCGGTGGATATATGTGAAGTTTGGGCTGCGGTGTTCTCAATGAAAGTTTTAAAAGTTTCGGGCCCAAATGGAGTTCAACCTCTTTTTTATCTGCGATTTTGGGATGTGACTCATCAATCCCTCCTTCATTTTATCTCAGAAGCCTTTAGGGATGGTTTCTTCCCTCATGAGTATCTCAAAGCTTTTACTGTTTTGATCCCGAAGAAACCCCATCCCGAGGTGCTTGGAGAGTTTAGACCGATAATTCTGCCCAACACCCATTATAAAATCTTGTTGAAGGTACTGGTGAATAGGCTTCATCTGATCATTCAGAAGCTGGTGAGGCCTTTTCAAAGCAGTTTTATCCTAGGACGCAGTACGACAGATAATATAATTATCACTCAGGAGATTATTCATACTATTCAGTGCTCACGAAGTAAACGATGGAATATGGTGATGAAAGTGGACCTAAAGAAAGCCTATGATAGTGTTTTCTTGGATTTTCTAGGGAAAACTTTGGTGGACTTTGGGATTCCTAGACCTTTGATTCGTCTCATTATGTTTTCAATTTCAAATGCTACTTTTGCTTTATTATAAAATGGGGAGATCATGCTTTTTTTCTCTCTTCGGAAAGGCCTTCGATAGGGGACCCTTTATCTCCATATCTTTTTATTCTCATGATGGAGAAGCTATCATACATGATCCAAGATAAGGAGAGATCTAAAAGCTGGGTGCTTGTTAAATCATCTTGCTCAAGGCTGAAGATTTCTCATCTTTTTTTCATTGATGATCTTATATTGTTTGCAGAAACAAAGTCTTGGTGTCTCCAAGCTATTTTAGAATGTTTGCAGGAGTTTGCATTGTGTAGTGGGTTTGAGATTAACCCATCCAAATCTAAATTATTTGCGTCCCATTGGGCTCCAGCTTTTTTGAAAAATCAGTTGGCTAATCAGTGCAACTTTTGTTTTACAGATGAGTTGGGTTGTTACTTGGGAGTTTCCTTATTGCATGGGCAGGTCCAAGCTAGGACCTATCATTTTTTGGTGGAGAGGGTTGCCAATCAAGTAGCTGAGTGGAAGAGAAAACTTCTTAGTATGGCAGGTAGACGAACACTAATTCAAACCATTACTACTTTGATCCCCTCTTATGTGATGCAGGTAGCCTGGCTTCTAGAGGTTACCTATTATCAATTAGATTTATGAAATGGTCATTTTCCCTGGGGTGAGTCAGATGACCATTGGCGGGTTCATAATGTGGGATGGGAGAAGGTTTGTCTTCCCCGTCATCATAGAGGGCTAGGTCTTCGTAAGAGTCGTGATATCAACCGGGCTTTCTTTACTAAACTAGGATGGGGGTTGATAAATGAACAATCTACTTTGTGGTGTTGGGTTTTGATAGAGCAGTACCTTGATAGAGGTATCTTCTTACCCACAATAGGTCAAAAGGTAGTTCAGCATTATGGCGTGGTATTTTACGAGTTCAGGATATGTTGAGATGGGGGATCAGATGGCAACTCGGTGATGGCTCAGTGATTAATTTCTAGACGGATGTTTGGGTAGGAACTCAACCTTTGCTCTCGAGCTGTGAAGAGCCTATTAGGGATGAGGAGGTGCAGGTCACAGTTAATCATTTCATTTCTTCTGAAGAACATTGGGATATTGAAAGACTCTTCGCTATTCTTTCTCAAGAATGCGTAGAGGAAATTCATGGGATTCCGATCCCTCGAGACCCACAAGCTGAAGATAAAATGTATTGGGAGAGGAGTCGACTGGTTGCTTCTTGGTTAGCTCAGCTTATAGATCATTACTGAACTTGGAGGTTGAGTATCCTCAGGGGTCTCTTGATTGGAAATGGTCGTGGAAATTAAAATGCCCGGAAAAAATAAAATTCTTCTTATGGATAGTGACTCATAATCAGGTGTTAACTAATCATAAGTGAGTTTTGAGGTATATTGCTACAAATGCTCAATGTCCTCTATGCCACATGATGGAAGAGATGACTTTTCATCTTTTACGAGACTATGATAGGAGTAGTGGAGCTTGGGAGCTGCTCCTTGGTGAGTCATATTTTTATCATCTGACTTTTTCTGGAAATGACATTTTTGTCTGGCTAAAGAATAATTGTTGCTCTCATGCCATCTATATAAACCTTCCTTGGTCTCTCTTTCTTGTGTCCATATTATGGGCTTTGTGAAAAATTAGATGTCAGGTGGTTTTTGAGAATAGTGAATTTCAACTAAAGAAAGTCATTCAGTTTGCGGTGGGATATGGTAGAAATTCATTTGCGGCTGCTGGTTCGAATTAAGTTGCTACTTATAAGAGAGGTCGGTGGATTAGTTGGCGTCCCCCTTCATCGAGAAACTTAAAATTAAACATAGATGGCCCTGTGTTGTTACACTCAGGATATGATAGTGCCGGTGGTATTTTAAGATATAGGAAAGGTTTTCGGGTCCTTGGTTTTACAGCCAATTTGGGGATTGTTAACCATGAACTTGCTGAGTTATGTACTGTTTATGAGGGCCTCCAAATTTTGTTGGATAATCAGTTTTCATCGGTGATGCTAGAGTTAGATTCCACAACAATGGTTAATGTGTTGACTTCGCATGGTTTGAGTTCTCATCCCCATTCTCACCTATTAAGTTAGCGTCGGTCTTTAATTCAGAAACTCTCAATTCAGGATATCATATATGTTCCTTGAGAAGGAAACTCATGCGCAGATGCTCTTGCGAAGTTGGGGCATAAGGCCTCTCTTGGGGTTCATCTTCTACGTTCCCCTCCTAGGGAGATTCTTAGTCTTTTAAAGAGAGATGTGAGAGGTATCGCCTCTTTGAGAGGTTGATTGTTTTTTCTTCTTTTCCTTCTTGTAACAAAAATAAATAAATAAATAAATAAATTTATCTTTCCTGATTTATGGTCTCATTTGGTTAATATTATTCTTAAATGGATAATTTTGAACTTTTAATAATATATGATTATGGCAGATCTTCAATGTAATCTTGTCTCCATAAAAATACTTTCTATGTAGACTTGACAATATATAATTCGGAAATTTTTATTTGATTTCAATGCAAAGTTTTGTCCTAAGTTTAAGCTGTTTCTTATCAACAATGACAACAATGTTGAAATTCAATTAATTGCCCTAAGGTTTATTGAATACAAACCACTACTTGAAAAAAGCATAATTAATCTATTTTAAAAATTCTTAACAAAAATTAAGATGTATTTTAACTAAAACAAGCAAATATTACTTTCATTTTCTTTCATTTTCCATTATATTTTAATGGCAGATTTTCTGTGAATCAAACATGATTCAACAAACGCACGGGCAATTGACCCAGTGGATAGGTCGCTCGGCCTCTTAACCAAGAATACAAGTTTGACTTACGATTTGAATATAAAGCAGACTATGTTAGGTAAATCCCTATCCTCCAAAAGGAGACCTTAGATGGGTCGGTCTGGATTAATTAGAATGAAGTCTCAGATATCGAACAATGAGGAAAGTATCCCATGTAGACAAAAAAAAAAAAAAAAAAAAAAAAAAAAAAAAAAAAAAAAAAAAAAAAAACATGATTCAACAAATCTCTTAGTCCTGTCCCTTCGGGGACATCCGATCTCTTAGTCCAGCCCAGCCAACTTAGCTGAAGGATAGCCTGGGTTCCCCAAAGACCCTTTGTATTGAACTTGATCTTATGGGCCTCCTTGGGCCAAGAAGTTTGGGATCCTCCAACTATGGGCTGCTTCTTAGCCTATTCTGGTGTCTAACCGATCTAACTTTTGCCTAGAAAGTAACTAATACCAATAAAGAGACAGTTTAGTAGAGAAAAGTGATAAATTTTTTAATTAAATCTCAAATTTGAAACTTAAAAATTAAAGTGATTGTGTTGGGAAAGCTCCTTCCCAAATTGGACCTAATAATACTCAAATCAAATTAGTCGGATACCGATTGGTTATATATATAAATATAAGTAATAATTTGTGATACATACATTTGAATTGGGACTTTGAGAGGAAATAAATTAAAGGTTATGAATCAAATTGATCTCAAATTGGTAAGTAAATCTCAAGTATAGATAAACATCGTCCAATATTGCCAAACTCAAAATTAGGTTCGTACGTCAAATATCCAACTCAGACTAACTTAAATTTATTCATTAGAAACTTTTTTTTTTTAAAAAAAATAAATTATAGGTATTTGATAATCATGTTGAATCTGACTAAATTCGATTCAAATCTGATTGAATCCTTAAAAGACAAAACTCTCCAAACTCTTGTATTTACTATACACAAGAGTCGATCATAAAATATTATTTAATAATACCGGTATTCAATCACTGATCGAATAAAAGATTCAAGCTTTTAACATTACTTTTCCATAAAAACTTTAAGGTAAAACTTGAAATTCATATCCCAAAAACACTATCATAATTTGTTTTATTCAAATTGAGTTTATGAAATATTTGGAAAAATAAAAAAAAAAACAAAACAAAACAAAAGGCTATTGACCAAAAAAAAAAAGTCACACATATTCAAGTCGTATGTTTACCTTTGTGGCTCAAAATTGCAGCCTACCTAATATGGAACTCGGGCAAGACAAGTCAGAATTGGTGTCGACCGAGAAAATTAAAATTTTGATAATCATTGAAAATTTTTGAATTTACTCACGAAATTACGCATCATATTTACTTATTAGATCTAAATCTATTGATATATTATGCCTACTCAAAGCAGTAGTTAAATTTTTTATTATTATTAAAACAAATGTTGCTTTAGAGAGAGAGAAAGAGAGCAATGAACGGTCAGTTAATCTGACACGTAATATTAAATTTTTTAATTAAGATCACGAATTTAACTCATGATTTAGATATGAAACAAAATATATTGAAAGAATAACTTTTTAAATAAAATCACTATAAATTCTGGATTAAATTAATTAAAATATAATTTCAGATATTAATTTATATAATAAAAAATAAGAAAGAATAATAAATCTATTTATACTTAAATATTTTCACGTGCTTTTATACATATGTTATCATCCTACGAAGATAAAGAAAAAGTGTAAGAATAATGATATATTTAATAATAACTCCAAAATGACTACCTTATCGCATCAAGTGTTAGCAGCGAGAACGAATCTTCATCAAAGGCACCCCATCACAACAACCAAAAAAAAAAGAGAAAAATAAAGTGAAGGGTACGTTTGGAGGGCGAGGTGAATTATTATCTCAACTTTAGAATATTATTTTAAAATTTGAACTTTGGGTTTTATATTTATGTAGTCAATAACACGTCCAAAACGACGTCGCGAGATGATAAAAAAATAATAAAAATTAAACCCTATATTTTGATAAGAAAATTAGGACTGTGTAATTCAAAATTCATCAGAGAACCCAAAAAAAAAAAAAATTACATCCCGAATAATTTTTCTAATTAGGAGAAGCAGAGTTAGTAGAAAAAAATCAACGGCCATGGTTGTGTCTCTGCTGAGATTACAGATCAGCTATCGTGATTACCAGAAATTGAGCAAATTCTGGTACGTATGATGCCGTTCATCGGAGCCGTTGAATTTAGGTCTGCTTGTTGATGAGTTCGAGTCATAGTCAACCATGGTGGTCTTCTTCTAACTGACGATCGTTTCAACTTTCATTCACCGTGGAAGACCCAATCTCGCCCAGCATTCATTTCACACCGTTAGATCATCAATCATAACGCCCCATCAATCAGTCAGTTTCTCTCTCTTTCTCTCTAGAGAAACGACGTACACCATAATCGAGATCTGAATTCTCACGATTTCGCTTGCGACCAGAGTACCTACTTGAAGAAGCTTCTTCCTCCTCTTCTTCACTACCTGAACTCACCAACGGAGGAGGAGTCTTCGAGGTAGAAGACCAAGGAACAACCTGTATGTCTCCATCTTCATCATCTTCTTCTTCATCATCATCATCACTAAAATCCTCGTCGTCGTCGTCGTCGTCGTCGTCGTCATCAAAATCATCATTCTCGTCATCGTTTCCTCCTTGGCTCTCTTCGTTTTCCTCTGTTTTTCCGTTACAATTATTCGTACAAGTCTCGCAAATTGAAACCGTAGGATTCAACTTGAGACCTGAAGCCTTCCATGGGGTCAAACATTGGCAAGCATGACAGAGAAGACACCTCATATGCTTCGCTACAAGAAAATTCGCGCCATGAACTTTCTCGTCGCAGCTCCAACACAGACTCGCTTGATCCGACTCGCAGTACATCCTCGCCGGATTACTACAGAGCTCACACCCCTTCATTCTCTCTCTCTCTCTCTCTCTCTGTGGATTCCCTTTTCTAGGCGTGAATTTGTGGTTCTCTCTCTCTCTCTGTCTCTCTAGCCGAAGCTTTTTGACGAAGACGACACAAAGACAAGTTGCAGGAATTTATGGAACAACCGCCTCGGTTTTATGCCAAAATGACGAAAATGCCTTACGATTTCTGAAGGAGTTCAAGGTTATTTTAGACTTTTCATAATTAAATATTACCAAAATATAACCGGTTGTGTTCAGGGCATTTTGGTCAATTCGGTTGCCAAAATAATTTTAAAAAAATCGCAACCGACTCTAAAAAGCTTCAAAACGCAGACTCTTCAAAAACTGATTTCAATATTTATCAGCTGCGAACGAGTCCATGTTTGTTAGTATGAGATTTGTCCACGCGGTGGTGTTTGATTAAGTCTCAGCTGCGTGGTTGGAGGGTACTAATGGGAATTTAATGATATTTTTAAACAGGGTTAATGATGACGTGGAGTCCCAGATAAGATGATAAGCAACTGGGAGATTCCAAAATTGCTGACGTGGTTGTCCTATGTCCACAAGGACTCTCAAGTACCACGTGAACATCAACTGCGATTTATGGAACCAACGTATGACGTGGAAGGCATCTCCGAATAATTCTGGTAATCTTAATCTTTACCTGCGTTTTAATTCAATTCTTATCATACGGATATGGTCTCGGATATTTCTAATTACAAGGAATAATTGGTATGTGATGGGACGTGACCCAAAAATCTAAAATCAAAAAAATCAAAGGGTCTCAGTTGTCTGGATTAATCTATTAGAAGGTCTCAATCGTCCGGATTTACTGAATAATAGGGTCTCAATCGCTCCGTTAACCGATCGTGATTCATTGAACAGAGACAGTCACTTCGATCGATCACGCAAATGTCAGCATTCTAACCGGATAAGTCTCGAAAGTCCCTTATCGGTCAAGCGACCAAACAGTACGCAATATCTCGAACGATTCTAAAGTAATGTCAGAATTTCTTTAATTTCAGTCTTCTATTTCATAACGAAAAATCTCAGATCTTCTAGATAAGGAAATCATCCCTCTCAAAAATGGAAATTTTCCCGATAAATGAAAATCGTGATCAATTCGAAATATTAACCTCTGAGATTTTCGAACTAATTCGATAAAGAAGGTAGGGTGGAAATCTCTCAGGGCGTATAACTCTCACAGGTATAAGAGATCTAAAAACTCTCGACGTCAGGTACGTTCTCTAAACCTAACACAGGGAGCACACTGATCACAGGGAACAACATTTTCTTAACTCTCAGTCTCTTTTCTTTGAATCGAAAACCGTTCTTTACTGATTTGAGCGTCGGAGTCTCCCCGCTGGAGCACCCTCCGGTGGTTCTTGCAGGTGTATCCACCTATCGATGGCTACTGTTCAAGTCAAGAAGGAGTTGATATCTGTGAAGTCATAACTCACCTCCATTAGATTGGCGTCGTTCGTGGGAATAGACTAGAGAAGTTTCGGTCATTTCAATAATCATGCCTTGAAAGACTAGAGTGTCTTCTAGAGCCACCCCTGCTATTGGAGGGCACATCCCTATGCCCGCTGAACCTACTGTTCCCCCATAGCAACAAGTCATGGCCTCAGGACCAGAACAGACAAACCAGCCTCAAATGAAAAGATTAGTGTTTGGAATCCAAAGAATGAGTAAATATTTGGAAGGACTCAGTCGAGCCATTGGGCCGGACAACCACTCATCTGCTACAGAATCCGAATATAAACAACCCCCGGGACGAGAATTTCCGGAACTATCGGCAGCTTCCCAATACGACCCCCAAGACCTGAAAAGACAGATTGAACAGTTCGTAGCCGCTGAGCTAAAAAGAGCAAGCATAACGGACAGGGAAGATCCCCAACGTTCCCTAAACGAATCGCCATTCGATGCAAAGATCTTGTCAGAACCAATGCCAAGAGATATACTTCCGCCTCCCATGGAGCGGTATGACGAGATAAATGACCTCGCGACCATTCCGCCTATTTCATAATAGTGATGGTCTCTAGAGACCTCTCGGATACCGCGATATGTAAATATTTCCCTACCACTCTTAAGGGTAACGCCCTAGTCTGGTTCAATTCTCTTCCCTTACTCAGTATCAAGAGTTTCACACAACTCCGACAATAATTTGAGACCCACTTTGTAATCAGTCGATGGGCTAAACGGAAATCCATATCCCTCTTATCATTACGTCAATAGAAAGAGGAACCTCTCAGAAACTTCATGGAGAGATTTAAGACAGAAATGTTAAAAATCTCTGATCTGGACTATAACATCGCTTTGGCCGCGCTCCTAACGAGCCTGCGCTCCTTTGACATGAATATCTCCGTCACAAAAAAGCCCTAGCATCCATCCAAGAATTTTACTCCCAAACAGAGAAATATATTACCGCGGAAGAAGCAGAGACCTTCGATTGACAAAAAGATCGCCATAGCAGGAAAGAACGCAGCCGGTCGCCACGCCGGTATTCCCCGAAAAAAGGCAAATCAGAAATTTCACCTTCACAAAGGTTTAGCGTCTACACCCCACTGAGCGAAACCCCAAGCCGGGTTTTGTATCAAATAAAGAACAAGTCATATGTCAGATGACCCCTCATCCAACGGAAGAAGATCCTAAAAAAGACAAGTCTAAATATTATCATTTCCATAGGGACTACGGCCACTGACTGATGAGTGTAAAAGACTCAAGGATGAACTGGAATTCTTGATCCACAGCGGAAGACTGCAAAAGTTTATCAGTTTAGAAAGAAGAAACCTACCTTCCCCCAACAGGCGTGACGCGTCAAGGGAGAATGAGCCGCTTCATAGGCCAGATCCCAGACCATCACGTGAGGAATCAGGAGAGGTGATCCTCCAAGTCCACAATGAAGACGGCTGGCACGAGCCGTACGTTCCCGTTAGCGTCTGTCCAGCGTATGACTTGGACTTCCCGGCACTCTTCATTTAATGAAAATTTTGATATTTTCTACTACTCATTAACCGCGCGTGGTTTGGGACTTCAAATTACCTTCGAAGAAAACACTCCCCGAACGGGCGGGCATGGCCCTACCTTCTAAAGTATCTAATCGACCGAAAGGTCTCAATCGCCCAGATCTTCAAACGAATGTGTCGCTAATATGGGATGAAACTCCCCGAACGGGCGGACACGGCCCTACCTCTTAAAGTCTCTAATCGATTAAATGGGCTCAGTCGTCTAGATTTTCTGAACGAATGTATCGCTAATATGAGATGGAACTCCCCAAACGAGCGGACACGGCCCTACCTCCTAAAATCTTTAATCAACCGGAGGGCCTCAGTCGCCTGGGCCTTTCGAGAAAACATCTCTGAATCAATCTCCTAAGAACAGGCCGAAACAACCTTAATTCTAAGAGTTTTCAAAATCACACCAAAATGAGTACATCATCAAAGGAGATTCCCCCGACCTCGCTCAGCTAGCAAAATATCAGAAGTTCCTTGATGATTATTACATTTCAATGAATCATGGGGTAAAAAATCATTATTCCACAAAATTACAAAAGAACGGAAGGGGCACAAGAAATAATAGGAGCAGAATTCGAATTCGCTGATCCTTCAAGAGGGGGCAGAGTTTCGTACCGACCAATCTCTAAGAATCTCTTCAGCACATTTCAGGCGCTCATGCAACTTGCGCTGAGAAAGTTGGAGGACGACAACATCTTTGGCAACAGAAGCCTTGAGGTCAGCTATCTCTTGCTCGGCCTTTCGAAGGGACTCTTCTCGTAAACGGGCTAACGTTTCAGTGGCTGTTAACTGCGCTTTCCGAGCACGTACCTCCATTTCCAATTCCTTATAACGAGCTTGAATCGAAGCGAGGTCTTCCCGAAGGCGCTTGATCTGCCTGTCTTTGACCTCTGTAATGGTGTTCTCTTGGTTCTTCAAAACATTCTTCAGCACCAACACTTGGTCGCTCATGTGAGAAAATTGCTCATCCCACTCTACCCTTAACTTTCTTTGAAACTCAACCAAGGCAGAGGTCTGAAAAAAAGATACGATGGTTAGAATCACGAGACAGTAAAGATCAAACTTGAACTCACACAAAGAAAATACTTACTGTAAGGTAAAGAGTTTGGATGGCCCTGTCGGTATACTCGAGAGTCATCTTTCAGAGGGCGGACTTCTAAAGAAGTTAAAAACGCTCAGCCAACTGTAACCCTTCCTGCGGATCAATAAGATTGAAATTATGGCCCCCCCATGAAGATCGCCTCTGATCCTTCTTCGGAATTCCGTCATTCTCCAATTAAAATAGGCGGAGGAACGCAATAGTCATCTGATACATCGACCAAAAGACACTGAGACCCCCGATGAGACTGTTTCGAAGTTTCTTCTGGAATAGAAGCGGAAGGTCGCGTCACCGGAAACTCTTCCAACCTTTGCGGACTGCAAACCGGAACGTTCTCAGTCACTTCGAAGAGTCCCCTCGTCAAAACTGCCTCCTCCAACCTCGTTAGACGCACCAAAGACTTTGTCGACTAGGTGACTCCCTCCTGTTTTAGAATACTCTTGGGACAGCACATGCTCTCCAGATTTGGCTCATTCTTCTTCTCTTGTAGGTGAACTGGCCGCCCTAGTATTAGATTTTTTCCGCCGGGACTCAGGGGAAGCATCAATCGCCTTTCTCTTCGTATGAGACCTCATTTCCCGCTCAGTAGATATTTCATCGAGAAGACGGGTGTCAATGTCCGGTACAGTGTCGACAAATTCTTTTCCTTGTTGTTCTAACAAAAGGGGCTTAGTGATTTGGCTTGACTCATCCATGAGTAGACCATATAGTATCAACATGTCGTCTTTCACCAATCTGTCCACTCACAAACTCCTATAACTAGCCACACAATAACGGGCCACAGCACGCAAAAAACGGGAGTGACGAAAAAGATGTTAAATTTTCTCGTTCAAAAAGGGCACCTGGTTGGCATCCGGAAATGTAGGAAGGAGATCCCTGTTCAAAAATTTGATGAAGAAAAACTTCCGCATCCAGTGATTATCCTGAGACTCACTGTAGAAAAATTTTCAGCGAGACTCCCGGCGAGTCTGAAGTTTATACCAACCGTGAGTGGATCCTTTGGAGCTACATTGCCCCAAAGAAAATAGAGCCCCTAAAATCTCCAAATCGAAACGAATACGAAAAAACTCTAATAAGAAAATTAGGACAATCACAAATTGCCAAACACTTGGGATAAGCAGTGAAGGGTGAATGTTTTAATACCTCAAAATCTCCGTTAGTGGGCCCGTATATGGAATCTTCAAGCCGTATTGCACGCACTGTTTATACATTGGGACACAACTCTCGAGGGCAAGACTCGCTCTATCCCCTTTGCTAGACAATATGAATTCGAAGTCGCTTCCGAGCGACATTTCCTTCTGAACTTCTATTTGATCCTCTTTGGTCATAATATTCTGAATATTGTCTATACTACGTAGAGGAGACGTCTGTCAACATTTTTGTTGAAAGAGAAAGCTTTTCGAAGAAAAGGGGGAAAGTGGTATTTTCTAAGGAACGAAGACTCTTACAAGGTGTGTAGAAGACAGTTCGTGAAAATCGAAGCAGTGAGTCAAATTAAAAAGGGACATTCCTTTTTCGAGGATTGTCACTCATGGCGTTTCTTCTTCCGAAAAGATCATGAGTCGGAGGTAAATGATAGGACATGGTCCAAAGGCCCAAAACCAAAAGAGTCAATTCTCAAAAGAGTCCACGAAGGGTCTTAGTCGCCCGAATTAATCTACCGAATGGTCTCAGTCGTCTAGATCTACTGAACGATTGGGTCTCAGTTGCCCCGTTAACCGATCGTGACTCATTGAACAGAGACAGTCACCTCGATCGATTAAGCAAATATCAGCATTTCAACTTGACAAGTCTCGATGGTCCCTTATCGGTTAAGCGACCAAACAGTACGCAACACCCGAACGATTCTAAAGGAATGTCAGAATTTCCTTAATTTCAGTTTTCTATTTCATAACGAAAAATCTTGGATCTTCCAGATAAGGAAAGCATCCCTCACAAAAATTGAAATTTTCCAATAAATGAGGATCGTGATCAATTCGGAATATTAACCTCTGAGATTTCCAGACTAGTTTGATAAGGAAGGTAGGGTGAAAGTCCCTCAGGGCGCACAACTCTCACAAGTATAAGAGATCTAAAAACTCTCAACGTCAGATACCTCTCTAAGCCTAACACAGGGGGTACACTGATCACAGGAAACAACCTTCCCTCAACTCTTAGTCTGTTTTCTTTGAATCGAAAATCGCTCTTTATCGACTTGAGCGTTGGAGTCTCCCCGCCGAAGCACCCTCCGACGATTTTTGCAGGTGTATCCACCCATCGACAGCTACTGTTCGAGTTAAGAAAGAATTGGTATCTGTGAAGTCATAACCCACCTCCATCACTGTGGATAATAATACAATGCTCACGTTGTTGGGGGTAATGGACGTTGGTGATTAGGTTGGGTTCTCTTCCTTTTTAATTTTTAATTAATAATGTATATACAAAGTAAAACTTTTACTATTTAAATTTTTTAGTAATTTTTTTTTAGTCACAAGTAATATATATATATTTTTATTTTTATTAATTTTCGATACATGTAAAGGTGAGCAATGTCATAAGCAATGTTTTATAGTTTTTTTTCCTTGTTTTTTCCTAGTATAATATAGAAAAAATAAAAATTTGTATTAAAAGACAAATATATATATTTGAAATTATAATTTTAAGAGATAAAATTATAAATATTATATAAAAATAATATTTTGAATTCAAAATTTATATGTAATTATTTTTTTTTAAATTTCAGGAAACAATTGTTTCCCTACAAATTAATTACACAAATTATTTTCTTAAAAGGAAAAATAATATTTTGTAATTTCATAAATTAATTGTTTTAATTAATAATAAGAATATGGGAGAAATAATTGTCCCCCGCCACTATGGCGGAGGTATGGGGAAGTTGAGGGCCTCGCGAGGTTCTTGTTGGTTGGTGGCAGTAGTGTGTCCAGCATCAACATAATCTATAACCAACGTGGGTTGACTCAATTGGATGTGAAGTTAAGTACTCTTAAGTATGATCGAGATTCAACTCCTGTTGAGAATATCAGACCCTCATGTGTATGGAGCGTTCCCTGTTAGGAGATCCGTCCTCTAAAAGAAGTCACTGTAATGGTCGATTCGGATTAATCGGGATAAAATCTTAAATATTTCGGATTAATCGGGATAAAATCTTAAATATCAGGCGATGTTTAAGATATGGTAAAAAAAAAAAAAAAAAAAACCAACGTAATCTACACCATTCAGGTCTTTCCCGGCTAAGCCACGTATTCGACTAATGACATGGCATGCCCATGTGAATATCTCCTACGTGGCAAACCATCGAATGGGTGACAAAATCTTTAGCAATGACGTGGAGACAATAGGTGGGTCAAGCCTCAGGACTCGAGAACGAGGGCGTGAGAAATGTATTGGAATTAGAGAGCAAAATGAGTGGATGGGAGATGGACAGGGATGGGCCCAGAGAGGCATGGGGCGTAGGGACCGAGGGAGGAAGGCGTGCGGGGAGAGAGAGAGAGTAGATTGGGGAGGTTCCATGAATGAAGACTGCAGAGGCCAGGGGAGCTGCATGTTCTGGCATTAGACTTTTTCTTCTAAAAAATTTGTACTCCCAAAGCAGGTGTTGCCATTGCTATCATTGGAGGGGCCAAGAGAAGAAAGCTCCACCAGCACCGGTGGGGGGTGTGAGCCCCATACGCAAATTATACCCAAAATTCTATTTCAGACAAGGATATAATGAATGTCATAATTTCTTTGTTCTTTTTCATATATTTCATCATCCCTTGATGAAAAAAAAAAAAAAAAAAATCTACTACCGGATATCATGCCTTCTCGTGAGACAACAATTGAAGATTTAAAAATTTTGATAGTTGCAATTAAAAATAAATTTTTATAAAAAATTTAATCTTTATTCACAAAATTATGTAGAGTGATATTATGTAAATCAATTAAGTCAAGAATTTTAATGAACAAAATTTTGTGTGGCACACCATAAAATATTTTTATTTTTTTGTGCTTAATTTAAAAGATATTATGATAAATTCAAAATTATTCAAATTCAAATTCATTTTTTTACTGATATTAATTATTATGTTAGATCTACGACATGTAGCATTTTTCAATTCTATATTTTTGCTAAAAAAATTTTGTTTTAGTTAAAAATATTGATAAAAAAGATTTTTTTTTTTTAAATGAGATTATGTAAAACCTATTACACATGTCCAATAATTTATTAATGTACTCTTAAATAGAAATAGTTGAAATTTCAACCCCTTATACATACATATATATATTTATATATAGGAGAAATGTTATTAAAAATATGTTCATGACAAATCTCATTATTAACTTATCCCAAGGGGACAGTTTAGTGGTCACAACCCCCTTCCCTAGCCTGATGACACTGAATTCAAATCCTAGTGTAAAAAAAAAAAAAATCATTATTTAGCTTAATGTCAATTATTTAAAGAAAGTGTAGGTTCAAGCATGCATGACCTACATCAACATATCAAATAGCATAAATCTTTTTCCCCCTTTAATCTCTCTCACATTTCTAGTTATAAGTATAAATCATATGGTCAAGCTGAGGTCTCTCATACACTATTGCCTTTTTGTTGCATAAATAGATTATACAAAGAGACTTACCATTAAATTATCTTTCTGGGGGGAGAGAGAGAGAGAGCTAGTAACTAACTAAGTTGTGCAATGCTAATACCTCCTACAATAATGAAGCATACACCCATAATTTGTATTTGCTAAGAATTTTTAGTAGTTTTTGATATGTCATATACGTAATTGAATAGATAGATTTCAAATCGAACATATTGCAGTGTGTTGGCCAAAGGAGTTACTATTTGGTTGCTTGTCTATCAAAACCTTCTTCTTTTTTTTTTTTTTTACACAACGTGATTTGAATCTGAATTATAGGATTAGAAGGGCGATATGTGATCACTGTTCTGTCCTGTTAAAAACTCCATCAATACTCTTTGGCAAGAAAAGAAGTGGGGATACTTGTCTTGGCCTTTCCGCAAAGATCAAAAAAAGGAGAGGGGAATCCACCGTAAGAAAAGTAGAAGGAAGGGGTCACTCAAGGACAGTTTAAATAGTAAAATCTCTCTACTTTTATCATCTATTTTTTGATTCGATTTCGTTTGATTATATCTCATTATATAAAAAAAAAAAAAAAAAATTGAAAGGAAAAAAATGAATTTCCCTTAGGCCCACATTAAAATTAGGTCTACTTGGACTAGGCCGAAATGTGGTCCAAGTGGTTGGCCCAGAAAACAGCCCAAGTCAACAATAACCGACCAAGCTTTTCCATACCCATCAAATAAACGTTGGGTCCATGACCGGAGCAGAGAAGCTCATGGTCACAAGTCATACTTATGAAAAGACCGTCCTCTCACACTCGTCTCAAATTTCTGTTCCCTTTCCGCGGAGCCCCTCTTCAAAATTTTCGAGTTCAACATTCAATTGAGCAATCCCAGGTCAATTTCTCTCTCTGCTTAAGAATGAAACCTATTTTCCCTGTAATTTCTGTTGATGCGTTTTATTGACCTAGGGCTACGACGGATTTGATCACTTAGGATTTTAATCTATTTAGTGGGTATCTTAATGTGTTTTTGGATGAATTTATGATTCATTTCTTCCAATTCAACTTGTTGATCCACTCCGCCAAATTGATCCTCTTTGTGGGGTTTTCAATGAGTTTATGTTTGACTATTTCATGACATACTAGGGTATTTGGACAGTTTTTAGCAGATGATTGACCTGGGATTGTTGTTAGTTTGTAAATCATCTTAAACTAGGGCTTTACTGCATCTAATGAATCTTTAGTAAGAAATTGGAATGTGGGTTTTTAATTTTTCATTTTTCTGTTAGTATTGTAGTTGATGTTTTCCTGGGATATAGATCGGTATTCTTCTGTAAATCTACCAGTGCTTTTGTTATGGTGGCATGACTCGATGGCTAATGTCTGTCATTCTTTAGCGCAGGAGCATTTGATGCTCCTTTGTTTTAGCAATTATAACTTTTATCTGCTTAGCTATCCAGTATTAAGTCCTTGCGGTTCATTCCCATTTTCTATTTCTCCTACCTTATATTGGTTATTTCGTGTTGCGATCATGTTGTCAGTTAATGTGGTTCTAGCTGTCTGTTTTCCATATATATCGAAATTGAAACACCTATTGAAGTCATGGAACCAGTAGAACTATCAAATATTATCTTAGTCGTGGTTATGGTAGGTTTAGGATTGTTTTATGAATTTGGGCTTCATGGACTCATCACTTAACCCTCCTATTCCTGATTGGGTAGCCTTTATTAGTTTACAAAGTTTCTAATTGTTCTCCACAAAACATGTGTTCTCGAACCGGTGATATCAGCATGATTATGAGAGAGAGTTCTAAGCTAGCTGACTACATATTCTCACTCTTGTTCTCATAGTGTTTTCTATGCCTTGATTCTGCTTGAAGTATGTTTTTAGTGTGGTTTTAGCCTAGATCTGTGACTAGCTCTTAATGAATGAATAGTACTATTGTTGTAAAGAGAGTAGTTCAATGTTTACCTGGTGATCGGTCCTTAAAGGTTCCCGCTAAAATCATAGCTCAAGAATGAGCAATATGTACCCAACTTTAACTTATTTTATTAAGAAGATGCTGCCTCTAGGAATCAAACTTGAGATCTCAACTAAAGATGCAAGCAACTTTACCATTAGGCTATAGATTCGTCAACTTTCTAAAAGCAGTTATTGAAGAGTAAAGGGATGGTTTTCATTAACTTAGTTTTTGCTGGAGTTTCAAATCTAACGATAAACCTAAATGGTTGCCTCATTGTTTTGGCTCCTGCTAATAGTTTAGCACATTCTTTGTTGTTAATATGTGGTCCTAATATTGGATTGCTCATTCTTATGATCTTTTGAAAGCAGATCAACTTGCAATTGACATGTGGTGGACTCTGTTATTTTTTTTTGGTGCTGTTTGGAAGCCCTAACGGGGTCATTGAATTGTCAATTCAACCAAGTGGACCTAATAAGACTACTTGAGTGCAAAAGCTAATTTAAGTTCTTATAGATTTTATACTTTTGCATAAGTATGAGGAGAGATTATCAGGGGCACAATTTGAAGCCGCTTGATTGGGGATATTTTTAAGTTTCCCGTATTTCTGTCATATCTTTGCTTTTCATTCCTCCTTTCTCACAAATCTCAGTCTCTGAAAATGCTAGGACCTTTTAAGATGGCAGAAAAGAAGCCTACAGTGGAAAAGGAACGGCAACATCACGAAAGGATGACAGATGAACTGGCTGATGCACTCAATGATCTCTTTATCAACATTTCTTCCATGGTTAAATCTGAACTTCAGGTCTCTCTCTCTCTCTCTCTCTCAGGGTAATCTTAACTCTCTTGTCAGCTGTTGATTCTCAAATTTTAGTGTCTTGGAGATCGTAGTAAAGTGTTTTCTCCTCTCTTTCTAATAGTTTCTGGGAGAATAAGATGTTATATATTTGTCAAGAGATATGGTATCCCAAATTGCATGTTTTAAAGTGAATGTTGACTTCATCGATTTGGTATCTCAGATGTTATTGCTGTATATAATTATCAGATGTAGTCCTGGTTCCACTCAAATATGACAATGAGAAGTAGTTCATTTATCTATTTCATATTTATGTAAACCCACATGAGTGTACTCGTGTTGCTTGGCCAATAATTGGGTAAACAATAGATTTAAATCTCCATGTCACACAAGCTGACAAGATGATGGATCTAGCTTGTTCATGAAGCAGTTGGCATAATAAAGCACTACCACACGACTATACCGTAAAAAAGAACAATTTTCAAACTAGAAACTTAGAGGAAAACATAATAGTCTAACAAATTAATTGTATTAATTAAGAATGATATGCTCTACAATGAAAAGTGATTCTTTGTTTATAGAGTAAAGAGAAAATATCATCCTACTAAAATTAGAAAACCTACAAAGCAAATAATTCGTAAAACCAAAAGAAATCATAAAAGCAAAATATTTGCTAAACACTATCGGTTTTTTTGGTCAAGAGCTTCATCTGCTTCACCGCATGACTCTCATCTTATTCATCAGTTTCCTCATATTTGGTATCATCCCCATCTAGATCATAACAAATCTCATCTTCCTCCTTTTCTCACTCTATTTTATGGATTCCTTTTCTGAGGGGGCAATTGCTAGGTTGATGATGAGGTTAATTACACTTGAATCATTTCCTCATGTCAGCTTAATATAAGGATTTGTAAGTTTTGGCACTTTTATGGCTTTCATGACATTTTGTTTCCTGATAGATCTGTTTCTCTTTTTGCTGATCATTGCATGTAAGAGTGTCTTGAATTGCTTTACACTTGTTGATGGAGGTTCTATAATTATCCTCACTATAATTTTTGTGAGAATAATTTGATCAGCTTTTCTCATGCAACATTAGTTTAGTCTTTAAGGTAATATTTCATGTAAAGTTCGTAACATGTGAACCCCTATTTTCTCTTTGATAGTTAATTTGAGAGCATCCAAACATTGAACTATGTGTTGTCCTTTCATCTCCCTTAGATCGTTCCTTTTTGCTGGTCTCATGAATTCAACAGTGCACTCATGTACCGAACTCATAACCTGATGATATCTTTGATACTTCTCAAGCATGATACTGCTGGAACATGATCTCCTCAAAATCAAGAGGGAGAAAACCCTTTTGCAATGGTTGCTTCATTTGGTAACATGTTCTCACCGGTGCCTTTTATTCAGGTTCCTTCTAGAGGTTACACTCTAGAAGGAACAAACTCTAGAAGGAACCTGAATAATAGGCACCGGTGAGAACATGTTACCAAATGAAGCAACCATTGCAAAAGTGTAACCTCGTGGAAATGGCCTCTTTGTGAAATTTCAAGAGTAAGGCTGCGTACATATATGCCTACCCTTTTTCTATTCCCGCACTAAGTCGGAAGTATTTTGTGCACCAGGTGAGTATTTCTAGAGTGTAACCTCTCCCACCGTGTCAAAATGCCAGCTTTCAATTTGCATGATTTTTACCTTTTCTTCCGTCTAGAATTTCTATATAATGAAGCTTTGCCTAATATGCAACATTAGTTTAGTCTTTAAGGTAATATTTCATGTTTCACATAAAGTTCATGATATGTGAACCCCTATTTTCTCTTTGATAGCTAATTTGAGAGCATCCAAATATTGAACTGTGTTGTCCTTTCTTCTCCCTTAGATCGTTTCTTTTTGCTAGTCTCATGAATTCAACTGTGGACTCATGTACTGACCTTATAACCTGATGACATCTTTGATACTTCTCAAGCATGATACTGCTGGAACGTGATCTCCTCATAATCAAGAGGGAGAAAACCTTTTTGCAATGGTTGCTTCTTTTGGTAACATGTTCTCACCGGTGCCTTTTCTTCAGGTTCCTTCTAGGGTGTAACCTCTCCCACCGTGTCAAAACGCCAGCTTTCAATTTGCATGATTTTTACCTTTTCTTCTGTCTAGAATTTCTATATAAAGAATCCTGGCCTCACAAAGTAATCATTTTTTAGCCCATGTCTTCCATGTAGACATAGCGTCTATGGTGATGTTCAAGAACACTTCCGCTGACAGACCATCCACGAGCAAGTTATCTCAAAACTGATCGTCTTCCCTATTTCTGTTGGTATCGATGCCTGGAGCATCCATTTGATCCGTAATTTTTTTGAAACGTCGTCTCATACATTGAAATTTGAGATCCCTTGACTGCTCCAAAGCCTTCAATTCCATTCCTTGATCTTGTGACTGAGAGGTCTCATCTCCCCGTCTTTGTTATAAGAACTGCCACCGGCTATAACTGGATTAATAAACATGTTGAAATGTGCAAATTCAACCTGCTCTGATACCAATTGATGCACAAGTAGGCGTGATGAAGGGATTAACACAAGATAACTCTCTAGAAAGAAACACGTTTCAATTAAAAACCTTAGAGAAAGACACAATAGTCTAAGAAATCAATTGTATAAATTAAGAATGAAATACTTAACAATGAAGAGAAGTCCCTTTATCTATAGGGTAAATAAAGAATATACTCTTAATAAAATTGGGAAACCTACTGAGCAAATAATTTCTAAGACCAAGTGAAATTTTAAAACTAAAATACTTTCTAAATAAGAATTATTGAGAAGTAAGAATTTTCCAATTGATAAATTTATTTCCAAAATTATCATTCACATCTCATGTCACGTGAATGTATCCCATTTATAATTGCGCCCCATGTTGTATGAGCATGGCCAAAATGAATCAATTATAATGTGGTGCAATCTCAGCTTAGGAGTTGGCTTTTTTTTTTTTTGGGTGGGGGGGGGGGAGGAGGAGGAGGGTGTTTAATCGGTATGGTGGTACTTTATGGTTGTATAAGTATTTTTAGAGTGTCGGCCATTTTAGTTTGTTCAAAAATGTTCAGTGCATCTGACAATTGATGTGAACTCTTTGAGGCATTGGACTGTTGAGCAAATGTCTATATCCAAGACTAGTAGCAATGTTCAATAGGATCGAGAATAAGTAATTTGTTAAATAGTAGGATCAAGGTTGACCTACATTCTTAGGACCCAACTGTGGAGCCAATGTTAAATAGTAGCATTCTTTGTTGACTGGGAAATTTGTCTTTCGTTTTTAGTGTCAAAAGGCCTTTTTTATTTTTTTTTGGTAGATGTACACAAGAATACAACTTTTGATGCTGTTCATATCATGCAGGGGACAAATAACTTATTAAAACTTTTGGAGAAGATGAATCTCGGAGTGGCAGAAGAATATACTGGCTTTGGAGATGTGGCTTCTGGTTTGAGGGTATTTGTGGAGCAGTTGAAATGTAAAAGTGGTAATTTTGATGAGTACATTCAGCAAATTGATACCATTGAGCAACAACTAACCGAATTTGAAGCTGTCATATCTATGCTTGACAAATTTGTATCATCATTAGAATCAAAAGTGCAATCTGTGTAAAGAACTCCACCTATGTAAAATAATATTATTTGCAAATGTTTGATTGTAGAATTAATTTCAATTTGCTTGTTCTCATCCTCTTTATCATAAAATAGCTTTACTTTCACTTTTCCATTCCTATCCTTTTTCATGACCGACAAACCTCCTGTCTCATTTGGAGACAAAATCCTATCTACGCACTGTTGAAATTGGTGACTTTTTGAAGATTTTTTTTTTTTTTTTTTTGGGTTTGATTAAGGTGTATTGGACTATGATTCTTCTTGTAATTACATTTGCATCGACGTAGGAACTGGGAGTTCGGATGCTGTGCAATTGTTACTTGCATTTATTTAACTGGGGCATTGAGGTTTATCAGAAAAAATTCCAACAGCCCGTCACATTATGGGAGCTGGCCATACCTCCCGAACTCATTACCTTAACTACAAGGGGTGATATGGAATGAAGTCATAACAAGGTAGTCATATTGAAAGTGCCGCTGGATCAACTCCTTTTCCGGGGAGCTAATGCTAAATGTAAACTTTGTTCTGGTTGCCTTTCCTGGTCTTTTTTTTTTTTTTCAAGGCAACGAGATTTGTCAATTGAGAATCTATGAACTAAGGAAACATGAACCCTAGTCGGACGAAAGACAAGGAGATTCGCTTTCAGAAGCCGATCTTCTCAGCGTCCTATGGACCATCATTTTCGATGACTTCACTAGCACCCTGAATAGGGTTTGAACAATGTAGTCCTCTATTTGCCTGGAAGCTAGCATTGTGGTTTGATTCTTTTGGACATGCGCTGTATTGTTTCTGAAAATATATATATATATATATATATATATATATATATATATAGCTCTCTCTTTCCAAATTCACGTTTAATTGCCTTTTGTTTTATATGAATTTTTTTTTTTTTTTTTTTTTTTTTTTTTTGATAGGGTATCTTGATAACCCTCCTATAATCTGACTGTGGGCCACAATCTGTTTCGTGTCTCTGCTGTGACTGATAGGGACATATCTATTGAGCATTTATTGTTCGATTACAAACCCAGCTTGGCCCTTTCCTGCATTGTCTTGCTCTCTTGAAGTTTCTCCCCCCCGCCCCACAAAAAAAAAGGGGAAGGAAATTCCTCATTGTCCCTCAGTATAGTAACCAACTTGAACATTTTAATAAAAGACCCCAAAAATAAGACTAGGAGTGACTTCTCCAAGGTTTCATTTCACTACAACTATGAAGCTTTGCCTAATATGAATCCAGGACAAGATTAAAGAAACTTATAATTCCAATCCACAAATGTATTGCTCAAATTCAGAAAAAGGGTTTTGCTTACATTCTTTGAAAGAGAAACATATCCACTTCACAAGTCTAGAAGTGGAAAGATGAGTGAATTACAAGGTGAAATCTCACATATAAAATGCCATAATTTCTAGTTTATCAACCTCAATACAATGAGGGTTTATTTAAGAATTCTTTTTGCTAAGAACAAACTAGAGTTCAACAGAATTTATGACATTGTAGTACATTATTCGAATTATTCGAGCATGTTCCATCCATCATCGGATCCAGATAACAAGCCTGGACTCAATCTGAACATGAGCACGCAAAACTCCATCTGACTAAGAGCACCATCGCCGTCCAAATCTCCTTCTCTCAACATGCAGACAATCTCATCGTCCCTCATTTCCTGCAACCCCAGCAAGAGTGTGTTCCTCTTCAAGCTTTCGAATGTAATGAGTCCTTTCTCCACATCCATTAGAAGGTGAAAGCCATTGCACAACTCCATGAGAAATCCTTCTGCTCCTAATCTCTCCACCATGGATGGAAAGTAGTCTTCAAAATCAAGATCATTCTCCGTTTCCATAGTGAAACAGACCTCCATATCTACACGTGAGAGAGAGAGAGGGGGTGCACTTTTGATAGATAGATAGATAGATACAAGAAGAAGAAGAAGAAGAAGAAGAAGAAGAAGAAGAAGAAGAGGAAGAATGTGTAGAGAAGCTAGATATGGGTTGGTGGAGGTAGAGGTAGAGGTAAGAGGTGTCTGCAAGAATCAGTTAATAACAGAAGTAGAGACGAAAAGAGTATTTATAATTGTGTGTGGCTATTAGGTGCCAGCTTCTTGCTTTCTTTCCACTTTCATTTTCAAGTCTTGGAGGGTGGGCAGTTCTCCTTCCAGGAAGCTGCATGTGATTTTAGATTCTCCAACACAACTATGACAATATTAATTTCAACACCGCATTATAATTCCAAAAAAAAGCCCCACAAACACGTGTTAACTCTCCTTTGCCCTTCGTTACAACAATATGGACAACTCAAGATTTGATAGGGCCACTTTAGCCAACAAATGCATACAACAGTCATTTCATGAACATGGACTGTTGTCCCAAAAATTATGATCGATATAAATCATTAAGAAAAAAAATCATTTTTATCACATTCACTACAAAATAAAATTTTTAAACACTACTTTATTTCCTATCAAATTTTAAAACTTATCAAATTAATCTATATTAAACTACTGTCTGACCTTATCTAATATTTTTCAAAATGATAATGGCCTATTTCTCAACGTGATCCCATGAATGAAGGGGTTGTTATGTCATAAAATGCTATATACAATTGATTGCTACACATTTATATAAAAAAAAAAAGATAAGACATAAAAGAAATTACAAGGCAAAACCGTAAAGTTGTTTTCTTGTATGTATGTGATTCATGACCGATAATGTGTGCAATACAAAGTGGATATCAGGGTAAGAAGAGTTCTCCTTCCTGGAAGCTGCATGCTAACTAGGATTTTGCAGGAAACCATGATACAATTAAACTAAGCCTCGAATGGATATAATTACGTGAACACCATTGTCATGAGATGAGAAACAACATAGGTGCAACATTACAAACTAAGGAAACCTGAGGACAAGATCCCATTTGTCCTCTTCCCCACAAGATGGGAAAAAAATTTAGACTATAGATCTAAGGATTGATAATTGATCTAAAAAGAAGCAACTCAATCCTACGTTTCATATGCCTATACACGCGTCTTTGGACCGAATGCAGTGGCTTGTGAAAGTCTTCTATGGCTATGAATCCCAATGATAATAAGGGTCATGGTTGGAAATATTGGCTATGAATCCAAATGATAATAACGGCCATGGTTGGAAATATTTAGTCAACTTGTACTGCCAAAGGTCTTAAACGAAACCGAGACTCATATACGATGTTACTCCTATATGCTAAGGCATGGAACTCTGTTGGAGCTGGAGGTTTCTATTGATGATCTTGCAGACAAAAAGGAAAGTTCAGTGCAGTTTCCTTCTTCAATTGGGTACATATGTTTCGCACCCAAATTCAACAAGGTCTAAATTGCACCAGAGTTTTAGTTTTTAAAACAGAGCCATGGGCGACTAATGGCATTTGCAATCAAACAATTCAGTCAAACACTTTTTTTAGGCATGGGGAACTAATCTTTAATTTATTTACATGGTCATTTTGTACCATGTTTCTTGTGAATATTCCAACATGGCAGTTTATCTCTTATTACAGGATAAAGGAGAATGTTGATTCCAGTTGCCATAAGGCACGAGGTAATAATGCAGAAATATTTAAGTCCTAATGTAAGCAAAACTCAGAGTTACTGGTCGGACGGTTAAAGGGAATCTATTCATTTGGGACCTTCTGTCTGTCTGTATTTCACTTAGTGAAAGGTGAAACAAGGACAACTGTTTAGCAATAAATTTGAACAATTCATCAGAAAGAAGGTTAACAGAATCCCATAAAGACATTCCGCGTAGAGTTGGTCATGAACGGGACATTAACCTATTTACAGCATGACTTGGCCCACACAGCATTAAAAAAAATCAAGAATTACCCATTTCTAAATCTCCGCGCAGTGTCCTACGTGCAGTGGCACAAAGCTCAGGCATCCAACGGCCATGATCTAGATGCAACAAAGACAAACCCTGCAACTTTGGACAGCTTAGATAGGTAATGGACCAACTGACAAACTTTTGCTAGAACTGCTAGTCATGCTTTCACCATATTAATTTTTTTTTTTGGGGGTTGGGTTTGAGATCGCCTTTCCTGTTTGGCTTCATTGGGGCACTCATGTTAAATCAGATTGGCCAGTATCTAACAATTGCATGTTGAATAGCATGTAACATAAACGATAATATCCTTGGAATAAACTATTTTCCTGAATTTGTAATTAGCTAAAACCTTAACAAAACCCTCAAAGCTTGCCCCGTCTAAACATGAATAGTTTGAATTATTAACTTCTATGGAACACGTGCAAATGAAAGGGAGCTTGAATTATTAATAAAACCCTTAAAGCTTGCCCCGTCTAAACATGGATTTGTGTAGGAGGAACCATAAGTTCAGCTGTTTATTTTAATAATGAGACCGTTACAACCGAAATTGGGGATTTCATCTTGGGCTTCTTCAGTCCAAAGAATTCAAGTGATGGATATCTTGGGATATGGTTTGGGATGACAACGGAACAGACTGCTGTTTGGGTGGCAAACAGGGAAGAACCCATGAAGGATTCATCGGGAATTCTCAAAAAACCGCAAGATGGAAATTTAGCAGTAGTTGATGGAAATGAAGTTGTTCATTGGTCATCAATCACTTCATTGGTATCAAAGAATCCGGTACCTGAGCTGCAAGACTCCGAAAATCTTATATTAAGAAATGGAAATTGAAGTGGCAATGAAAATATAATATTGTGGCAAAGCTTTGATTATCCTTCTGATTCATTCCTACCGGCTATGATTTAAGAACAGGTGAGAGCCAAATCCTCCTTGCGTGGAAGAGCAATAATAATCATAATCCTGGGAACTACTTACTATGCTTCGATCCAAATAGAGTCGCACAAGTTATGGGACTCTTCGAGTAAGTACTGGAGAAGCGGCCTATGGAATGGACAAAAGTTTGTAAGGCCGCTTGGAATATTGTGTGGTCACAGCCATACAACGAATGTGAATTTTATGGAAAGTGCGGTCCCAGTGGAAAATGTAATAGGAAAAAGAATCCAATATGCAGCTGTTTGAATGGGTTTAGACCATATTCGGCTCGGGAATGGAATTCTGGGAATTGGAGTGGCAGGTACGTTAGGAAGACAGCTCTGGAGTGCAATGAAAGGAGCTCGAATGATGGTATTTTGTGAAGATTCAGTACATGAAGTTGCCGGATGTTTCTCAGTCAGTGGCTGTTGAGGGAATAGATGAGTGATTAGGTGTGAGAACCATTGTTCTTGTACAGCTTTTGCATACAAAAGTGGGTCGGGATGCTTGACATGGTACGGAGACTAGAAAATTTCCTTCGCCTTTACTTACGTCTTGCAAAATAGGATTTACCAGGTACAATTCATTTTTCTTTCACCTAAATAGATAATCAAAGGGTAAATCTATTGTCTTTTTAAAAATTTTAAAATTATGAATAAAATTTTCACAAAAACACAAAAGAAAAACTTTTTATATATATGTTCGTTTTTCTCCTGTCCCCACATTACATCGGGGTGTACACTAAATAATATTTGATGTGAAAGACTAACAACCTGGTCTAATTTAACAAAATTCCATCTTTCTAACGTGAGATTCTATCCTTCCTTTGCATTCAACAGTGTTTCTCTAAGGTTAAGTCTTCCTCATTAGCTCAATTTATCAATTCATCCAATATACATCTCTTAATCTAGATATAAACTCAACTAAGAAAAAAACTAGACCACAGATGTGTTAGTAAAGCAAAGGGAGAAGACAAGCAGAAGGGTCAAGTCATGTGTGAGAAAAGTAGAGCAAGAAATCCACACTGCTCCAATCAATAATCACCGCCTTGCAACCACAGGGATTGAGTGATTGCTCTGACACAACTTGCTGGAGATTTGAATTCCACTTAAAATAATCATGTGATTCTTTTGCAAGGCCCACCAAAAAAAAAAAGGAATTTTAGACACACGTACACGCACTCACACCTGATCCATATCCTCAAAGAGAAAAAATATAACAGGTCCAAAAGAGGCTTGGCATCTTCCAGACCAGGTCCCTTGAAAGCTCCTGCCCACACACCTTAAGGATGCTACAACAAAAAACAAACTCAATGGTCCTTACCAATATTGAATATTTAATTCAAAAAATGCCAAGAAGTAATGACAATGCAAGAAAAGGTGATCACCGGAAACTCTCTTCCATTATCATTTCATTGTGGAATTAAAAACATGTACCAAGAAGTCCATCAAGTTATCC
This sequence comes from Dillenia turbinata, assembly GCA_037126225.1. Taxonomy (NCBI): domain Eukaryota; kingdom Viridiplantae; phylum Streptophyta; class Magnoliopsida; order Dilleniales; family Dilleniaceae; genus Dillenia; species Dillenia turbinata. Next base: position 2,494,358 of record JBAMMX010000001.1, read on the forward strand.
GCCCATTATGATAGCAAAACCAGTTACTGAATAATGGAACATTGAGGAAACTAGTCCTGTTTTGAGCAACAGAAACTGTAGCAAATAGCAACCAGTACAAGTTCATCACAAAAATCAACATCTAGCAAGCTGAAACACATTAGAAGTACTGTACGAGAGTCATGAGAGAAGAAATACATAATCAGTTTCCCTTTTGATCTTTGAAAGATTTCTGATAAACAGGCTAAACAAAGTCGTTGTCGGCACGTCACTTTTTTGGTAGCCCGACAGCACAAAATTTTTATATCACAAGATCCATTTATTTATTTATTTTGAAGGTAAAAGAACAAGAACGGCATTACTTGTTTCTGCAGTTACCATAACAGGAATATTCATCACAGTAGTCTATGTCATATATATCTCTAGAAGAATAAAAAGAGAGAGGAAAGTATTTTGGAGGTTTTTTTATTTTTTTATTTTTTTTATTTGGAGATTAGAAAAAATAATTAAGTTATAATTGGGAGGGGGTCTTACGAGTACGCAAAATTACTTGTAGGATCAAATAAGAAACATCAAACTGTACAAGGGATGGAACAGATGATTCAAACTTGTCAGATTGGTCTGACTGAGATGACCTTGATACCATAAACTGCCCATGCACAGAGGCAATACTGAATCATCGTACTTCTGAAAGGAAGGAATTTGGTGGGATTGGTGCTGTCAGTTCTAGGTAGATCAAGTTCATAACTAAATGTGAAGATTTGAGTTAAGCAAAGAACTACTCGATTGAAATCCTTCGATGTGGGCAAATTTAGGACAATAAACAAACTAGAATACCGTACAGAAGTTACTTAGGATCTAGTTAGCACAAGAAGACTATCCTGGGTAGAAAGACCATAGCTCTGCAAAGGGATTCAGTGCAGTGAAAGTTATCTTTCTAAGCAAAACTTGCCAGATTTGGGATCTTGCTTCCAAACAAATACATTCAAAAATCTGCTGCCATAGCAATTACCCAATATCTAAGCACTTCCTTGTTTCATTTGATTTTTTATCTTTTGTACTTCGAAATTCTCATGAGCTGTTTGTTGCAAATAAAGGATTTCGGGAATTTATGTACAATAAATTGATTTGTTTACAAGTGATTTATATAAAAATAAAGGAGAATTTTGAGAAAGCCTCCTTGACATCTGTCATGAGTTGTGAAGGACCATGATTTCAATATGCTAAAAGTCATATTTTGAGACTTAATACGGATTAGACACTATTCATCAAAGTGGTGAATCCACTAATTGTCCCTTCACATCAATTATGGCTTTTAATTGGTTGGGAAACTTCATTTCTTGTCCCAAAGGAGAAAATAAATGACTATTCAATGCTTTCCAAATTATTATTCTCCAAAATCAAAAGTTTGATGGCTCAAAAGGGTCATGTCAGACAACCTTAAGCAGCTGCCAAGGCAAGTAATGTATCAAAAATGTATGAACTTTTATCATAAACAACCAAGCAAGAGCATATGCCAATCATGGTACTAAATGATGCTGACGTATTACATATCAATTTTTTATTAAAAATAAAAGACAATGCAAAAAAATAGATGAAAGAAAAGAAATACCTGGAGACTTGGGGGTCATCTATCAATATACACAATCAAAAAGCCAGCCTAGCCGAATCTAGAGAATCACCCTGCACCTGCACACACAGTGCTAAAAGTAATTTGTCATGGTGTTAAATTAATTTTAAAATAATACCAATTTTTTTATACAGACAGACACAGGACCACTCTATTAAGACTAACGAAATCTTTTTAGTGCAATTCCAAACGTGCTTCGGGCTTTGGCTTATCTTTTGTCCTGACCCAGAAGACAATGCTATGGATTTCTACAGTTGCGGATCTGGGGCATTGTGGAATTTGAGTTAAGTCCCCACCCCACAAAAAAAAAAAAAAAAATGAATGAAAATCTTAACGCCAGAATTTTTGCAAGCCCCAATGTTTTTTTTTTTTTTTTCCTCAGACCCCATTTGATATCACTTGAAATCTTCACATGGGTTTCACCAAAGACAACAAAAATTTACAATTCCATGAAATCCTATCAATTTTAACAGGCAAAATCATGTGCAATTTCTTTGGTATGTACCACCAAGCTCCTTCGTGATCCATCTTATTTTAGTAATTTTTGTTATCTTCCGTGGTTTGAAAATGACATTGAGAACCCATTTGGTAAATCGAGTTCTTCGAGGTTATAGTGACAGAACGTGGAAGTAGATCGGTTTTTGGAAAAGGCGAATAGAGGTAAGACCCGGACAAGATTAGGGCATATTGGTCATTTTGTAGATTCGTTTTCGTATTAAAGTAATTTTACTCAACCGGTTTTTCCGATGTTGGCCACGCAACGGATTGGCCATCGGGGTTTTTCTTAAAATGGGGTCTTTTTTTAAAAAAAAATTTCAAATAGTGTGATTTTTTTTTTGGATATTTTAAAATCGGTGATTTTGCGATTCTTAATTATGATTTTACTATTTTTTTTAATTTGTATAAAAAGAAAATCAAAAAACGACACAAGCAGTGGCACCACCCCTGCTTGTTTTTTTTTTTTTTAATTTTTGAAATAAAAATTGTTGTTATTATTATTATTATTATTCAAATATAAAAATATTAATAAAAAATTTTATTAATTAAAAATTTTTATTAACTTCATTTATATTTTTGAAAAAACTTAAAATTAATAAAAATTAAATATTAACCAATATTATTAAAAATTATAAATAAATTAATTAAAAATAAAAATTGTTTTTAATTTTTGAAATAAAAATTGTTATTATTATTATTATTAAAATATGTAAATATTAATAAAAAATTTTATTAATTAAAAATTTTTATTAACTTCATTTTTATTTTTGAAAAAACTTAAAATTAATAAAAATTAAATATTAACCAATATTATTAAAAATTATGAACAAATTAATAATAATAATAATAATTTTTATTTCAAAAATAAAAAAAAAAAAGACAAGAAGGGGTGGTGCCAATCTCGTTGAAAGATAGATTGACAGTGGCGCTTTCAGAAAGCGCCACTGCTTGTGTCACTTTCTGATTTTTTTTCATTTTTTTATACAATTGTAAATATATATATATATATATATATATATATATATATATATATATTGTTGAAGTCACGATTGAAAATTACGAAATCACCAGTTTTGGAATATCCAAAAAAATCACACCATTTGGAGAATTTTTTTTTTAAATCCCCATTTTAAGAAAAACCCCTTGTCCGATCTCCCTACAAAGGCAACTGGGCCCATGATCCAGGGGGCAAAACCCGAATAAAACCCCTAGATCAGCCTCAGTAGGATTTTTTTTTATTATTATTTTATACATAACGAGGTTCGAACTCAATACTTCAAAATTAGAGATGGGAGAAGGTATAAAACTCTTTGGTTTATTTTTTCCTTTTGACTGATGATGTCCAGGTTACTTGACTAATTCGATAGTATATTGTTATTGAATCCATAAAACATTGATCTCATGCACGAACCAGAGATGCCTTGAGTTAAAATTTCAGCGAGTGAGTTGGGATCCCTCCGTGTCCTATAGAGAGATTTTTGTTCTTCAAGTCCACTTATTGCTCTTTCACTTGACTAATAACTTTTATAGTCGAAGGGATTGCTTCCACGGCCACTTACTCCGACCCATCCTGGAGTTCAAAATCAACTTTTCTATATATTTTTATTTTTATTCTTTTATTATAAAAATGATCGAATAAAAATATCAATTTAAATACATCCTTAAAAATATTGCTGTTATTCGTTTATTAGAAAAAAAGAGTTACCATTTTAAATTATAATTACAGTCCATTTATTAAAATATTAGTTATTCAATTCCTTATCCATGAACTATTATAGAGTTAAACTAATATTTTTGCTAACATATAAGATATTAATGCTCTTTAATAATAGACTTTCACAGTGTAAGAGAGAGGTTTCATTCACATAGAGGTAAAATCAACGTTCTGTGTATTTAATAATAGATCACTAAATTTTTTTAATCCAGATCTCAAATTTGATTGGAAAAGTAGGTATTAAGAAAGTCAATCGTTAAATTGGACTCCACAATTATCCCAACCGAATTAATCAGATTTTTATATATTGATGATCAAGTTGATAAAAAAAAAAAAAATTACATAGAGGTAAATTTCTAGCCACATTCATTCGGACCCTTATTTATAATCAGTGAAATTTTGAAATCTCGTGCCATACTAAACCTAGGTTGTTATTATCATTTTTAACCCTAGGATTCTTATATCCATTTTTTCCCAACCTAAACTTATTCGACTCTAGTTATATTGTTTCCTATTACTAACTCTTACAAAAGATGGATAGCATATTGTTCAACATAAAAGCAATCGACCTTTTGTGAGTTAGCTAAATCATTAAAGACTTTTAGGTTGAAAATAATAGATCAACTACTGCATCAAACTTTGGAGAAAGTATAATCAATAAACTCCAAAAGCCAGCCTTGCTGCATCTAATCTAAAGCATCCCAAACCTAAATCTGTGCCATTGTGAAATCCATGCACAAGTATTGTGCAGAAAGGTAATTTTGTCATTGTGTCAAATTCATATGATCCCAATGCTTTTTAAAACCATACAGGACCACCTCTTGAACAAGCCCTCAACTTTTTTCTTATCTATCTATCTATCTATCTATCTAAATACCAATATTTGATTGACGTAACGGGAAGGGCGTTATGACCTCTTAATCAAGCGCTTGAGTTCGATTTTTCTTGAGAACGGAAAAAATCATGTTGGGAGAGTCCCCTCCCGATTGGGACCTAACAGCAGGTCGATCCAGATTAGTCAGAACGAAAGTCCGAATACTGGACGGTGAACAAGTTCAGAACACCCAAAAAAAAAAAATCTATCTATATAAATATAAAGCGCCAAGGCAAGCGGTGGATAAAAATATGTGACTTTAGGGTGCACACTACAACTAAGCAAATTGCAATACAAACAATTTAAAGTCCCAAAATAGAAAGAAGAAAGCGATGCCTATCAAAAGGAAAGAGTATAATCAATATACTCCTAAAGCCAGCCTTGCTGCATCTAATCTTACGCATCCCAAACCCAAATCTGTACCATTGTGAAATCCATGCACAAGAATAGTGCAGAAAGCAATTTTGTCATTGTGTTAAATTCATATGATCTCAATGTTTTTTTAAAAACACACAGGACCACCCTATTGACACTAGCCCTCAACTTTTTTCCTAGCCCCCATTTGCTGCCACATGAAAAAACTCCAAATGGATGTCGGGAAAAAAGAAGAAGAAGAAAAGGAAGCATTGCAACCATCATGTTTAAGAAGCAAAAACATGTGCAATTCTTTTGTATCTAATTGTGGGCACAAGAAAGAAAAGGGCCTTGGACCTTGTCATCAAGCACAGACTCTTGATCTTAGCCAAAAGGGTGAAAAAGGTATAGCATTTTGTTTCTTAATATATTTATTTTTTTATATATCTTTTTATATAATACATCAATTTTTAATAAAACTATATTTAAATTATAAAAATCAAATCAAATCAAATCAAATCAAAATTACACCGTCTATGATGAATAAATTTGCCATGGCCACCATTTCTACTTGATCTTAGCCAAAAGGCCGAGAAAGGTCCTTTTGCAAGGGCATCTATGATGTGTAAATCTGCCATGGCCTCCCCTTCATAATGGTCCTTTTTGGCCTTTTTCCCCTACTGCTGAGGTCATTTTGTCCCTTTTGGATTTGATTGGAATGTGGGCCACGCCCATTCTTACAAGGGCATCTAGGCCCATAATCTAATTAGCTTGAAGTTAGCCGAAAGGCCGAGAAACGTGTGCCCATAATCCAATTCGCAAAGCAGTGGCGGAAAGCCCCAGCACTGGACAAAGCCCAAGAGAAGAACGCTCTAGGGTCCAAGAACACAACAGTAACACCCACACAAAAATGCGGTGGGCTGTGGAAGGGAAGGGGGGTATTGAGGGACCTTAACGGGTTTTCAACTTTGTCATGGGCCAAGTCGGGCTCATCTCCATTTGGATTAGTTGGTGTATGGGATTAAGGAATTTTTTTTTTTTTTTGTTATACTGATATTTGAACACAGAATCACCAAATTGGATAAAGAGGGTTATGATCATCAGACTGTTCTTCTGGGACATGAGATTAAGGAATATGGCACCACACTTATTTTCAAAAATAATTAATATAGAACTAATGGATGGTAGGTCCAATGAGAACGACATTAAATTCCATTAATCAATACTTAGATTTGAATCTAGATTCTGACTGTAGTTCAAGGCGGATTAGTTGAAGTATGACTTTGAGTATCGGTTGGTTACGAAAAGAAAAAAACTAATATGGAGGGTCCTATTTGATTTCAAGTGTTGTTTAACCTTATTATACAAAAATTAAGGAAAATAATTGAAAATTCATAGTTCTTTAGAAAGGAAAAAAAAAAAAGCATCAGTATCAGTTGACTAAATTACTCTTTAAAAAATTATATCATGATGCTATAATTGAATATTTAGTGGAAATAATAAGATATAAGAAGTAAATTTAAAAAGGAATAATTAATATTTTATTATTTTTTAAAATGATACTTGAAGTGGAACAAAAATATTTTTCTAAATTTTTCTAAAATGACAAAAGGGAGTATTATATATTTTTGTTAGACAATTTTGTATTAAAGAAAAATGAATTCGTGGGTAGCTTTTTTTCAAAATTGTCATCTATATTAGCAAAGCGCAAACCCATAAATTTTTCAAAAGTCAAATAAGATTAAATAGTATTCGTTCCCTTAAAGTTTTAAATTTTATATTATATTATGATTTAAGGAAAAGATTTAAAATTTGGGTCTCTCAAGGAAAAACCTCTGTGACCTAATTGGTAACGCCCCTCTGGTCTCATCTCCCGGTCTAACGGTCACTTTCTTTTCTTTTTTTTAAACCAAGCTTTGTACGCAATTGATCTTAGAAAACAAAATAAATAAAGAATTTAAAAAGATTTACCATGGGAAAAATTTTCAAACATGATCTATGTGAGTTTTCAAGACTCAACAAAACTCGACAAATGTTGATTCTCTTACCCGATAAACAGTTTGTCAATCATCAAGACTCGACAAACACTTCAAGACTTGACAAATGCTATTTCCCTCACCTTTGCCTGGAATAGACAAATGTTTGTTTAGTTTTTAAAATTCGACAAACATGGATCATGTTTGAAAATTTTTCCCACCTTAACTCTCCTTAAGATTTTATTTTTTTTTTAAGGTCAATTATGTACAAAACTTTTATAAGCCCAGAAAACTCTCTCTCTCTCTCTCTCTCTCTCAAACTTTTGGATAAGAAGTGTCATATCTGGAAAATGGTGTTGAAGTTGTAATAGTGTTATTTTGAATTTCTTGATCTCGTCGTTAGGGTTTTGGCTAATTCAGAAAAATAATCCTCCGTAATCATCCCAAGGCTCTTCATTTCCATCTTTTCATGCCGAATTGTGATTTTGAATTTTGTGCGTTTTAATTTGTTTTGAGTGCAATGCTCGTAATAACCTCATGTCATATTTTACCCACATTAAAATTTGTTTGCCCATCAAAATGTGTTCTAGCGTTTTCTCCTTCATGGTTTTGGACTTGCGGGCATCCCAAATAATCCACTAAAAATCAAATGTTGTGATTCAAAGTACATATTATTGTTGGCATAAGGAAACATGACTACAATGTTGGGAGTGTTCTTAACAAAGATGATTTTCACTTCTTTTCAGGTGGTTCGGGGAAATTCATGATCGCATGCAGGTGGAAAGAACTATCAGAATGTTGGATTGAAAACTGGAGGAGGACCCCCCCCCCCGGCAAAAAATCCTCAGCCAAGTAACCCAACCATGTACTTTTGTATAAATTGAATTTCATTAACCCTAATGTACATGGTTTAACTCTCTTGTAACTAGGACGTATATTTTGGACTTGTCATTGGGTTAAGATTCTTGTACTATATCCATACATAGTCTTCCGATCTTTTAGCATAAGTTTGGTAAAACATACTCATAATCAGGGTCATATTTATCATTTCTCTAAGAAGTTTTTCCTTTTGTTTCGTTCTTTCTTTCATGTCTATGCTGTTTTTATTATGTTTCATCCTTGGACCAGTCACTTTTCCCTTCCATAGATGTGCAGCGGCACAAATTAATACCTGCTGTTTCATCTTTGCTTGTGCTTTAATTTGGTTTTGTCTTCTGCTGCTTCTGATACATTTATACATCATCTTGGTCCGCGGGGAACTTCGCTAGTCAAATTCTGTTTTTAGCTAGAGCCAATGTGGTGAAACAGTCCGTCGCTGTTATCCTGCTGCTTTGCTTGTGCTTTAATTTGAATTTGTTTTCTGCTGCTTCTGATACTTTTATGCAAGTTCAGTAGTTCACAAACAATCAGACAATTGTACCTGCTGGAGATGTTTTTGAGTCGGGATTCTTTAATACATTGGGAATAGGGTTGTTATTCGAATCGACCCGAGTTCGAGTCGCTTGCGAGCTGCTCAGTCACGAAAGGGAATAGGCCCCAACTCTTTTGGTCTGGGTTTTAGATTACGTCCCATCAACTATGTTGGCCGGTTGTGGATACGTGGTGGTTATATGTCTCCTGAATATGTGATGGAAGGTCAATTCTCAGTTAAATTAGATGTTTTTAGCCTTGTTGTTGGAGATTGTCAATGGCAACAGAAAATACTGGTTTCTATCCGAGCAATAGCAACTCTGTCAATCACCTTGGACATGTAAGTGGTAACCACTCCCAACTCTTTGCTAAATGCTAGTTCAGTCTCACTGTTCTTAATGTCTACATGAAGCAGTTTTCTCCTTTGGTTGTATTTTGCCTCCTCATTCTGGCCCAGGCATGGGAATTATGGAAGGGGAACAGGGCACTGGAGTTGATGGATCCTGTATTGAAATATCAATGTTCTAATCAAACACTGCAGAGACACATTATTGTCGCCCTTCTTTGTGTTCAAGAAGATGCCGCTGATAGAGCTAATATGGCTGAAGTGGTTTCTGTGCATTCTAATGAATACACATATATTCCTTCCCCAAATCAACCTGCTTTCTCAACTATCAGAGTTCATACGAATGCAAATCGGCCCGTTTGCAAAAGATGTGTGTCGCATGTCTCCATCAATAAGGAGCTTCATGCTGGTGGATTACTTGGCTTTGTAGTACTTGAACTAAACAGAAAGCCATAGAGGCCGTTGCCAACATTTTGGGTACTTTTTTATTGAATGAAATCCCAGTTTTTATTTATGAGAGTGATGAAAATCTCGATTTGTAATTGTTAGTGTGTGAATAGGAGTGGATTCGATTGCAGCGGACGTGAATGAGCAAAAGGTGACAACTGGATAATAGTAGGGTAGTCCTCCGTAACATTGCTAAAGGTTACAAATAATTTAATGTGGTGCCCCACTTTAGGAGATCCACTAACATAATTTCTGTCATAAAACTTAAATTTGAGAGAGAGAGAGAAGAGATTGTTAAAGAAAATATGAAAGTGACCGAAATTCATGGCGAAGAGATAAGGCCAAGAGCCAAACACGGGGACGGGCATAAGTGCTTATGTGTATGGTAACGCCCAATATATTTTACTCAATTTTAAGTTTACCTTTCAAATATAGAAAAAGAGAATAAAGGTTTATTCAAATATAGAAAAAGAGAATAAAGGTTTACCCAAGTAAATTTACCAAATCGCCGTCGATATTTGATAATCAAATCATATTAAATTTAAATAAATTTAATTTAAATTGGATTAAATTTTTAAGAGATGAAATTTTTCAAAAATCTATTTTCATTATATATAAAATTTGAATTTAAAACATTTTTTAAAAAACACAATTTCGCTTTAGTTGATCAGAATTTCAGAAATCTTGTTGCAAATTTTTAAAATAAATAAAAATATGTAGATTATTTAGTCTCTTATTAAATTATTGCACTATTGGTGAGTTAGCCAAGACAAGTATTGCAAATTATATGGGCAGGGGGATTCAAAATAAACCTTTGGTTTTGGAAAATTTGTGGGGGTTATGTGGTTCACAAGTAGAGCCTACATTTGGTTAAAAGATTCAATAAATTCAACTGTGCAAGTAGAAAATTATTAAAAAAATCTTTGGTTTTGCCATGAGCAACCTAAAATTAATAATTTATTTAAACTATATTTAAGTTAATGTCCCATCTTGCAAGCTAATAATTTATAATCTAAAAGCAATGTGAATTCTTGAAAATATTTTGAAAGGAAAAAAGTGCAGGTTCACAGATTTCACTGCAAAAGATTTGTGCATTAGCAACTTCCAAAAACATTATAAAATGTAATTTAGACAAGATGGATATGACATAAAATTTAACTTAGACTAAAATTCCACGCATAAAGTAACTAGACCAGCGATTCACCTATTTTACAACAAAGGTTTGACTATTACAAATTCGAAACGGTCGGTGATATAGTTTAATTTGATTTTTATTATTAAATCGGATGAAATCAAATTCGATTAAGACCGTTAAAATCGACTAAAACTAATAAAATCAATGAATCATTCAAATTGATCAAAAAAATTATAATATATAAATTATATAATACATAAATTGATTTTTTCCGCCTTTTTAAATCCATTCAAAGAAAAAAGTTATATAATATATAAATAGTTAGTGATGAAACAAATTTATTTTTTATATAGATATACAGATTTTATTTTATTTTAAAATATATAATATATAAATTATATATATGATATCATGATGATATCATCCAATTCGTAAAATAATTTGATCGATCTGATTAATAAATCGGCCGATAAATTGAACCAATTATTTACGGATCGATGTTAAAAACATTGGTTCGAAGTCGAACCGCACTAAAAATGTAAAGAATTTTAAATGAGATCGAGAAGGGCATGTAAATCAGCATCACTTTCCATGACATCATCCCTTTGAATTGAAGCCCATTGGGCACAAGAGACAGCAAAAACCCTTCCGCCGCTCAAAATATTGGAAAAAATTTTCAAAATTATAAAAATATAACAATTTTTTTTATTCCAAAAATATTGATCTCGATTTTAATAAAATCAACATTAAAGTTTATATTCATTACCTTGTAATTTGCTCAATATCCATCAGCATTACCTTGTAAGATAGAATGAAAAAGACATTACACTTCAGTCACACAAGGTCTATATTCTGCAAAAGCCCATTCCCCCTCCACTACCTGATTGCTCTTAAAAAAAAAAAAAAAAATTCCTCTGGGCTCCCTTCAATCTTCTTCTATCCTTTTTACATTGAAGACCCCCTGTTACATGCTTCTGAAGCCAACATAAAATAAGCTTCAAAATTCCATAAAAAGTTAAAAAAAAAAAGACCATGAGAGAGAAGCATATATCCATCCCTATCTGTTAGTGAAAAAGTGAAGACTCCCATGTAAGAGAGAAGCATAAATCCATCACCATCCTCTCGAAGACCATGAGGACTTCCATACCCACTTAAAAACCTACTTCGTTTTATAATATTTTTTGTTGCCACCCATTGAGATCAACTTCAATTTTTTTTTTTTTTTTAAACTAGACAGTAATTTGGATGGGGCAAAGTTAATTCAAAATCCATTTTGAAATCAATTTTGTTATAATCGAGATCAATATTTTAGAATGAAAAAAAAAATTGTAATTTTATAATTTTGAAATTTTTTTTCAATATTTTAAAAAATAACCCGCAGTGGCAAGCAGACCTTACATGTTAACAACTGACTGATGCGTTGTCCCACATACACATTGTCGGCACCCTGTGGTCAAACTAGGTTTGACCGCAACGGCACATCGAATGAAATGAAAAAGGCCACTTTCAGTTTTCGCGGTGTGCGTTTGTGTCAAGTCGGTGTGAACGTGATCCATAAAGTTTTGCTTTTGGACAAAAATACCCTTCATTTCCGGAACGTTGTCAGATGCCCTTCTCCGACTCATATGTCCTCATGTCCGTTGAGGCTCGCTTTTCCAAGTGTCTAATTTCTTGCGGTTCCATTTCTTCAAGTTCAAGACCTCCCACCGCGGCCTCTCCACTCCATTCTCTCTCTCTCTCTCTCTCTCTCTCTGATTTTCTTGATTTGGGTTTTAGTAGAAAAAAGAGAAAAAATGAGTTCAGGATCAGGAACAAGCACACTAGTAATCAGATGGATCAATTTTCTATGCATAGTATGAGATTGTTATTTACATTGTCTGAAAATGTCCTATTTCATTCTTGTGTCCGAAGTTTCTGCACTTCATTTTCATGTTTGGCTTTGTTTTCTTCTGGGCTCTTGCGTATTTCCCTATTGTGATTTTGAAGATGCCTAATCTTTTTATTCTTGTCTGGATGTTTCTTGTGTATGCCCCTATTTTGACTTTGAAGATGCCTAATCTTCGGTGTGGATTTCTCTCGTTAATTTGATTTGTTGATGTTTTAATCCGTTTCAAATTTTTGTGATCTTTGGTGGGTTTTCTGGGATATTGATCTGGGTTTTATGGTTAAATATTTTCACCACAAAATTTAGATCTCTCCGATTTTTAGATTCTTTTTTCCTTGGTTTTGCACTCACAAGTCACAACCCTAAAAGTGGGTATTGGGATATGGATGAGCACTCACCATGATGGATGTCGAAGGTCTCTTACTCTTCCGGTACTTGCTCTTTGGTTGGTTTTCTTGGTTTTCTTGGATATTGATGTGGATTTTACGCTTAAGTATTTCACAAAAAATTTAGATCTCTTGATTTTTAGATTTTTTTCCCCTGGGATTTTGAACTCACAAGTCACAACCCCTAAAAGGGTTTATGAACAGAGTGAATTTATTTTTTGTTCTTTTTTATAACATTTTGTGCCCAACTTATGTCTTCATGATGCAGATTTTGGCTATACCTGCACTGGGTTTTGGAATATGGATGAGCACTCACCATGATGAATGTTGAAGGTCTCTTACTCTTCTGGTACTTGGTCTTGGTGGGGTCATATTTGTAATGTAAGCTTCTTCTTCTTCTTCTTCTTGTTCTCGCCCTTGATTGATCTGGTTCATTCCTTTTTTACCTAGATGGTCTATAGTAATTTGCAAATTTACATGGTTTTGTTGATTTCTAGATTGATAACTGGGTTCTGGGGCATCAAAGAATAACTTCATTTTGCTCTAGATAGTATGTTTCTGTTCTGTTCAAAGAAATTGTTTATGAATCCTAATGTATTTTCACCAGATTTTGTTTGCAGTATCTAATCATGTAATGCTTTGTTCCTGGTACTGGGTGTAAGTATTTACGGGTTAATGGTCAAAGTTGGCTATTCACTTCAAATATGTGATTTGACAAACTCTTAAAATCTTTGTGATTAACTTTTTGGCTTTAAGTGTTGTCCATTTTCACTCACATGTTTAATTAGCATTCTTATGATTTTGATTGCTTTACTTTTTCATTTTTTTCATAAGCATTCATATTTTGACTGGAATGTGATTTTTTGTACTCATATTGATTGGTTAAAGTGAATGGATGCCATTAAACCTAGTTAGTTAAGATCAGATTTGAGTCTATTACAAAGATATTACAAATTAAGATCTGAAAGAATCAAATCTTTGGCCATGCTCCTTGCTGTCTCTCAACTGCTCTACTTCTCTTTTGTTCACAATGTAAACTGAAAAAGGGTAGTGGAATTAGAGAATACCATGGCATGTAGCGGATAACTGACTTGGATATCTACACAGTTATCAGAAACATTTGGGATATCTTTTTACAAAATGTAGTTTGCTTTAGTTATTGCTAGTTGTCTTGCATTTTTCTCATCCACTTGGTTTGATTAATTCTCACTTTAAGCCACTCCGCTCAAGCTAAGCCCTCAGTATCCATGCTAAAAGGTTTTAGTTGTGTATGTGCCTTATCCACTGACTGCAGCTTCTACTCAGAGTGCTTTTGTTTCTCTTGTAGGTTAATTGTTATAAATAATGGATCGGGCCACTTTTGGTCATACTTTTAGTCATTTCCCTTGATATTAAATGCATAAACTTTGCCACTTTTGGAGATCATGCTTCATAACTCATTTCTTGAATGCCTAAAGCAGCAAATTTGGGGAGAAGCCTGGACGAGGTAGAGCTACAGTCCAATCTTATTCAGAAGACTCGGATTTTAGTAGGTACACGTATGCCTTTATAGCAGAGCCAATAAATTGATTTGGTAACAATGTTTTAGATTTTCTGGCACTTTCAATTTCAAGATTATAAGCTCTGCGTAGAGATATGGAAAACAAAAAATGGTGAGGTTGTCACTTTTATGTTCCTGTTTGATATTTCTACTTTTCTACAAAGTATATGCTTAGAAAGGGTCAACCTCTTTACTCATAAGCAGGTACAAGGAGTAGCAAATTGACTACAGTTCCTGGTTCTTAAAACTGGTAAAAAGTGCAATTCTCAATTAGCAAATCTTGAGAAAGAAATAATCTTTTCTAATGTGCTTAATGATCCTCTTTTCCTACAGTTGAATAATACTGAAAACTTAAAGTGCATGAAGAGTTGTCCCATGAAAGCTGATGACCTTAATAATTTGCCCAAAAAAATCGTGAGGCTGTCACTCTTATGTTCCTGTTTGATATTTCTACTTTTATACAAAGTATATGCTTAGAAAGGGTCAACCTCTTTACTCATAAGCAGGTACAAGGAGTAGCAAATTGACTACAGCTCCTGGTTCTTAAAACAGGTAAAAAGTACAATTCTCAATTAGCAAATCTTGAGAAAGAAATAATATTACTTGGCTTTGAACTTCTAATGTGCTTAATGATCCTCTTTTCCTACAGTTGAATATGTGCATGAAGAGTTGTCCCATGAAAGCTGATGACCTTAATAATTTGCTCAAAAAATATAAGGCGAAGATAAGTTTTGCCCATACAATTATGATCTTTATTTTTTTCTTGTGAAATTATTAATGATGTTCATTGTACATTTTTTTTGGATTCTTGAACAGAATTAATGTTCAAAACTCACACCAATTGAAGTTGGGTTCTGCCGAAACACCATCTGAATAGGTGTTTTTTTCTTATCTTAGCCCCACAAGCCAAAGGGGAGGACTCTTTTGTTTGAAAAGATAATCTTTGCTTTGCCCAATTTCTTTTAGTTGTGGATATCCTGGTGTCAATGCTTCATACTATGACTTGAGCTCCCATCCAGTTTGTTCCAATAGCTATGGCAAGCTTTACAAGAATTCTCCAGCGTCAATTGCTACAATTGTGCTTCTTGCAGGTAAACACTGCTCCCTGTGCAATTTGTCAGTAGTTCCAAAATCTCTTGTCATATTTGACCTTATTGCTGTTTGCTTTTGCTTCTGTTTCACGTCCAGGGCCGGAGTTGCAAAATATATGAAAATGAATAGAGAGTGGTTGCTATCTTCAATGCGGTTCTATTTGTTAGTTTGGTAAGTAAATCCTTCCATCAGTATCATCTAATCATATTTTTTATTTTGTTGAATTAAGACAAATTGGCACTTCGAAAAAATAAGAATAATATTTTCTTTTGAAAGATCTCATGAAAAAGGGGGCATATGGATGCTCCTTATCTATAAGTGGATTGTAAGTAATCTATTGTATATTCTGAAGAGAAATTTTAAGTCCCTTGATTTCTTGTCTTGATAACTAGTTTACTGCCAAACTTTTTTCATAGTAGGCAGTTTTTATTATTAGCTTTTTATCTTTTTTCTGATGGGAAGGGTGGTGTTTGCAGGGGAAAGAGAACATCTTAGAGCCTTTTCCATTCAATGCCCTGGAGAGAGTTGTTATTCAATTGGATGGATTTAGATCTTGAAATGCTAAAATTACTTAAAATAGATCTGAGAGCATTTGTCTCTGTTGCATATGGAAAAATATTGCATTTTCCATGCATTCCTTTTCAACATTATATTAAAATAACTCTCTAACTTGTTTCTCAGAAGGTTGCTGACACTGATCATTTAGATCCCCATCGAAAGTTAATAACATCCATTCTTATTAAAGAAAAGAGTAGAAAGGACCAACTTCAGGCACCAAATGCCAGCATTACAGGAGCTCTATCACCTTCCTCAGTAGTTAATCTTCCACTCTTACTTTCACGGAGATGATCAGCAAATTATTAGCCAAATTAGCTGGTTTAGTATCTAATTTTCTTCTTACCATTTCACACTTACACTCGCACTGTAGTCTGCTCCATGTTTTCACAATAATGAGTGGATTTCCAAGAATCTTGTGTATCCAAGGCAATTGTCCAGGTTTCCTTCTGTGAGGCTATTAATATTTTCCATCTCTGCTTTGACATTCGCATTGTGGATGAACTGTGAGAATATCGTGAAACAATAAGGGAAGAGCCTACTATGTGGTTCCATTCATTTGCTTAAAATGAAAATTATATTTAGCTGTCCATGGAAAAAGGAAACATTAACTTTCTGGCCTGAACTGGAGAGCTCAAGGAGGGGCTGGTATGCTTCAGTTACTTCTTTGTAATTTGTTTAATGCACTTCCCTGCAGTTTCGTAAGTCTTCTTCAGATTCTCTTTCAACAAGTGGGCAATTTCATCATCCACCTGCATAAAGTAGATGTGCCTTATTATTCTCCTATTGTGTTGGATTTGTTCTTGCAAATATTCATGCCTCAGTAGTTAATCTTCCACTCTTACTTTCACGGAGATGATCTGCAAATTATTAGCCAAATTAGCTGGTTTAGTATCTAATTTTCTTCTTACCATTTCAAACTTACACTCGCACTGTAGTCTGCTCTTTGTTTTCACAATAATGAGTGGATTTTCAAGAATCTTGTGTATCCAAGGCAATTGTCCAGGTATCCTTCTGCGAGGCTATTAATATTTTCCATCTCTGCTTTGACTTTCGCATTGTGGATGAACTGTGAGAATATCATGAAACAATAAGGGAAGAGCCTACTATGTGGTTCCATTCATTTGCTTAAAATGAAAATTATATCTAGCTGTCCATGGAAAAAGGAAGCATTGACTTTCTGGCCTGAACTGGAGAGCTCAAGGAGGGGCAGGTTTGCTTCATTTACTTATCTGTAATTTGTTTAATGCACTTTTCTGCAGTCTCGTAAGTCTCCTTCAGATTCTCTTTCAACAAGTGGGCAATTTCATCATCCACCTGCATAAAGTAGATGTGCCTTATTATTCTCCTATTGTGTCGGATTTGTTCTTGCAAATATTCGTGCCATAGAACATTTTTAGAGGTAAGATTCTTCCCCTTAGCTTGTCCAAATCACCTTAGTAAGTTTGGCACTGTGTAGCAGTTGCCTTTGTTTTTTTGGAGCATTTGATGATATTTTTCTTTAAGGTGGGTTATGCAACAAAAGATGGTTCCTTTTCTTGTACAAGAGTTTTTAGATATATGGTTCAATTGTGAATTTGATCTTGGTCATAATGGGAGTAGGATATCAATGTTTACCAATAATTTTGTGAAGTATATACTGCAACATTTGCAGTGTATTGAGTTTCTTATAATGGGTTTGGTCAACATTTGCTAATCAAGCAATGAATGCAGGATCTGTCACATGCAGTTGATGAAAAATAACGTTGGAGAGGCTATCTGCACTAAGACTATTAATAGCTTTAGTATCTTTAAACTTGCCATCTCCTTTTGGGAAGTTATTAATTATTTTTTATTGGGTGTCTTTGTGCTTCTTATTAAACCAGCTTTTGGGTTAGACAAAGACATTTGCTTGAACCATTGATAATTTTATTAGATCCAACTATCAAGGTTACCTTTTGGGTTATATATCAAACCAGATTTTGTATCTTATAGGTCTTCAAGTTATCTGCTCTGGCATGTAACCAAGGGGCTTGGATTGACAGAGTATGAGCTATGTAGAAGTAGGTTTTGGAATGAGGATTGGCTCACTTGCTGTCTTATTTTCAGGCTATATGTATGCTGAAGCTGGTACTCAGCTGGGGTGAGATAGCTCATGACTAGCTCTTTGGATTTGTTTGAATAGCTGTTTGGAGAATCTAATGGTTCTGGAGAAGCATGATTGGGCAAGATTTGGAGGTCTCTCTGCTTCTAATTTCATTAAGCTGTTATTTCTTCTGTTTCTTTATTGGCTTAGTTGTTGATTGTCAGAATAAGGGAAAGGAAGGGAAAAGATCT
The DNA here is from genome assembly GCA_037126225.1 of Dillenia turbinata. Taxonomy (NCBI): domain Eukaryota; kingdom Viridiplantae; phylum Streptophyta; class Magnoliopsida; order Dilleniales; family Dilleniaceae; genus Dillenia; species Dillenia turbinata. Next base: position 2,512,495 of record JBAMMX010000001.1, read on the forward strand.
AAATGAGATTAGGTGTATTAAAAGTGAAACCAATAGTATATTTGTAAGAAACGAGGATATAAGAAAGCAGTTGATAGAATATTTTAATAACTTGTTTAATGTTGAGAATACAATAAATGTAGAAAATACAGAGATAACTGTAGAAGAGATTAATAGATATATTAAACGTAAGATTCGTCCCTACGAAGTAAAGGAGGCCATAAAGAGAATGAAGAATAACAAAGCCATAGGACTTGATGGCATCCCTTTTGAGGTATGGAAATGTTTAGGTGAATTCGGAATAACAATGTTAACGACTTTTTTCAACAAAATTTTGCAAATAAAGAAAATGCCTCAAACATGGAGAGAGAGAACACATTTGTCCCGTTGTATAAGAATAAAGGAGACATACAAGATTGTTCTAACTATAGAGGAATTAAACTCATGAGTCATACGATAAAGTTATGGGAGAGAGTGATATAGCATAGATTGAGACGAGAGATAAGTGTGTCTCAAAACCAATTTGGATTTATGTCAGGACGATCCATCACTGAAACAATTCACTTGTTAAGATAATTGATGAAGATATTTAGAGCGCACAAGAGAGATCTACATATGGTATTCATTGATCTTGAAAAAGCATATGATATGGTCCCAAGAGACGTGTTGTGGTGGGCGCTGATGAAAAAATGAATCTCTTTGAAATACATAAACCTTATTAGGGATATGTATGAAGGAGTTGTAACCAATGTAAGGACCTGTGGGAGGCTGAGTGATAGTTTCCCTATTAACATTAGGCTCCATCAAGGTTCGGCATTAAGTCCCATACTATTTACAATAGTAATAGATGAAATTATAAAAAATATTCAAGATGAAATACCATGGTGTATGCTCTTCACAGATGATATAGTTTTGGTTGATGAAACTAGAGAAGGTATCAGTATTAAATTAGAGTTATGGAGGAATACGTTAGAATCTAAAGACTTTAGATTGAGTAGATCTAAAACTGAATATATGAGATGTAAGTTTAGTGACAACCATCAGGATAATGAAGAAATGATTATGTTAGAAGGAAGGGAAGTCTCAAAGAGCGAAAGATTTAGATATTTTGGTTCCATTATCTAGAATGATGACAATATAGATGAGGGTATGAGTAATAGAATTCAAGTGGGTTAGATGAAATGGAGATAGACATCCAGAGTTCTTTACGATCGCACGATACCATTACATTTAAAAGGAAAATTCTATAAAACTGTAGTATGACTTGCTCTATTGTATGACATTGAGTGTTAGGTCATTAAACAGCAACAAGAGTAAAAAATTGCTATAACTAAAATGAGAATATTTAGATGGATATGTGGCAAAACTAGAAAAGATAGAGTTAGAAACGACGAGATACGTAATAAATTGAGAGTTAGTTTAATTGTAGATAAGATGCGAGAGTACCGTCTGAGATGGTTTAAACACGTATAACGAAGATAGAAAGACGCACCTATTAGAAAAACCGAGAGCTTACAAATATGAGATTTAATAAAACGTAAAGGTAGACCGTTGAAAATTTGGATGCAATGTATTCGTAAAGACATGATAGTTATGGATTTAGTTGAGGAGATGGTTCTAGATAGGAATGAGTGGCGTAGAAGAATCTGCACAAACTAAATCCATCTTCTTCTCTTTTTTTTTTTTTCCCCGAGATATTTGTCTCTCATATGGCCGACCCCAAATTTTGGGATAGAAGGTCTAGATTGTTGTTGTTGTTGATTGCCATCATCTCTAGCTCTAATGTTGAAACTAAAAGTAAAATGCAAATCATTCTGACCCATTGATGAAATGATGCACAAAAGTACAATGGTGTCACATGCTTATGGATTTGCCATCCACACCGTCATTTCTTAGTTATCGTTGCTGTTTATGATCTTTGGAGTTGTCATATTGTCAGGGGCAAGGGAAACTGAAATTTTCACCATGCTGACCCCTGACAACTATATTCCATGACATGTAAGTATATGACTGAGATGTTTTTGTTCTTTTTTACAGAATTCCGATTATTTCAGTAAAACCAATATAGCTCATGAGTGTTGGTTGAGGACGTGCTGAGAAGTATCAGTTGTGTTTCTTTCTGCATACAACATCTGCAAGAGGATTGATCAACATTGTCCCTTGCTCTTGCAGTGGTGGACATTGACAGTGTCTTTTGCCTTAACATACGGACTTTGATTTTTTTTATCTTCACTAGAACTGATTCCCATGGCAGATGCACAGTGGACTTCAAATGTGGTAAATATCAATATCACCAGTAGATCTATAACGGAAATCTTGTTAAAGCATATATTTAATTTTGAGTGATATAGTCTGTCCATTATTATTATTAATAGAGGTCAATGAATTATAGTTCAATTTGCACCATCCCCCAGCATCCCCTCCGCTTACCAGTTGAGTTTCAACCTGTCCTATATATATAAAAACATAAATATATATATATATATATATATTCTTTAACGGACGAGCCCTCTCACTCAAAATGGTGGGGTTATTTTAGGATGTTGGAATTGACTGTTTTTCTGTACATTTGAACCTAATTGGTAAAGCCTTTCTTGTCTCATATCTCGGTCCAACTGTCGCTCTCTATTATTGTAAACCCTTGAACTCTCTCTCTCTCTCTCTCTAACTTTTGGAAAGGAAATGTTGTATCCGGATAATTGTGTAGAAGTTGTAATAGTGGTGTTTTGAATTTCTTGATTTCATCATTAGGGTTTTGGCTAATTCAGAAAAATAATCCTCCGTAATCATTCCAAGGTTCTTCATTTCCATCTTTTCTTGCCAAATTATCTTCTATAACATTTTGATTTTGAATTTTGTTTGTTTTAATTTGTTTTGAATGCAACGCTTGTAATAACCTCATGTCATATTTTACCCACATTAAAATTTGTTTGCCCATCACAATGTGTTCTAGTATTTTCGGTTTTGGACTTGCAGGCATCCCAAATAATCACTAAAAATCAATTGTTGTGATTCATAGTACATATTATTGTTGGCATAATGAAACATGACTACAATGTTGGGAGTGTTCTTAACAAAGATTTTCACTTCTTTTCAGGTGGTTCGGTGAAATTCATGATCGCATGCAGGTGGAACAAACTATTAGAATCTTGGATTGAAAACTGGAGAATCCCCCCACCCCTCCTCAGCTAAGTAACCCAACCATATGCTTTAGGATATGTTGAATTTCATTAAATCTAATGTACATGGTTTAACTATCTTGTAATTAGTATGTATATTTTGGACTTGTCATTTGGTTAAGATTTCTTGTACTATCCATACATAGTCTTCCGTTCTTCTAGCATAAGTTTGGTAAACCATCTATATTTTGGACTTGTCATTTGGTTAAGATTCTTGTACTATCCATACATAGTCTTCTGTTCTTCTAGCATAAGTTTGGTAAACCATACTCATAAATCAGGGTCATATTTATCATTTCTCTAAGCAGTTTTTCGTTTTGTATTGTCCTTTCTGTCATGTCTATGCTGTTTTTATTATGTTTCAAACTTGGACTAGTCACTTTTCCCTTCTCTAAATGTGCAGCAGCATGAATTAATACCTGCTGGTTTCTGAACCGGACTAGTTGGTAACAGTTGTAGTTGTTTGTCATGTGTTGTATAGAGTTTAGTGATGCTATATTCAAAATGATAAACTCCTGTTATGGACCCATTCATGTGTCGGAAAAATGTTAGGCGAGCAGCTAAGGAAAGAATAATTCAAAGTCTTAGCAGAACAATATACAGAGAACTAGCAGAATGATTTAATTACTCTATGCCTTAATTAACGCAGAATAATTTTAGAAAGAAAGTTTTTTGGAATTTCTGTAATTCTGGGTGGTATTTTGATTAATCAGTTTCTTGATCAATGTACGATAGGTCCGATACTTTCTTTTTGTGGAAATCAACTTGAGACAAATCAACTGGAGAAGGAACCCACAAGTATTACCGATGCCTTTGAATGTTAGGTCTTCTGTTAACATAAGGCGTTCTCCTCTATTAAAATCAGCATGAAAAGATCAGATTTTTAAGAGTTGATGTTGGGGAAGTAACTCAAGGTTGACCGAAGCTCTAAAGTTCAAACAGAATACGTGTTAGAATCAAGCATGCTCCTATGCTAGTCATTGCCCTTGGTTAATTGAACAGTAGTTATTGGCAGATTGATTGTTCATCTTGGTCCACTGGGAACTTCACAAGTCAAATTCTTTTTTTTGTTAGAGCCAATATGGTGAAATACTCTGTCGCTGTTCTCCTGCTGCTTTTCTTGTGCTTTAATTTGGATTTGTTTTCTGCTGCTTCTGATACACTTATATATCATCTTGGTCCGCAAGGGAACTTCACTAGTCAAATTCTGTTTTTTGTTGGAGCCAATATGGTGAAACACTCTGTCGCTGTTATCCTGCTGCTTTGCTTTTGCTTTAGTTTGAATTTGTTTTCTGCTGCTTCTGATACATTTATACAAGGCCAGTGGTTCACAAACAATCAGACAATTGTATCTGCTGGAGATGTTTTGAGTTGGGATTCTCTAATATATTGGGAATATGGTACTAAAAAAATCCCAAAAGAAAAGCAAACTGCAGTATGGGTTCCCATAGAGATTTCCCCTTCAGCTCTTCTAAAATTTTTAGAATTTTTGATGATGGAAACTTTGGAGTTATTTCTGATTATCAAATTTACAACATCACAAATGTCTCGTCAAATGGAAACAGCAGCATGACACTGTCAGATTCTGGCAATCTCATGTTACAAGATTCAAATTCACAGATGTTATGGCAGAGTTTCACGCATCCAACTAATACATTTCTTCCAGGGATGAAGCTTGGATATAAAAACAGACAGGAGAAACTTGGTCTTTGTTATCACGGAAAAATGATGAAGATCCTGGGTCCTGGTCATTTTCTCTACTAATGGACCTAACAGGCCAGTTTTTTATCATGCAAGGCCCCAGGATATATTGGACAGTGGGAACTGGACTGAAGAAAAATTCAGTCTGGTTCCTGAAATGCATTGAACTACCTCTTTAATTTCAGCTTTGTTGAGAATGATTCTGAGAGCTATTTCACCCATTCTCTAAATGATCCTACTCTTATTTCTGAACTTGTAATGGATGTTTCAGGTTAGATCAAGCAGATGATATGGTTAAATTCGACTGAATATTGGAGTTTATTTTGGTGTCAACCAAGAGACCAATGTGAAGAAGTTTATGCTTTTTGTATGTATTTGTATAGAACAAATTTATACCTGTTTTCTTTTGCATTGGTGGTCGTATCTTCCATATCTGATCAGATATTATGTGTGCAGAATTGGAAGATTAGGCTGTGATATGAGGTAATTACCTTCTTTCTCCTTGGGGATGCATTTATACCAAAACTGGCAAATCCTTTTCAGCATAACAAAAGGATATTATATTATATTAGTTCATAATGAACATAGCTTTTTTTTTTTTCTTTCTTGGTTTTGAACTCACAAAGTAACAACCCCTAAAACGGTTTATTAACATAGTGATTTTTTTCCCTTTCTTTAATGTTTTGTGCTCAACTTATGTCTTCATGATGCAGATTTTTGCTATAGCTGTGGTGAGTTTTGGGATATGGATGAGCACCCACCATGATAAATGTCGAAGGTCTCTTACTCTTCCAGTTCTTACTCTTCCGGTACTTGGACTTGGTGGTGTCATATTTCTAATGTAGGCTTTCTTCTTGTTCTCCCCCATGATTGATTTAGTTCATTCCATTTTTCCCTAGATGGTCTATAGTAATTAATAATTACCTGGTTTTGTTGAGTTCTAGGTTCTTGGGGCTTTGAAGAATAACTCCATTTTGCCATGGATAGTATGTTTCTATTCCATTAAAAGAAATTGTTTATGATTTACCATCTCTAGAGATTTCCTAATGCATTTATCTAATCAGGTAATGCTTCATCTTGGTGGCAATTTTAGTGTTCACAGTACTTGCGTAACTATTTATAGGTTAATGGTCAAAATTGGCTATTCACTTCAAATATTTTATTTAAGAAACTATTAAAATCTTAATGATTATCTTTTCGACTTTAGTGTTGCGCCTTTTCATTCACATGTTTAATTGCTTTAATTTTTCATTATTTTCATAAATGTGAGTAATTTGACTGAAACATGATTTTCTGTACATCACTGATAAGTGAGAGCGAAACGATGTCATTGAGCCCTAGTTAGTTAGGATCATATTTGAGTCTATAGTGAAGTTTATTTGTCTAGCTAGATTTCAGGAACACTTGCAAGATATTACAAATTAAGAGCTGAAAGAACCAAATTTTTGGCCATGCTCGTTGCTGTCTCTCAACTGCTCTACTTCTCTGTTGTTCACAATGTAAAGTTGGTAAAGAGTTGTAGAATTAGGATATGCCATAGTATCTTGCTAATGACCGACTTGGATGTCTACATAGTTATCATAAACATTTGGGGTTTCCTTTTTTTAAATGTAGTTAACTCTAGTTATTGCTGGTTGTCTTGGCATTTTTCTCATTCAGTAGGTTTCATTAATTCTCACTTTAAGGCGCTTCACTCTAGCTAAGCCCTAGGTGTCCATGCTAATGTTTTTTTTTTTTTTATATGTGCCAGTAATATCCACTGACTGCAGACTTATAGTGCTTTTATTTCTCTTGTAGGTTCATTGTTACAAATAATGGATCCGGCCACAGTGTAGCTAGTTTGAGGTAGGAAAAGTTTCAAGTTTCAGCATAATTTAAGTCATTTGCCTTGATATTAAATGCAAACTTTGCCACTTTTGGAGATCTTGCTTCATAACTTATTTCTTGAATGCCTAAAGCAGTGCAAATTTGGCAAGAATCCTGAACGAAGTAGAGTCACAGCTTGTAAAAGAGCCCAATCTTATTCAGAAGACTCGGAGATTTTAATAGGTACACACATGACTTTACAAACAGAGCCAATAAGCTGATTTGGTAACAATATTTTAGATTTTATAGCACTTTCAATTTCAAGATTATGAGTTCAAACAAAAAATGGTGAGGCTGTCTCTCTTATGCTCCTGTTTAATATTTTCCCTCTCATACAATGTATACGTTTAGAAAGGGTCAACCTCTTTACTTGTAAGCAGGTACAAGGAGTAGCAAATTCAAGACTACAACTCCTGGTTCCTAAAACAGGTAAAACATACAATTCTCGATTAGCAAATCTAGCAAAAGAAATAATATTACTTGGCTTTGAACTTCTAATGTGCTTAATGATCCTCTTTTCCTGCGGATGGACTTTTTACCTCTTAATGTATACGTTTAGAAAGGGTCAACCTCTTAATGGACCAGAATGTTACATCAAAGGATTTGGAGGGAAGGAAGGGAGAGGATGCTATGGAGGTTTAGTGGTCCTGTGCTTCATCCGTGTTTAGTGTTTTCTTTCTCTCATCTTTCCTTATGGGTCTCAAAAGTATTGTTTGGAGTTGTCGGAGCGTCGACAGTAATGGGTTCAGAAGGGTGGGAAGGGAGTTGATCAGAAGAGAAAAGTCTGAAATTTTTTGTTGCCCGGAAACAAAGGCAAAAAATAATAACTTTCCCAAGTTCCCAAAAAAAGAGGGTCTAGAAGATGAGCTTATAGTCCCATTTGTTGGCTTCAAGGGAGGTCTCTGGCTGCTATGGAATTCAAATAAGGTTAATCTTTGTGTGGTTCAACATACGGACCAGTTAATCCACTGTCGGGTTAGGGAAGATGGTAAGAATTGTTTTATTACCTTTGTCTACTGTCAGTCGTATTTCAATGCCAAAGTGGATTGTTGGAATGATCTGACTAAGATTGTGGAGAACCAAAATGAGGCTTGGTTTGTCATGGGTGACTTCAACGATATCGTTGGGATAGATGAGATGAGTAAGAGCAATCCTTCAACCTGGAAAAGGTGTCAAAGGTTCAGAAATTGGTGGTCCAATTGTAACTTGCTGGATGTAAAAACAGGCGGTCTTAGTTTTACCTGGTTGGGCAAGAAAAGGGGCTTAATTGGCTTCACCAAAAGTTAGATAGAGTGTTGTGCAATTTCGAGGTTCAGATATTTTTCTCAGAAATGAAGGCCCTTAACTTGACAAGGCTCCATGGAGACCACTGCCCTATTTGTCTCAATACGGCTCTGATTGTGCCCCCTAATAGGGATAGAAAGGCTTTTAGATTTGAAGCAGCTTAGTTGACACACCCATATTTCAGAGAAGTTTTCAAGAAAACTTGGAATGCGGAGGAGGGCCCTCTTGATGTGACTCTCCATAATGTAGGGGAAGAAATGAAAGTGTGAAACAAAATGGTTTTTGATAACATTTTTCATAGGAAAAAGGAGATTGAAGCAAGGCTTGATGGAATCCAGAGAACCCTCAATTATAAGCATTCGCCCTTCCTCCAGAGTTTAGAGTACCAGCTGCTATTAGAGGTCCACAAAGTCCTCGAGCAAGAAGAGATTTTATGGTTTTAGAAGTCTAGGATAAGCTGGTTCGTGGAAAGGGACAGAAATACTAAGTTCTTTCATGACAAAAATCAGGAGAAGTGCCAATAGAATAGCGGCTTTAAAGATCAGCGCGGTGTGGGTCTCGAATAAAGAGGAGCTGAAAAGACAAGTCATAAACTACTTCTCTAATCTTTTTGCCAGTAAAGGGGTCAGTGAGCCTAGTGGTAGATTGTTTGTGGGGAGAAGAAAAATTAGTGACTCGGACCAAGCAATGCTTTGCAACCCCTTTGGCGAAGAGGAAGTTAGAGCCGCGGTTTTCTCTATGAAGGGTTTGAAAGTGCCAGATCTGGATGGGATGCAATCTATTTTCTATAAAAAATTTTGGCCTACTGTGAAGCACAAAGTCTGTGAGTTTGTCAACAAGTCCCTTTCCAATGGTTACTTTTACCCTGAGATAACTAAAACCCTTATGATCTTAATCCCTAAGTCCAATAATCGTAAGGAAATCTCAGATTATAGACCTATCAGTCTTTTAAACACTTCTTATAAGATTTTGACCAAGTGTTTGGTTGTTAGACTCAGACCTCTTCTCCAAGAAATTATTGGTCCTCATCAAAACAGTTTTCTATCGGGAAGAGGAACCTTGGACAACATCTTAACTCTCAAAGAAGTGATCTACTCCATAAAACACTCAAAGTGCTCTAAGCATGGCATGATCCTCAAAATTGATTTGAGAAAGACATACGACAATGTCAATTGGGAATACTTAGCTAAGGTTTTTCTAGAGATCAAGGTGCCTATGAATTTGGTCAAGTTGATCATGTTTGTTGTGGCGAACGGGAAGACTTCCATCGTTTGGAATGGAGAGTTCCTTTTTTCATTTAAACCCGAGCAAGGTTTAAGACTAGGAGAGCCCCTCTCTCCATATCTATTTCTTTTGGTGATGGAGCATTTATCATACATGATACAGGATAAGGTCTGGAAGGGAGTTTGGAAAGCGATAAAAGTCACCAGAAGAGGTCCTGCTATTTCGCACCTTTTCTTCGCAGATGGTTTAATCTTCTTTGCAAAGGCTGATCACCTTAGTCTGAGTAACATTTTAGTGTGTTTGAGAGAATTTGAACAGGAGAGTGGGTTGTAGGTGAACCTGTTAAAATCCAAGTTTTGGATTGACAACAGAGCCCCAAAGCACCTTAAAGCTTCTCTCGAGGCTTGTAGTAAGTTCTCCCTCACAAAGAACTTGGATAGATATTTGAGTGTCCCTATCATTCACGAGAGACAAAACAAGAATTTCTACCAGCACGCTGATGGAAAAGTTCAAAGCAAGGTTAGCAGTTGGAACGCTTAGTTGCTAAGCATGACAGGTAGGACAACTCTGATCCAATCTGTTACAGTTGTTGTCCCGATTTATTTTATGCAGTCGGCATGGCTTTTGGAGAACAGGTGCAAGAACCCAGACAAGTTGAATAGGGATTTCCTCTAGGAAAGCAATGAAGACAGAAGGAAAGTCCATATGGTAAATGGGACAAGGTGTGTGCTCATAAAAAAGATGGAGGCTTAGGGACTAGAAGCATGAGGGAGATTAATATGGCGATGATGGCCAAGTTTGGATGGAAAATCCTTAATAATGAAGGAGCCCTCTAGTGCAAGATTATGCAGCAAAAATATCTTAGAGGGGTTAATTTGCTAGACCATAATAAAAAGGGCAAAGCTTCTACCGCTTGGAGGGGGATTTGCCTTAGTAGGGATTGTCTAAGGAAAGACACTAAATGGAGATTAGGAGATGGTAAGACGATCAGCTTTTGGAATAATGTCTGGGTTGGAGACGAGAGGTTGTTGGAGAAAACTCTGGTTCTTATTCAGTCGTGCCAGGCGGGAACTAAAGTTTGTGAGTTTTAGAAGGAGGGAGGTTCTTGGAAGCTTGAGGAGTTATCAGAGGTTCTACCCTAGAGCTAAGTTAGAGGAAATAAGAGTTGTCATTATCCCCAGAAATAGACAGAATAAGGACTCACTATTCTGGAGAGCTAGACTGAATGACTCTTTCATAGTAGCATCCGCTTACTGGATCATTAAAAGTGGTGTTTTGCGTTTGTCGTGTGAGTCCTCCAGTTGGGCTTGGATTTGGAAGTTGAGGTGCCCGGAGAATGTGAGGATGTTTGTGTGGTTAGCAATGAAGGAAAAAATTCTATCAAAAATGGAGCTTAAGAAGAGGGGGAGGATAGGATATTCCCCATATGTCGGCAGGGGGAAGAATTTGTGATTTATGTGCTAAGAGGTTGTAGCCATGTCAGAGCTATTTGGAAGAGCTTGGCAGGAGACCTGGAGCAACATAATAGTTTTTGGGTTGATAACTTAGTAGAGTGGATCAAAGGTGGAGCGAGTGGCAATTTTAAGCTAGGACTGGATAATGAAGTTCTGATTTTCCTTCTCTCGCTTTGGGCTATATGGAAATCAAGGTGATGTGCTATTTACCAGAGGAAAATGGAGCCTCTAGTTTTAGTGGCTAATAGAGTGATTAGTATGGGAAATTTAAATACAGGGAACCCTGTTTCGCACATGGCTCTGAGAGAAGAGATTAAGATTTGTTAGAAGTGTCCTGGGGAAGGTTCCTTCAAGCGGAATGTTGATGGTGCAGCCCATTTGCTTAACGGCAGGGTTGGGGCGGGTGGTCTGTTTAGAGATTCGAGAGCCAGCTGGGTTCATGACTTTTGGATGAACATAGGGATTGCTAAAGGTGATTTGGCTGAGTTGTGGGGGTTATATCAGGGGCTGCTGGTCACGAAAGATAAGAATTTCACCCCTCTTGTTATTGAAAGTGACTTGCTGAGTCTAGTTTCTACTATAAATAAGGGGGGAGTGATCACCCTTGGAGAGTTTTATCCGAGACTGCAAAGTTCTTATGGAGGAATTGGGGATTACTGAAGTTAACCATGTTTTCAAGGAAGGTAATAGGTGTGTCGACTTGTTAGCTAAACTAGGTCAGGGAGCTTCTCTTGGTGTTCATGCCAGTTCCTCCCCCCCAAATAAGATCACTCCGCTGCTGTTCCTTGACTCCTCTGGTCTTCCTTGGGTCAGAAAGAGATCGCATTGCAATGAGATTACGTAGTGTCCCTATGTGTAGGGGCTATTGCTGTGTCATGTTTTTCTATTGGTTTCCCTCCTTGTGTTTTTTCTGCTATTTATTTTTGTGTTTCTACTCCATTCAGACCCAAAAAAAAAAAAAAAAAAAAAAAAAATTCAAAGATGTCTACTCCATTATTGTGCAAGATGTCATACTCAAAATGGTGCATTTAGAGTTTTACTTTGGTGTCATTTATTACATTCGAAGCACTATGTGGCTTTTACGTAGCTACGTGATGAGCACAGAACAAACTATTTTTTTGCCTTTTACTAAAAGTAATACGGGGCTTTTGATTTGTTTTGAATTCAAAGTACTACGTGCATTTAGAGCCTACTCCGTTACTTTAGAAAAATCATTTCCTAGTTCTTAATTTCCTTTCTTGGTAAATTTATCGCTTTTGGTTTTTTTCTTTTAACGTAACATTCTGATTTTGAATTTTGTGTCTTCTAATTTGTTTTGGATGCAATTAGGAGTGTATTCGGATCGAGTCAATCTTGAATATCTCTATTCTCGAACTCGAACTCGATTTTTTTAACTCAACTCAATCTCAAATTCGAACTCGACGAGTAGTAAATAATAGAAGTCAAATTCGACTCGATTGTATAATGAAACTGTTCGAACTGGACTCAAAAACTCGATTATTATATAATATATTAATATATTTTATTTTATTTTTTATATTATAATCATATATAAATATATATAATATATATTAATATATGTTATCGAATTACTTTATGAGTTTTCGAGTCTAAAATTTTATTATTCAAATTTGACTCGATTGTATAATGAAATTGTCTCAAACTTAATTTAAGTTCAATCTGAATAAAGTTGAGTCGAGTCATTAACCGAACAGTTTAAACTCGACTCGGTTCATATGACACCCCCGCATGCAATGCTTGCAACACACAAATATCATATTTACCAACATTAGAATATGTTTGCCCACGAGGTGTTCTAGTATTTTCTCCTTCATGGCTTTGACCAATCCGGTAGAAATCAAATGTTGTGTTTCATAGTACCAATCATGGTTGTCATGATGTAATTTGACTACAATGCGGGGGAATTCTTAACAAAGATTTTCAATTCTTTCCATGTGGACTTTGTCCAAATCGCATTCGTTCGGTGCAATTCATGATTGCAAACAAACTTTTTGGATATGTTGAATTTCGTTAATCCTTATGTACATGGTTTAATTCCCTTGCAATTAGTAGGCATATTTTGGACGATTCCTTTGGTTAAAATTCTTGTCCCACATATTTATAATATATATACATATAATATATATTCTTCTTTTTTTCTTTTCTTTTCAATAGTATTAAGTTTGCTAAACCAGACTTATATTTAGTATTATATTTATCATTTCTCTAATGTAACATTTGGAAAAAAGATCGAGTGGAAAATGTTAGAGGGAAAGGAATGCCTAGGTAATGTTTTTACATTTTTTTTAATGTTCGGCATTAAAAGATAAGTAAATTTTATTTCTCTAAAATCTAACAATTGTATCTCTCTAAAACTAAATTAAATATATTTTTTGAATAAATCATCAGTATTCAGTAATTATGTTAAAGTCGGTTAAATGTGGGCCGAGTCAAAGTTGAGTCTTTAATCGGCAAATTTCATTTTTTTTCTACACACAAGACTTTAACAGAAAACTTAGTTAAGAAAATCTGTGTTCAGTCATTGGATCAACTAATCATTGATAAATTTTATGTCTAAAACTAAATAAATTAGTTTTCTTTGTCTAAAACTAAATTTATTTTTTTTTATCTAAAGAAAAATTAATTCAATTGAAAATTTCTTTTCTAAAATTAAACCCATTAATTTTCTCTTTTATAAAAATCAATTTAATTTAAATTTATTTTCACTAAACTTATTGAGTTTCTAAAGCGAAATATATTAGAAGGGACCACCTAAGACATAGTGCAATAGAATTTTAATATTACTGACCCCCTTGATCACTTCAAGAAAGACAAAGCATCACCCGACGCTAGTTTTTCCTTGCAATCGAAGTTAAAGATATTGATTTTCTTTCTCTCAAACCAGACAAAATAGTTTTTTTTTCCCCATTTAGATAAACAATTTAATTTCTATTTTTGAATACATTGTTATAAATTTTCTTTCTTTAAAAAAAATCAAATTTTATATTTTTCTATCCAAAAATAAATATATCAATTTTCCCACTCTAAAAAAGTTAAAGTTATTTTTTTTCTCTAAAACTATTCAGATTATTTTTTTCTCTAAAATATCAATTTGTTATAAATTATTTCAATCTAAATATGTTACATGCTAGTTTTTCTTTGTTAAAGAAAAAAACATATTGTATTTAATTTTTCTTTCTTTTAAACTATATCCATGATTTTAATTTGTTGGTTTATTTTGAGAGCAGTATTACATTTAAATAGGTTAAAATGAGATTTTTTTTTTTAACCCTACAATTGGGAATGTTATTATGGTTTTTCTTATTACATAAAAATTTAAATTTGGATTTACAGATTAGGAGAGAAAATTATAATCACTAATATGTTCTATAGAGATCGGAATGCTATTATGTTATTTATAATATATCAAATTTAAACCTTGCATTTCAAACATGAGAAAAGTAATAACCTCGGACCTCTTTCTCCCGTAAACGCTACCTAGGAAGTTTTTCTTTTTGCATTGCTCTTTCTGTCATGTCTATGCTGTTTTTTTTTTTTTTTTCGTCTCTATTTTTAGCCTTGGACCGGTCACTTTTCCGTTTCGTAGATGTACAGCGACACAAATGGGTACCTGCTGATCTCTGGGCTTTGTTTAGTTGGCAACAGATGTGAAAGCTTTTCCTGTGTAGTACAGAGTCTAGTGAAGCTAGAATCAAAATGATTAACTTCTTACCGCAGTTCAAATCTTTTTAGTGATTTCTGGCTTACTTGTTTATTTGTATAGTTAACAACATTAATAGTAGAATTCTCTTATGTTTAGTTTGGGGGTTTAATAAAAAATAATAATAATAATAATAATAATAAGATTTTCTTTTCAAATTTTGAAAAGGAAAAAAATGACGTAGAATTTATTTGAAATTAAAATTTTTTTTATTATTTTTTTAAGGATAAATTTAATATATTCACGAGATAATTTTTCTTTTTCTTTTCTTTTCTTTCAATTTCTTTCTTGGGAAGAAAAATTTTATATTTAAAATCTTCCCAATTCTTTTCATTTCTTTCCTTCAAAAACTCCCAAACAAAAGAAATAGAGTGATTTTTTATTAAATTTTTTTTTCTCTCATTTTCTCTTCGTCCAAACTGAGTGTTAATGAAATAATAGGTGAAGTCTTTTGTGGGCTGGTGCAGATTTGTGTGGATTTTACTTGTAAAAGCTTTTTTCTTTTTTCACAGTGTTTTTAAAATCAAATTAAATTAGTTTTTGAAAATTATTTTATAGTCTGATTCAGTTTTTATTATTAAATCAAATTATATCAAATATGATCAAAATTATTTAAAATTGATAAAATTAATGAATCATTCTAATAAATTAAAAAAAAAAAAAAATATAAGTGATTTTTTCCGTTATTTTTCATTTTTTACATAGAGATATATGGAACAAAGAAAACATGTGTTGCTACAAAATAAATTTATTTTTTTTATAGAAATATATAGATTTAATTTTATTTTAAAATATATAATATATAAATTATTCTGATTTGCAAAATAGTTCGACTAGTCTGACAAGATTGGCCGAGTTGTCTATGGGTTAAGTTTTAAAAAACATTGGGTTTTTCGTTCTTTTGTTCTGGACTTTTCAAATGCGCGTGTATTTATTTCTCGGTGGGGTAGCATATGAGGAGTTGGTGGCGCATCATAAACTGTGTGTATCTCTGTGCTTAGTCTTTTGTGGGAGAGGGGAACCACACAGATCACCATCGCTGATGGACAGCGGTCTCATCTATTAACTAAGCATGAAAAGATTAGATTTTACAGAGTTGATGTTGGGGAAGCTACTCAAGGTTGACTGAAGCTCTTAACGTTTGAACAGAATACGCCTTAACAACGTCAAGCATGCTCCTGTTCTTGTCACTGCCCTCCGTCAATTCGAACATTAGTTATTGGCAGATGGAAATCATCTTGGACTGCGGGGGAACTTCACAAGTCATACTCTGTTTGTTGCTAGAGCCAATATGCCGAAACACTCTGTTGCTGCTATCCTGCTTCTTTCCTCGTGCTTTCATTTGGATCTCTCTTCTGCCGCTACTGATACACTTTCAGGTGGTCAGTTGCTCACGAACTTGGAACACAATTGTATCTGCTGGAGATGTTTTTGAGTTGGGATTCTTTTCTACGGGATCCTCGTACTATGTCGGAATATGGTTCAAACAAGTGCCAAAAGAAAAGCAAAGTCCGGTATGGGTTGCCAACAGAGATGATCCATGTAAATCTTCTAGTGTTCTTAAAATTGAAGCGGATGGAAATCTTGGGATTTCTGATGATAAACTTTTTTACAAGGTCACAAATGTCTCCTCAAAAGGAAATACCAGTGTGAGACTGCTGGATTCTGGCAATCTCATATTGCTGGATTCAAATTCACAAAGGCTATGGCAGAGTTTTCATCACCCTACTGATACACTCATTCAAGGGATGAAGCTTGGATATAATAAACAGACGGGAGAAACTTGGTCTTTATTATCATGGAAAAACGATGCAGATCCTGGGTCGGGGTCATATTCTTTACAACCGGATCCTAATCAGACAAGCCAGTTTTTTATCATGCAAGGATCAACGATTTATTGGACAAGTGGGACTTGGAAAGGAAAATTTTTCAGTCAAATTCCTGAAATGAGATCGAATTATTTATTTAATTTTAGCTATGTTGATAATGATTATGAGAGATATTTAATTGACTTTATGTACGACAATTCTACTATTTCTAAAGCTTTCATGGATATGTCAGGGCATGTTAGGGGTATGATATGGTTAAATATGAGTCAAGAGTGGGAATCACTGTGGATTCAACCAAGACAAGATTGTGATGTTTATGCCCGTTGTGGTTCCTTTGGTGTCTGCAGGGAGGACATCCTTCCCGAATGTGGATGCTAGAAAGGTTTTGAACCTCGTTCTGCACAAGATTGGAACCATTTCGATACATCTGGTGGATGTGTAAGGAAAACACCTCTGCAGTGTGAAAATACGACAGCCAATCAGAAAGAAGACATGTTCGAGGAGCTGTCAAGTGTATTATATCCTGTAGTCTCTCAAGATCTGGTAATTTGGAGTGCCGAGAACTGTAAACAAGCTTGTTTGAATAGTTGTTCTTGCAGTGCTTATGCTTATAATGGTAGTGGTGGCTGCTCAATATGGAGCGGTAGTTTTTTTAATCTGCAGCAACTTTCAAATGCAAATACGTATGGAAACACAATATACGTCAGGCTTGCAGCATCTGAATTTTCAGTCTCCAGAGGTAGTATATTCATTTTCTCTAATAACGAGTAAATCTTTTAATAAGATTAAGTAATATTTTCCTAAGGAGGTTAAATTTCTTTTTCGAACTTGGTAGCTAGAAAGCTTTTCTGGGTGATTGTGCTTGTACCTGCACTTTCTTTGGTGCTGCTTTTAGTTGTCTGCAGCATCAGCAAGCAATGCATGAAAAAGTTGAATCAAAATGGTAAGCAGTTAAAATTTTGTACAACGGTTCTGTACTTTCCTGATGAATATTGAGATCCTCATATGATTTACAGGTGGGGTGCAAACAAGTAGGGAGGTCCAGGATCTATTATTGCTGGATCTGGGTATCAGCATCTTGGGCACCGACAAAAAGTTTGCCACTGGAGATCCAGTTGAAGAGGATAGAAATAAGGATCCTGCATTACTCTTTTTTAGCTTTGCCAGCATTGCTGCCGCGACAGACAATTTTTCTCTGGAAAATAAGCTCGGACAAGGTGGCTTTGGGCATGTTTACAAGGTATTCGTAAAAAGTTGACAAAAATTGAGTCCCAAGAATTTTAACTTTTTTTTTACCATATTTACATGTTTAAGAATATTCATTTTAGGGTAAAACTCTAAATGGGCACGAAATAGCAGTAAAGAGGCTCTCTAGAAGATCTGGACAAGGGTTAGAGGAATTAAAGAATGAAGCTATGGTTATTGCCAAACTACAACACCGGAACCTTGTTAGACTCTTGGGTTGTTGCTTGGAGTTTGACGAAAAAATACTTATTTATGAATACATGCCAAACAAAAGCTTGGATCTCTTCCTTTTTGGTATGAACCTGCTCCCACATTAGAACATTTTTTCTTTATTAAATCTCACTTGAGAAATGCTATGAAACTTTCCATACAGATCCAAGTAAACGCAGTCTCTTAGATTGGCAAGTGCGTGTTCACATCATCGATGGTATTGCGCAAGGACTTCTTTATCTCCACCAGTATTCTCCACAGAGATTTGAAGGCCAGTAACATCTTACCGGATGGTGAAATGAATCCAAAAATATCAGATTTTGGCATAGCTAGAATGTTTGGAGGCAACTAGTCTGAGGGAATCACCGGTCGAGTAGCTGGAACCTAGTATGTTTCAGCCATGCTTAAGCTTCTTGTGCAATTCATAAAATAGAATGATCATTGAAATGATTTTATATTGCTATTTTCTCTTCTTGTCTTTGTAGTGGTTATGTGTCTCCTGAGTATGCGCTGGAAGGTGTCTTCTCAGTAAAATCAGACGTTTTTAGCTTTGGAGTCCTGTTGTTGGAGATTCTTAGTGGCAAGAGAAATGCTGGTATATTTCGTAGCTGTTCTCTCAATCTCCTTGGACATGTGAGTGATACACATCCCCAACTCTTAGCTCAATGTTGTTTTATGAGACAATTTTGTCCTTTGGTTGTATTTTTGTCGGAGTAAAACAAAATATCATGTACAATGAAATAACCAAAATTAAAAAGGGAAGAGTAAAAATATTATAAATATATATATATATATATATATATAGAAACAATTTACAATATGCATGAGGTGAGTAAGATATTATGGTGGAGATGTACGGCTCTAAGGAACCATGCACAGCTCCTTGCAACTTTTTTGTCTTTACTCCTCTTCTTTCTCTTCTTTCTTCTTGTTCTCTTACTCTTATTCTTTTATGACATATTAGGTTCTTCATATAGTCTCCCAAGACATTTCTCATATTCTCATTTAACTCTTTAAACTTTTTAATTATTTATTATATGACACCCGTTAATATTTTTCACAAATTACTGATTTTGGTATCATGACTAACATATATTTTGACCCTTGAATTTACTATATACATTAATTCTAAATTATACATATTCAAACAATTTTGCCTCCTAACTCTGGCCCAGGCTTGGGAATTATGGAAGGGGGAGAGGGCGCTGGAGTTGATGGATCCAGTATTGGAACCTCAATGCTCTGATCAGGCACTGAGATACATAAATGTGGCATTGCTTTGTGTTCAAGAAAACGCTGCTGATAGACCAAATATGTCTGAAGTAGTCTATGCTTTCTAATGAATATGCTTCTATTCCTTCTCCAAATCAACCTGCTTTCGCAACTCTCAGTGGTCATACCCATGCTGACCAGCAACCGAGCAAGCCTGAAATTTGTTCCCCAAGCGGTTTGACCATTTCTGCATTGGAAGCTCGATAGTTCGTAGAGCTATCGTTTGTGGTCTCTGCATCAGTTCAAAATTTCATTCTTGGACTGATAAATAATCCCGTTTTAAAGTAAAAAAGTTCGACTATTTTGTAGCAAAGAAATATATCACTATTCAAAGTTTCCGCAATCGTATGTAGAGCTCCTTTTTTAATGATTAATCTGTATGCAGAATTTGTGTGAATCCTCCTGGAATTGGATAATGTTTGGAACAGGCATTAAGCATTTGCCTCTCACTTGTTTGAGGTGTCGTTGCTATTAGAGGGCAATGATGCTTTGTGTAATTTGACTAATCCTTGAAGGATATATGTGTTTAATCTCAGGGAGTGTGACATCTTCAGGTGCAGAAACTCCTAAATGCAGGCAGGCCCGTAGTGTCGTCGGATGTGAATGGAGCAAATGTACTTAAGTATCTGCTAAATGTGACTAAAAATAGATGTGATAGTGGTGGAAGCCAGATAGTGGACCCCTATAGATGTATTCTTTTTTTTTTTTTTTTCCGACGTAAACTACTTTATATCTCATAGATTCTTGGAGAAAACTGTTCTGTCATGCAGGCTTGGATTGACTGGCCATGAGCTATACAGAAGTGGGTTAGCTATATATGCTGAAGCTGGTATGGGGCTGATGACTTGTTCTATGGTAATTTCCCTTTGGAAAATCAGATGGTTCTGGTGAAAATTGTTTGGGCAAGATTTGGAGGACTCTCTGCTTCTGATTCAAGTGATCTGTAATTTCATTTGGTTCTTTATAGGCTTCTTTGCCGATTGTCATTATTTCTAGCTCTAATGTTGAAAACTAAAAGTAAATGCAAATCATCCTGACCCCTTTTTCTTTTACCATCAGAGGCAGAAGAAGATGACGAGGGTAACGATGATGATGATGATGTCCAAAACAACAATGGCGTCACGTGCTTCCATTTTTCAGAAATTTGCCCTTTCTTGTCTGGCTATCCCAGCATGTGTACTTTTTTGTCGATATAAATGCTCATTGCGGTGCATAATCTCGATTTAGGTCGTTGTGAATCTATTTTTGATAATAAATAAATTTACATGATTATAATTTATTCAAAAATAGATCGTGTCGTGTCAATATACTAAGTTAAACAGGTAATTCGATAAAAATTAAATAAGTCGTATTGTGTCAAAATTAATGAATCAACCTGTTTAACTTGATAAAATTATATAAAAAATTATAATATTTTAAATATTTTACTATTACAAAAAATGTAATAAAATGATTAGTGATTCGATATTTTTATTTATAAATATTTTATATTTAGAAATTAGTTGAATTCCAAAATCATGTTAAAACATATTGATATGTTAACAGGTTGAATGAATTATTTTAATTTGATTACAAATTAAATGGGTTAAGTAGATAAACACGATACAATACGATTATAAATATGTCAAATACAACGCAATATGATAGCAAAATGAGTTATGTACGGATTTAAATTTTTGATACGAAATATGAATACGATACGATATTATTAAACATGGCATGACACGATTAACACCCTTATCCTCAGAGGTAGGCAGGTCGTTGTCAGTGAACCATGCACACGAGTGTTACCATGGAGATGGACACGCACACGTGTTATATCAAATTTTTTTTATTATGCCGTGATTTGAACTCAACATGAACGATTTGAAGAGAAAGTGAATATTATATTGCTATCTTAAAGACAAAAAATGAGTTTTTAAAAAGTAAGATATAAAAAGAACTGCGACACGATAAAATAATATACATCTGAACAAAGATTTAGAATTGCAATTTGAGCAACAAGAAAAGAGGGCATTTTATCAAACACATCAAATGCAGGTATCTGCGGAACACAAAAGAAAAAAAATGTTTTTTAATTTATGAGATATCTTTTTTAAAATAATAATAATAATAATACACTTATTTTTCTGGAATCCTCAAAATAATCATATATATTTTGTTAATATGTCAAATTAAATCAATTAAAATGATAAAAATTTATTTTAAGACAGTCGTTACTGTGTCTCTTCCCCTGCATCCTCTAAACATGTCTATAATTTCAAAAGACGCGTGACACGTCTGACACTGGATTATCTTAGCAGGGTTAAGGATGATTTTTTTTTTAAATATTAAAATTATGAAACTTAGTCTCGGAAAAACCCAATTTCAGAGAAAACAAATTGACCTTGTATATGGAGTGAGACCAATGGTTAGTTGGTTTAGTAGAATGTAATGTTAGATCTCTTAATCAAGATTTTGAGTTTGACTCGTGATTTAGAACTAAGATCTCGAGTTTGATTCACGACATAGGTATGGAATGGACTATGTTAGGAGAGTAATTCCCTAAATAAGTCATTGTAAGTCTCAAATTGGATTAATCAACTCTAAATACCAATTGGTCCAAATTTTAAGATTACGATCCTGATTGTTGTTGTTGTTGTTCATTCTAAATATCAGTTCGTATAGTAAAAAAAAAAAAGGAGTGAGGAGAAGAGTGGTCGAAGTAGTATTTATCTTTCTTCTGCATTCTTTAATTTTTGACATTTCTCTTTGGAATAACGCCATTTTAATTCTTTAATTTTAATAAAACTATATTCAAGAGTTAAGAGAGAGAGAGAGAGAGAGAGGGACGATGATGAATACAGGACTTGAACATGATAGTTGTCGTCTTGCATTTTTCCCTACTTCTTGGATTCAGTTTGGATGTAGGCCCCGGCCACTCTTATCAAGCCACTACTATGGGCCAAGCCCAAGAAAAGAAAGTTCAAGGTCCAAGAGCACAATACTGACCACCACGGGAAAAGAGTGGTGGGATGGGGAAAGGGGTTGAGCGGCCTTAACTGGTTTTAAAGTTTATAACGACGGTCGGGAAGATATATCTTTTTTCTTTTTCTTTTTCTTTTTTTTTTTTTAATCACAGTCGTTAATTATGATTTGATTAAATCCGATTCAAATTAGATAGAATTTTAAAGATAGATTTCTCCTAACACCTATTTTTATTGGAATCAACTAGGCATTAACTTGAAGAAACTCTGGGCATCAATTGGATTTATTTTTGTATGGACGCTAAACTCATTTTAGGCATTTTAGGGGAATAGGGCACCACATTTATTTTGAAAAATAACTAATTGTCGACACAAAAAATAAACAAAAATCAAGGATGTGGCACAATAGCAGGTGATGTGGCTCTTTTTGACCGATCAGCAATTGATCGGCATTTTCTCCAGATAACAAATAAAGAAATGATTAGTGATGATACATGACCTAACAGTCAATTACCTCAAGACTTAGAAACTATCGAGCCAATTAGGCAATAGCCATAAGGCCATGAATAACTGGATGCGCGCTCGGTCTCTCAGTTAACTGCTCTCTCGGTCGAGTGCTTTCGCATATGGCCTTTGACCCTCTAGGTCACTCTAATTCTCGACCTCCGAAACTCTCGATAGTTCTCACTTCTTATTGGATACTTTCTATCAAGAAAATAATTTTCATTACGTGATAAGTTTAACACGTGATTATCTAATAAGGAAGAAAATTTATAATAAGTTTAAACATTTTTTAGTCTGATACGAATCTCCCTTAGTCTTGGGAAAATCTCTCTTAATGAGGAAACAAATCTTTGCAAATACTCCTAGCAAGGTATGGACTCTCCGTGACCACTTGAACTTCTCTTAATCAACAGAATTCTAAACCTCTTATAGATTTTTGATTATAATTCTCGTAATTTCGAAAGATTCTCAATAATCTCTTTACAAAGAAATTAAGGTTTTTACACCCCTAGATGCATACGAGACATGTCATGTCATGCACACCTGCTATATATATATTTAGCATAGACAATCAGACAAGTATGTTCATCAAGTCTACACTTCTCACACAAAGGTTATATATGACTATTCTATGACTCTGCTTATTCTATCTTTCATTATATCATCACCATTATTTTTTTTATTTGAGCGTTAGAGTCTCTCTCATTGGAATATCTTTGGTGGTATTTGTAGGTCTTACCAGTCTTGAAGGTCCAGAAGACTCATCAATACCAACTCTTCGCTCAGGTCAACGGAGTAGTTATCCATGAAACAAATCTCACTTCCAACAATTAGTATGCATACAGTCCACAAAGGAAATAATACCTTATATATTTGAAGAAATATTTGTCTCCAGGTTCTTAAAAAAGATGATATATATTGAAAGGTGGCTAGAGTTTCGTATCCTAAGGAAGAGGAAAGAAAGCGACATCTATAAAAGAAGGGATAAAGCCAAGAACACATTAAAAAAAAAAAAAAAAACCTTCCCACCGACTTAATGTTTTATCTTTTATCTTAACTTCTATTAGGTTTTTGCTTTTAGTCATGTTATCTCATTTCGATGGCCCATTTTTTTCCCATAGCCAGATCAGGTTGGAGTCATTAACAACGTTATGGTTTTATTTTCCTTCCCTCCCTTCTAATCTTCGGAAAAAACAGAGACTTGGTTTGCCTATCCTACGAACATATAGTTGAGTGTCGAATTTTAGACTCGACTCAATCGCGTGGTACCACAGAGGGTTGTCCGAATATAGTTGAGAATACTTTGAAAAATGATACTTTATTAATTAAATGAGTAAAAAAAATCAAAATCTTATATAATAAATTCATAATCATAATATTTTAAATATAAGAATTACTTAAAATATTTTTTAAATTTAATACTAAAAATTTCAAATATTTTTAAATATAAGAATCGATTAAAATATTTTTTAAATTCAATTAAAAAAATTTTAAATATATTATCAACGTGAACCGTTACATAAAGATGCGGTCCTTCTACTTTTTGCCCATTTGTGCCTCCATCGATATTCTTATTTTGGGTGTCGGCGTTGACCGTTATGTCCAGAGGGCGAATCACAACGTTTCTACGTGCATTTTGAACACATCGACTCCAACGGTCTGCCCCACTCTCTCTTTTTGTAAACCCTACGACTCTCTCTCTCTCTCTCTCGCTTTTGAAAAAGAAGGGTTGTTTTGGGATTATGGTGTTGAAGTCGAGATAATCGATTTCTCGATTTCGTTGTTAGGGTTTTGGCTAATTCAGAAAAGTAATTCCCCAGAATCATCTCAAGGTTCTTAATTTCATTATTTTCTTGCCGAATTTATCTTTTTTACATATAACATTCTGATCTTGAATTTCGTGCTTCTTGACTGTTTTGTATGCAATGCTTGTGATACCCTAATGTCATATTTACCCACATAAAAATTTGTTTGCCCAAAATGTGTTTTACTATTTTCTCTTTCATGGTTTTGGACTTGCGGGGGCTTCCAAATAATCCAAACTAGAAATTTCCATATTACTTATCGATGTTGGCACAATGTAATATAACTCAAATGTTGGATTATTCTTAACAAAGATTTCGCTTCTTCAGGGGTGGACTTTGATCCAATTCGCATTCCTTGGGTGAAGTTCATCATCTCATACATTTGGAACGGATTTTCAGAATGTTGGATTGAAAACTGGAATCAGATTCGCCTCCTCCTCAGATAAGTAACCAACCATATAATGTTGAATTGCGTTGACCCCAATGTACTTGGTTTAATATTCTTGTAATTAGTGCGTCTAAGTATATTTTGGACTATTACTTAGGTTAAAATTCTGTTTTTTTTTTTTTTTTAATCATAAGTTTGCTAAAACGGACTCATAATTAGTGTTATATTTATCATTTCTGTAAGAAGTTTTCTTTTTGTTTTCTTCTTTCTGTCATGTCTATTGATGTTTTTTTTCCCTCTGTCTTCATACTTGGACTAGTCACTTTTCCCTTTTCTAAATGCGCAGTGAAATAAATTAATACCCGCTGATCTCTGAACTGGACTAGTTGGTAACAATTGTGATTATTTGTCATGTGTTGAGAGTCTTATGATGCTAGAATCAAAATTATTTTGTTCTTGCTGCATTTTTTGAAGTCTAAATCTTTTTAGTCATTTCTGGTTTACCTTCAACTTCTAGTCAGCGGGTAGGTGCCAATTTGCTTGGATTTTACTCCACAAATGCTTTTTTTTTTCCTTCCCTTTTCTTATCTAGACTTTTCAAGTTCGTGCGCATGCATGTGTGTTTTTTCTTCAGTGGAGTGGAATATCAGGAGGAACGAGTAGGCAGTATATGTCTTGTACCTAGGCTTTTGTAGAAACTAACTTGAGAAAAGTCATTTGGAGAAGGGAACCGTGCATATCACTGATGTTGGGGGAGCTACTCAAGGTTGATTGAAGCTCTAATGTTTGAACAGAATAGTCTTAACAACGTCAAGCATGCTCCTGTTCTAGTCACTGCCCTTGGTTAATTGAACATTAGTCATTGGCAGACTGAAATCATCTTGGTCTGCAGGGGAACTTCACAAGTCATACTCTGTTTGTTGCTGGAAACAATATGATGAAACATGTTGCTTCTATCCTTCTGCTTTGCTCGTGCTTTCATTTGGATTTCTCTTCTGCCGCTACTGACACACTTTTACAAGGTCAGCGGCTCATGAAATTGGAGACAATTGTATCAGCTGGAGATGTATCTGAGTTGGGATTCTTTTCTACGTGATTCTACAGTTAGCACGAAATGGGTATATGGTACAAAAAAATGCCAAAGGAAAAGTAAACTGCAGTATGGGTTGCCAACAGAGATTTTCTCTTTGGACTTTCTACTGTTCTTACAATTGAAGATGGAAACCTTGTGATTTCTGATTGTCAAATTCTTTACAAGGTCACAAATGTCTCATCACAAGGAAAAACCAGTATGACACTGTTGGATTTGGGCAATCTCATATTGCAGGAATTAAATTCAGGGGTCTTATTGCAGAGTTTCCATCACCCAACTAATACACTTCTTCCAGGGATGAAGCTTGGACATAATAAAAAACAGGAGAAACTTGGTCTTTGTTATCATGGAAAAATGTTGAAGATCCTGGGTCGGGGTCATTTGCTCTACTGCTGGATCCTAGTCAGTCAAGCCAGTTGTTTATCATGCAAGGATCAATGATTTATTGGTCAGGTGGGAGTTGGAATGGACAAATTTTCAGTCTAGTTCTGAAAGGAGATCGACTGACATCTTTAATTTCAGCTATGTTAAAAATGAGTATGAGAGCTATTTCATTTACTCTCTGTATTACATTCTGTTATTTCTATACTTTTCATGGATGTTTCAGGGCAGATTAAGAACATGACATGGTCAAATGTGAGTCAACAATGAACTTTGTTTTGGACTCAACCAAGACAACAATGTGAGGTTTATGCTTCATGTGGCTCCTTTGATGTCTGCAATGAGGACTCAATTCTCAAATGTGGATACTTGAATGGTTTGAAACCTTGTTCTTCACAAGATCGGAGCCGAGGTGATACATCTGGTGGATGTGTAAGAAAAACACTTCTGCAGTGTGAAAATACAGCTGCCAATCAGAAAGAAGACGAATTCAAGGAGCTGTCAACTATATCATGTTCCGCAGCATCTCAAGATCCAGTCATTTGGATTGCCAAGAACTGTAAATCGGCTTGTTTAAATAGTTGTTCTTGCAGTGCTTATGCCTATAATGGCAGTGATGGCTGTTGAGTATGGAACAGTAGCCTTTTTAATCTGCAGCAACCTTCAGATTTGGATAATATTGTGATAAAAATGTATATCAGGTTTGCAGGCTCTGAATTCCCAGGCTCCGGCAGTAATTTTTTCACTCCATGGCAAATTTCTTGTAACGAGTAAGTTTTTTAATAGGATTAAATAATATTTTTTTAATGAGGTTCAATTTCATTTTCAAACCTAGGAGCTAAAAAGCTTCTTTGGGTGGATGTATCTACACTTTCTTTGGTACTGCTTTTAGTAGTTTGCAGCATTGGCACTCAATGCAGGAAAAAGTTCAATCAAAATGGTAAGAAGTTAAAATCTTGAGCAATGGTTCTGTACTTTCGTGATGAATGTTGAGTTCCATCTCATATGAGTTACAGGTGGGATGCAAACAAGTATGGAGGTCCAAGATATTTTGCTGTCGGATCTGGGTGTCGCATCGTAGGCACTGACAAAAGGTTTACCAACTGAGATTCAGTGGAAGCTGGTAAGAATCCTGCATTACCTTTTTTTAGCTTTGCAAGTATTGCTGCCGTGACAGACAATTTTTCTCTGGAAAATACGCTCAGACAAGGTGGCTTTGTGCCTGTTTACAAGGTATTCATAAAAAAGTTGACAAAATTGAGTCCCTAGAATTTTAACCAATTTTTGTTATATTTATGTGTTTTAAAACTATTCATTTTCAGGTAAAATTCTAAATAGGCATGAGATAGCAGTAAAGAGGCTCTCTAGACGATCCAGACAAGGGTTAGAGGAGTTAAAGAATGAGACTATGGTCATTGCCAAACTCCAACATAAGAATCTTGTTAGACTTCTGGGTTGTTGCTTGGAGTTTGATGAAAAAAATACTTATTTATGAGTACATGCCAAACAAAAGCTTGGGTCTCTTCCTTTTTGGTATGAACTTGCTCCCACATTAAAACATTTTTTCTTTATTAAATCTCTGTTGATAAATGCTATGGAAACTTTTGACATAGATCCAAGTAAACGTGGTCTAATAGGTTGGCAAATGCGTGTTTGCATCATTGATGGTATTTCTCAAGGACTTTTTTATTTCTACCCCTATTCTAGGTTACAGATCATTCACAGAGATTTGAAGGCCGACAACATTTTATTGGATGGTGAAATGAACCTTAAAATATCGGATTTCGGAGTGGTGAGAATGCTTGGAGGGAAACACAGATCGAATAGTTGGAACTTTGTATGGTTCAACAACCTTTAAACTTTTTTTAAAATATCCCTATTTTTGTGCAATTCAACAAACAGTCAAATTTGAAATTACTATTTTGTCTGGTTCTGGATACCAGTGGTTATATGCCTCCTGAGTATGCACTCAAAGGTCTCTTCTCGGTAAAATCAGGTGTCTTTAGCTTTGGAGTCTTGTTGGAGATTGTCGTGGCAAGAGATATACTGGTTTCTGTAATAGCAGCTCTCTCAATCTCCTTGGACATGCAAGTGATCCACATGCCCTAACTCTTGGCTTAATATTAGTTCAATCTCATTGTTCATGATGTTTATATGAGACAATTTTGTCCGTTGGTTGTATTTTGTCTCCACATTTTGGCCCAGGCATGGGAATCATGGAAGGGGGGAATTACGGAAGGGGGACAACATTAATGTCTCACTTCTATTTATGTTCGAGAAAATGCTGCTAATAGACCTAACATGTCTGAAGTAGTCTCTATGCTTTCTAAAGAATATTCATTCATTTCAATCCAACAGCTTTTGCAACTATCTGAAGTCATATACAAACCAGCCACTGTGCAGGCCTGAAATTTGTTCCACAAAAGGCATAACCATTTCAGAATTGGAAGCTCGATAGCTCTTGCAGCTACGGTTTGTGTGTTTTGCATCAGTTCAAATTTCATGTGTGGACTGGTATGTAAACCCATTGTCACAAATTTTATTCTTTTGTAACAAAGAAATATATCACTATGCAAAGTTCCTGCAATCATATGTACTGCTAGAAAAGAATTTTGTTTTGAAAGAGCTCCTTTCGTAATAATAAATTTGTGAAAGTTGTCCAGGAATGGGACAATGTTAGCTATTAAAGAACAATGACGCTTTGTGAAATTTGACCAATGATTGAAGGATATATGTTATCTCTAGTACTGTGACATCTTCAAGTGCAGAAACTCCTTAGAGGCAGGCAGGCTGGCAGTGTCAGATGTGGATGTAGAAAATGTACTTGAGCATCTGCTACATGTCACTTTAGAAAGTTGTGATAATTGTGGAAGGCTGTTGGTGAACCTCTACAGACATATTTCTTTGTCTTTCCAAACTTAAACTCAGTTTTTGTATATCTTGATCTTCTAGTAAAATCTGCTCTGGCATGCAACAAAAGGCTTGGAGTGACAGAGTATGAACTATGTGGAAGTAGGTTTTAGAATGAGGATTGTCTAACTGGCTGTCTTGTTTTCAGGCTATATATGTGCTGATGCTGGTATTCAGCTGGGGTTGATAGGGCTCCTGATTTGCTCCTTGGATTTGTTCTAATATCTTTTTGGAGAATCTAATGGTTCTGGAGAAGATTGATTGGGCAAGATTTTGAGGTTCTCTGCTTCTGATTTAAGGTGTTATTTTATCTGTTTCTATATAGGATTATTTGTTGATTGTCAACATCTCTAGCTCTAATACTGAAACTAAAAGTATATGGAAATCATTCTGATCCATTTTCTCTTTTAATACCAGAGGAGGAAGAAGGAGAAGAAGACGACGATGATGAAATGATGCGCAAAAGTACAATGGTGTCACATACTTCTGGTTTTTGCCCTTTTTTTGGGTAGTTTTTGCAGCATGTCTTCTTTTTTGTCATTAAAAGAAGCATTACTAGCAATGCTCTTCTGTGTACAATTTGCATGAATCAGAAGTCAATCTAATGCTTTCCTTGAATGACAGCCTTTGGTGGTCCGCCTTTTATTTCCAGGTATCTATTCTCAGTCATTTCTTAGTCTTTTTTAGCGATAAATAGTCATTTCTTAGTTATTGTTTCTATGTTTGAACTTTGTAGTTACAGTTTTGTCAGTGGTAAGGGAAGCAGAGGCTTTCATCATATTCTCAGTCTTTGGTGGCGCTTGTTATTTCCAGGTGCCTATTCTCAGTCATTTCTTCGTCCTTTTATTTTTTGCTACAAATAGTCATTTCTTAGTTATTGTTGCTATGTTTGATCTTTGTTACAGTTTTGTCAGTGGTGGGAAGCAGAAGCTTTCATCATATTATCACTGACAGCTATACTCAATGACATACCAAGTATATGACTGAGATGGTTTTTCTTCTTTCACAGAAGTCTGCTTATTTCTGTAAATCCAATATAATTTGAGTGTTGGTTTCATGAAATGCTGAGATGTATCAGTTGTGTTTCTTTCTGTGTACAACATCTGTTAGAGGATCAACCAATATCATCTGCTGCTTTTGCAGTGTTGGACATTGATAGTGTCTATTGCCTGAACATACAGACCTGGAATTTCCATATCTTCAATGGAATTGATTCCCATGGCAGATACGCAATAGACTACAAATGGGAAGAATATCGATATCTCCAGCAGTTCTAAAACAAAAATCCTGTTAAAGTACATACTATTTCCTCTCTAATTACGATCTACTACTGTCCTATAAAATCTGCAACCCTCAGCTACTCATCTTGCAATAATGAAAATCAACTGTTGAGAAAAAATCATTTAGCTACTAATATTCTTCATCAGCTATTGAAAATGACAAGTCAATGTGTCTTCATTGTTTGATGAGACTCTTCTCCTCCGAAATTTCTGCAAGAATTTTCTTTTGGTTATTGCATGGATTGAATTATCAATGGTTTGGGTTTCAATGGAAAAAACCAGATATTGGGTTTGTCTATTTGCTCCTTAACAATAGAGCTGTTAGCTTAGGAGAATAGAAGGACTATGATGATGAGAATTTTATTTATTTTGTAGAGTCCTTTGGTTCTTTCTTTATTGTGTGCAAAATTTAAAGCTACTGATACTGTCAGACCAAATCAGTCTATCACTGATGGGCAGACTCTGGTTCCCAGTGCTGGTGTTTCTGAATTGGGTTTCTTCAACCCTGGAAATTCCAAATACCGGTATTTGGGTATACAGTTTAAGGATGCGTCCTCTAAAACAGTGTGGATTGCTAACAGAGAGAACCCACTTTTAGATATGACACTTTCACATTTACTGCAGATGGGAAATCTTGTCATCTTGAACGAAACAAAAAATGTTGTTTGGTCTTCAAATACATCCCTAGGTGCAAACGTTACATCAGTGCAGCTCCTGGATTATGGGAATCTTGTTTTATCAGAATCTAACAGTGCAGATTTGTAGGATTATTTGTGGCAAAGCTTTGAGTACATTTCTGATAGCTTCATACAAGAAAGAAGCAAGGGACCAATTTGAAAACTGGAAAGGAATGGTTTCTTACATCTTGGAAGAGTTTGGATGGTCCTTTTCCAGATGATCACTTACAAACTTGAGAACCCAGAATTTCATTAGTTGTTGATACGCAAGCAAGGTGTGAAAGCAGTTGCAAATTGGGCCATGGAATGGTGTTCGATTTACTGGAGGAGGCCAAATAAGAGGATACCTAGTCTTTGACAACAACTTCGATCTCCAACGAGAATGAAGTGTATCTGGTTGGAAGGCTTGCTTCAGAACTGATGATTGTAAGGGCAATGTTGAATGAGTAGGGGCTGTTACAAAAGTTTTATAGGAACCAACAGTCTGGGCAGTGGATCAAGCTTTTGATGGTGCAGGCAAGTGCTTGTGATAATTACAACTTCTGTAGCTCTAATGCTGTTTTTGATGTTGATAGCTACCAATTTGTCGATGTTTGCAAGGGTTTGTTCCAAAAGTACATGGAAAATGGCAGAATCCAGACTGGTCCGATGGGTGTATAAGGGAAACTGCATTAGATTGTGCAGTGGAGTATGGGTTTCTAAAGTTAATTCAAGTGAACTTGTCTGATTTGCTGCAGATTTGGATAAACAATAGTATGGGTCTTGAATGCAAGGTGAAATGCAAGAGTGCCTGTTCTCGTACAGCGTATTCCGGTTACGATATAATTGGTGATGGGAATAGTTGTGTCCTCTGGTTTGGAGATTTGGCTGATCTGAAAAGGAATAGTGTTGATGATTTATTTGTCTATGTAAAGGTGCCGCTTGCACTGCTCAGTATGTCCCTTATTCCCTAGACTTCAGCAGTGATTTAGATATTATGTATACGAGATTTGATAATTGACTATTTGTCAAGCTTAAAGCTAATATGTGTTCCTTTTTGAACTTTTATCTCAATTCTAAATGCCAATAATAATTCAAATAAGAGGAAGAAATTGGCGGTGATTGCAAGTTTGGTGGCTGTAGCCATGTTTGTAGTAGTCTGCATCTGTTGTTTTGCAGCAAGGAAGCAAAGGAAAGTAAGAGGAATGGAGGAGGTATGATCTTTTTTGCAGAGAAATCAGCTTCTTTTTTATCTATTGGCCTTTTCATCATCACTCTCTCTCTCTCTCTCTCTCTCTCTCTCTCTCTCTCTCTCTCCCCCCCCCCTCTCTCTCTCGTCATTTCATTGAATTTTGGTGGAATATATCTGCAGAGTCCTATAATTGTGGAAAAAAGAATATGATCAATAATTTTCCTAGAGATTTTGGGGTTCTAATTCACTATATAATGTGTGATGGCATGCTTTGATTTCTTCATTGCAACAGAAGGGTAGAGTAAGAATGGATGCCTTATATCCTATGGTGGGCTATGGTTCCGCCACATAATATTAAAAGTTTCAATTTCTCCCATGCGCTATATTATAGTACCCAAATCTGACTTTACGCCTCAATATTCATCCTTTCAGGTAATGCAATGCTGTATTTAAAATGTTTTTGGATAAATCATCTTTTAGTTCTCTGATTAATGCCTCTTGATCAATCTTCTTCATGCTGAAACAAGTGAAACCTCAAAATTTGGGATTAGGGCTCAATTTGTTGTTGTTGTTGTATGTTGAAACAGGTGACAACTTGTTTCCTCAGGCGAAAAACTGAAATAAGAAACCATCAACATGACCTAGATTTGCCTCAATTTGATTTGGCTACCATCAGAGCTGTCAATTTTGACTTTGCGGGAAGCCAAAAAATTGGCCTAGGAGCATTTGGTCCTGTTTACAAGGTAAAGCCTGTAGAAGCTATAATCATTTAATTATTGATTTCTTCACATTTTTATATTTCTCTATGACTGCTGTGATAACTTTTAGTACCTAAGACTTTTAACATATTTAATAAAAACTGATAAAAGGATAAACAGTAGCAGAGTGGAACACTTCATGCTTTCTTTTCCTTTTCTTTGATAAGGAGTTACATTTCAAGGCATGAGTCTCATATGTGCTATTGGAGGACATGCTCCTGTCATGAAACCTTTCTCTATGTTACCTGGCGTATTGGTCTAATGATACCCGAATTCCCTTCACCCAAGAGGTTTGGAGGCTCAAATCGCCCCCTTCCAAAAAGAGGAGAAAAAGGAGGCACCTAGCTTGTTCTGACATCTTGCAGTCTCATGCTTTTTGAATCATGAAGTATCAGGCGCATTGGTCATTTGCCAGGCTTTCACCTTGTCTAAAGTCTTGCAGAGCACATCACAGTGCAGTCGGGACATCATTGTCTTCTGTAATGAAAATACATATGTTAATATTTTATTTTCATATTTTAGTAAGCTTCTTTTTTGTGATTGTAGTGTTTTCTGCAGTTCAATTAACTTCTATTACCTATATTGAACAAACTGATGAATTGCTAGCAGAGTAAGAGTTGAAGCGAAGGTGTAATTTGGATGAACCTTGATGAATAGTAGAAACCGAAAGAATCTGTATGTAACCAGATATTGTTTTAATGCAATTTTTTGCCAGGTTTTTGGCCTTCAACTATATTTTTAGCCTCAACTAACTATAGGAAAAGTACTAGCAGTAAAAAGGCTCTCTAAGTTCTCAAGGCAGGGCCTTAATGAATTTAAGAATGAGGTTATTCCGATTTCTGAACTTCAGCATAGAAATCTTGTTAGAATCTTGGGTTGTTGCATTCAGAATGAAGAAAGGATTCTGATTTACGAGTCCCCCAAAGGGAAGCCTAGACTCCTCTATATTTGGTTTGCCTTTTCACCTTCACACTTCTTGCTTCCCCCCCCCCCCTTTTTGCTAAATTGTTCTTGTATCAAAACACTGAGAAATCATTGTTCTACTTTGCACAATGAGATTGCTATCCTTGCTGTCATGATCGCATATTGGCACAAAATTACCTTTACAGATATAAATTGAGCCAGTTTGCTACACTGGGAAAAGAGATTTGACATTATTTAGGCATTGCTCGAGGGCTTCTTTTATATTCACAGAGATTCAAGGCTTAGAAAATTTCCACCGGGATCTGAAGACTACTAACATTCTATTAGACACAGACTTGAACCCCTCTGATTTTGGCATGGCTAAAACTTTTCAAGGAGACAAGATGGAAGAGAAAACAAGAAGGTTTTAGAGATAAAGTATCATGTTTAGAGTATTTTCCTGCATTTTCCTCTGTTCTTTGCTGACATTTATGAACACTTGATCTTCAATTGTTGTGGGCATATGTCACCAGAATAGGCGATAGATGGTCTCTTCTCCATTAAGGCAGACATCTTCCGGGTCCTGCTGTTGGAGATTATAAATGGCCACTGGAATGGGGGGTTTAATCATCCAGATCATGACCTCAGCCTTCTGGGACATGTAAGTCATACCATGAGACGTGCTTTTATTTGCATTGGATTGAACGAAAGGTATTTTGTGATTGTTAAGATACAGAAACAATGAAATATTTTACTAGATTAGCTTAATCTTTAAACAGGACGTATTGAGTTCAAGGTCTAGCTTGCCTCTTTATCAATTCTATTTGAAGTTTCATTTTTTTTTTTGGGGCCCCTCTTATAATTGTCATAACCTACACTTGAGGGGGAAGGTTACAAAATAAAAAGTAGTCAACTTATGTTTTTGGAGCAATTGGTTGTATAGAAATGGTTGAAACTAGAAGAAACATGCCCTTGGTTTTCTATTCAAGGATAAAAACGAACCATTGTGCTAGGCTTGTGGCATAAGCTCTGATGTAGATTGATTGTGCATAGATTCTGGGTTTTTACACACTTTTGTGCTTGACACTTCCTAATCAATTCCTGTTTCAGGCATGGGTGATATAATTTCAACCATAAAAGTATTTAGATATATCCATGTAGGTCTTTTCTGTGTCCAGTGCTATCCCAGGGACCAGCCACAATGTTGTCTGTGCTCTCCATATCGGAAACTGACAATCCCTTGCCTGCACCCAAGCGACCAGGTTTTTTCATGGAGAGGGGTTGTCTCTGATTTCTCAACCACAGGTGAAGTGCCTATAACACCTAACTAGGTAACCATAACATTGTTCATGGGCAGATAAAGATCAACAATCATCTGTATAGCTATATGATTGAGATGTATTGAAATTTTATTTGAGCTAATATAATTTATTTCCGTCTACTATCTGCTGTTTTTGGGATTCATGCCTATCTGTTCTTCTATTTTCTGGCATTGTACTGAGAATGAATCCACAGATATATGCAATCAGCTGCAGCCCATCCAAGGATAGTCTTTAAAAATGGTGTCATAAAACTGCTTCAGCAGTGACATTTGATTATTATTATTTGTGGCCAGAAATAGAATGATCAATTATTTTGGTTATACAAGTTTGCTAGTGAATGATATTGCTGGTAGTTGCAACAGTTGTGGGCCATGCCACCAAAAGAGGAGAAAAAAATAATAATAATAAAGTT
This sequence comes from Dillenia turbinata, assembly GCA_037126225.1. Taxonomy (NCBI): domain Eukaryota; kingdom Viridiplantae; phylum Streptophyta; class Magnoliopsida; order Dilleniales; family Dilleniaceae; genus Dillenia; species Dillenia turbinata. Next base: position 2,548,029 of record JBAMMX010000001.1, read on the forward strand.
CAGCTGTTGGCCTGTACATCTTTGACTCTGCTTCATTCTTTGCAGTCAAACGAGGCTATCGGCTACCAATGGTCATAGGTTTCGTGATAGTTACTGTACTGTTCCCGTATTGTTGAGAATTCTTAGTCTTCATTTTTCATCAGTTTTTCAACTGAACAGAGATACCCCATCAGGGTCATCTTTGCACGGCCGATTCTCATTGCTGTGAAATTTTACATGAGATATATATATGATATATATACCATTGATTTGGATTATAATGCTTTAGGTGTTTGGATTCGACTATTTCTCCTTTACAACAAAGCTGCAGGCTTGGAAGAATAGAAGGAGATTTATGAAGACGAGAAGATTGTTTTTCATTTTCTTCATTAGTTTTGTTTTTTCATTCTTGTCTGCAAAAGCTGCAGCCGCTGGTGATATTCTTAGCCCGAATCAGTCAATCACAGATGGGCAGACTCTGGTTTCCAATAGTAGTGCCTTTGAGTTGGGTTTCTTCAGCCCTGGAAATTCCTCAAATCGCTATTTGGGTATATGGTATAAGAATCTGTCATTCAAAACTGTGTGGGTTGCCAACAGAGAAAACCCACTTTCAGATATGTCTGGAATTTTTACATTAACTGCAGATGGAAATCTTGCCATCTTGAATGGATCCAAAGACATTATTTGGTCTTCAAATATATCGAAAGGCGGAAACAGTACGTTTGCACAGCTCCTGGATTCTGGGAATCTTGTGTTATGGGCACTTAATAGTACCAATTCACAGGACTACTTATGGCAAAGCTTTGATTGTGTTTCAGATACCTTCATACCAGGAATGAAGCAAGGGATCAATTTAAAAACGGGTGAGGAATGGTATTATCAATCATGGAAGAGTGTGGATGATCCTTTTCCGGGTGATTTCACCTATAAACTTGAGAACCCAGAATTCCCTCAGTTGTTTATACGCAAGCAAGATGTGAAGTATTTGCGGATTGGGCCATGGAATGGTATTCGATTCACTGGAGTAAGCCAAACCAACCTAGTCTTCACAGCAACTCTGGTCTCAAATGAGGATGAAGTCTGTCTCATCGGAAGGGTAGCTTCAGACTCGGTGATTCCAAGGTCAACATTGAACGGGTTGGGGCAATTACAAGAGTTTTATGGGAACCCGCAGTCTGGGCAGTGGGAGGATCTTCTAACATTGCAGACAAACACTTGTGATAATTACAGTTTCTGTGGCTCTAATGCCTTTTGTGATGCCAATAGCTCACACATTTGTCAATGTTTAAAAGGTTTTGTTCCAAAGGCACCACAAAAATGGCAGAATCAGAACTGGTCAGACGGCTGTGTGAGGGAAACTGCTTTGGATTGTGGAACAGAGTATGGGTTTCTGAAGTTAGCACAAGTGAACTTGCCGGACTTGCTGCAAATTTGGATAAACCAGAGCATGGGTCCTGATGAATGCCGAGTGAAGTGCCAGAGTGCCTGCTCTTGTACAGCCTATTCCAGCTATGATATTATCGGCGATGGAAATGGTTGTGTCCTCTGGCCCGGAGATTTGGTTGATTTGAAAAAGAACACAGTTGATGGATTATTTCTCTACGTCAAACTGCCACTTTCACTGCTTGGTATGATCCTCTTCCTTAGAAAAGTAACTTAAAACGCTAGATAAATTAGAATTGATGATTAATTAGCAGTTGGTCTTTAGCTAATATATGTTTCTTTTTGAACTTTGTCTCAATTTTAGATGATGATACTAATTCAAATAAGAGGAAAAAAGTAGCTACAGTTGCAAGTTCCATAGCTGCAGCTATTCTTATAGTAGTTTGTGTCAGCTGGTTTGTGGCAAGGTGGAAAGTAACAAGAAACAATGAAAAAGGTAAGATAGCTTTTGCAGACTGATTAGCTTTGAAATTTACTGAATGTTTGCAGATTGGTTTGTGGCTTTGGATGGTCCTGTTTTGATTTCCTCATTGCTTCCCTTTTGTGAAATACTATAGAAACTTTCACATTTCCCAAAGTAAATAAGACAAAATGGAGGAGCGGAGCCCTTTTCCCTCTTGAGGGCATTGGCGGTTCAGATCATGAGTCCTTGGACTCGCCTTAAATGGTTGCTTTGGTTCCTACGCAAGGAGTCTAGGGAGTAGGTTTCCGGTCCCCCTGAGTCTCCTTTCTGGTTCCTTTTTCGTTTATGTCTTTAGACTGTTCCCCAAGCCTTAAGTGCAGGGTGATCTACGTGCCCTGGCTCGTTTGTTTTGGGTCTCTTCCATTTGAGTTGGGGTTGCCAAGGGTTTGTGTGTTTAGTTGCGCTTCCATCAGGGTCGGCCGGGACCCAAAGGGCTGCCCTCGCTTTTGGCACTCCTCCGTGGATCTCCGAATTTCGGCCCTGCACGTGAAATTCCACTTTCCCGTCTTAAATTGAATGAGTTTATAGAGCATTTAGCAAGTTTTTAGCGTCTTTCACTTGTAACGTCGACTCATTGCCTACTTGCCTTATATGCCTAGTCATTCCGAATAGCACTTGCCCGCCGTCTTAGTTCAGCTGCTGGGACGGAGTCAGCCGGGGCGTTCTGCCCCCCCGCCCCCTCCCCCTCCCCCGCGGGAACAAAAAAAAAAGGAAAAATCAAGTACATAAAGCAAAAATAGATTGTGTAGTCACCTTAGAAGCATTGTTTTTTTTTTTTAATAAGCCATTTGAATCCATGTTAGATCTTACTAAATCTGGTTCGAGTCGGATTGGATCGGTAAAACTCTATCAACACCTATTTTTACCGTATATAAAATTTGAATTCGAGATTTTAAATATCAATGTTCAATAAGTAGACCAGTTAAATATTAGTAAAGTATTATATGTTTGGGTGGATATAGAAGTGCAAAATAATATTTGAATTTCAATTTCTCTTCATTTTAAGAATTTTTTTTTTTACCAAATCTCTGCCTTTTATTATATTACCTTAGATCTACTGATGTCGGTTGTCAAATTGGGATTCTTTCAAATTTTCTAACTCAGAGGTAAATATAAAATGTTTTTTTGGAGTAATTATCTTTTATATTGCTTTAATTAATTCTTATTAGTTAATGTTGCTTGTGTTTGGCAAAAGGTCACAACGTGCTTTTTGATGCAAATGACTATGAAATTGGAAGCCGTCAAGAAGATCTAGAGTTGACCCAGTTTGATTTAATTACGATCAGAGCCGTCACTTTTGACTTTGCTGGAAGTCAAAAAATTGGCGAAGGAGGGTATGGGCCCGTATTCAAAGTAAGTCTATTCAATTATTTATTTTTTGTTATTTATTTATTTATTTATTTACATATATATTAACTTGATTGCTATCCATTCTTATTGACTTTTTAGAACAGACATCTAGCAATGATATTTGCTGCATTTCTTTAATAAAGAGCTGCATTTCAAGGCGGGCATGAGTTTCATATTTGCTGGTAGAGAACATGCCCTTCTGTGATGAAACCTTGCAGTCTCATGCACCTTGAATCATGAAGTCCCTTGGCCATTTGCATGACTTTCACCTTGTATGACTTCTTGCACACTACACAGGAATTTCGATTATCACTGTGGATATTGATACTCACTAGGATAATGACCGTTGGATGATAATCATGAAAAATTTGACAAAAGATTTTAGATAGCCAAGATGTGTCTAGATGATTATCCAATGGCTACCATCCCCGTGAATATTGTAAACATTGAAGAAAACATGCAATTATACATTTAGAGAACCTTAATGACTAGAATCTGCAGTGTAAGGAGATACTGTATCCATGGCATAATTCATGTGGCGGATTTTTGATTTTCAACTATTTTTCGTAGGCCCAACTTCCTTCAGGACAAGAAATAGCAGTAAAGAGGCTCTCCAAGTACTCAAGGCAGGGCCTAACTGAGTTTAAGAATGAAGTTATTCTGATTTCTAAGCTTCAACACAGAAATCTGGTCAGACTCTTAGGTTGTTGCATTCAGAATGAAGAAAGGATTCTAATTTACGAATATCTACCTAAAGGAAGCTTGGATTCCTACATATTTGGTTCGCATTTTTCACCTTCACACTTTATTTTTTTCCTTTTTATGCTTTAGTTTGTCATTACTGTCTGAGAAGCATTTAAGAAATCATAATTCTCCTGTGCACAATGATCTCCCCTTTGACGCTAAAATAACCTTGGCAGACACAAAACGAGCCAGTCTGCTCAACTGGGAAAAGAGATTTGACATTATTTTGGGGATTGCTCGAGGTCTTCTTTATATTCACAGAGATTCAAGACTAACAATTATCCACCGGGATCTTAAGGCTAGTAACATTCTACTAGACATTGACTTGAACCCCAAAATATCAGATTTTGGCATGGCTAAAACTTTCCAAGGAGAAGCAATGGAAGATAAGACAAGAAGGGTTGTGGGGACATTGTAAGTATTATACTAGAGCATTTTTCTGCATTTTCCTCTATTATTTCTGACATTGATGTTCTCGATATGGATTGTAGTGGGTATATGTCACCAGAGTATGCAATAGATGGCTTGTTCTCTGTTAAGTCAGATGTGTTTAGCTTCGGTGTCCTACTCTTAGAGATCATAAGTGGCAGGAGGAATAGGGGATTTTGTCATCCGGATCATGACCTCAGCCTTCTGGGACATGTAAGCCATATGAAGAGACTTGTGATTTCATTTGCACGAGTCTTTCGTTTTCTATTTGATTATGAGAATGGTATAAGTTGTCAAGTAAATTCTTGTGAGGGCACTTTTAGACTGTTTTGTGCTTGACAGTTTCAAATTAATTCCTGTTTTAGGCGTGGAGTGTTTTTACCAAAGGCTTGGCTTTGGAATTAGTAGATGCAAAGACGGGTGATATAATTTCCAACATACAAGTTTTAAGATGTATCCATGTGGGTCTTTTGTGCGTCCAATGCCATCCCAGAGACCGACCCACAATGTCCTCTGTACTCTCCATGTTGGAAAGTGACATTCCCTTGCCTGAACCCAAGCGACCAGGTTTTTTCACGGAGCGGTCTATGTCTGATTTCTCATCAACAGGCGAAGTGCCTATGACACCTAACGAGGTAACTGTAACTTTGTCAGTGGGTAGATAAAAAGATCAAAGGCTTAATTCAGTTGCTGTATGATTGAGGTGTACATAACTATTATTTGAATTAATTCAAATTATTGATTTCTACAGCCTGCTTATCTTCTGTATATTTTTGTTTACGAGTCTTGCTATTTTCTAGCATGGACCCGCAGATATCGGCAGTTAGCTCCAGCCAATAATGGTTCTAGAAGTAGATGTCTGCCTCTAGGCAGAGGAGAATATTGCGACTTATATTGCTGATGTTTTGGGCAGTGGAATAAATGAACTGCAGGAACTTAGATTTCATGAATATTGAGTTCACTTGGCATTGATTGGTTGAATTTTTTTGAGTTTGCTTTCACCCCAGTGAAAGTGTAGAGATCATGGGGAGGAATAATGATAGGGTACATGGAAAAGGGATATCTGGAAATTCATCAAATTAACTATGCCTTAAGGTTCTTGATTGACTCCTTGGCGGAATGTCAAGAATGGGATCTGGTCTAAGGAAATTTTACTGCATGTATTGATAACATGAAATAGCAGTAGTTGAGATCTAAAAACCAAATCTTTTTGGTGATCTTTTATTTTAAGTGTGGTTTGTCGGAAGATTTTATTCAGAAATTCCTATTTTTGGTAGGTCCTCTCTATCAGGGGTGGACATGGGTCGGGCAAGCACACTCCTAATAAGAGCTATAGAGTCAAGATTAATAGAATAAGGTATTAGATTTTTTAATTAAATCTTGAATTTAAAAATTGAAAATGAAAAAAACTATATTGAAAGAGTGATTCCCTAGATAGGACCTCTATAAACGCTCGAATCGAATTAGTCGGAATATGATTTTATATATATATATATATATATATATATGTATGTATGTATGTATGTATGTAAAATGAAAGAAAATGCAGAAAAAAATAATAAAAACAAAAGAATTGAGTAAAAGAAAACTCTTGGTTGATTTTACTGAAGGTTCCATGGTACCACTTTTTTGTTTTATTCTTTTTTCTTATTTAAAAGTATAAATACCTAGATTAATGCAATCAGAGCTTGAAAATGATTACAATAATTAGGAAAAGAAAAGGCAAAATGTGTTTTGGGTTTCTGTTGATCATTTTTCAAAACAAGTCAAAAGTGCTGGGTCTCAGTTTACTATTGGCAAGAAACAACCTAGTTGTTCATGAATTCCACTTCCCTTATAAATAACCTTATCAACTCACATCCTGTTTTGACCTCTTAAAATATTTTATTTCACTTAAAAAATAAAATAAATTTCATCTCACTTAGCACTTTGGTCTGTTGTAAACTTTGACTAAATATCAACAAAACATTTCAGATACGTTTCACTTATTTTATGCTGAGAAAAAAATTATAATTTTAACAAATAATAGAGCTAAATTTATAATTTTTTCCTAAAAATCCTAAATCTTAATTTTATGTTAACAAGGATGATTATATTTGATGGTTTGACTTCTTCTCCTTTTATATTATTATTTTTTATTATTTTCTCAACAATTTGACATTCTATCTATGTAAAATTAATTTAAAAATTTTTAAACTTTCACCATTTGGAAATATTTTAAATTACTCTGAAACTTTTTTAAATATTTGATTTTGTGTTCATATTCTAATTTGAAAATTTATTTTTAGAATTGAATTGAATTCGTATTTATTGTATTAATAGATTAAATTATATAAATATAATATATAATATATACACACATATATATTTTACATATGACAATAATCGAAATATTAAAATGCTCTAATACTGAAATATATTATAACAATTAAAAAATTAAATCGGAATTAACAACATTATTTCTTACTAAAAAAATGACCAAGATTTTTGGTTTTGAAAGGTAAGCCATTTTCAGTCAAACATGAAGAAGACTACATTAATAAGATTTTGAGGAAGCAGTCTTTTTCGGGTACCTCAAGATTACCAAGCAGAAAGCTTAGTAAAGGCTCAACAAGAATGGTAACACTCTGTGGTTAACCTGGAAAAGACTGCGTTCTGAAGAGGAGCGTCTGGTGGATTGGGCTGGTCATGATTTCTAGAACTTGCTTATGCACCAGTTGACTCCTATTCCAGTTGGATTATTTTATTTTTCAAACTCAATGTCAGGTCTGATTTGGCAATGCAATTCTGCTGCATAATAGCGGAGCCAGAAGAGGGCCAACAAGACAGGATAGAGCGAATTTGTATGTTGTATCTCATTGTATATTTCTTCTTTTCTTCTCTGCCTTTACCGTGTCTACAGATACACTTACATCAGTCAAGTATGACACCCTTTGGTAGGTAACAACCTCTCTCTCTCTCTCTCTCTCTCCCCCCCCCCCCCAGTACATTGACAAAGTATGAAAGATTTATATTGTAATACCGAGATTTAAAAAAAAAAAGAGAAAAATAAAATGAATGAAAGGAAAAAAAACAAAAAAAAGGCCCCCACCACCACCACCCACACTTTTCCTTCTCTCTTTTTCTTTTTCTTTTCTTTTTCTCGTTTCTTCCCCTGCTCCCGACTCTCTCTTTTCACGCCCTATGTTTGTCTCTTTGCTCTCCCCATCAATTTCCCACCGCACCTCAATAAATTTTCAATTAAATCACACCCCAAACTTTCAATTAATTCAAACAACTCTGGAAATAGATATTGAAAGAGAAAAAAAAATCAAGAGTTGTAAAAAAATTAGGTTTTTAAAACTTAACTTCCAAAATTCATTCTAATTTCGAAATTGAGATAATTTCTTGACCTTAAACTTGGATTTAATCTTTCTATTAGTAGATTATAACTTATTATAGAGATTTATGAAAATCTTGTTAGTGTATCGAAACTTTAAAAATTCTGTGAATAGTGAATTTGGAGAAAATGAAATTGAAAATTCTATTTATATATAAATAAGGTGTAATTGATGAAATTATAATGTACATTCATGAATTGAAAAAATTAAGAAAAATTAGGGTTATGTTAATTCGAGAAAAAAATTAGAAAAAAAAATTGTTTGAAAATAGGAAAATCTAGAAGAATTGTGAATACAAATTTTAGAATGATGTTAAGGACGACAAATTGATAAAATGAAAATAAGAACAAAAAAATATTCGAAATTAGGGTTTAAATAAAATTAGGGAAAATTTATAAACTCTTGAATTTGAGGAAAAATGACAAAAATTATTGTTGTTGGTTTAGAAGAATCGATTGAAGTTTGAAAAGAGATTTCTTGGAATTGATAATGTATAGGGAGTGAAAATCCTCCCGAGGTGAGTTACGGCTATGTCTCATGTAAATGAGCAAATTGTTTTAAATTGTGATTTATAAACTAATTTTGAATTAAATTTGAAATGTTATTCGAAATGTTTTGTGAAATTGGTGTGCTCTGAAATGTGATTTAATAATTTCATGATTCGAGTATGTTTATTAAATTATTTACACTGTATCATGTTTGGATATCATAAGAATTGTGAGATGTTTGCTTTACCTTGAAATTGAGCATGATTTGATTTATTAAATGGATATTTGGTAACAAGGTGCTGAAAAATGATTATAGTCTAAGTCTTGCCATAGACCGGGTCATCGGGACGGCGTGGTTAAGGTTGTTTAATTTAACTTAGTGGTAGGCAGGTTTGAGTGTTTCCTCAAGCTACCGTGATAACGTAAATGCACTCCATAAGCTCTGGTCCAACACCAAGGGTATGGGATTTTTAGAAAATTTTGAAAAATCTCTCGATGGATTCTACCGATGGTCATTTGTAAAATAATGTTTTCGGCATATCCTAAAATTGTGAATAATGAATACAAATTGTTTGAATTGCATATACGAGTCATGGTTGTTTGGAAATGAACTTGTTTCATGTAAATATTTTCGATTTCTGTAAATGCATTTAATATGTAATTGTTTTGCACATTCATTTTCACACTTCATTTATATGTTACATACCATTGCACTCCACTCATTAGATATTTTAAAATATTCATTCTTCCCTTCTAATTTTTCAGAGAAAGTGTAGCTCAAGGACGTCTTGTGTTGGTGGTTGAAGATTTCTTTTGTGGATTTTTAGTAAGATATGATTATAAATTTATTTTGGAATTTAGATTATGGAAATCCATGAAAATAAAGTTCTATATATCTCATACTGTTTGAATTTTATTGATACTAGTTTAATTTTTTTTTGAGTAAATATTGATAAAATCCATACGACTATGATTTAGGATTTCATTATTTTGTTTAGAATTATTTTTGAAAAAAGTATATCTTGTATTGGAACATTTAAAATGTATTTATGGATTGTGATATATATATTATTTTGGATTTAGTAAATTTATGAATTGTTTGAAAATTATGAAATGGTTGGGATAATCAAATTTGTATGTATGCATATACATGGATTCCTTGATTGTGTGACAATGCATACATGTATGGATAGGAATGGATCAGATGGGTTCGTTGATGATTAATTGTATATTATTTGTTCATCTGGATTGATTTTATTATTTGAAAGAAAAAATTATTATATAATTTGAATGTTTTGCACTATTTCAGTATATGAGAATATTATACTTATATATCGAGATAATACGACGATTGTTATGTATTCAACTCGAGAAATGAGACACGAATCGAGACTTGACATATATTCACCAATACATTATGTTTTCCTTTTAATTCCAGCTCTTAACGTTTCCTCGTTTCTCAGCTTCATTTTGTTTAGAAAAATTGAGACTGAGATTACATAAACTTTTTGACACACAAATTTTAATATAATCATATTTTAAATCTCTTTTATATGAAAATTTGATTTCTAATTATATAACTTCATATTTTTTACTAAAACTTTTTTATGTTATTTAAAAATATATCATATATAAATTAAAATAAAATAAAATAAAAATAAGTTCACATAAATCGAAGTTTTCATACGCCTCATATATCCCTTTTAAGAGTAGGCATACCCGAATCACATTTAGACTGGTAGTTGTTTGAGCTCCGCTGGTCAAGGCGAAAATCTTTTATAAAGACAAAATGTTTAGAATTTAGGTTGTTATCTATCCATTCCAAATCAAATTTTCACATGATGGTATACATTGGTCCCTGCCATGAACAGCCTTAGTACTGGTGGTATCACCATTGCTGCCCCTATCGTTGTGTCAAACTGGAAACATCAACGGTGGGTGCTCTGGAGCCCATGCGATATGTTGCTATATATAGTCCTTTCTCTTTTTTATTTGGTGGAATATGAAGATGGCCCCAAGAAACGTCAGCTAATTTTGGTATTTACATCGTCACTTCTGTTGGAAAAAATTAGTCTTCATTCTTAAGAAGATGGCCCCAAATGGGTATTCCTTGATTGACTCCCAAGAAGAGTCCTCCAATAAATCCCATTATTATGTTTCTCCTCGAGTCAAGCCCTAATAAAAAAATGTATGAAATAGTTCATTTTTCATTATTATGCTTCACTATCTCGATCATAGATTTGAATAAATATTTTATTTCAGTTACGCTTCAATCATGACTTTCATAGATTTGAATAAATATTTGAGTAGCTTGGATGGACCAGCAAAAAAAAAAAATGTAAGTCAATTGCATCCTTCCTCTGAATTCTTGTTTGCATATTGATTGCTTGCAAATTGAAATGATACTTCTGCAAGAAGCCTAACTCTGAGAAGGGAGAGACTTACCAGAATGAATAGCTTCTTGTCTGTTATGTCGCCCTGCTCACTTCTCTATTTCTTGTTTATTATTGTGAGTACTGCTTCTGATACTCTTACTTTGAATGGTTTTCCCAGATCAATAGTTTTGAGTTGGGTTTCTTTAGTCTTGGCAAACCAATGTATAGATTCTTGGGAATATCGTACAAGAACATTTCTGTTCCTACTGTTGTGTGGGTTGCAAATGGAGACTTGCCACTATTGGATAAATCAGGAGTGCTGAAGATTGGCTACGATGGAAATCTTATTCTCTTGAACAGTACAAGAGGCACAATCTGGTCTTCAGGTTTGTCCACCATGGTGAATGGCACAGTTGCACAGCTCTTGGATTCTGGGAATTTGGTGTTGATGGAAAGTGGCCGTGCAGACTCGGGAAACTACCTATGGCAAAGCTATGGATTCTCCGTCTAACACCGGAATATCCAGAACAAAGTTAGGTCTCGACGTAAGAACCGGAGAAGAATGGTATTTAAGATCGTGGAAGGATTGGGATGACCCATCTCCAGGGGATTTTACTTTTAAACTTGACAGTCCAGAACTACCCCAGCTAGTTGTCTGCAATCAGGATGTGAAGAAGTTAAGATTCGGACCCTGGAACGGTGTTACGTTCATTGGTGGTGGAATCCCTACAAAAACAATGAACCCAATCTTACCTATCACTATGGTCTCAAGTGGGGACGAACTCTATTTTTTTATAAGAACTACTTCGGACAACATCATTGCTAGGGCTTTCTTGAATGAGACGGCTGTTTCAGGAGTTTTACTGGGATGAACAGAGCAATCAATGGGTCGAAATTCTCATGCTGGATAAGTATATATGTGGAAATTATGGTCTTTGTGGCTTTAATGCTGTTTGCACCGGTGATGATTCATCTATTTGTCAATGCCTAAAGGGGTTTACTCCAAAGGTACCAGAAAATGGAAGTCTCTGGACTGGTCAGAAGGTTGTGTTAGAGTTACTAATTTGAGCTGTAGTGCAGAAGATAAGTTCATATCTCTAGAACAAGTAAATTTTCCAGATCTTTCACACTATCAGATAGGGTCAACTATGCCCTTTGATGAGTGCCAGTCGAACTGCCAAAATAGTTGTTCTTGTACTGCATTTGCTATTCTAGATATAGTCGGTCAAGAGAGTCGATGTCTGCACTGGTTTGGGGGATCTAATCAAGCTAAAAAAGGATAATGTAGATGATTTGGTTCTCTACATCAAGGTTGCAGAACTTGGTATTTTGCTGATTATGTTCTCTCTCTCTCTCTCTCTCTCTTTCTCCCCTTTTTTAATCTGGGGCTGAAATACTTGGCTATTAAGTCAATCATTAATGATCAATATTTGCACTGATTGCTTTCATGCTGAAGGATCCGATAGTATTTCTAACAAGGGCAAGAAATGGGTCGTGGTTGGTGTCCCAGCTGCAGCAAGTGTGATACTGTTAGTATTGTCACGCTTCTCGCTCTGGTGGAAACTGAGAAAAAATGAGAAAGGATGGATGATGACTACGAAGAAAAGAGCAAAGGAACAAGGTAAGCATCCTTAGATGAGCTGGTACTAGGTTAATGGTCATTGAATTTTTATCTTACTTCTCCCTGGTCAAACAATTAACGTCTGTACTCCATACATCAAAATTGATAGGATGAGCGCCTTGTTTCTTCCAGACTAGGACCCCTTAGAAAGAACCATGATTTGGCCTTTGTTGAATAACTTGGTCAAAGTTTTATCTTGTCAGATAGTTTCTTATGCTTAGGCATTTTACTTCATTTGTTTGACTTAAGTATACGTGTCCTAGTTTTTTCGCATTTTTTGTTGGGTTTGTTTTACAATTGTAGTGCCTATCTTTTAGGAGTCAGTTTTTCTTTTACTAGTGGTAAAATAGTGGAGCAGTAAACTGTTTCCTTCATTTTCGTTGGTGTATTGCCTATTTAAAGGCTATTGGAGAATGAAATTATGATTATCTTGCTCTTTCAAAATTACCTCTTCTGTCTTTCAACGGTGGTATCAGAGCCACCTAAAAGGTTGAGTGTTAGAGTGAAAAAGGAGAGTCAAAGTGATTGTGACAGAAAATTTCGTGGGTTGTGAGAGGCAAAGAAAGCAGAGTTTGTGAGAAACTTCTACATTTCATCTCATTTCCTGTTTTGCAACTGCAAAGAGTCAATGGCCTCAGAAAATTTTATTCAACCTTCTATTCCTCGCTTTGATGGCCACTATGACCATTGGAGCATGCTTATGGAGAACTTCTTAAAATCTAAGGAGTACTGGCATGTTGTCTCCAGCGGAATAGAAGAACCAATAGCTGGCATAATAATGACGGATGCACAGAGAGCAGAGTTAGAAGGGCAACGGTTGAAAGACCTCAAAGCAAAAAATTATCTTTTCCAAGCAATTGATCGTTCAATCTTCGAGACCATTCTCAACAAAGACACTTCCAAACAGATTTGGGATTCCATGAAGAAGAAGTATCAAGGATCAGCAAGAGCAAAAAGGCAGCAGCTACAAGCTCTTCGTACAGAGTTTGAAAATCTACGGATGAAATCGGGAGAGTCTATTACTGACTATTTTTCAAGAACGATGGCAATCGTCAACAAGATGCGAATCCATGGCGATAAGACAGAGGATGTCACCATTGTTGAGAAAATTCTTTGATCCATGACACCAAAATTCAATCATGTTGTCTGTGCTATAGAAGAAGCTAATGATATGGATGAACTCTCAATTGATGAATTGCAGAGTTCCTTGTTGGTTCATGAAAAGAAATTGAATCAACAGGAGAAAGAGGAGCAAGCTTTGAAGGCTACAACTGTCACCCACTCTCCAACACCAAGCAGAGGAAGAGGACGAGGTAGAGGCAGAGGCAGAGGTAGGGGATACAATGATCAAAACCTACAGCAAAAACCTGAAGACAATCAGGTGAATGATTCTCAAGGAAGAGGAAGAGGTCGAGGCAATTACCACTCCTTCACTTACAGACCGAGGTCAGCAGACAAGTCTAATGTCGAATGTTATAGGTGTCACAGGTATGGCCATTACAAATCTGAATGCCGAACTAATTTGAATAAAGAGCATGGTGAAAAATCTAATTTTGTAGAGAAGCAAGAAGAAGTTGTCTCACTTTTAATGGCGTGCCATGCTAAAGAGGATGTTCATCAAAATCTGTGGTATTTGGACACGGACTGTAGCAATCATATGTGTGGAGATAAGTCTGCATTCTCGAAGCTTGATGAATCCTTTCGAAATACTGTGAAGTTTGGAGATAACTCTTCAATTTTGGTTATGGGCAAAGGAGATGTAACAATCTGGACCAAAGAAAATTCTGCTCAAATTATTTCTAATGTTTTCTTTGTTCCAGATTTAAAAACAAATTTGCTTAGCATTGGACTTCAAGAGAAGGGATATGAGATCATCATCAAAGATGGAGTATGTAGTATTCAAGATCCAAGGAAAGGCTTAATTGCACAAGTCAGGATGACTTCTAATCGTATGTTTCCTCTGTATCTTCAAAATACTACTAATTTGTGCTTCTTTGCTAAAACGAAGAATGTAGCATGGCTCTGGCATTTTCGTTATGGGCATCTTAACTTTGGTGGACTCAAGACCCTACAGCAGAAAAATATGGTGACAGGCCTTCCTCAGATTGAATGCCCTCAACAAGTTTGTGAAGAATGTGTCATTAGCAAGCAACACCGCAAACAATTTCCACAAGGAAAGTCATGGAGAGCAAAGAAGGCATTGGAGCTGGTTCATTCCGACCTTTGTGGTCCAATAAATCCATCTTCCAATGGAGGTAAAAGATACATAATTACCTTCATTGATGATTTTAGCCGGAAAACCTGGGTATATTTTTATTATTTTGGTTAACAGGCTATAAAAAAATAGCCAGAGGTACTCTTTCTTTGCAGGTGATCTTGATGATAGAAAGAGTACCTCTGGCTACGTATTCATGATGGGTTCAGCAGCTATTTCCTGGTGTTCAAACAAGCAATCTATTGTTACTCTATCAACAACAGAAGCTGAGTTTATAGCGGCAACTTCATGTGCATGTCAGGCTGTTTGGTTAAAGAAAATTCTTGAAGAGCTGAACTTCAAGCAACAAGGGCCTATAACAATTTTTTGTGACAACAATTCTGCAATCAAACTTTCCAAAAATCCTGTTCTACATGGAAGAAGCAAGCATATAGATGTGAGGTTTCATTTCTTAAGGAACTTGTCACATGAAGGAGTCATTGATCTTGTCTATTGCAGAAGTGAAGATCAAGTTGCTGACATATTTACCAAGTCACTCAAATTGCCCACATTTCAAAAGCTATGAAAACTACTTGGTGTTTGCTCACCGAATGATTCTATTAAACTGAATGTTTGACAAGTTCAGTTTAAGGGAGGGATTGTTGAATAACTTGGTCAAAGTTTTATCTTGTCAAATGGTTTCTTATGCTTAGGCATTTTACTTCATTTGTTTGACTTAAGTATACGTGTCCTAGTTTTTTGGCATTTTTTGTTGGGTTTGTTTTACAGTTGTAGTGCCTATCTTTTAGGAGTCAGTTTTTCTTTTACTAGTGGTAAAACAGTGGAGCAGTAAACTGTTTCCTTCATTTTCGTTGGTGTATTGCCTATTTAAAGGCTATTGGAGAATGAAATTATGATTATCTTGCTCTTTCAAAATTACCTCTTCTGTCTTTCAACAGCCTTGCTATAAATATTTCATTTCATTACTTTTTAAAATTTAAAGTTTCAAAGTTTTTGACTCCAATAAGAAATTTCATCATATTTTCAACATTGTATCTCACACTATATGTTATATTTTCTTCAGTGTATCTCTTTTGTAATCCTGGACCCAAAAACGTATCAGATGCACTCCTGCTTAATCAAACTCGATTTCATTCTTAAATTTTTCTTTTCTTCCTGATGTCAATTTTGCAGGTAATGGCATAAACCTCGAAGACTCTGAATGTAGAAGTCATGAAGAAGATTTGGACTTGCCTCTGGTTGATTTTGACACCATCAAAGCCATCACTTGTGACTTTGCTGACATCCAAAAAATTGGCCAATGTGGTTTCGGCCCTGTATGTAAGGTAAATCCCACAGCCCTTTTCTATCTTACATTGGTTTTATTGACTGTTAGCAAACTGCACTGTACTTGTGTTTAGGCCTATTCCTCGATAACTGTTAGCAAACCACATTTTGATCAAAATGTGAACCTACAATCTGGAATTGGTAGATATGGAAGAGCCCAAAATAGAAGAAAGAGGACAAGCCTAAGTTTGATTTCTTGTGTTTATAATGCTTCACCTTGTCAGCAGGTGTTTCAAGTTGATACCAAAGATTATCTAGTTTCATATTGAGAGGATATTCAATCACGCATTTGATGGCTATCCTTAACTTTGCATAAGTTGTTAGAGATTATTTTAGTTTTAGGATTTTGATTGTATGGGAAATAAGACTACTCTTGACTGCGAAGTGGGAAATATCAAGTATTGACTCCCAAATGATAATAGATTTTTTCAAGATAAGTAACTAGCTTTCGTCTCCAGTTTAGGTTACATGTGAGGATTCACCACATCGTTCGGTGTCCATTTGCACCCTGCGTTGTCTCTCATTTGCTGTGTTAGGT
Organism: Dillenia turbinata; assembly: GCA_037126225.1. Taxonomy (NCBI): domain Eukaryota; kingdom Viridiplantae; phylum Streptophyta; class Magnoliopsida; order Dilleniales; family Dilleniaceae; genus Dillenia; species Dillenia turbinata. The sequence goes on from JBAMMX010000001.1 coordinate 2,564,380, forward strand.
ACCTCAATGATGTAGAAAACTAAATTATAGGATGTTAGGCACGACTTAAATGAGCTTGCTTTCTAGGTAAAGCTATTTTTGCTGCTCTTGATAGTGATGGATTGTCAACATTGAACCCTACAGACGAATATTCAAAAATATGGCCCGGTTCTTACACTAAGCCTCGTAAACTGTAATGCTGAGATAATTGAAAGGGCAGTTGAAATTCTGAAACGAAAAGAGGAGATGTTGACTAGTAAAAATCTGACAATGATGCCATTTGCTTTCCATTCAATGATTTTATTCCCGACCAGCATTTTGATGCCATGAAATTTTCATAGGCTAAGCTACAAACTGGACAAGAAATAGCAGTGAAAAGGCTCTCCAAGAATTCAAGACAGGGCCTAACAGAATTCAAGAATGAGGTCATTTTGATTGCCAAACTCCAGCACAAAAATCTTGTTAGACTTTTGGGGTGTTGCATTCAGAATGAAGGGCAAATACTCATTTATGAGTATCTTCCTAATGGAAGTTTAAGCTCTTATATCTTTGGTTTGCACTCTCAACTGCTTACTCCATTTTCATTTTTTCATTTCTTTTTTTTTTCCTTGGCATCAAGCTTGTACTTAAGGAAATTAGTGTCCTTACCTTTTTACCTCCTCCATTTTGCTTGCTTGTGTTACTAACTTTACGGCATGCATGTCAGATCCTGAACGAGGCCATTTGCTAAATTGGCAAAAAAGATTTGACATTATTTTGGGGATTGCTCGAGGGCTTGTTTATCTTCATAGAGATTCAAGATTAAGAATCATTCACCGGGATCTTAAGGCTAGTAACATTCTATTAGATGGTGACATGAACCCCAAAATATCAGATTTTGGCATAGCCAAAACTTTTCAAGGGGAACTAGCTGAAGGAGTAACAAGAAGGGTCATTGGAACAGTGAGTTTATTATTTCATTTGTTTGTGGCTTTATTAAACTTCATGAAGTTAAAAATGTTTGATCATTCGCATGCAGTGGTTACATGTCCCCAGAGTATGCCATAGATGGACTTTTCTCGATTAAGTCGGATGTCTTTAGCTTTGGTGTTCTACTGCTGGAGATTATAAGTGGCAAGAGGAACAAAGGATTCAGTCATCCGCATCATGACCTCAGCCTCTTGGGGCATGTAAGCATCTCAGTGATTTCTTAGAGTATTAGATGCAGTTATTTGTGACTAAAGCAAGTAGTGATTCGTAGATGCTGCTTAGATAACTACATGGTTTACATGTTTGTGTGCTGCATTTATATGCATTTATGTGCTTTGGATTTTTTCTTGAAGTTAGACATGTTATGTTCTTCTTTAGGCTTGGAATCTTTTTAATGAGAGAAGAGCTTTGGAGCTGTTAGATCCATCAATAAGGAGCTTATCCTCAATGTCGGAAGTTTCAAGGTGCATTCAAATTGACCTGCTATGTGTGCAACACCACGCAAACGATAGACCAACAATGTCTTCTGTATTCACTACCAGAAAACGAACTTTCAGCGATAGAAATTAGCGACAGATAACTATCCGTTACTAATTAGTCATAAAATTGCGATGGAAAGACTAGCGACAGAAAAATCCGACGACAAAAATTCCGTTGCTAATAGCAACAGAATTATTTCCATCGGTAATCCGTCGCTAAAACTTGAAAAAAAAAAATTCGAACAAATTAGTGACGGAAAAATCCGTCGTTAAAAATTCTGTCGTTAATCCGTCGCTAAAATTTGAATGAAATTTTTTGGACAAATTAGTGACGAAATTAATTTTGTCGGAAAAAATTCTGTTGATAATCCGTCGCTAAAACTTAAAAAAAAATTATATTTTTTATTAATTATAATTTTGTGTTTTTATTATTTATAATTTTATATTTTTATTAAATATTAAATTATGGTATTGTTTTTTATTAAATATAATTTTATTTTTTTATTAATTATAATTTTATATCTTGTATTTTTATTAAATTAGGGCATTGCTTTTTTATTAAATATAATTTTATATTTTTATTAAATATAATTTTGTATTTTTATTTAATATAATTTTGTATTTTTATTAAATATAATTTTGTATTTGATATTTTTATTAAATTAGTGTATTATTTTTTTTATTAAATATAATTTCATATTTTTATTAAATAAAATTTTATTCTTTTATTAAATATAATTTTGTGTTTTTATTAAATATAATTTTGTATTTTTAAATTTAATTTTGTATTTTGTATTTTTATTAAATTAGGGTAGAGTTTTTTTATTAAATATAATTTTGAATTTTTGTGAAAAAAAATTTTGTATTTTTATTAAAAATAATTTTGTATTTTTTTATTAAAAATAATTTTGTATTTTTATTAAATATAATTTTGTGTTTTTATTAAATATAAATTTGTTCTTTTATTAAATATAATTTTGTGTTTTTATTAAATGTAATTTTATATTTTGTATTTTTATTAAATTAGGGTATTGTTTTTTTTATTAATTATAATTTCTTATTTTTATTAAATATAATTTTGTGCTTTTATTAAATATAATTTTGTATTTTTTTTAAATATAATTTTGTATTTTTATTAAATATAATTTTGTATTTTTATTTAATTAGGGTATTGTTTTTTTATTAAATATAAATTTGAATTTTTATTAAAAATGATTTTGTATTTTTATTAAATATATTTTTGTATTTTTATTAAATATAATTTTATGTTTTTATTAAATATGATTTTGTATTCTTATTAAATACAATTTTGTGTTTTTATTAAATATAATTTTGTTTTTCTATTAAATATGATTTTATTTTTTATTAAATTAAGATATTGTAATTTTATTAAATATAATATAATTTTGTTTTTCTATTAAATATGATTTTATTTTTTATTAAATTAAGATATTGTAATTTTATTAAATATAATTTTGTATTTTTATTAAATTAGGGTATTGTGTTTTAAATAGTGAGAGTGAAATAGAAAGTAAAGAAGTAAAAAAAAAATAAATAACACATAAGTCATTGTGGTATAGTGGTTAAGATAACTCAAAATACGCTTGAGAATCCATATTCGAATCTAGGTGAGAGCATGTTTTCAACAAATTAAAGCAGTGGTGCGGCATGGGCGGGGCGTGGGCGGGGCATGGGTGGCAGTCCGTGCTCTTGCACAGGCGGGCATGGGTGGGGCATGGGCAGCGGCCTGTGCGTGTGTGCGGGTGGGTGTGGGTGGACATGGGCAGCAGTGTGTGCACGTGCGTGGGCGGGTATAGGCATGGGCGTGCGGACGTATTCGGTTATGGTGCACGACTTTCAGCGATGGAATTTTTTCCGTCGCTGATATATTTTCACACTTTTCAAATTACTGACGGATTAGCGACGGAATTTTTTTCGTTGCTAATCCGAACGGAGATATTTTCGTCGCTAAATTTAGTGAGGTGACTTTCAGCGACGGAAATTCTGTCGCTGATTTTCCGTTGCTAAAAGTCTTTAGCGACAGAATATGGGGTCCATCGCTGATACCCCTTTTTCTAGTAGTGATTGTCGATGTTGGACAGCGAGAATGCATTGTTGCCTCAGCCCAAGGAACCTGGTTTTTATTCAGAAAGATCTATTACTGAGTTATCAACTTATGAAGCACCTGTTATTGGTAATGAACTAACAATTACATTTAGCGAGGGTAGATGAATGGATCAATTCATTAGTGCGTAACCTATTCAGATGGGTACTGTTTTTTAAAAGCAGACAATGTTTTCTTCATTGAAGTGAAGGAAGCTATTGCCCAACATGCTTTCTGTGTTAGAAGTGAATCTTTGGAGATTTTGATTGTTTAATATTCTTGAGACAAGTGTGTCTAAATATTGAAGTAGTATCCTACCGGTTTAGCACAGGTCACTTCTGTCCATGGCAAATTTCTACACAACTTGTACTTCCAATGTGCTTCTCTTTTACGGCCTAATTTATGTAGTAGTAGGCTTTTGCTTTCTTATGAATAAGCCCAGTCACGAGAAGAAGATCAAGTGAATCAAAAATCACTAATTAAGGTATTGTCACTCAACGTATTAACATGACATCTGAATTTAGTATGACTAAAACTAGCCACAAGAAGTATTCCATCTGAATTTACGTGACAGTTTGTTTGAGCATGTGTATTAGACTTTTTATTAAGAAAATTAGTCGTCATTCTTATGAAGATGGCCTCAAATGGGTATTCGTTGATCGAATCCCAAGAGAAGTCTTCTAATAAATCTCATTATTATGTTTCTCATCGAGTCAAGCTCTAACCAGAAAACGTCTGAAGCAGTTCCTTTTTCATTATTGTGCTTCACCATCTCGACTTCAACCATGTCCATTTGGCCTTTTAAAACAATGTCCTCCAAAACCATCATTTTCCTAAGTCTCATTTACACAGTTTCCTCGGAAACACCTCGTCTTAGACAGCTAATCTTTCACCTTGGTTCGTATTTTTTTAATTTTCTGAATTTTATAATTTATGTATCTTAGATTAAATTGATTTATCTAATTCGGATTATTAAATTTAATGATATTTCTTTGTGTAGAGATTTGATTGATACGATGGCAAAGCTCTTCTTTTGTACAAATTAGTCATCATTTTCTACTATTCATAAGTTCTTGTCCTAATAAATTGAAAATCCCCATGATACATATTCTCGTTTGTAATTTATTTATTTTTTAATTGTTCTGTTAATTAGACCACATAATCTGAGGATGTTTCTTTCTTTCATAGCTTAATAATGGTGCTTATTTGTCCAAATTAGTCTTCATTCTTCTGCAGTGGCTAAATGACTTAATATTGTAATCCTTGTAACTCGGTTGAGCTTGAGTATGAAAACAGGAGTTTCTTAGAAATTCTGTGAGTTTCGGTGGCTAAAATGTACAAAGCTTATGGTTCAATCAAACATCAAAGTTGACTTTTCTATCAAGTTTAAGACATTCAATGACACTGACTTTTAATGGTGTCTTGGAAAATAAACATGTGCTTTTTTTCTTGTTGAGCTTGGAAAATTTATAATTTATAACTGAGGCTGCAAAATTTTTTTTGGCAGAATTTTCAGTGGGGATGCCAAATAAAAATTAATTTCTATTAAGAATGATGTGAATTTTTCCTTTGACGCCCTTTGAATTTTATTTCAGTTTGCATATTTTTATATATCCTATAATACTATTCATATATTTTGATTAAACAAAAATATCTGAATAATCAAGTGACATGAGCAAAATGTCCAAAGGAATTTTGCCTTCCTACGTATGTAGGAAATTCTGTACATTGGTCCCCAATCTCGTATGAAATGAGAAGCTTCTCTGTAAGTGGCACGTGGTTACGCTTCAGTCATGACTCGTAGATTTGAGCAAATGTTGGAGTAGCTTGGATGGACCGGCAAAACAAAATAGTAAGAATAGTAAGTCAATTCCGTCCTTCTGAATTCTTGTTAGCGTAATGATGGCTTGCAAAATGAAATGATACTTCTGCAAGGAGCCTAGCTCCGAAAAGCGAGAGAATTACCAGAATGAATAGCTTCTTGTCTGTTATGTCGCCCTGCTCACTTCTTTTTTTCTTGTTTATTATTGTGAGTACTGCTTCTGATACTCTTACTTTGAATGGTTCCCTCATGGATGGGCAGACCCTAGTGTCCCGGCGCAATAGTTTTGAGTTGGGTTTCTTTAGTCTTGGAAAACGAACGCATAGATTCTTGGGAATATCGTACAAGAACATTTCTGTTCCAACGGTCGTGTGGGTTGCAAATGGAGACTTCCCACTATTGGATAAATCAGGAGTATTGAAGATTGGCAACGATGGAAATCTTGTTCTCATGAACAGTACAAGAGACATAATCTGGTCTTCAGGTTTGTCCACCATGGTGAATGGCACACTTGCACAGCTCTTGGATTCTGGGAATCTGGTGTTGATGGAAAGCAGCAGTGCAGACTCGAAAAACTACCTGTGGCAAAGATTTGATTCTCCGTCAAACACCGGAATGACCGGAACAAAGTTTGGTCTCAATGTAAGAACCGGAGAAGAATGGTATTTAAGATTATGGAAGGATTGGGATGACCCATCTCCAGGGGATTTTACTTTAAAACTTTACAATCCAGAACTACCCCAGCTAGTTCTCCGCAACCAGGATGTGAAGAAGTTAAGATTCGGACCCTGGAATGGTATTAAGTTCATTGGTGATGGAAGCCCTACAAAAAAAATTGTCTTACCTATCTCTATGGTCTCAAATGGGGACGAACGCTATATTTGGTCAAGAGCTACTTCGGACAACATCATTGCTAGGTCTTTATTGAATGAGTCAGGTCTGCTTCAGGAGTTTTACTGGGATGAGCAGACCAATCAATGGGTCGAAATTCTCATGCTGGATGAGTATAAATGTGGAAATTATGGTCTTTGTGGCTTTAATGCTCTTTGCACTGGTGATGATTCTTCTATTTGTCAATGCCTAAAGGGATTTACTCCAAAGGTACCAGAAAAATGGAAGTCTCTGGACTGGTCAGAAGGTTGTGTTAGAGTTACTAATTTGAACTGTAGTGCAGAAGATAAGTTTCTCTCTCTAGAACAAGTAAATTTTCCAGATCTTTCACACTATCAGATGGGGTACGCTATGCCCTTTAATGAGTGTCAGTCAAACTGCCAAAATAATTGTTCTTGTACTGCATTTGCCATTCTAGATATAGTTGGTCAAGAGAGTCGATGTCTGCACTGGTTTGGGGATCTAATCGACCTAAGAAAGGATAACGAAGATGATTTGGTTCTCTACATCAAGGTTGCAGCTTCAGAACTTGGTATTTTGCTGATTATGTTATCTCTCTCTCCCCCCCCTTTTCTAATCTGGGGTTGAAATACTTGGCTATGTAGTTGACTAAAGCTGATCAATATTTGCACTGATTGCTTTCATGCTGAAGGATTTGATAGCATTTCTATCAACAACGGCAAGAAATGGGTCATGCTTGGTATCCCAGCTGCAGTAGGTGTGATACTGGTAGTTTTGTCATGCTTCTCCCTCCGGTGGAAACTGAGAAAAAATAAGAAAGGATGGATGATGACTAGGAAGAAAAGAGGTAAGGAACAAGGTAAGCATCCTCGGATGAGCAGGTACTAGGTTGATGGTCATTGAATTTTCATCTTACTGCTCCCTGGTAAAACGATTAATGTCTGTATTCCATTCATCAAAATTGATAGGATGAGAGTCTAGCTTCTTCCAAACTAGGACCCCCTTGGGAAGAAGCATGATTTGGCCTTGCTTTAAATATTTCATTTTGTGACTTTTTTAAATTTACCGTTTCAAAGTTTTTGACTCCAATAAGAAATTTCATCATATTTTCAACATTTTATCTCGTCCTATATGTTATATTTTGTAAAGTGTATCCCTTTTGCAATCCTAGACCCAAAGACGTTTCAGATGCACTTCTGTTTAATCAAACTCGCTTTCATTCTTAAATTTTTCTATTCTTACTGATCACAATTTTGCAGGTAATGGCCTAAACCTTGAAGAAAATTTGGACTTGCCTCTGGTTGATTTTGACACCGTCAAAGCCATCACTTGTGACTTTGCTGACACCCAAAAAATTGGCCAAGGTGGTTTCGGCCCTGTATATAAGGTAAATCCCACAGCCCTTTTTCTTTCATACTTGGGTTTTATTGACTATTAGTAAATTGCAGTATACTTGGGTTTAGACCTATTCCTAGATAACTGTTAGCAAACTACATTTTGAACAAAATGTGAACCTACAGTCTGGAATTGGTCGATATGGAAGAACCCAAAATAGAAGAAAGAGGCCAAGCCTAAGTTTGATTTCTTGTTTTTATAAAGCTTCACCTTGCCAGCAGGAGTTAGAAGTTGATACTGAAGATTATATTAGTTTCATATTGATTGGATATTCATTCACGCATTTTTCGACGAAATAAGACTACCCTTGATGCTCGAAGTGGGATATATCGACTCCCAAATGACAATAGAATTTTTCAAGATAAGTGACTAGCTTTTGCGTCCACTTAAGGTTACATGTGAGGTTTCACCTCATCTTTTGGTGTCCATTTGCACCCTGCGTTGTCTCTCATTTGCTGTGTTAGGTACCTCAATGATGTAGAAAGCTAAATTATTGGATGTTTAGGCACATGACTTAAATGAGATTGCTTTCTATGTAAAACTATTTTTGCTGCTCTTGATAATGATGAAGTGTTAACATTGAACACTACAGACGAATATTCAAAACTATGGTCTGGTTCTTACACCAGGCCCCGTAAACTGTAATGTTATGTGGCGTGTCCCACATCAAATTTGAAAAAAAAAAACAAATTGGGACCTCTCTTCTGTTTTATTTGCTCAATCTCACATCGGTTGATTTAGAGAAGCAACCTTCAAGTTAAATATAAATATATATATATATTTTGGGTATAAAGTTTAAAATATTATCAGTTCAAGTGAGTTAGTAAAATTGTATTGCGATATTTTAAAATCTTATTTTGCTATCTCCTTTTTATAATGATATCATTTAGATTTAGGAACACTTTCTTAAAATTTTGTAGTCTTCTTTTTTGATAGTGAAATTTTGCTCGTTCCTCGTCCATGGAGGTAGATCTATTTAACCGAACCATTTAAATTTTATCTATTTCTTTATTTTATATTTTGTCATTTTATTTTCTCTATTCATTTAAATTATGTTTTTTGTTATTTGTCTATTGAGTTGTCAAAGAGTCTTCTGGTTAACTTCATATTTGTTCTGGGCCAATCCCAACAAACTAGTATCACAACTTTAAGCTATTTTGAAAAAGTTTTTGGATAATTATTTTGGCAATATAATAATAACAAAAATTATAGTCGAGAAATTCGACAAGAATGTCAACTTCAGTATTGATAACTTAAGATGGAGACCATTTTGATTCAAAACAGAATTAATTTGACATTATAGGGAGTAGAGGTTAAATCAGCCAATGTGATAGATTCAAAGCTTGTTATGATAAATAAAAGGGCGAGATCTGGGATTATTTTGAACCTTTGATGACGTTTTGTGGAGGGTAGCTATAGAGATCATGACTATGGTCATGTGAGATAAGTTTAAAGTTTTGTATATAAAGAAAACTGTTGGAAATAGACTTTATCTGAAACAATACCTGTATATATTGTGTATGACAGAAGATACATCTATACTCTCTCATCTTGATAAATTTGATTCTATTATAATGAATTTGGAGAATATGGATTCGAAAATTGATGATGATGATAGAGCTCTTTTGTTATTTTGTTCTCTTCCCTAATCTTTTAAATATTTTTGTGATACTATGATTTATGATAAAAAAATCATTTCGTATTAGGAAATAAAATCTATTTTAAAATTTAAGAAACACATTGATAAGGACATTACTAAGAAAATAAATAGTGGTTAAGCTGATTGATTGGTTGTTAAAAGTAGAACGAATAAAAAAGAATTTGATAAGCATAAGAATTTAGTGTGCAATTATTGTCACAAATTGGAATGCATTAAGTTCAATTGATTTAAGTTGAAAAATAAGTAAAAGGAAAAATTTAGTGAGAAAAATACCAAAATTGTCGAGACTAATGTTGTGACAAATGTGAAAAATTGAGATATTTTTTATATAACTGATGACAGAATAAGATCTAAAAATGAATGGATTTTGGATTTGGTTTGTTCTTATCACATGTATCCCAACAGGGATTTGTTTTCCATTTATGAATCTGTTAACGGTGGAATTATTTTTATGGGAAACGATACTGTTTCTAATGTTGTTGAGGGTAAAATTCGAATTAAAATGTATGATGATATTGTGAGGATATTCACTGATGTTAAACATGTTTTTTATTTGAAGAAAAATCTCATCTTTTTAGACATCTTAGAGGCTTTTGGGTATAGATACACAGCTAAATGTGAAGTTATAAAGTGTTTTATGTTACTCTTGTTATTATGAAAGTTTGCAAATTTAGTAAATTGTATTTTCTGTAGGGATCTTCTATTATTGATTCAGTTGCAATCTCATCATCAATGTCTGATTCTAACATTTGATCAGATTTGTGGAGATCATCTCGTGTTTAGTTTAAAGAAAGTATCAGGTATTTATTGACCTTCATTGATGGTTATTTGGGCAATATATTTGGCAGTTTTGTTTTTTTCAATATGGATCATTTGTTTATTTGTTATCTTACGTTAATAACATGCTTGTTGTTATTAAGAATTTATCAGATATATTTACTTTGAAATTATAGTTAAACAGTAAATTTAATATGAAAAATTTGGGATCAGTTAAAAAGATTCTTAGTTTGTAAATTAACAGAAATCGCCGAGTTGAATAATTATTCTTGACTCAAAATAAGTATTTTGAAAGTTTTGACATGAAAAATGCTAAGTTCGTGAATACTATTTTTGTTAGTTTTTTCTGACTATTTGCTATTCAGACATTTGAAGAGGAAGATTTTATGGAACAAATTCTATATTTTAGTACAGTTGGCAGTATAATGTATACAATCGTTTGTTCGAGTTCAGACGACAATTTTATGGATTTGTTTATGAAGTCTCATTCAATCTACAAATTCAAACAATGCTTGAATTTGTTTTGTTTGGTATCTGTTACTGTTGATTAGCTTATTGCGGCTATTCTGAAGAAGGTAAAACAAATTTATTATTTGTTAATGTTGGAACTCGTCAAAATAAAGATTTGACATGTGGCTTGTCCCATATCGAATTTGTAAAAAAAATATTTGGGACCCTCTCTTTTGTTTTATTTGCTCAATCTCACATCGATCGATTGATTCAGAGAAACAACCTTCAAGTTTTGTGTGTGTGTGTGTATATATATATATATATATATATATATATATATATATATATATATATATATATATATATATATATATTTAGCTTAGGGTATAAGATTTAAAATATCATCAGATCAAGTGAGTTAGTAAAAATGTGTTGTGATATCTTAAGATTTCATTTTATTATCTCTTTTATATGATGATCATTTGGATTCAGGAACACTTTCTTAAGACATTTGTGGTCTTCTTTATTGATATTAAAATTCTGCTCCTCCCTCTTCATGGATGTAAGTCCATTTGATTGAACAACATAAATTTTGTTTCTTTCTTTATTTTATATTTTATTATTTTATTTGAACAGTTTAATCAAAATAATGAAATCTCAAATCATAATCGTTAGATTTTACCAATACTTGCCAAAGAACTAAACCAGTATCAGTAAAATCTGTACGGTATGAGATGTACAAAACTTCCTTTCCATAGTCCTACGAACTACAACTCCCATAAACCCTACATTGCTAATTACCTATGCAAATCAGCAAAATATTCTTCACAAGCTCCAACGTCCAGTCTCCCAGCTAAGTATTTTCTGAAAAATATGAAAAGAGGGGTGAGTATTGGGAATACTCAGTGAGTGGAGTGCAATAGTATGATTGTATCCATAAATGAGGGGTGAATGTGGGACAGTCAAAGTATATCTCATAAACAACACTTTATATATATAAAAACATTTTCAATAAATTAAACAATTCGCAAAACATGCATCAACATCAATCATTCTTTCAGAAAATCATGAGATCCCATCGAAAACACTTCCGTCCTAGATTTGGCCGACCCTAGACGAAAGCCCGCCAAGAGTTTTTCAATCTAATGTTTTCAAAACATACCATCTTCCTTGGTGTTGGCTTGTATCTAACCGGGGTGCAATCCGGATAGTCCGACGTGACAGAAAAGATGTCGCGTCTACCTCCCTCGCAATAAAACCCCACCCACATCACTCCGTCAGGTCGCTCCGTGGAGGGAATGACTATAGCTATTAACTACCAGCATCCTTTATTTCTCAAACATGTCATTTCTCAAATTATGTGCCATAATTTCTAACAAATAATCATCAATTTCATACCATAACAATTCATAAAGCAATATCTAATAACATATGACACACATGCATTTATAAATACAGTTGATGCATTCATACTTCACAATTTAGTTCAGACATCCCACAATCACAAAATAATTTATATAAAATATATAAAAATCTTTCAAAATCATTTATAAAAAAATTTTAAATCAAGTTACTCATTTAAGAATACAATGAACCATTCACTCACCTCTTAGGAGGGTATCCGCTCTCAATTCCGCAATTACTTCAAAATGACTTCTTTCGAGTCTCCAAAATGTTAACATAGACTAATCATCATAATTTATCATCAAATAAAGTCTCATTAAAAAGTTTTCAAATTTCCTCATAATTTAATATAATCTTAATTTACACATTCACATTGCTAGATTCTCATTTTATCTTGCCTTACCAATGACTTTAATTCTCAATATTTCTCAATTTTTTCAATTTTCTCCCGAATTTACGTAACCCTAATTTAATTTTTCATGCACATTTCAATCAAATTTCTGGAAAAACTATTCTAATCAACCCAACAAAGTTCTATTATCATATAACATGCTACTTTCATATTAGACAACCTAAATTCATGTAGAATTTTATATTTAATCCTAATAATTACATGCAGAATTTCAGAAAAATGCATTTCCTTTGAATTCAACATAATTTCTGGACATATACAAGTCTTCTCACCCTAAATTTAGCAAGAATTCATTCGAATATTGAAGGGATTAGAAATTCCCTCACCTAGGGTTTTCGCAGTTCACAGCCCTAACTTCTGTGTATGCTCAGTTTAGTCCGAACTCTTGCAATGCTTCCAAATCGAAGCAAAGTTTAGAAATTAAGCCTAATCATCAAGAAAAATCGAAACCTAGAGCTAATGGTCAGAAACCAGCCCTTACCTGCGCAGTGGAGGGATCGTAGGAAATTGCGGCCTAGGGTTTTCGAGGGTTTGTTGACAACTGCCGGTCTGGACTTCTGCGAGGGTTGCAGAAGAGCGTTGTAGGGTAGAGAACACTGCTCACGAACGGCCGAGGGAGAGAAGCAGAGGGTTGTCACGCGCGCGGGGGAGAGAGAGAGAGAGAGAGAGAGAGAGACGAACAACCGCTGAGGTTGGTGGCGGTGGTCGGAGGAAAGCGCAGCCGTGGGAGGTAGAGGGAGACGGGAGAGAGAGAGAGTGCGGCGGTGAATCAAGGGAGAGAGGCGGAGAGATTTCGGGAAAGAGAGAGAGAGACGAAAGTGAGGGAGAGATTACGGTTTCTAACCCTAATCTCAATTAAAGGGGGACGTAGCGTTTTAGTGCAAAATGTTGCGTCTTCTCTTAGTTTTTTTTTAATTATTATTTTTATTATATTTTTATAAATAAATAAATAAATAAATAAATATATTCATATATATTTATACCCACATTTAATTAAAACTCTAAATTTATCATCAAAATAGGATGTACTTCGAATCAGAAACGCGGACATTTTAAATATATACCTAAAATTCTAATTTAATACTCCAAAATCAAAAATCAATAAAATTTAAAATTTTCCTTTATATTATAAAGATATTAACAAAAATTCTAACACCGGATTTTTTGGTGTTACATTATTTTTTTTGTTCATTTAAATTTTTTCTTTTATTATTTGTCTATTGAGTTGTCAAAAGTTCTCCGGTTAATTTTTTATTCGGGGTTAGTCCTAACATGTATGTTGAGAAAATTGAAAGGACAGTTGAAATTCTAAGACGAAAGATTGGCCAAGGTGGTTTCGGCCCTGTATATAAGGTAAATCCCACGGCCCTTTTCTTTCATACTTGGATTTTATTGACTGTTAGTAAACTGCATTATACTTGGGTTTAGGCCTATTCCTAGATAACTGTTAGCAAACTACATTTCGAACAAAATGTGAACCTACAGTCTGGAATTGGTCGATATGGAAGAACCCAAAATAGAAGAAAGAGGCCAAGTCTAAGTTTGATTTCTTGTTTAAAAGTTGATACTAAAGATTATCTTAGTTTCATATTGAGTGGATATTCAGTCACGCATTTTTCGACGAAATAAGACTACCCTTGATGCTCGAAGTGGGACATTTTCGACGAAATAAGACTACCCTTGATGCTCGAAGTGGGACATATCGACTCCCGAATGATAATAGAATTTTTCAAGATATGTAACTAGCTTTTGTGTCCACTTTAGGTTACATGTGAGGATTCACCTCATCTTTTGGTGTCCATTTGCACCCTGCATTGTCCCTCATTTGCTGTGTTAGGTACCTTAATGATGTGGAAAACCAAATTATTGGATGTTAGGCACATGACTTAAATGAGCTTGCTTTCTATGTAGAACTATTTTTGCTGCTCTTGATAATGATGGATTGTCAATATTGAACACTACGGACGAATATTCAAAACTATGGCCTGGTTCTTACACTAAGCCCCGTAAACTGTAGTGCTGAGAAAATTGAAAGGACAGTTGAAATTGTAAGATGAAAGACGAGACGTTGATTAGTAAAAATCTGAGAATGATGCATTTGCTTTCCATTCAGTGATTTTATTCCCTACCAGCATTTTGATGCTATAAATTTTCATAGGCTATGCTACATACTGGACAAGAAATAGCAGTGAAAAGGCTCTCCAAGAATTCAAGACAGGGCCTTTCAGAATTCAAAAATGAGGTCATTTTGATTGCCAAACTCCAGCACAGAAATCTTGTTAGACTTTTGGGGTGTTGCATTCAGAATGAAGAGCAAATACTCATTTATGAGTTTCTGCCTAATGGAAGTTTAGACTCTTATATCTTTGGTTTGCACTCTCAACTGCTTACTCCATTTTTTTTTTTTTTTTTTTTCATTTATGGTTTGTTTTGCATCAAGCTTGTACTTAAGGAAATCTTTGGTTTGCACTCTCAACTGCTTACTCCATCTTCTTTTTTTCATTTATGGTTTGTTTTGCATCAAGCTTGTACTTAAGGAAATTAGTGTCCTTACCTTTTTATCTCCTCCATTTTGCTTGCTTGTGTTCGCATGTCAGATCCTGAACGAGGTCATTTGCTAAATTGGCAAAAAAGATTTGACATTATTTTGGGGATTGCTCGAGGGCTTGTTTATCTTCATAGAGATTCAAGATTAAGAATTATTCACCGAGATCTTAAGGCTAGTAACATTCTATTAGATGGTGACTGGAACCCCAAAATTTCAGACTTTGGCATAGCCAAAACTTTTCAAGGAGAACTGGCAGAAGGAGTAACAAGAAGGGTCATTGGAACATAGTGAGTTTATTATTTCATTTTTTTATTGCTTTATTGGACTTCACGTGGTTAAAAAATGTTTAATCATTTGCATGCAGTGGTTACATGTCCCCAGAGTATGCCTTAGATGGACTTTTCTCGATTAAGTCAGATGTCTTTAGCTTTGGCGTTCTACTATTGGAGATTATAAGTGGCAAGAGGAACAGGGGATTCAGCCATCCGCATCACGACCTCAGCCTTTTGGGACATGTAAGCATCTCAGTGATTTCTTAGAGCATTTGATGCAGTTTTTTGTGACTAAAGCAAGTATTGGTTTCGTACAGATGCTGCTCAGATAACTACATTGTTTACGTGCTGCATTTATATACTTGCCAATGCATGATTTTTTTATGTACTTTCGTTTTTCCCCTAAAAGTTAATCATGTTATATTTTTCTTTAGGCTTGGAATCTTTTCAATGAAAGAAAAGTTTTGGAACTGTTAGATCCATCGATAAGGAGCTTATCCTCGATGTCGGAAGTTTCAAGGTGCATACAAATTGGCCTGCTATGTGTGCAACGCCATGCAAAAGATAGGCCAACAATGTCTTCTGCACTGTGGATGCTGGACAGCGAGAATGCATTGTTGCCTCAACCTAAGGAACCTGGTTTTTATTCAGAAAGATCTATTGCTGAATTATCAACTTATGAAGCACCTATTACTGGAAATGAGCTAACTATTACATTTAGTGGGGGTAGATAAAAGGAACAATCCATTCATGTGTAATATATTCAGGACAATAAAATGTAATTGTTAAGAATATTAAGGATAGTTTGCTTTTGCCCAAAATGCTATTAATTCTCTACTTTTACTAATATTAACTATAATATAATATAATATTTGATATATTTAATTTTTAGTTCTTTTGATCCATATATATATATTTATTTATTTATTTATTTGGCCATTTATATTTGAGTAGCTGTGAGGCCTAACAATTTAGGAATTAGATTTTTTAATTCTCAAAACTTAAACTCCAAATTTTGAGTAAAGGAGTCTAATGTCCTATTATTAGACTCAGAGATCATTAGTATTCTTATAGAATCATTAAGTGGATTTTGTAACTCTTATTATTATTCTATTATACTCAATATAAGGAAAAACTAGTTATAAATTAGGAATGTCTATTTTTAATTTGTGATGTAAAAAATGGATACCTTCATATTTTGAAATTTTACATAAAATAAAATAATCAAAGCAATGATAAATGAAAAAGAAAATACAAATATTTAATATTAATGTTTCGTTGGTTTAGTTGAAAGAATATTAATACCTCATATCAAGAATCGGGATTCGAGTCTTGGTAGTGGTAAAAATGATATTGGGAGAATTCTCTCCCTATAGTAGATCATACAGTAACTCGATCGAGATTAATAAGAATGAAATTCCGAATAGATCAAATCTAGCGCATATATTTAAAAAAAAAAAAATCATTCTTCCACGTATAAAAGAAGTCCACTTAGGTCTATGCAGAATATAAGATGGGTTTTTGCATCTATGCTTGGCCCATTAATGTGGGCCGGACTAGGCTTCGTTAACTATTTTTTTTTTTTTTTGGATTGAACCGATCTGTTCTGGATATGTGCTACCAAATTACAACAATGTCCTCAGAAAGACCAGACTGAACTGAGCTGAAACCCTTCCGTCTTCCTCCGGTTTTCTCTGCTTTCAAACAGCACAATCTTCGGCTAATGATGTCATTTGAAAGAAACATCATCTTTTATGTTCATGTAAAGGGAAAGACTTCATAGTTCTTGCGCCTCAATTTTTTCTTAAAATCAAATATTCTCTCTCTCTTTCTCTGGGGGACCGTGAGATATGTTGCTGTAAGTTTTTTTTTTTTTTGCCTTTTCTTTTTGATGAAATATGAAGAAGGCCCCTAGAAACCTCTGCTGATTTTGTATTTACATCGTCACTGTTGTTTGAAAAAATTAGTTGTCATTCTTATGAAGATGGCCTCAAATGGGTATTCGTTGATCGACTCCCAAGAAAAGTCTTCCGATAAATCCAATTATTATGTTTCTCATCGAGTCAAGCCCTAATCAGAAAACGTCTCCATTTAGTTTTTTTGAACAATGTCCTCCAACCCGTCATTTTCCCAATCTCATTTACACAGTTTCCTCAGAAACACCACGTCTTTAGACTGCTAATCTTTTACCTTGTCCCTATGGAAGCTGATTCGTATTTCTTCAATTTTTTGAATTTTATAATTTATGCATCTTAAATTAATTTGATTTATATCTAGTTCACATTATTAAATTTAATGATACTTCTTTCCGCAGAGATTTGATTGATACGATGACAAAGCTATTCTTTTGTCCAAATCAGTCTTTATTTTCTACTGTTCGTAGGTTTGTGTCCTAATAAATTGAAAATCCCCATTATACATGTTCTCGTTTGTAATTTATTTTTTTTAATTTTTATATGCTTTTAATTAGACCACATTATCTGAGGATGTTTCTTTCTTTCATAGCTTAATAATGGTGCTTACTTGTCCAAATTAGTCTTCATTCTTCTGCAGTAGCTAAATGATTTAAAATTGTAATTCTTGTAACTCTGCTGAGCTTGAGTATGGAAACAGGAGTTTCTTAGAAATTCTGTGAGTTTTGATGGCTAAAAAGTGCAAAGGTTATGGTTCAATCAAACATCAAACTTGACTTTTCTATCAAGTTTAAGACATTCAATGATACTATTTTTAATGGTTGTCTTAGAAAATAAACATGTTCTCTCTCTCTCTCTCTTTTAGAGCTTGGAAAATTTATAATTTATAACTGAGGCTGCAAAGTTCTTTTGGCAAAATTTTCTGTGGGGATGCCCAATGAAAATTATTTTCTACTAAGAATGATGTGAATTTTTCCTTTGACGCCCTTTGAATCTTATTTCAGTTTGCAAATTTTTATATATCAATTAATACTATTCGTATGATTTGATTGAACAAAAATATCCGAATAACCAAGTGACATGGGCAAAATATCCGAAGGAATTTTGCCTTTCCACGATGTAGGAAATTCTGTACATTGGTCCCCAATCTATTTATTGCGTATGAAATGAGAAGCTTCTCTGTAAGTGGCACGTGGTTACGTTTCAGTCATGACTCGTAGATTTGAGTAAATGTTGGAGTAGCTTGGATGGACCGGCGAAAGAAAATAGTAAGTCAATTCCGTCCTTCTACTGAATTCTTGTTTGCATAATGATGGCTTGCAAAGTGAAATGACACTTCTGCAAGGAGCCTAGCTGCGAAAAGAGAGAGACTCACCAGAACAAATAGCTTCTTGTCTGTTATGCCCCCCTGCTCACTTCTTTATTTTTTGTTTATTATTGTGAGTACTGCTTCTGATACTCTTACTTTGAATGGTTCGCTCATGGATGGGAAGACCCTAGTTTCCTGGGGCAATAGTTTTGAGTTGGGTTTCTTTAGTCTTGGAAAACCAATGTATAGATACTTGGGAATATCTTACAAGAACATTTCTGTTCCGACAGTCGTGTGGGTTGCAAATGGAAACTTCCCACTATTGGATAAATCAGGAGTATTGGAGATTGGCAACGATGGAAATCTTGTTCTCTTGAACAGTACAAGAGATGTAATCTGGTCTTCAGGTTTGTCCACCATGGTGAATGGCACAGTTGCACAGCTCTTGGATTCTGGGAATTTGGTGTTGATGGAAAGTAGCAGTGCAGACTCGAAAAACTACCTGTGGCAAAGCTTTGATTCTCCGTCAAACACCGGAATGGCCGGAAAAAAGTTTGGTCTCAATGTAAGAACCGGAGAAGAATGGTATTTAAGATCATGGAAGGATTGGGATGACCCATCTCCAGGGGATTTTACTTTAAAACTTGACAATCCAGAACTACCCCAGCTAGTTCTCCGCAATCAGGATGTGAAGAAGTTTAGATTGGGACCCTGGAACGGTATTAAGTTCATTGGTAGCGGAAGCCCTACAATAAAAGTGAACCCAGTCTTACCTGTCTCTATGGTCTCAAGTGGGGACGAACGCTATGTTTTGTCAAGAACTACTTCGGACAACATCATTGCTAGGGCATTATTGAATGAGTCAGGTCTGCTTCAGGAGTTTTACTGGGATAAGCAGACCAATCAATGGGTCGAAATTTTCATGCTGGATAAGTATAAATGTGGAAATTATGGTCTTTGTGGCTTTAATGCTCTTTGCACTGGTGATGACTCATCTATTTGTCAATGCCTAAAGGGGTTTACTCCAAAGGTACCAGAAAAATGGATGTCTCTGGACTGGTCAGAAGGTTGTGTTAGAGTTACTAATTTGGACTGTAGTGCAGAAGATAAGTTTCTCTCTCTAGAACATGTAAATTTTCCAGATCTTTCACACTATCAGATGGAGTACGCTATGCCCTTTGATGAGTGCCAGTCAAACTGCCAAAATAATTGTTCTTGTACTGCCTTTGCCATTCTATATATGGTTGGTCAAGGGAGTCGATGTCTGCACTGGTTTGGGGATCTAATCGACCTAAAAATGGATAACGAAGATTATTTGGTTCTCTACATCAAGGTTGCAGCTTCAGAACTTGGTATTTTGCTGATTATGTTCTCTCTCTCTCTCTTTCCATTTTTAATCTGGCGTTGAAGTACTTGGCTATTTAGATGATTATAACTGATCAATATTTGCACTGATTGCTTTCATGCTGAAGGATTTGATGGTATTTCTAACAAGGGCAAGAAATGGGTCGTGGTTGGTGTCCCAGCTGCAGCAGGTGTGATACTGGTAGTATTGTCATGCTTCTCCCTCCGGAGGAAACACAGAAAAAATGAGAAAGGATGGATGATGATTTCAAAGAAAAGAGCTAAGGAACAGGGTAAGCATCCTCGGATGAGCAGGTACTAGGTTGATGGTCATTGAATTTTCATCTTACCGCTCGCTAGTTAAACAATTAATGTCTGTATTTCATAGTGATAGGACCGGCCCACGATAAATAGATAGTTAATCAAAGGATTTTTTGACACTCAATAGATAAATAATAAAAGATAAAATTTAGATAAATAAAAAAAATAAAATTATAGAATTTAAATAAAAAGAGATAAAATTTAAGTGGTTCGGTTAAATAGACTTATGTCTACAAACGAGGGAGGAGTAAAATTTTACTAAAAAAGAAGATTATAAATATTTAAAAAAAGTGTTTCTAGACTTCAAATGATCACCATACAAAAGATATAGCAAAATGAGAGTTTAAAAGATCGCAATATATTTTATTGACGCACTTAAACCGTTGATACCTAAACCATAACCCAAGGCTGCGCGCGCGTGTGTGTGGACAAAAATGAAGTTTGCACATCTCCTCAGGGATGTCGGATTACAGCAAAGAGGAAAAACAAAAAAGTGCTCCTTTTGGGCGATGTGGGACACGTCACCCAACAAATCTTCACCTGACGAGTCTCAACATTAACAGGTAATGAATCTCAAATTTATTCCACATTCTCCACAAAAACCCGAATGGACTATTCAACAACAGCGGATACTAAACAAAACAAATCTAAACACTGTTTGAATTTGCAAATTGAAGGAGGATTTATAAACAAATCTGCAAAATTGTTGTCTGAACTCGAACAAATGATTGCATACACCGTATTATCATCTGCACTCAAATATGGAATCTATGCCAAATCCTCATCTTGAAATGTCTGAGTAGCAAATAGCCGAAAAAGATTAACAAACGGAGTATTCACGAACTTAGGAATTTTCATACTAAAACTTTCAAAATAATTGTTTTGGGTCAAGAATAATTCTTCAATTCCTCGATCTCCCTTAATTTCCAAACCAAAAATCTTTTTAATTGCTTCAAAATTTTTTATAACAAATTCATTGCTTAACTGTAATTTCAAAGTGAATATCTCTGATAAATTATTGATAATAACAAACATATTAGTAACATAAGACCGCAAATAAACAAATGACCCATCACTTAACTTCCGGAAGAAAACAGAACTGTCAAATATATTTCTCAAATAACTATCAATGAAACTCAACAAATACATGATACATTCCTTAAACTGAACATGAGATGGTTTCCACAAATCTGAACAAATGTCAGAATCAGACACTGATAATGAGGCTGTAACTGAACCAATAATAGTAGATCCCTGCAGAAAATATAATTTACCAGACCTGCAAACTTTCATAACAATAAGAGCACCATAAAACACATTCATAACTCCATTTTCACCTGTACATCTGCACCCAAAAGCCTCTAAGGCGTTTAAAGAGCTGAGATTTTTTTTTTTCAAATCAGGAGTATGCCTAAAATCAGTGAGTATCCTCATAATACTATCATGCATTTTAATTCGTACCCTTACCAACAATTTTAGAAACAGTATCATTTCCCATAAAAACAATTCCACCATTAACAGATTCATAGGTAGAAAACAAATCTCTGTTGGGACACATGTGATAAGAATAAACCGAATCCAAAATCCATTCATTTTTAGACCTTATCTTGTCATCAGTTATACAGAAAATTTCTCCATTTTCCTCATCTGTCACAACACTAAACTCAACAATTTTAGTATTTTTCTCACTAAATTTTTCCTTTTACTTATTTTTCAACTTAAAACAATTGAACTTAATGTGTCCTAATTTGTGATAATAATTGCACACTAAATTTTTATACTTAGATCTACTATTCTCAAATTCTGTTTTATCAGTTCTGCCCTTAACAACCAAGCAATCGGCTTGACCACTGTTAATTTTGTAACATCGATTTTCAGTAATTGTGTATCATGTACCACTCCTTATGATTATATATATATATATATTATCCTTTTGAGGCATCTAAAATGAAATTTTAATTATTTATTTATTTATATCAAGGTTTCGTCTCAAAATCGTTAAAACCGAAAATTTTATCGGTAAGTCGAAAACCTTCTCGACAAGCGTCGACAAGGTCTAAAGAAGTCAAAAATGGTTAAAAAAAGACCTATACCCTTAAATGAGGAAATTTAAATGAAATTTCACATATTTAAGAAATTTCGAGCAAAATTTCATAGGGATCAAAAATGTAAATTTGTTAAAAGTTAGGGGTCTAAATGCAAATAAAGAAAGTGGATGGACTAATTTGTAAAACACTGAGGATATCAAGACTATTAGTGGCCACATAGGACATTCCACTAAAGGGGGTTGCTTGTAAAGAATAAAATAATGCATGAAATGTGGTTGGAAGGGATTTTAGTGGATTTCTTGTGCTTTCTTTCCTCTTGGTTGACTTGGACACTTCTTTTGCATGCATGGTAGTTGTTTGCTGTCATTTCAAGTACATATGAGGAGTCTTGACAAGTGTAGGATGAGATAAAGTATGCAAAATGAATCAAAAGTCAAGATAGTTTGATTAGATTTATATAAATACTAAAACCAACCATTTTCTCTTCTATTCACCTCACTTAGCCTAGAGTTTTAGTAAGGAAAGAGCAATTGCTGATGTTCAAGTAAAATTCTTAGAGCATTGGAGAATGAACACAAGTAAAAGAGGTAAGAATATTCTTGACTCTATATCTCTAGTTGATTGAGATAGTGTAAGGATTTATGTAGAGATTGATGTTTGATGAATTATATTACTATGGTGTTAAAGTGATCAAGATTTCAAAAAAATCAAGATTAAGGTGATGGGTATTAGTTAGCGAAAGATCATACAAAGGAATATAAAATACTCAAATTTGAAGTTTTTATAAGTAGTGAAATTAAATGCATGTACTAGCATGTTAGATATGAATGTTTCAGATTTGAACTATGTGTAGTCTTGCCATGATATCTCATTGTGTAGGTCTTGAAATTTTAAACCGTTTGTTCCTGTGTAAACTAGACTCCCCAACCTTTAAAAAAAGATATGGTACAAAAATTTCTATTAATAATGTGATTTATAGTGATTTTTGGAAAGGGACAACAAAGTAACATGTTCTATTTTTTCATCCTCTGTGCACGGCCAGTATGTTGTATAAATGTTTTAAAATACCTTCTGTATGAATTTTAGAGAAACTTAAAATATCAAAGTTTTAGCTCTCGGTCTTATCTTTAAAATGAGCTAAATTTCACTCAAATCGGAGTAGTGTGCTAGGAATTATGGTGTTTTTACTAAATCAGGATAAAACATGAATTAAGATTTAAACTGAGACAGAAATAGGTTTTTCTGAACTTTTTCATTTAGAATTTGATGAAATGCTTAACATGAAAGTTGTAGGGCTGTCTCTTACCATTCAATAGCAATTTAAATCACTCAATTCCGAGTTATATAGAGAAAGTTATGATATTTTTTCTAAAACTGCGCAAGAGTAAAATTTGAAAATCCTAAATTGTAGATGTATGAGTTTAAACAAACTATAATGAAATTATTGAAAGAAATAAAGGGATTGACATATATGTTGTTGTCTTAGAAGTAGATGACAATACTACACTCGAGGGACAACTCAGTTGAGTATCGAGATTTTAGGAGAGTGTTGTACCCTTCCTGTACATTTGAGTGGGTTCTACTGTTGTCATGTAGTTAATGAGCTAAACCATATTCTATCGCTTTTAAAGTATGATTTTATGAAATAAATTGTGAAATGCCCAGTTAAATGATTTGGTAATGATTTTGTGATAAATTGAGTATAAAAAAAAAGTTTTTAAATATGCATCCATGAATTTTGATGAAAAATATATGTGCAATGTTTTGAACCATGAAATGTACTTTGATGATATATATACGGAAATACACGAGATACCGAATTTCATAATTTTTTTCTTGACATATATGGCACGATTGTTTGATTGATGATTTTGATGCGAGACTAGGTGCTCGGGTATTAGTACCTGAATCCCCTTAATCGTAGATCGAAAATAGTACTTATAGTCATGATATTATGATACAATAGGCGTTATCTCGCACAGACTCGCCTCGTATGCTATAGCAGACCCGTCTTGTTATATACATAGTCGCATGATTGCGATGTCATCGAGACGCAGACACTCCACATGATTAGGTGGCGTATATACGATACTAGATTTTCGGACTAACTAAGTTGAACGGAAAGGGGAGGACTGAATGACATTTCAATCTAGCACTTAGGGAGGCCCGACGCCAATGCCAAGATTAGGGTCGTTTATCCGTTTAAATAAAAAACCCTTGGTGGCTCGTCATTGGTCGAGGTAGACTCTTGTCGGGAGATTGTTTTGGCATGACTCTACAATTTATAATATGAGATTGGATACATATGTTTTATGGATGATAATGTTAGAGAAATGTGTTTTAAATTATCATATATACTTGAAATATGGTATAAAATGTGTATATATATATATATATATATTTATATATATGGTTTTAATACTTCATTTTCACACCACTTATTAACTACATGTTACAATTATTCACTCACTGAGTAAATAATTTTATTCACCCCTCACTTCTCTTATATTTTATAGAGTAAGTATTTAGAGGAACACGTTGATAAATATTGACGTACGAAAATTCCAGAGACTATCGTTAGAGACATATTATGATATGAAACTTTCGCTGTATCTTTAAAGATATTAATTGATTATGTTAGAATGATTGTATGAAACAAATGAACTTTCATTTGTAGATCATATTTGTATTAGTTCTATATTTTTTTCTCGTATATATATATTTGTAATTGAAATTATATTTAGCCTTGTGTTACCTTGAGGATACGTGGCGGGATTGGGCTGGTGTCCGAGATAACGGATGACTGTTCACGGCCTTTGGATCACGGATCTGGGCGTGACAAATTTTCCCAGTAATATTCATATCAATCTATTCCTTAGATTTTAATACAGATTTTATTTTCTGATATGAAATTGATTATTTATCATAAATCATAGTATCACGAAAATATTTAAAGGAATGAGGAAGAGAATATAATAATAAGAGAACCTTATTTTCATCATAAATTTTTGAATCTATATTCTCCAAATCCATAATAACAAAATCAAATTTATTAAGATGAGAGAGTATAGACGTACCTTCTGCCATACGCAGAATATACAGACTTTGTTTCAGATAAAGTCTGTTTTCAACCGTTTTCTTTATATACAAAGTTTTGAACTTATCCCACTTAGGTTTAGCTGTAGTTTTTATAGCTATCTCCCGCAAAACCTAACGCGGGAGAGATAGAAGAATAGTAACAGGGTTTGAAAAGAGAAAACCCTAAACTCTCAAAAGAGAAATATCACTTTCAAGGAAAAATATTATTATTCATGAATGCCAAAATAATAAAACCCTATAAATATTTATAGGGAATGCAAACTCCATAAATTAAGAAACTATAGAAATTAGGAAACTAGATAAATATAGAAACTAGAATAATTAAGAAACTAAAACTAGAAAAATTAGGAAATTAAGAAAATTAAGAAACTTTAAAAATTAGGAAATTATATCAATTAGAAACTAATTGATTTCTTTCCTTTTTCTTGAGCCACCTGAATAATTTGTGACAATTTGTCCCACATCAGTCCCCCCTTCCTGAAAAGAACTCGCCATCGAGTGATATCTTCAATGTCCCCATCCATATCCTCAATTCTCTCCTTTGGTTTTCTTCCCCAAAAGTTTACGTCGAGTATAATAAATATCAAATCAAATGCTGTTGTAAACTCACTTATTTTAAAAAATATTGGATTCCCCATAACTTTAAGAAAGTTTTGATGCTCATGGAACTTTGAAAAATCAACATATTCACCATCGGTATAAATCTAATTTTGTTCCAATAACTGATCTTTAGAATCAGTTTCATCAAATCTTTCAATAAGAGATCGCTTTTCCCGACCGAACAAGACCTTTCTTAACACTTCAAATGGATCAAACTTGTCTTTAATAACATATTCGTATCCTTTCAAATTGTCCTTTAACTCCACAGTATTCTCTCTCTCTACATCCTTTTTGTCTGGTGCTTCCGGCTTGCCTTTTGCTTCAACAAAGGAATCATTCGAAATAGGTATTCCTGGAACCACCGTCTTCTCGGCTATCATCCCGCCATCTTCATCAATAAATTTATTCTCATTGATCTGAATCATATGAGATTGTTGGGGTAATATGGGGCTGAAGTGAGGTCCTTGAGTGATTCTCTTGGTGTCACCTTCACCTCCTATATTACCCTGGTTTAACCGCAACATCTGCGTCGTATTCCATTCGTGAATCTAACCGCTCCATTCGAACAGACAAAGTTTGGATTGTAGCTGTTATGGCTTGTAACTTTCTGAGCACGTCAGAAAGAGTACTACCTTTATTGGCTTGGTTAGCCATTACAAGGGAAAGCCTTGGTTCTGATACCACCTAACGCGGGAGAGATAGAAGAATAGTAACAGGGTTTGAAAAGAGAAAACCCTAAACTCTCAAAAGAGAAATATCACTCTCAAGAAAAAATATTATTATTCATGAATGCCAAAATAACGAAACTCTATAAGTATTTATAGGGAATGCAAACCCCATAAATTAAGAAACTATAAAAACTAGAAAATTAGAGAAATATAAAAACTAGAATAATTAAGAAACTAAAACTAGAAAAATTAGGAAATTAAGAAAATTAAGAAACTTTAAAAATTAGGAAATTATATCAATTAAAAACTAATTGATTTCTTTCCTTTTTCTTGAGCCACCTAAATAATTTGTGACAATTTGTTCCACATCAAACCTCATCAGAGAGATTCAAAATAATCTAAGATTTCGCCCTTTTATCTATCGCAGCAAATTCTGAATCTGTCATATTGGTTGTTTTAACCTCTAGTCCCTATAATGCCAAATCAACTTCATCCTGAACCAAAATGGTCTCCATCTTAAGTTGTCACATACCGAAGTTGACATTTCTATCTAATTTCCTGACTATAATTTTTGTTATTGTTATGTTGTCAAAAAATAATTGTCCAAAAACTTCCTTAAATAGTTAAAATAGTTCAAAACTCTTATATCAGTTTGTTAGAATCGGTCCAAGACAAATAGAAAGTTAATGAGAGGGTTTTTTGATAACCTAATAGATAAATAATAAAAAATAAAATTAAATAAAATGATAGAATTTAAATAAAAAAAATTTACGTAATTCGATCAAATAGATTTACATTAACAGACAAATAAAAGAGTAAAATTTCACTAAAAAAATTATAAATACTTTAAAATAATATTTTTAAACCCTAAATAATCATCATATAAACAAAAATAATAAAATAAAATTTTAAAAAATCACAATATATTTTACTAACCGTATTTAATATATTTTACTAACCGTATTTCATAATCCAAGGCTAATCCAATATATATATATATATATATATATGGAGAGAGAGAGAGAGAGAGAGAGAGAGAGAGAGAGAGAGAGAGGCAAAGATGAAGGTTGCACATCTCCAAAAGCCGACGTGGGATTACAGCAAAGAGGAAAAACAAAAAAGTGATCCTCTTGGGCGATGTGGGACAGTGGTGGGACACGCCACCCAACACAAACATCAAAATTGATAGGTCCAAACTAGGACCATGATTTGGCCTTGCTTTAAATATTTCATCTTGTGACTTCTATAAATATACTGTTTCAAAGTTTTGACTCCAATAAGAAATTTCATCATATTTTTCACATTGTATCTCGTCCTATATGTTATATTTTCTTCAGTGTATACCTTTTGCAATCCCAGACCCTAAGACGTTTCAGATGCACTCCTTTTTAATCAAACTCGCTTTCATTCTTAAATTTTTCTATTCTTACTGATCACAATTTTTGCAGGTAATGGCATAAACCTTGAAGAAGATTTGGACTTGCCTCTGGTTGATTTTGACACCGTCAAAGCCATCACCTGTGACTTTGCTGACACCCAAAAAATTGGCCAAGGTGGTTTCGGCCCTGTATATAAGGTAAATCCCACAGCCCTTTTCTTTCATACTTGGGTTTTATTGACTGTTAGTAAACTACATTATACTTGGGTTTAGGCCTAATCCTAGATAACTGTTAGCAAACTACATTTTGATCAAAATGTGTAACCTACAGTCTGGAATTGGTCGATATGGAAGAACCCAAAATAGAAGAAAGAGGCCAAGCCTAAGTTTGATTTCTTGTTTTTATAATTCTTCACCTTGCCAGCAGGAGTTAGAAGTTGATACTAAAGATTATCTTAGTTTCATTTCATATTGAGTGGATATTCAATCATGCATTTGATGGGAATCCTCAACTTTGCATAAGTAGTTAGAGATTATTTTAGTTTTAGGATTTTTATAATGTGGATGATAAGAATACCCTTGACGCTCGAAGTGGGATATATCGACTCCCGAATGAAAATAGAATTTTTCAAGGAAAGTAACAGGCTTTTGTGTCCACTTTAGGTTAGATGTGAGGATTCACCTTATCGTTTGTTGTCCATTTGCACCCTGCGTTGTCTCTCATTTGCTGTGTTAGGTACCTCAATGATGTAGAAAACTAAATTATTGGATGTTAGGCACATGATCTAAATGAGCTTGCTTTCTATGTAAAACTATTTTTGCTGCTGTTGAGAATGATGGATTGTTAACATTGAACACTACAGACGAATATTCAAAACTATGGCCTGGTTCTTACACTAAGCCTCGTGAACTGTAATGCTGAGAAAATTGAAAGGACAGTTGAAATTCTAAGACGAAAGAGGAGACATTGATTAGTAAAAATCTGACAATGATGCATTTGCTTTCCACTCATTGATTTTATTCTCTGCCAGCATTTTGATGCTATAAAATTTTTATAGGCTATGCTACATACTGGACAAGAGATAGCAGTGAAAAGGCTCTGCAAGACTTCAAGACAGGGCCTTACAGAATTCAAGAATGAGGTCATTTTGATTGCCAAACTCCAGCACAGAAATCTTGTTAGGCTTTTGGGATGTTGCATTCAAAATGAAGAGCAAATACTCATTTATGAGTATCTGCCTAATGGAAGTTTAGAGTCTTATATCTTTGGTTTGGACTCTCAACTGCTTACTTCATTTTCATTTTTTTCATTTATGGTTTGTTTTGCATCAAGCTTATACTTAAGGAAACCTTTGGTTTGCACTCTCAACTGCTTACTCCATTTTCAACTTTTCATTTATGGTTTGTTTTGCATCAAGCTTGTACTTAAGAGAATTAGTGTCCTTACCTTTTTACCTCCTCCATTTTGCTTGCTTACGTTTGCATGTCAGATCCTGAACGAGGTCAATTGCTAAATTGGCAAAAAAGATTTGACATTATTTTGGGGATTGCTCGAGGGCTTGTTTATCTTCATAGAGATTCAAGATTAAGAATTATTCACCGGGATCTTAAGGCTAGTAACATTCTATTAGATGGTGACTTGAACCCCAAAATATCAGACTTTGGCATAGCTAAAACTATTCAAGGGGAACTAGCCGGAGGAGTAACAAGAAGAGTCATCGGAACATAGTGAGTTTATTATTTCATTTGTTTACGGCTTTATTAATCTTCATTAAGTTAAAAATGTTTGATCCTTTGCATGCAGTGGTTACATGTCCCCAGAGTACGCCATAGATGGACTTTTCTCGATTAAGTCGGATGCCTTTAGCTTTGGTGTTCTACTGCTGGAGATTATAAGTGGCAAGAGGAACAGGGGATTCAGTCATCCGCATCACGACCTCAGCCTTTTGGGACATGTAAGCATCTCAGTGATTTCTTAGAGCATTAGATGCTGTTATTTGTGACTAAAGCGAATATCGAATTCGTATAGATGCTGCTCAGACAGCTACATTGTTTACATGTTTGTGTGCCGCATTGATATGCTAGCCAATGCATGATTTTTTATGTACTTTCATTTTTTCCTTAAAGTTAATCATGTTATGTTCTTCTTTAGGCTTGGAATCTTTTTAATGAAAGAAAAGCTTTGGAGCTGTTAGATCCAACGATAAGGAGCTTATCCACGATGTCGGAAGTTTCAAGGTGCATACAAATTGGCCTGCTATGTGTGCAACGCCATGCAAAAGATAGACCTACAATGTCTTCTGCACTGTGGATGCTGGACAGCGAGAATGCATTGTTGCCTCAACCCAAGGAACCTGGTTTTTATTCAGAAAGATCTTTTACTGAATTATCAACTTATGACGCACCTATTACTGGCAATGAGCTAACAATTACATTTGGTGACGGCAGATAAAATGTAACATATTCGGGACAATAAAATGTAATTGTTAATAATATTCTGGTGAAGATACTATTGCCCAACATGCTATTAATTCTCTGCTTTTACTAATATTAATTGTAATATAAAATTTGATCTATTTAATTTTGCACAATTTTGGGATTGATTCTTTCACTCTCTGATTTTCTATTCCCATAACTCAAATTCGATATTTTGATTAAGAGAGTTTAGTGTCCTGTCGTTAGACTCACAAGTGATTGGTATTCATATAGTATCATTAAATGGATTTTGTAATTCTTGTTATTATTCTATTATATTATACTCAATATAAGTAAAATTAGTAGTCAATTAGGAATGCCTATTTTAATTTGTGATGTACAAAAGAGGCACCTTCATATCTTGAATTTTTATATAAAATAAAATAAACAAAATAATGACAAATGAATCAGAAAATGCAAACATTTAATACAACCCTTCTGAATTTTTTTTTTTAATGTATTTTATTTAGACGTAAGTATTTTTTGTTTGGGCATTTAAGTTTGGCCCATTAATGTGGGCCCGACTAGGCTTCGTTAACTATTTTTTGTTTGGATCGAGCCCATCTGTTCTGGATATGTTCTACCAAATTACAATAATGTCCTCAAAAGGATCAGCCTGAACTGGCTGAAGCCCTTCCGTCTACCTCCAGTTTTCTCTGCTTTCAAACGGCACACTCTTCCACCAATCATTTCATTTGAAAGAAACATCATCTTTTATGTTCATGTGAAGGGAAAGTCTTCAAAATTCTTGCGCCTTAATTTTTTCTTAAAATCCAATACCCTCTCTCTCTCTCTCTCTCTCTCTGTGACTTAAACCAGCTTCCATTTTTTGATTTTTTGAAAATACTGGAATTTCTTTTGACCCACTTTATTATTATTATTATTATTATTATTATTATTATTATTATTATTATTTTCCTAAATCCGCTATGACGATATAGAGGGTCAGAAGTCAGAACCCAAATGGGTCTCCGCAGAATTTGAATTTTTGATTTCGAAGAAGATTCCTAGGATAAACTTTTATTTCCCACTCACTTTATTTTGAAGTTTTGATAATTATATAAACAAAACCAATTTTTACGAGAAACGAAAATTAAAAATTACAATAAGATTTAGAGAGAGTCGTTGTTAGAAAAACATAAATGAATCAAAATTACAATAAGATGTTTGGTTTTGAAAAGTAAGCCATTTTTTGAGTCAAACATGAAGAAGATTGCATTAATACGAAGTTGAGGAAGCAGTCTTTTACGGGTGTCTCAAGATTTCCGAGGAGAAAGCTTAGTAAAGGCTTTACAAGAATAACAATGTGGGTCGGTTCAATTAAATGTAGGATTGAGTATTTTTAAGTACGATCGAGATTCTACTTTTGTTGGGAGTATCGGGCCGTCATGTGTATGGAGCATTCTCTGTTGGGAGACTCACCTTCTGAAAGGAGCTACTGTAGCGGTCGGTTCGGATTAGTCGAGACAAAACCCCGGATACCGGAAGCTATCGAAGACATGATAAAAAAAAAAAAAAAAAAAAAAAAAATGGGCTTTACAAGAATGGTAACACTCTATGGCTAACCTGGAAAAGACTGCATTCTGAAGAGGAGCGTCTGGTGGATTGGGCTGGTCATGATTTCTAGAACTTGCTTATGCACCAGTTGACTCCTATTCCAGATGGATTATTTTATTTTTCAAACTCAATGTCAGGTCTGATTTGGCAATTCAATGCTGCTGCATAATAGTGGAGCCAGAAGAGGGCCAACTAGACAGGATAGAGTGAATTTGTATGTCGTATCTCATTGTGTATTTCTTCTTTTCTTCTCTGCTTTTACTGATACACTTACATCAGACTAGTATGACTCCCTTTGGTAGGTAACAACCTCTCTCTCTCTCTCTCTCTCTCCCTTCACCCAGTACATTGACAAAGTGTGAAAGATTTATATTCACCAATACATTATGTTTTCGTTTTAATTCCACCTCTTAACGTTTCCTTGTTTCTCGGCTCCATTTTGTTTAGAAAAATTGAGACTGAGATTACATAAACTTTTTGACACAAAATTTTAATATAATCATATTTTTAAATCTCTTTTATATGAAAATTTGATTTCAAGTTATATAACTTCATATTTTTTACAAAAACTTTTTTATGTTATTTAAAAATATATCATATATAAATTAAAATAAAATAAAAATAAGTTCACATAAATCGAAGTTTTCATACGCCTCATATATCCCATTTAAGGGTAGGTATGCCCGAATCACATTTAGACCGGTAGTTGTTTGAGCTCAGCTGGTCAAGGTGAAAATCTTTTATAAAGAAAAAATGTTTAGAATTCAGGTTGTTATCTATCCATTCCAAATCAAATTTTCACATGATGGTATACAATGGTCCCTGCCATGAACAGCCTTAGTACTGGTGGTATCACCATTGCTGCCCCTATCGTTGTGTCAAACTGGAAACATCAACGGTGGGTGCTCTGGAGACCATCAGATATGTTGCTATAAGGTTTCTTTTTTTTTTTTTTTTAAATATATATTCCTTTCTCTCTTTTATTTGGTGGAATATGAAGATGGCCCCAAGAAACGTCAGCTAATTTTGGTATTTACATTGTCACTTCTGTTGGAAAAAATTAGTCTTCATTCTTAAGAAGATGGCCCCAAATGGGTATTCCTTGATTGACTCCCAAGAAGAGTCGTCCAATAAATCCCATTATTATGTTTCTCATCGAGTCAAGCCCTAATCAGAAAACGTCTGAAGTAATTCCTTTTTCATTATTATGCTTAATTCACTATCTCGACTTCAACCATGTCCATTTAGTTTTTCAGAACAATGTTTTCCATAATCCAAACCCAACAATTCCTAATCTCATTTACACAGTCTCCTCGGAAACACCTCGTTTTTAGACTGCTAATCTTTCACCTTGTCCCTATGGATGCTGGTCGGTATTTCTTCAATTTTCTAAATTTTATAATTTTTGTATCTTAGATTAATTTGATTTTTCTATTTCAGATTATCAAATTAAATGATACTTCTTTGCTTAGAGATTTGATTGGTACGACGACAATGCTCTTCTTTTGCCCAAATTAGTCTTTATTTTCTACTGTTCGAAACTTCTGGTCCTAATAAATTGAAAATCCCCATGATTCATGTTCTCGTTTTTAATTTATTTTTTTAATTGTTATATGCTGTTAATTAGACCATATAATATGATTATGTTTCTTTCTTAGTTCTGCAGTACCTAAATGACTTGATGTTGTAAACTTGTAATCCAACTCTGCTAAGTATGAAAGCAGGAGTTTCTTAGAAATTCTATAAGTTTTCGCCATTGAAAAGTACAAAGGTTATAGTTAAATCAAGCATCAAACTTGACTTTTCTGTCAAGTTTAAGACATTCAATCATACTCTGATTTTTAATGGTTGACTTAGAAAAAAAAAAAAAAACATGAGCTTTTTTTTTTTTTTGGGTTGAGCTGGAAAATTTATAATTTATAACTGAGGCTGCAACATTGTTTTGGCAGAATGTTCTGTGGGGATGCCCAATGAAAATTAATTTCTATTAAGAATGATGCGAATTTTCCTTTGACGCCCTTTGAATTTTATTTCAGTTTGCAAATTTTTATATATCACATAATACTATTCATATATTTTGATTGAACAAAAATATCCGAATAACTAAGTGGCATGGGCAAAATATTCAATATCTACGTTTGTAGGAAATTATGTACATTGGCCCCCAATCTATTTATTGCGTATGAAATGAGAAATGACGTGGGACAAGTTTTATATAAAATTGATTTAAAAGAAGGGAAAGGGATTTGTTAATTTTTAATTTCTATAATTTTTTAATTTTTAAAATTTCTTAATTTCACTAGTTTTTTATTTTTTCTAGTTTTTATAGTTTTTTAATTTTTAGATTTTACATTTTCTATAAATACTTGTAGTATTTTATTATTTTTGTGTATTTCAATAATAATATTTTTTATAGTAATATTATTTTTTTAAGAGTTCTAAGGTTTTCTCTTTTATAAACCATATTGTCTTCCTTCTATCTCTCCTGTATTAGGTGGTATCAGAGCCAAGGTTTTTCTTGCGATGACCAATTAAGGCGGTGAAGATAATACTCTTTCTGATATACTCAGAGAAGTATGAACCATGACGGCTATACTCCAAATTTTGTCTATTCAAATGGAGCGGACAAAATCACGAATGGAGCAGACAGAAACAGAACTGCAAACGTTGCGGTCAAAGTAGGGCAATATAGGAGGTAAAGGTAGTGCCAGGAGAATCGCTCAGAGACCTTAATTCAATCTCATATTACCACAACAATCTTGTAGGGTTCAGACCAATGAGGACGATTTTTCAAACGATGAGGTTGCTCAGTTTTTTTATCATAACTCTAATTCAAGGACAACTTTTCAATATCGACAAGAAAAATTCCGATTAAAAGTCGACATCTTTTCATTCAATGGGAATCTAAATATTGAAAATTTCCTAAATTGGGTAGCAGATGTTAAAAGGTTTTTTTAGTTTGCAAAGATTCTATAGAATAAATAAGTAAAACTGGTGACATATCGATTAAAAGGTAAAGGTTCTTCGTGATGGGAACAGATTCAGATCTAACGAAAGCGTTTGGGAAAACAACCAATAAGACTTTGGTCAAAGATGAAGAAAATGTTGATTGTCAGATTTCTTCCTCCAAATTATGATCAGTTTTTGTTTCATTAATACCAGATATTGGTGTAGGGGCAAAAATCCGTAGCTGAATATACTGCAGATTTCTTGCAACTATCGGCACGGAATAATTTAATAGAAACTGAAGGTCAACAGGTAGCGATATATATTCATGGATTAAAACCTGCAATCTATGATAAAATTAAATGACAGATCATTCTAACCTTTAGCGAAACTCAAAATATGACCCAGAGAGTAGAATCAATGGAGTTTAGGGAATATTACGGGAATGAAGGTACCCGTAAATCCATTGGGGAGGCATGTGGGGCAAGCATGAGAGTCAATACATGGTCTAATTCTGAACTTATGAAGAAATATATGGCAGAGAAGGAGCATGTAAAGGAACCAACCAACAACAACTCTTATTCAAAGCCGACGGGAGATAAGTGTTATAGCTGCGGTCAAGCTGGGCATAGGGTTAATAATTGCCCTCAATGCCGTCAAATTCATCTGGCCAGCTATAATAGAGAGGATGATGAAAGGTCTACTGATGAAGAAGAAGGGATCTGTGAGTCAGATGGAGAAGACGAAGATGTGCAGACGCTAATGGGTAGAAAGGTGCTGTTGATCCCTAAGCAAGAAGATACAAAACATAATGGGTTCTTTCAAAACAGTAGGGGTGATCTTGTTCCATGTTCAGATTCAAATTCATTGCGTGGCATGAAGAACATTGGCTCACCAAAATCATTGTAGTTTACAAATATCGTTATTTCATTTGAGACTGAGACACAGAAGAAAGTGGTGGTGTTTGACACAGGTTGGGCAGAAACAAGTTTTCTAAAAAATCTGAAAGATCCATCATATGAAGTTCTGATGTTATTATCTTAAAACTATTTTGTGTTTATCCCCTTGCTACCAAGTGTTACATGTGATATAGTGGGAGTTTACAGTATCATAGAACCAATTCACAATATTAAAAAAATGTAGATATTTTTTATTCGGAAATTGAATATTTCAAGATTGATCCAGTAAATAGAAAAGTTAACTGTCATTCTAATTCAAACGAGGATGTGGGTGAGATAAAAAAATTTGACATTGACTATGATTATCTAGTTATAGCAGTTGTTTTGATATTTGTCATATTCAACATAAGTTTTTGAAGAAGAAATCAAATGAGAGAGTTTAGGATATAAATGCAGATATTAGAGGTATCACTCGAGGATGAGTTCTTTTCAGGTAGAGGAGACTGATGTGGGATAAGTTTCCAATAATTATGAGTTATGCAAAATTGGCTCAAGAAAAGGAAAAAAGATCCGTTAATTTTTAATTTTTATAATTTCTTAATTTTTATAATTTCTTAATTTTCCTAATTTTTTAATTTTTCTACTTTCTAGTTTTCTAATTTTATTAATTTCTTGATTTCTTTAGTTTGTTAATTTTTATAGTTTCTTAATTTTTAGGGTATATATTCTTTATAAATATTTATAATATTTTATTATTTTGTCATATTTTAATAATAATATTTTCTTTTAATAGTTTTAGAATTTTTAAACTTTTCTGCAAGTGGCTCGGGATGGGCGATCATAGATTTGAATAAATATTTTATTTCAGTTACGCTTTAATCACGACTTTCAAAGATTTAAATAAATATTTGACTAGCTTGGATGGACCGACTAAAAAAAAATAGTAAGTCAATGGCGTCCTTCCTCTGAATTCTTGTTTGCATATTGATTGCTTGCAAATTGAAATGATACTTCTGCAAGGAGCCTAACTCGGAAAAGAGAGAGACTTAGCAGAATGAATAGCTTCTTGTCTGTTATGTCGCCCTGCTCACTTCTCTATTTCTTGTTTATTATTGTGAGTACCGCTTCTGATACTCTTACTTTGAATGGTTCCCTCATGGATGGGCAGACCCTAGTTTCCCAGGGCAATAGTTTTGAGTTGGGTTTCTTTAGTCTTGGCAAACCAATGTATAGATACTTGGGAATATCGTACAAGAACATTTCTGTTCCGACTGTTGTGTGGGTTGCAAATGGAGACTTCCCACTATTGGATAAATCAGGAGTATTGAAGATCGGCAAGGATGGAAATCTTGTTCTCTTGAACAGTACAAGAGACATAATCTGGTCTTCAGGTTTGTCCACCATGGTGAATGGCACACTTGCACAGCTCTTGGATTCTGGGAATTTGGTGTTGATGGAAAGTGGCCGTGCGGACTCGGGAAACTACCTGTGGCAAAGCATTGATTCTCAGTCAAACGCTGGAATACCAGGAACAAAGTTAGGTCTCAACGTAAGAACTGGAGAAGAATGGTATTTAAGATCATGGAAGGATTGGGATGACCCATCTCCAGGGGATTTTACTTTTAAACTTGACAATCCAGAACTACCCCAGCTAGTTGTCTTCAATCAGGATGTGAAGAAGGTAAGATTCGGACCCTGGAACGGAGTTACGTTCATTGGTGGTGGAATCCCAACAAAAAAAATGAACCCAGTCTTACCTATCACTATGGTCTCCAGTGGGGACGAACTCTATTTTTTGATAAGAACTACTTCGGACAACATCATTTCTAGGACTTTCATGAATGAGACAGGGCTGTTTCAGGAGTTTTACTGGGATCTGCAGATCAATCAATGGGTCGAAATTCTCATGCTGGATAAGTATATATGCGGAAATTATGGTCTTTGTGGCTTTAATGCTCTTTGCACTGGTGATGATTCATCTATTTGTCAATGCCTAAAGGGGTTTACTCCAAAGGTACCAGAAAAATGGAAGTCTCTGGACTGGTCAGATGGTTGTGTTAGAGTTACTAATTTGAGCTGTAGTGCAGAAGATAAGTTCATATCTCTAAAGCAACTAAATTTTCCAGATCTTTCACACTATCAAATAGGGTATACTACGGCCTCTGATGAGTGCCAGTCGAACTGCCAAAATAATTGTTCTTGTACTGCATTCGCCACTCTAGATATCGTCGGTCAAGAGAGTCAATGTCTGCACTGGTTTGGGGATCTAATCGACCTAAAAAAGGATAATGTAGATGATTTGGTTCTCTACATCAAGGTTGCAGCTTCAGAACTTGGTATTTTGCTGATTGTGTTCTTTC
The DNA here is from genome assembly GCA_037126225.1 of Dillenia turbinata. Taxonomy (NCBI): domain Eukaryota; kingdom Viridiplantae; phylum Streptophyta; class Magnoliopsida; order Dilleniales; family Dilleniaceae; genus Dillenia; species Dillenia turbinata. The sequence goes on from JBAMMX010000001.1 coordinate 2,602,420, forward strand.
TCTCTCTCTCTCTCTCTCTCTCTTCTCTCTTTCCTTTTTTAACCTGGGGCTGAAATACTTGGCTATTAAGTCGATTATTAATGATCAATATTTGCACTGATTGCTTTCATGCTGAAGGATCTGATGGTATTTCCAACACCAAGGGCAAGAAATGGGTCGTGGTTGGTGTCCCAGCTGCAGCAGGTGTGATACTGTTAGTATTGTCATGCTTCTCTCTCAGGTGGAAACTGAGAAAAAATGAGAAAGGATGGATGATGACTACGAAGAAAAGAGCTAAGGAACAAGGTAAACATCCTCGGATGAGCGGGTACTAGGTTCATGTTCATAGAATTTTCATCCTACTGCCCCCTGCTCAAACAATTAACGTCTGTATTCCATACATCAAAATTGATAGGATAAGTCTTGTTTCTTCCAAACTGGGACCCCCTTAGAAAGAAGCATGATTTGCCTTTGCTTTAAATATTTCATTTTGTGACTTTTTTAAATTTACTTTTTCCAAGTTTTTGACTCCAATAAGAAATTTCATCATATTTTCAATATTGCATCTCGTCCTAAATGTTATATTTTCTTCGGTGTGTCCGTTTTGTAATCCTGGACCCAAAGACATTTCAGATGCACTCCTGTTTAATCAAACTCGATTTCATTCTTAAATTTTTCTATTCTTCCTGATGACAATTTTGCAGGTAACGGCATAAACCTTGAAGACTCTGAATGTAGAAGACATGAAGAAGATTTGGACTTGCCTCTGGTTGATTTTGACACCATCAAAACCATCACTTGTGACTTTGCTGACATCCAAAAAATTGGCCAAGGTGGTTTCGGCCCTGTATATAAGGCAAATCCCACAGCCCTTTTCTATCATACTTGGGTTTTATTGACTGTTAGCAAACTGCACTGTACTTGTGTTTAGGCCTATTCCTCGATAACTGTTAGCAAGCCACATTTTCATCAAAATGTGAACCTACAGTCTGGAATTGGTAGATATGGAAGAACCCAAAATAGAAGAAAAAGGCCAAGCCTAAGTTTGATTTCTTGTTTTTATAGTGCTTCACCTTGTCAGCAGGAGTTACAAGTTGATACTAAAGATTATCTTTGTTTCATATTGAGTGGATATTCAGTCATGCATTTGATGGGTATCCTTAACTTTGCATAAGTAGTTAGAGATTATTTTAGTTTTAGTATTTTTATTGTGTGGGAAATAAGACTACTCTTGACCGTGAAGTGAGATATATCAGGTATCGACTTCCAAATGATAACAGATTTTTTCAAGATAACTAGCTTTTGTGTCCACTTTAGGTTAGATGTGAGGATTCACCTCATCGTTTGGTGTCCATTTGCACCCTGCGTTGTCTCTCACTTGCTGTGTTAGGTAACCTCAATGATGCAGAAAACTAAATTATTGGATGTTCGGCATTTGACTTAAATGAGCTTGCTTTCTATGTAAAGCTATTTTTGCTGCTCTTGATAATGATGGACTGTCAACATTGAACACCACAGACAAATATTCAAAACTATGTTCTGGTTCTTACACCAAGCCTCGTAAACTGTAAATCTGAGAAAATTGAAAGGACAGTTGAAATTCTGAAACGAAAAGACAAGATGTTGACTTGTAAAAATCTGACAATGATGCATTTGCTTTCCATTCAATGATTTTATTCCTTGCCAGCATTTTGATGCTATAAAATTTTCATAGGCTAAGCTACATACTGGACAAGAAATAGCAGTGAAAAGGCTCTCCAAGAATTCAAGACAGGGCCTTACAGAATTCAAGAATGAGGTCATTTTGATTGCCAAACTCCAGCACAGAAATCTTGTTAGACTTTTGGGGTGTTGCATTCAGAATGAAGAGCAAATACTCATTTATGAGTATCTGCCTAATGGAAGTTTAGACTCTTATATCTTTGGTTTGCACTCTCAACTGCTGACTCCATTTTCATTTTTTCATTTCTGGTTTGTTTTGCATCAAGCTTGTACCTAAGGAAATTAGTGTCCTTACCTTTTTACCTTCTCCATTTTGCTTGCTTGTGTTACTAACTCTATGGGATGCATGTCAGATCCTGAACGAGGTCATTTGCTAAAGTGGCAAAAAAGATTTGACATTATTTTGGGGATTGCTCGAGGGCTTGTTTATCTTCATAGAGATTCAAGATTAAGAATTATTCACCGGGATCTTAAGGCTAGTAACATTCTATTAGATGGTGACATGAACCCCAAAATATCAGATTTTGGCATAGCCAAAACTTTGCAAGGGGAACTAGCCGAAGGAGTAACAAGAAGGGTCATGGGAACATAGTGAGTTTATTATTTCATTTGTTTATGGCTTTATTAAACTTCATGATGTTTAAAATGTTTGATCATTTGCTTGCAGTGGTTACATGTCCCCAGAGTATGCCATAGATGGACTTTTCTCGATTAAGTCGGATGTCTTCAGTTTTGGTGTTCTACTACTGGAGATTATAAGTGGCAAGAGGAACAGGGGATTCAGTCATCCATATCACGACCTCAGCCTTTTGGGACATGTAAGCATCCCAATTATTTCTTAGAGCATTAGATGCAGTTATTTGTGACTAAAGCAGGTAGTGATTCACATAGATGCTGCTCAGAAAACTCTATTGTTTTCATGTTTGTGTGCTACATTTATATGCTTGCCAATGCATGCTCTTTTATGTACTTTGGTTTTTTTCTTGAAGTTGATCTTGTTATGTTCTTCTTTAGGCTTGGAATCTTTTCAATGAAAGAAGAGCTTTGGAGCTTTTAGATCCATTGATAAGGAGCTTATCCTCAATGTCGGAAGTTTCAAGGTGCATACAAATTGGCCTGCTATGCGTGCAACGCCATGCAAATGATAGACCGACAATGTCTTCTGCACTGTGGATGCTGGACAGCGAGAATGCATTGTTATCTCAACCCAAGGAACCTGGTTTTTATTCAGAAAGATCTATTACTGAATTATCAACTTATGAAGCACCTATGACTGGTAATGAGCTAACAAATACATTTTGCGAGGGTAGATAAATGGATCAATTCATTGATGTGTAACATATTGACAGACGGATACTGTTTTTTTAAAAGCAGAGAATGTTTTCTTCACTGAAGTGGAGGATGCTATTGCCCAACTTGCTTTCTATGTTAGAAGTGAATCTTTTGAGATTTTGATTGTTTAATATTCTTGAGATAAGTGTGTCTAAATATTGAGGTTGTATGCTACCTGTTTAGTGCAGGTCACTTGTGTCCATGGCAAATTTCTACACAACTTGTACTTCCAATGTACTTCTCTTTTACTGCCTAATTTGTGTAGTAGTAGGCTTTCTTATGAGTGAGCCCAGTCACAAGAAGAAGATCAAGTGAATCAAAAATCACTAATTAAGGTATTGTCGCTCTACATATTAATATGACATGTGAATTTAATATGGCTAAAACTAGTCACAAGAAGTATTCCATCCGAATTTAATATGGCTAACACTAAGAGCGGCTTGTTTCCATGAAATCTCAAACAATAACCTCGCAATTTCGAGAATTCTTTCAAATCTCCCTGAAAGGAATTGGGTTAGGAGACCCTCGAAACCTTAGGATACCGTCCACAAAGAGTAGATATATAAGCAAAACAACGGCCGAATTTTGGCTAAGTTCTCTAGAATTAAAGATGAAAAATACACACTGCTATCCTGAATCTAAGACTCTTCTTTGTCTGTTTACTATATTCAAAACTCGTTCTTTTTGACTTAAATATCAAAGTCTCCTCTGTTAAAGCACCCTCCGGTGGCTTTTTGCAAGCTTCAATTCGCACTTAGTTCCAGAACACCCATGCAGACAGATAGTGCAGGTATCTATGAAGAAAATCCACCTCCATCACCTCTCTATCACGGACATGGGTCGGGCAAGCACACCCCTAGTAAGAACTATAGACACAGCCTTCTCTGGTCGCCTGGCCGCTTAAGCCAAGGGGAAACCCAAGTCTGCCATTTTTGTAGAACATGTTATTTATTTTCCATCTCTTTAATTTTTTTGCCCATAAAATTCCAACATAAAATTCTATAGAAAAGTGGGTGAATGTTGGGCCAGGCCAACCCAATCAGTGGACCATTTCTTAAGCCCAAGCCTGAAGCTTTCTTGGACCAGACCGAGAGGAAAATTTGGGCCTGAGGCCTGTGCTCTGAGATTGAACTGAAGAACATTTTATTATTATTGTTATTATTAATATTATTATTTTGTGGTAAGATTGAACTGAAGAAACTTGCAGTTGTAGTCTGACCGTCGGATGGCAAATATATGTCAAATGAAAGAAAATGCAGAAAAAAATAATAATAATAAAAACAAAAGAATTGGGTAAAACTCTTGGGTGATTTTACTGTGAGGTTCCTTAGTAGCACTTTTTTATTTTATTCTTTTTTCTAATTTAAAAGTATAAATACTTAGACTAATGCAATCATGCTAAGCTTGAAAATGATTACAATAATGAGGAAGAGAAAAGGCAAAATATGATTTGGGTTTCTGTTGATTATTTTTCAAAAAAAGTCAAGGTGTTGGGTCTCAGTTTACCATTGGCAAGAAACAACCCAGTTGTTCATGAACTCCACTTCCCTTATAAATAACCTTATCAATTCACATCCTGTTTTGACCTCTTAAAATATTTTATTTCAATTAAAAAATAAAATAAATTTCATCTCGCTTGGCACTTTGGTCTGTTGTAGACTTTGACTAAATATCAACCAAACATTTCGGATATGTTTCACTTATTTTAATAAATAATAGAGCTAAATTTATAATTTTTTCCTAAAAAACCTAAATCTTAATTTTATGTTAACAATAATGAATATATTTGATGGTTAGACTTATTCTCCTTTTATATTAAAATTTTTTATTTTTTCAACATTTTGACATTCTGTCTATGTAAAATTAATTTAAATATTTTTAAACTTTCACCATTTGAAGGGTAAGTTATTTTCCGTCAAACATGAAGAAGACTGCATTAATAAAAATTGGAGGAAGCAGTCTTCTACGGGTATCTCAAGATTACCAAGGAGAAAGCCCAGCAAAGGCTTTACAAAAAAGGGCAACACCTTGGTTAATTCTTGAGTTTGAAACTTCAAAATGAAATAAACTATATTGTGAGAGTTTTTCTAAATTGGATTCGATAATACTTAAATTAAATTTGTCAGAGCACGACTCCAGCCCTTGCTTATGCACCAGTAGACTCCTATTCCAGTTGTATTATTTTATTTTTCAAACTCAATGTCAGGTCTGATTTGGCAATGCAATGCTGCTGCGTAATAGCGGAGCCAGAAGCGGGCCAACAAAAGACGATGGTGTGAACTTGTTTGTTGTAGCACATTGTGCATTTTTCTTCTTTTCTTCTCTGCTTTTAATCTATCTACAGATAAACTTACATCATACAAGTATGACTCCCTTTGGTATGTAACAACCTCTCTCTCTCTCTCTTTATTTTATTTTTTTTACTTGATATGATATCTGGATTATGCAATTAATCCGGCTCAATTAGAGGAATTCCTAATCAATTTTTCATATGATAGTATATATAGGCTCATGCCACGAGCAGCCTTAGTACTGGTGGTATCACCAAAGTGGAACTGCATCTTTTAGATAATTACTGTCCCAATGTAGGAAATTCGGGCACTGGATACACTCTTTTTATCGTTGTGTCAGACTGGAAACATCAATGGTGGGTTCTATGGAGACCATGAGATACGTCGCAATGAGAATTTTTTTTTTCTTTTTTATTTGGTGAAATATGAAGATGGCCCCAAGAAACGTCTGCTAATTTTGGTATTTGCATTGTAACTAATTTTGTTGGAAAAAATAAGTCTTCATTCTTAAGACGATGGCCCCAAATGGGTATTCGTTGTTGATCGACTCCAAGAAGAGTCTTCCGATAAATCCCATTATTATGTTTCTCATCGAGTCAAGCCCTGATCAGAAGAAGTCTGAAGTAGTTCCTTTTTCATTGTTATGCTTCACCATCTCGACTTCAACCATGTCCATTTAGTTTTTCTGAACAATGTCCTCCAAACCCATCATTTTCCTAATCTCATTTATACAGTTCCTCGGAAATCTTTCACCCTTGTCCCTATGGATGATGGTTCGTATTTCTTCAATTTTTTGAATTTATAATTTAGATATCTTAGATTAATTTGATTTATCTAGTTCGGATTATTAAATTAAATGATATTTCTTTTGGGTAGAGATTTGATTGGTAAGATGACAAAGCTCTTCTTTTGACCAAATTAGTCTTCATTTTCTGCTGTTTGTAAGCCGTGACTTCTTGTCCTAATAAATTGAAAATCCCCATTTTTTAATTGTTATATACTGTTAATTGCACCATATAATCTGAGGATGTTTCTTTCTTTCATAGCTCAATAATGGTGCTTATATGTCCATATTAGTCTTCATTCTTCTGCAGTAGCTAAATGACTTAATATTATAATCCTTGTAACTCTGTTAAGTATGAAAACAGGAGTTTCTTAGAATTTCTATGAGTTTTGGCGGCTAAAAAATACAAAGGTTATACTTCAACCAAACATCAAACTTGACTTTTCTATCAAGTTTAAGACATTCAATGATACTATGATTTTTAATGGTTGTCTTAGAGAGAAAAAAATTTTAAAAAAAAACATGTGCTCTTTTTTTTTTTTTCTTTGAGCCGGAAAATTTATAATTTATAACTGAGGCAGCAAAATTTTTTTGGCAGAATTTTCTGTGGGAATGCCCAATGAAAATTAATTTTTATTAAGAATGATGTGAAATTTTCCTTTGACGCCCTTTGAATTTTATTTAAGCTTGAAAATTTTTATATATCGCATAATACTATTCATATATTTTGATTAAACAAAATATCCAAAGGAATTTTGCCTTCTGTGTCTATATATGCAGGGAATTATGTTATTGGCCCCTTGTTAGGGATGGCTTTGGCTCAACAGATAATGGATCTGTTAATTTAAACGGGATTATTTGACTGTCTGATGGTCTTGATCTATGAGACCTGTAAAAAGATCATTGGAAAGTATTTCGGTGGAGGAGATTCCGATACTCAAATTAGAGAGCAATTTTTAAAAAGAGAGAAACACACTGAAAGAAAACTCTATATGTCTTTGTGTGCTATGTGTAGGTTTCGAGAACGTACCTAACTGGTTGGCTTAGTGATATTTATATAGTCTTAGTGTGTGAGAGTCTTGTGCATGCGGGGTGTTAAAACCCTAGTTTCCTTGTGTGAGTGTCATGAGATTATGGGTCTCACAACGAAAGTTTTCCGAAGATTTCAAATACTATCAGTTAGGAAAGTCCAGATCGTTATAAAAATTCTTTTTCTTATGGGTTACGATGGAAGGTCTCCTTTCTATTTATGTAAAATTCTCTTTATGTTTGTAGAAGAAGTAAATATTATCTTAGCGGATCGAGTGATGACCACCGAGTATCAAGGAGGTCTAGGGATTGATCAATCTTGGTATCAAGTAGAATCTGGTTTGTGGATACCGAGCGGGAGCGTGTCGTGTCTACCCATCTAGGAGATAAATCTCGTATTGACGGCACACTTTGGTTGGATCATGTCTCTTGGACTATTGATTCAGAGGGTCGCAAGCCTCATGATAATGAGCCTTCAGGCTAGTCAGACGTTTGACCGATCAGGTGGATGCCGACAAGGTCGATAACGAGGCTACCGATAGTCATTCAACAAGTTAAGGGCTAGTCTTGAGTCCAGTATGATTTGGGCCATTCTGGCTATGTACCATCACTTACCTCAACTCATGTTGGTGTTTTGAAGAAGGGACTTCAGGAGTACAGTATAGCGGAGACCTTTTAAATTTTGCAAATCAAGGAATTAAATGCGTCACATACATTTTCAGTTTCCGCGAATCATCTCCAATACGCTTCTTATATTGCACGTTTGTTGATTGGTTTCCCCACTATTGCTTTCGCCTTTTTGACGGTTAACTTTCTTGGTGATTCAGCTCTTTACAAAAGTCATCTAAGAAAATGGCCAGAGATTCATCGTCACAGGTCTATCTGGGCATTAATGAAATCAGAAGTATCATAATGGAAGACGAATTGCAAGGTGTTCAAAATGATATGCTGTTGGGGGATGATTACGTCCTTTGGTCGGCTTTTGATAAAGACAGGGCCAATAAAACATCAAAGGGACGCATTCCACTATACAAAGAATGCGTCAAGTATGCCTTGAAGGTGCCGTATAAGAGTGATATCGCTTGAGTTTTGCTTGTTGGAATATCTTTTCAATGATGTTGATTCTTGGCGCTTGGCGCTTGGTCATTGCTGTGATATTACTGATGAGTTTCTGTTGTCTCCACTTCGATTTCGAGATCTTTGCGTTTGTGTTTTCTCTCAAGAAGTGCGACCATGGTGGTTATACAAAAGGGTGGTTCTACTTGCAAATCTTGTCTGAGTCGAATTGGTAGTTCTTTTACAAGGAAACCACCGACAAAAGTTAGAAGTATAAGTATTTCTTTGTGGAATTTCTGAATAGGGATTTGATGCCTATGTTGAAGGGGGTGGATGAGGAACCACTTCTTGGGTTAAGGACTCCCAACCTTCTCGCCACTCAAGGTTTGTGCGTTTGATCACTAGTTACTGTGATGTTAAGAAGAGATGCATCTTGGTTGAGTCCCTTTTTTATGATGAGATGCTATCGATAGCGGGCTTGTTGTTGAGAGAGAAGAGGAAGATTGAGAGGCATCTCTTGATAGAGAAAAAGAACAAGAAGTTTGTTGATGTTCTTGTTTCTCCCGAGGAGAAGGATCTTAAAGAAATCACCATTGACAAGCAGATGAGGCCCAAGAAGAGAGAGGTGGCCGATATGGAGAGCACATTTGGTGCAGGTACCAACGCCGTCCTCAATCTTTAAGGTGAAAGAAAAGGAGGGTTCTAGGATAAGACCTTCCGGTTATACCGAGGATTGTCGATGCTGAGGACCATGGGTCCAAGAATTGGGTAGATATGGTAGTTTGGTCTTGAAGGCAATGTCCCTGAGGGTCTCGAGGAGAAAAAATAGTATCCGCTAGGGTACCGTGAAGATATTCGCCCTTGGTCGACAAGGGTGCCCGATACAGGACCATCCTCTGCTGTTTTATTGTTGCCTTTGGACAAAGGCAAGTGTGTGGTATCTAAAAGGGATTTGCCTCCTCCCACGATTCCTGTTTAGTTTTTAAACAGGTGTCGAAATTCGAAGTGGCAAGGGATGGAGATGATTTGCGTGGGAGACAATCATTACAGTTATGTGGATGTCATCGAAGTAGGGTGAATAGCCGATCGGTTGGATTTCCATCCTTTGAAACTGGAGTTGAATATGTTCTCGCTCGAGCAGAGTGATGATGCCTTAATATCCGCCACTCTGACTGTACCTTTCTTTCTTTATCATTTTTCTTTTTCTGCTTTCTATTTGTTGATTGATATTCATTTATCCAGACCATGGTCCTAGTGGAATTCCAAAGGAATATAAGGGAGAAGATGGTGGGCCATCTTAAGCATTGGGCCGATCAAATGGGAACAGACATATCCTAGTTGTAAGACACCCTTTTGCAGAGGGAAAAGGAGTCTGAAGAGGAGAGGGCGTCTGTAGCTATTCGGATTGCCCACAATGAGGAAGTGGAGTGGTTGGGGGCCAAACGGAATGCGGCACTCCAATGGTACAAGATGGTCTCCAAGAGGTGCAATAAGCTGGAGTAGGAGGCTAAGGTGCACGAAACTTATCTGCAGGCCACAAAGAGGCTGGTTGATGTGCGTAGGCAATCTCTTTATATCGTCGAGCAGAAGATAGCTGAGTTGGGGGGTGATTTTGCAAAGACTATCGATTAGCACTCGCGTATTTGGCATAGACTATCTGAGAGACTCCAATGTGCTAGGGAGATCATCCAACAAGCAAGGTTGATGGGTGCCATGCCCTGAACACTAAAGGTGTTAGCTCTGATCCTGAGTCCACTTTTGCTCCCGCTGGGGAGGCTCCACTGGACACAATAGATGAGAACATGGCAGATGATGTGCCCCAAGCTCTCATGGGATCTGATGTTCCTCCGGCCCCTTGATCAAAATCCTTGTTTCCTTCACTTGTAACTTCTTCTTTTGTATCACTTTTCGATGAGATTAATAAAACATTTGATTATTTACTTCGTATTTGATAATATTGATCCTTTTATGCTTAACGAATAGAGTGCTACCAGGGAGATATATTCCTATTCGATGATACATTTGCACAAGACTGAGGGTTGTTCGACAAGATGGGTTGTGTCCACCTGACAGAGAGATACATCCCTTGATGGCACGTTCGTTTGATAAAAGGAGCCATGTTTGCCCAACAGGGAGATATATCCTTATTGACAACACATTCGTTTGATAAGAGGGGTTGTATCTATCCAACAGGGAGATAGATCCCTTGACGGCACGTTCATTTGATAAGAGGGGCCGTGTCTACCCAACAGGAAGATAAATCTCATATTAACAACACATTTGTTCGATAGGAGGGGTTGTGTCTACCCGATAGAGAGATACATCTCTTATTAATGACACGATCGTTCGATAGGAGGGGCCTTGTCCACTCAACAGGGAGATAGATCTCTTGTTGATGATACGTTTATTCGATAGGAGGGACCGTATTTACCGAACAGGGAGATACATCCTTTATTAACAATACGTTCATTCAATAAGAGGGGTCGTGCCTACCCGATAAGGAGATGCATCACTTATTGATGACACATTCTTTCGATAAGATGGGTCGTGTCCACCCAATGGGGAGATAAATCCCTTATTAATGATACGTTCATTCAATAGGGGGCCGTGTTTACCAAACAGGAAGATATGTCTCTTATTGATGACACGTTTATTCGATAGGAGGGGCTGTGTCCACCCAACGGGGAGATAGATCCCTTATCGATGACACATTTATTCAATAAGAGGGGATCCCACGACATGTGCTTGGTGTGATCAACTCGTTGGGAGACTAATGAAACAAGTCATCACAAGCGAGATAACCATAGTGTAGTCGATAGAACAAGTGGTAAGGCTAGGTGCTATGGATTGCTGGTTGAGTATTACTACAAAAGCAAGTATAGAGAGAGGTTTGGAGTTTACTTAGGAGGGGGCATGGGGTTTTCGGATCACAAGATAACATTCTGATGTCGGTAGAAGTCTTGAACTTGACCTTCATGTATTTTTGTACTCGACAGTGCCTCCAAGGCGTTTAAATCAGGTTATCCTAAGGTAACATTGTAGAGTGAGGAGAGCTTAACCACATTGAATGTGATTGAGATCGTTGTGTGATCGGGTAGAGTCCCGAGGGTGACTGACGGTGAGATGATGCCTTTGGAATATATCCATTCGCCTGAGAGCCCCTTGCTGGGCCCAGTGTGAGAATGTAATGTGATTGGGTTAAACCTATTTACTGAAAGACATTCCAGTAAAGAAGGTTACAGCCAGTCCCTTGATCCACAAAAATCCTCCTGATTTCGTATTGCCCAATCTTTGCAGTAATGATGTGGGAATCGGGTCGATCCGAATTGATCTCTACCATGTTGTCGTTGCTGAAACCGATTATGGACCTTTTCTTTTTGGACTATTTCTCAATACGAGCAGCAAGGACTTCTTTTGATGCAGAGCCAGATGGCTCTGTCCTCTGGAAGATTGGGGCTACCAAGTGTCCCCTTTTGTTTGGTCGTGTGTGCCCTCGATCAAGTTGGTATAGTATCCATAAGATATGGGTTGGGAGGTAAAACTCTAAAGGGTCGTATCCACCCTGCATTTGGAGGATCACTCCATTTGATCGGTTATGGGCATTCCCTGAAATCGGCTAGTCGACTTGCTTGTTTTCTCACTTTACATTGTGTGAGCCTTAAAGAGGGAGAGTTTCTCTTTCTGCACTTATGAACCTTTGGAGTTGACCACTTCAGACAAGGAACTTGAGTTCATTTTTCAATTTCTTACACTCGTCTGATAAATAGTCATAGTCCTGGTGGAAGTGGCAGTACCAAGTTTTATCCTTTTTGGAATAGTCCTCTGCAGAGCGGAGAGGCCACCTGACATAGGACTTGTTCTGAATTTGGAGCAGTGACTAGGCGCCTCGTTTAGAGGTTTATAGCTAGTAAACCTTCGTGGTTGAGAGGGTCCTTGTTAGGCTCTCTTAGGTGAGGACTGTCGGGGTGATCGACTGTACTCATTCTAAACTGGTCGATTCATCATTTGTCAAAGGCTTCAACATCTTCGATAGTGATATACTTCTTTGCACGAGTATAAAACTCATGGATGGTAGATGAGGGGTTCTTGATGATGGACGTTTTCATCCTTGATGGCCGTAGCCCCGTAAGCAGTACTGCTAATGCAATAGAGTGATATAAACTAGAGACCTTCATCATCTCGATTTTGAACTTTTCAATGAAATCTCTTAGCGGCTCAACGTCCCTTTGTCATAATGAGAGGAGGGATGTAGACTTTCTCTTGACCCCTCTATTGATGACAAGGTGTATCCCAAACTACTGTCAGAGCTGGAAAAAACTCTTGACACTGAACGAAGGGACCGAATAAAATCACGTTAGTATATTGCCCTTCAAGGTCGTCAGAAAGTATTTGCATATGGCGACATCAGACATATCTCTTGAGATCATTACAGTGAAGAAGTGGGTGACGTGATCCCTGGAATCGATAGTATTATTGTATCTCTCAAAAAAGGGAAGAAGCATGTCGCGAGGCATCAGCTCCGAGGAGATCTTGGAATCGAACAGTGAGAGACCTGTGAGATATTGAGCAGGCTCATCCTTCCTCAGGTTAACACGTTTTAACTCATTTGTCACAAGTTTTTTGACCTGTTTCCTTAGGTCGTCAGGATCATGTTGGGAAGTCATCAAAGACTCTCGGAGCTCTATGGTTCAGCCTTCGTGAGCGGTTGTGACACGATCCGTGAGAGGAGGATTGTGCTCCCCGTCTGAGGATGCGGTTGAGTTCTTCCAACTACTTGCTCATATTTTGTATCCTAAACTCCAATCTCTCTACCTAGGGTCGGATGGCCCTTTTTGGAGAGACAGGAGCAACGAGTGGTGCCGATGACTTTGGCGGCTAACTGGAGGTTAAATCTCAGGTGGACCAATAACAATAAGAACTCCTGTGGGGTTGTTTGCTGCAGGTTATGCACTATTTGTCAGGGTGGTAGCATAACCTTCCATCAAGGACGTGGCTGTGGAAGTAGCTCTAGTCATTTTTTGGGAAGGCATGTTCTCTTGACAAAGCGGTTTGGGACAAAATTCTTTCTAGTCTATTCCTACAGACAGTGTCAATTTGTTGGAGGTCGGTTTGACTCCACAGATAATAGCTCTGCTAACTTGAACAGGATAACTTGGCCAACTGAGTCTTGATTGATGAGACCTCCTCCAACGAGGGAGATTCCGACATTCAAGTTAGAGAACGGTTTTCGAAGAGAGAGAAATAGACCGAAAGAAAACTCTATATGTCTTTGTGTGCTATATATAGATCTCGAGAACATACCTGATCGGTTGGTTTAATGATGTTTATATAGCCTCAACGTATGAGAGTTGTATGCATGTGAGATGTTAAAACCCTAGTTTTCTTATGTAAGTGTCATGAGATTATGGGGATCACAGTGAAAGTTTCCTAAAGATTTCATATGCCATCGGTTAGGAAAGTTGAGATCGTTGTGAAGATTCTTTTTCTTATGGCTATGATGGAAGGTCTTTTTTCCATTTATGTAAAATTCTCTTCGTATTTGTAGGAGAAGTGAATATTACCTTATCAAATCGAGTGATGACCGCCGAGCACCAAGGAGGTGTAGGGATTGATCAATCTTGATATCGAGCAAAATCTGATCGGTGGATATCGAGAGGGAGTGGGCCATGCCTACCCATTTGAGATGTAAATTCCATGTTGATAGCACGCTTCGGTTGGATCATGTCTCTTGGGCTATTGATTCGAAGGGTCTCAAGCCTCGGGATAATAAGCTTTCGGGCTGATAAGACGGTTGACCGATTATATGGATACTGACAAGATCGATAACGGGCTCTTGATAGCCATTCAACAAGTTAAGAGCTAGCCTTGGGTCCAATATGATTTGAACTGTTTTGACTATGTACCATCAGCCCCATTCGATTTTTTAAGTATGAAATGAGAACCTTATCTATAAGTGGCATGTGAATGGGCAATCATAGATTTGAATAAATATTTTATTTCAATTTATTAGAACCAGCCCAGGATGAATAGGAAGTTAACCAGAGAACTTTTTGACAACCTAATAGATAAATAACAAAAGATAAAATTTAAATGAATAGGGAAAATAAAATGACAAAATATAAAATAAAGAAAAAGACAAAATTTAAGTGATTCGATCAAAAAAACCTACGTTCTCGGGTGAGAGAGGAGAAGAATTTATTATCAAAGAAGAAGACCACAAATGCCTTAGGAAAGTATTCTTAGGCCCAAATGATCATCATACAAAAGAGATAACAAAATGAAATTTTAAAAGATCACAACATATTTTACTAATTTACTTGAATTGATGATGTTTTTTCGTCCATAACCAAGGCCACTTATTTATACATGAAGATTTAAAGATGGCTTTTGTGAACAAGTAATGTGGGATTGAACTATGAGAGAGAGAAAGCCCCCCTCTCCAATCGATTTGGGACAAGGAAACTCTAGATGGATGAACCACCTTAACAAATCTCCACCTTGGCGAATTCTAATATTAACAAATAACAAATCTACTCCATGTTCTCTATATAATCCCCAATGGGTTAAACAACAACAGCGGATACCAAACAAAACAAATCCAAATACTGTTTGAATTTGTAGACTGAATGAGGTTTTATAAACAAATCTGCGAAATTGTCGTCTGAACTCGAATAAATGATTACGCACACCATACTGTCAACTATACTAAAATATGGAGCCTGTGCCATAAAATCCTCCTCTTCAATTGATTGTATTACTTCAGTAGCAAATAGCCGAAAAAGATTAACAAACAGAGTATTTACGAACTTAGCATTTTTCATGCCAAAACTTTCAAAATAATTATTCCAAATCAAGAATAATTTTTCAACTCCATGATCTCTCTTAATTTATAAATCAAAAATTTTCTTAACTGCTCCCAAATTTTTCATAACAAATTCACTGTTTAACTGCAATTTAAGAGTGAACATTTTTGACAAATTCTTGATAACAACAAACATGTTATCAGCATAAGATAGCAAATAAACAAATAACTCATCATTTAACTTCTGAAAAAAACAAAACTGTCAAACATGTTTCTCAAATAACCATAAATGAAGGTCAATAAATACCTGATACCTTCGTTAAACTGAACACGAGATAGTCTCCACAAATCTAAACAAATGTCATAATCAAACACTGATGATGCTACTGCAACTGAACCAATAATAATAGATCCCTGTAAAGAATATAATTTATCAGATCTGTAAACTTTCATAACAACAAGAGCATCATAAAATATATTTATAACTCCACCTTCAGCCGTGTATCTGCACCCAAAAGCCTCTAAGGTGTCTAAAAAGATGATATTTTTCTTCAAATTAGAAATATGTCTAATATCAGTGAGCGCCCTCATAATACCATCATACATTTTAATTCAAACTGTACCCTTACCAACAAAATTAGAAACAATATCGTTTTCCATAAAAACAATTCTACCGTTAACAGATTCATAAATGAAAAATAAATTGCTGTTGATGTCAGGCCCCGATCCGTGATCCAGAAGCCGTGAACAGTCGCCCGTTACCTCAGACACCGGCCCAACCCCGCCACTATCCTCAAGATAATGCAAGACTAATCATAAACAGTTACAAATATTTTATTAGTATTTAAATACAAAAGTCTTCAAATATATATATACTGCAAATGAAAGTTCCTTGATTTCATACAGTCATTCTAATATGATCAACTAATATCCTCAAAGATACAGCAGAAGTTCCATACCGTGATACGTCTATAACGGTAGTCTCTGAAATTTGCGTACGTCGATGTCTATCAACATGTCCCTCTAAATACTATCTCTGTAAAATTTAAGGGAGTGGGGGTGATTAAAATTATTTACTCAGTGAGTGAATAATCGTAATATGTAGTTAATAAATAGTGTAAAAATGGAGTATTAAAACCATATATATATAAATATACTTTATACCATATTTCAAGTACGTATGACAATTTCAAACATATTTCTCTAGCATCATCATCCATAAGACATATGCATCTAATTTTTTTGTCATAAATCGTAGAGTCATGCCAAAACAATCTCTCAGCAAAGGTCTGCCTCGACCAATGACGAGCCACCAAGGGTTTTTCTTTTAAACGGATAAATGACCCTAACCTTGGCGTTGGCATCGGACCTCCCCAAGTGCTAGACTGAAACGTCATTCAGTCCTCCCCTTTCAGTTCAACTTGGGTAGTCCGAAAATCTAGTATCGTATACACGCCACCTAACCATGTGTAGTGTCTGCGTCACGATGACATCGCAACCGTGCGATTATCTATAGAATGAGACGAGTCTGCTATAGCATACGAGGCGAGTCTGCGTGGGACAACGCCTATTGTATCATAATATCATGACTATAAGTACTATCCTCGATCTACGATCAAGGGGATTCAGATACTAATACCCGAGAACCTAGCCTCGTATCAAAATCATCAATCAAACAATCGTGCTATATAAATTAAGGAAAATTATGAAATCTGATACGTCATGTATTTTCATATAAATATCATTAAAGTATATTTCATGATTCAAACACAGCACTTATATTTTTCATCAAAATTCATGGATATATATTTAAAAGAAATTTTTGGGTTACTCCATTTATCACAAAATCAATACCAAACTATTTAACAAGTCATTTCATAATTCATTTAACAAATCATGCTTTGAAAATGATAAAACATGGTTTTGCTTATTAACTACATGGCAACAGTAAGACCCACTCACATGTACGGGAAGGGTACACCACTTCCGTAAAAACTTGTTACTTAGCTGAGTCGCCCATCGAGTGTAGTTTAATCGTCTACTCCTAAGACAACAACATATATATGTCAATTCCCCCTATTTTTTTCAATAATTTCATCTAAATTTGATTTAGTCCGATTCCAATTTACCCTAATTTGTTTAAACCCATACATCTATAATTCAATTTTTTTTCAAGTTCTACTCTTGCGCAGTCTTAGAAAAAATATCATAACTTTCTTGATATAACTTGGAATTGGGTAATTCAAATTGCTAATTAAATCTAAGACATATATCTATATTTTTCATGTTCAACTCATCTCCAAATTCCTATTGCATGAATTTATAGAATTTTTATAACTTTTCAGTCTAAGTTCCTAAAACTAATTCTGTACAGTTTTGGGAGAATATTCATATCTCTCTATTTACCTCTCCAATTTAATTTATTCTTATCTCAAATTGAAGATAAGATATAAATATAAAATTTTCTAGTTTAGACCATTCTCAGATTTTAAACATAAGATTTTATCAAATTCCATTTTCATCTCAGTTTCGATTTTAAGACTACTTCTGCACAATTTTAGTAAAAATATCATAACTTTCTGCATACTACTCTGATGCTAGTGAATTTTATCTCATTTTACAGATAAGACTGAGATCTAAAAGTTTGATGTTTTGAGTGTTCCTTAATTCTGTCCATAAGTTATCTTAATATTTAAATCAATTTACTAGTCGTGCACAGGACAGTGAATATAACATCTATTTTTATATTTTCTTCTAAAAATCGCCATAATTTCATTTTTTTAATGAAAAATTTTGCACCATAGCTCATTTTAAAGCTTAGGGAGTCTAGTTTTTCCAGAATCAAACCAATCAAAATTTTGATCATCACAGGATAAGATATCATAGAATCACTACAGCTCATTGACCATGCTAGTTTATTTGAACAAACCTACTTCATGAGATCAATTTAATCTAATGTATACTTAAAGAAGAATGTATTACATCTTTAATAAGATCTTGACATCCAAATATTCATCACCAACACCATTCTTTAGCACTTGATCACTACATCTTGCAACACATATACATCAACATAAAAAAAAAATCTCTACATCATGCTAATGCTATCTAAACAATTAAAATTTTACTAACTAAAGATTTTTCTTATCTCTTCAACACCTCAAGTGCTTGGATGAACACAAGAAATCCTCTATTTTCTTACTAAAAATTTCGTCCAAGTGAGGTGAATGGAAGAGAAAATGAATAAAATAGTTGGTTTTGGTTTTTATATAAACTAAATCAACATAACTTGACCATTGATTTATTTTGCATGCTTTATCTCATCCTACACTTGTCAAGACTCCTCTGTATACTTGAAATGACAGAAAGCAACCACCATGCATTCAAAGGAAGTGTCAAATTCGGCCAAGAGGAAAGAAGACATAAGAAACCACTAAAAAAACCCTTCCAATTACATTTCATGTATCATTTTGTTCTTTACAAGCAAATTTCTTCAAACTTTGGTAGTGGAATGTTCTATGTGGCCACTAAGTGTGCTATTGGCCAATGGTTGATCTCCAATTTTCATTCAATGGCTAATTTTGCAACTTAATCCCTTAAGTTTTCATATTTATACTTTAGTCCCTGAACTTTCCAAAATTGTAAATTTGACCATATGGGATTTTTAATCTGAAATTTTTTTAAATTTTCAAATTCACTTCTTTATGATTATACTTAAATGTTTTGACTTTCGTTAGCCATTTTTAGTGATTTTAGGGTTTGCCGGCACTTTTCGAGAAAGTTTTCGGCTTACCGATAAAATTTTCGATTTAAGCGATTTTAAGGGTAAAGTTTTAGAAATTTCAAATCATGTGTCTCAAAATAGATGCAATATCATATATATAAATATGAGGAGATTAATAATACACCGAGAATCGATGTTATAGTTAAAACACATGTAATAAGAACAAACTGAATCCAAAATCCATTCATTTTTATATCTTATTCTATCATCAGTTATACAGAAAATATCTTAATTTTCCTCATCTGCATCAACACTAGTCTCGACAATTTTAGTGTTTTTCTCATCAAATTTTTCCTTTTGTTTATTTTTTTAATTTAAAACAATTGAACTTAATGTATCCTAATTTGTGACAATAATTGCACATCAAATTTTTATACTTAGATCTACTATTCTCAAATTCTTTTTTATTAGTTCTGCCATTAACAACCAAGCAATCAGGTTGACCATTATTAATTTTCCCAGTAATATCCCTATCAATCTACTCTTTAGATTTTAAAACAGATTTTATTTTCTGATACGAAATGATTTTTTTACCATAAATCATAGTATTACGAAAATATTTAAAAGATTGGGAAAGAAAACACAATAACAAAAGGGTCATATTCTCATCATCAATTTTTTAATATATATTCTCCAAATTCATAATAATAGAATCAAATTTATCAAGATGAGAGAGTATAGATATACTTTCTGCCATACACAATATATACAGACTTTGTTTCAGATAAAATCTATTCTCAACTATCTTCTTCATATACAAAACCTTAAATTTATCCCACATACGTTTAGCTATGGTCTCCATAGTAACCTCCCGTAAAATCTCTCAGAGAGATTCAAAATAATCCCGAATCTCGCCCTTTTATCTATCACAATAAACTCTGAATCTGTCACATTGACTGGTTTAATCTCTACTCCCTGTAATGCTAAATCATCTCCGTCCTGAATCAGAATGACTTCCATCTTAAGTTGTCACATACCGAAGTTGACATTTCTGTCAAATTTCTCGACCACAATTTTTGTTATTGTCATATTATCAAAAAAAATAATTACCCAAAAACTTCTTTAAAATAGATAAAATAGCTTTGATATTAATTTATTAGAACCAGCTCAAGACGAATAAAAAATTAATCAAATCTTTAGCAATCCAATAAACAAATAATAAAAATAAAATTTAAATAAACTAAAAAAATAAAATAACATAATATAAAATAAAAAAAATAAAATTTACATAATTCAATCAAAAATACCTACATCTATAGGCAAAAACAAAATAAAATTTCACTATAAATAAAAGACTATAAATATCTTTAAAAAATACACTTTAAATAATCATTATACAAAAATATAACAAAATAAAGTTTTAAAATATTTTAACACATTTTAATAATTCACTTGGATTGATAGTGTTTTACTAACCATAACCAAGGCTACTTATTTCTATACGAAGGTTTGAAGATAGCCTTTGTGAACAAGTAATGTGGGATTGAGCCTTGAGAGAGAGAAAGCCTCCTCTCTCCAACCGATGTGGGACAAGGAAACTCTAGATGGATGAGCCACCTTAACACAGTTATGCTTCAATCATGACTTTCATAGATTTGAATAAATATTTGACTAGCTTGGATGGACCGGCAAAAAAAAAAAAAAGAAGTCATTTGCGTCCTTCCACTGAATTCTTGTTAGCATACTGATTCTTGCAAATTGAAAAGATACTTCTGCAGGTAGCCGAACTCTGGAAAGAGAGAGACTTGCCAGAATGTATAGCTTCTTGTCAGTTATGCCGCCCTGCTCACTTCTGTATTTCTTGTTTATTATTGTGAGTACTGCTTCTGATACTCTTACTTTGAACGGTTCCCTCGTGGATGGGCAGACCCTAGTTTCCCAGGGCAATAGTTTTGAGTTAGGTTTCTTTAGTCTTGGAAACCCAATGTATAGATACTTGGGAATATCGTACAAGAACATTTCTGTTGCGACTGTTGTGTGGGTTGCAAATGGAGACTTCCCACTATTGGATAAATCAGGAGAATTGAAGATTGGCAACGATGGAAATCTGGTTCTCTTGAACAGTACAAGAGGCATAGTCTGGTCTTCAGGTTTGTCCACCAAGGTGGATGGCACAGTTGCACAGCTCTTGGATTCTGGGAATTTGGTGTTGATGGAAACTAGCAGTGCAGACTCGGGAAACTACCTGTGGCAAAGCTTTGATTCTCAGTCAAACACTGCAATACCCGGAACAAAGTTCGGTCTCAATGTAAGAACCGGAGAAGAATGGTATTTAAGATCATGGAAGGATTGGGATGACCCATCTCCAGGAGATTTTACTTTTAAACTTGATAATCCAGAACTACCCCAGCTAATTGTCTTCAATCATGATGTGAAGAAGTTAAGATTCGGACCCTGGAACGGTGTTACGCTCATTGGTGGTGGAATCCCTACAAAAAAAATGAACCCAATCTTACCTATCACTATGGTCTCAAGTGGGGATGAACTCTATTTTTTGACAAGAACTACTTCGGACAACATCATTGCTAGGGCTTTCTTGAATGAGACAGGGCTGTTTCAGGAGTTTTACTGGGATGAGCAGACCAATCAATGGGTCGAAATTCTCATGCTGGATAAGTATAAATGCGGAAATTATGGCCTTTGTGGCTTTAATGCTCTTTGCACTGGTGATGATTCATCTATTTGTCAATGCCTAAAGGGGTTTACTCCAAGGGCACCGGAAAAATGGAAGTCTTTAGACTGGTCAGAAGGTTGTGTTAGAGTCACTAATTTGACCTGTAGCGCAGAAGATAAGTTTCTATCTCTAAAACAAGTAAATCTTCCAGATCTTTCACACTATCAGATAGGGTATACTATGCCCTTTGATGAGTGCCAGTCGAACTGCCAAAATAATTGTTCCTGTACTGCGTTTGCCATTTTAGATATAGTTGGTCAAGAGAGTCGATGTCTGCACTGGTTTGGGGCTCTAATCGACCTAAAAACGGATAATGAAGATGATTTGGTTCTCTACATCAAGGTTGCAGCTTCAGAACTTGGTATTTTGCTAATTATGTTTTATCTGTCTCTCTTTCCTTCTTTAATCTGGGGTTGAAATACCTGGCTATTAAGTGGGTTATTACTGATCAATATTTGCACTGATTGCTTTCATGCTGAAGGATTTGATAGTATTTCTAACAACAAGCGCAAGAAATGGGTCACGGTTGGTGTCCCAGCTGCAGCAGGTGTGACGCTGTTAGTATTGTCATGCTTCCCCCTCTGGTGGAAACTAAGAAAAAATGAGAAAGGATGGATGATGACTACGAAGAAAAGGGCTAAGGAACAAGGTAAGCATCCTCGGATGAGCAGGTACTAGGTTGATGGTCATTGAATTTTCATCTTACTGCTCCCTGGTCAAACAATTAACGTCCGTATTCCATACATCAAAATTGATAGGATGAGAGTCTTGTTTCTTCCAAACTAGGACCCCTTAGAAAGAAGCATGATTTGGGTTTGCTTTAAATATTTCATCCCGTGACTTTTTTAAATTTACTGTTTTGAAGTTTTTGACTCCAATAAGAAATTTCATCATATTTTCGACATTGGATCTCGTCCTATATGTTATATTTTCTTCGGTATATGATTTGGCTTCAGTGTATCCCTTCAGTGACTCCAATAAGAAATTTACTATTATATTTTTTGGACCCAAAGACGTTTCAGATGCACTCCCGTTTAATCTCGCTTTCATTCTTAATTTTTCTATTATTCCTGATGACAATTTTGCAGGTAACGGCATAAACCTTGAAGACTCTGAATGTAGGAGTCATGAAGAAGATTTGGACTTGCCACTGGTTGATTTTGACACCATCAAAGCCATCACTTGTAACTTTGCTGACTCCCAAAAAATTGGCCAAGGAGGTTTCGGCCCTGTATATAAGGTAAATCCCACAGCCCCTTTCTATCATACTTGGGTTTTGTTGACTGTTAGCAAACTGCACTGTACTTGGGTTTAGGCCTATTACTCGATAACTGTTAGCAAACTACATTTTGACCAAATGTGAACCTACAATCTGGAATTGGTAGATATGGAAGAACCCAAAGTAGAAGAAAGAGGCCAAGCCTAAGTTTGATTTCTTGTTTTTATAATGCTTCACCTTGCCCGCAGGAGTTACAAGTTGAGATACTAAAGATCATCTTAGTTTCATATTGAGTGGATATTCAGTCACGCATTTCATGGGTATCCTCAAGTTCGCATAATTACTTAGAGATTGTTTTAGTTTTAGGATTTTGATTGTGTGGGAATTAAGACTACTCTTGATAGCGAAGTGGGATATTTCCGACTCCCAAATGATAATAGATTTTCTCAAGATAAGTAACTAGCTTTTGTGTCCACTTTAGGTTACATGTGAGGATTCACCTCACCATTCGGTGTACATTTGCACCCTGCGTTGTCTCTCATTTGCTATGTTAGGTACCTCAATGATGTAGAAAACTAAATTATGGGATGTTAGGCACGACTTAAATGAGCTTCTTTCTAGGTAAAGCTATTTTTGCTGCTCTTGATAGTGATGGATTGTCAACAATGAACACTAAGACGAATATTCAAAACTATGGTCCGGTTCTTAGACTACACCTCGTAAACTGTAATGCTGAGAAAATTGAAAGGAGATCAGTCGTAATTCTGAAACGAAAAGAGATGTTGACCAGTAAAAGTCTGACAATGATGCAATTGCTTTCCATTCAGTGATCTATTCCATACCAGCATTTTGATGCTATAAAATTTTCATAGGCTAAGCTACATACTGGACAAGAAATAGCAGTGAAAAGGCTTTCCAAGAATTCAAGACAGGGCCTTACAGAATTCAAGAATGAGGTCATTTTGATTGCCAAACTCCAGCACAGAAATCTTGTTGGACTTTTGGGGTGTTGCATTCAGAATGAAGAGCAAATACTCATTTATGAGTATCTGCCTAATGGAAGTTTAGATTCTTATGTCTTTGGTTTGCACTCTCAACTGCTTACTCCATTTTCATTTTTTCATTTCTGGTTTGTTTTGCATCAAGCTTGTACTTAAGGAAATTAGTGTCCTTACCTTTTTACCTCCTCCATTTTGCTTGTTTGTGTTACTAACTCTATGGCATGCATGTCAGATCCTGAACGAGGTCATTTGCTAAATTGGCAAAAAAGATTTGACATTATATTGGGGATTGCTCGAGGGCTTGTTTATCTTCATAGGGATTCAAGATTAAGAATTATTCACCGGGATCTTAAGGCTAGTAACATTCTATTAGATGGTGACTTGAACCCCAAAATATCAGATTTTGGCATAGCCAAAACATTTCAAGGGGAACAAGCCGAAGGAGTAACAAGAAGGGTCATTGGAACATAGTGAGTTTATTATTTCATTTGTTTATGGCTTTATTAAACTTCATGAAGTTAAAAATGTTTGATCATTTGCATGCAGTGGTTACATGTCCCCAGAGTACGCCATAGATGGACTTTTCTCGATTAAGTCGGATGTTTTTAGCTTTGGTGTTCTAGTGCTGGAGATTACAAGTGGCAAGAGGAACCGGGGATTTAGTCATCCGCATCACGACCTCAGCCTTTTGGGACATGTAAGCATCTCAGTGGTTTCTTATAGCATTAGATGCAGTTATTTGTGACTAAAGCAAGTAGTGATTCATGTAGATGCTGCTCAGACACTACATTGTTTACATGTTTGTGTGTTGCATTTATATGCTTGCTAATGCATGCTTTTGTTTTTTTCTTGAAGTTAATCATGTTATGTTCTTCTTTAGGCTTGGAATCTTTTTAATGAAGGAAAAGCTTTGGAGCTGTTAGATCCATCAATAAGGAGCTTACCCTCGATGTCAGAAGTTTCAAGGTGCATACAGATTGGCCTGCTATGTGTGCAACGCCATGCAAAAGATAGACCAACAATGTCTTCTGCACTGTCGATGCTGGACAGCGAGAATGCATTGTTGCCTCAACCCAAGGAACCTGATTTTTATTCAGAAAGATCTATTACTGAATTATCAACTTATGAAGTACCTATTACTGGTAATGAGCTAACAATTACATTTGGCGAGGGTAGATAAATAGATCAATTCATTAATGTGTAACATATTCACAGACGGGTTCTGTTATTTAAAAGCAGAGAATGTTTTTTCTTCACTGAGGTGAAGGATGCCATTGCTCAACACAATTTCTACGTTAAAAGTGAATCTTCGGAGATTTTGATTGTTTAATATTCTCGAGATAAGTGTGTCTAAATATTGAGGTTGTACCCTATCTATTTAGTGCGGGTCACTTCTGTCCATGGCAAATTTCAACACAACTAGTACTTCCAGTGTACTTCTCCTTTACTGCCTAATTTGTGTAGTAGCTGACTTTCTTATGAATCAGCCCAGTCACAAGAAGAAGATCAAGCGAATCAAAAATCACTAATTAGGGTATTGTCGCACAACGTATTAACACAACATGTGAATTTAGTATGACTAAAACTAGTCACAGTAAGTATTCTATCTGAATTTACGTGACAATATGTTTGAGCATATGTATTAGACTCTTATTATAATATAAGATTTGACCAATTTAATTTTTAATTCATTAGATCCATATAGTATTAAAATCTTATTATCATTCTGTTATATTCAACATATGTAAAATTAATCGTAAATTTAGAACACTCAATTTAATTTGTGATGTTTAAAAAAAAAAACACCTTCGTATCTTGACTTTTCATATAAAACAAAATAAAAATAATAATAACAAATGAATAAGAAAATGTAAACATTTAATGCAGCATATCTGAATTTTTTTAAAAAATATATATATTTTTTTGGGTAAGAAAAAAAAAATATTTTTTTAGAGGTAAAACTAAGGAACTACTTAGCTTGGGCTTGGAAATGATGGATTGAAATCATTCTTGGCCCATTAATGTGGCCCATTAATAGAGTTCATCTGCTCTGGATATGTTCTACCAAATTACAATAATGTCCTCAGAAAGACCGGACTTAACTGAGCTGAAACCCTTTCGTCTACCTCCTGTTTTCTCTTCTTTCAAATGGCACACTCTTCAATTTCATCAACAGAAATCAAGAAACCTGGAATTCAACCCAAAAAAAAAAAAAATGGCACACTCTTACGCTAACGATTTCATTTCAAAGAAACATCATCTTTTTTGTTCATGTAAAGGGAAAGTCTTCATGATTCTTGGGCCTCAATTTTTTCTTAAAATCAAATATTCTCTCTCTGTCTGTCTGTCTATCTCTCTATCTCTGGAGACCATGAGATTTGTTGCTATAAGTTTTTTTTTTTCTTTTTCTTTTTTGATGAACTATGAAGAAGGCCCCAAGAAACGTCTACTAATTTTGTATTTTCATTGTCACTGTTGTTTGAAAAAATTAGTCGTCATCCTTATGAAGATGACCTCAAATGGGTATTCGTTGATCGACTCCCAAGAAAAGCCTTCCGATAAATCCCATTATTATATTTCTCATCGAGTCAAACCCTGCTCAAAAAACGTCTGAAGTAGCTCCTTCTTCATTATTATGCTTCACCATCTGTACTTCAACCATGTCTATTTAGCTTTTTTGAACAATGTCCTCCAAACCCATCATTTTCCTAATCTCATTTACACAGTTTTCTTGGATATACCTCATCTTTAGACTCCTAATTTTTCACCCTTGGTTCACATTTCTTCAATTTTCTGAATTTTATAATTTATCTTAGATTAATTAGATTTATCTAGTTTAGATTATTAAAATTAATGATACTTCTTTTGTCCAAATAAGTCTTCATTCTTCTGCAGTGGCTAAGTGACTTAATATTGTAATCCTTGTAACTCTGCTGAGCTTGAGTATGAAAGCAGTAGTTTCTTAGAAATTCTGTGAGTTTTGGTGGCAAAAAAGTGCAAAGGTTATAGTTCAATCAATCATCAAACTTGACTTTTCTTTCAAGTTTAAGACATTCAATGGTACTATGACTTTTAACGGTTGTCTTGGAAAATAAACATGTTCACTCTCTCTCCCTCCCTCTCTCTCTCTCTGTCTCTGTTTTTTTTTTTTTTTAAGAGATTGGAAAATTTATTATTTATAACTGAGGCTGCAAAGTTCTTTTGGCAAAATTTTCTGTGGGGATGCCCAATGAAAATTTTTTCTACTAAGAATGATGTAAATTTTTCCTTTGACGCCCTTTGAATTTTATTTCAGTTTGCAAATTTTTATACATCGATTAATACTATTCATATATTTTGATTGAACAAAAATATCCGAATAACCAAGTGACATGAGCAAAATATCCAAAGGAATTTGGCGTTTCCACGTATGTAGGAAATTCTATACATTGGTCCCCAATCTATTTATTGCGTATGAAATGAGAAGCTTCTCTGTAAGTGGCACGTGGTAACGCTTCAAGCATGACTGGGAGAGTTGAGTAATTGTTTGACTGGCTTGAATGGAACAGCAAAAGAAAAGGAAAGTCAACTGCGTTCTTCCACTGAATTCTTGTTAGCATAACGATTGCTTGCAAATTGAAATGATGCTTCTGCAAGGAGCCTAACTCCGAAAGAGAGAGACTTACCAGAATAAATATTTTCTTGTCTGTTATGTTGTCCTGCCCACTTCTTTATTTCTTGTTTATTATTGTGAGTACTGCTTCTGATACTCTTACTTTGAATGGTTCCCTCATGGATGGGCAGACCCTAGTTTCCCGGGGCAATAGTTTTGAGTTGGGTTTCTTTAGTCTTGGAAAACTAATGCAAAGATACTTGGGAATATCGTACAAGAACATTTCTGTTCCGACTGTTGTGTGGGTTGCAAATGGAGACTTCCCACTATTGGATAAATCAGGATTATTGAAGATCGGCAAGGATGGAAATCTTGTTCTCTCGGACAGAACAAGAGGCATAATCTGGTCTTCAGGTTTGTCGTGAATGGCACACTTGCACAGCTCTTGGATTCGGGGAATTTGGTGTTGATGGAAAGCAGCAGTGCAGACTCGGGAAACTACCAGTGGCAAAGCCTTGATTCTCCGTCAAACACCGCAATACCTGGAAGAAAGATGGGTCTCAATGTAAGAACCGGAGAAGAATGGTATTTAAGATCATGGAAGGATTGGGATGACCCATCTCCAGGGGATTTTACTTTAAAACTTTACAATCCAGAACTACCCCAGCTAGTTCTCCGCAATCAGGATGTGAAGAAGTTAAGAATGGGACCCTGGAACGGTGTTAGGTTCATTGGTGGTGGAATCCCTACAAAAAAAAATGGACGCAGTCTTATCTGGCAATATGGTCTCAAGTGGTGATGAACTCTATATTTTGATAAGAACTACTTCCAACAACATCATTGCTAGGGCTTTCTTGAATGAGACAGGGCTGTTTCAGGAGTTTTCCTGGGATGAGTGGACCAATCAATGGGTCGAAATTTTCATGCTGGATAAGTATAAATGTGGAAATTGTGGTCTTCGTGGCTTTAATGCTCTTTGCACTGGTGATGATTCATCTATTTGTCAATGCCTAAAGGGGTTTACTCCAAAGGTACCGGAAAAATGGAAGTCTCTGGACTGGTCTGAAGGTTGTGTTAGAGTTACTAATTTGACCTGTAGTGCAGAAGATAAGTTTCTATCTCTAGAACAAGTAAATTTTCCAGATCTTTCACACTATCAGATGGAGTATGCTATGCCCTTTGATGAGTGAAAGTTGAAGTGCCATAATAATTGTTCTTGTACTGCATTTGCCATTCTAGATATAGTTGGTCAAGAGAGTCGATGTCTGCACTGGTTTGGGGATCTAATCGACCTAAAAAAGGATAATGAAGATGATTTGGTACTTTACATCAAGGTTGCCGCTTCAGAACTTGGTATTTTGCTGAATATGTTCTCTCTCTCTCTCTCTCTCTCTCTCTCTCTCTCTCTCTCTCTCTTTCCTTTTTTAATCTGGGGTTGAAATACTTGGCTATTAAGCCGATTATAATTGATCAATATTTGCACTGATTATTTTCATGCTGAAGGATTTGATCGTATTTCTAGCATCATGCTGAAGGATTTGATCGTTTTTCTAACAACAAGGGCAAGAAATGGGTCATGGTTGGTGTCCCAGCTGCTGCAGGTGTGATACTGTTAGTATTGTCATGCTTCTCCCTCCGGTGGAAACTGAGAAAAAATGGGAAAGGATGGATAATGACCACAAAGAAAAGAGCTAAGGAACAAGGTAAGCATCCTCGGATGAGCAGGTAATAGGTTGACGGTCATTGAATTTTCATCTTACTGCTCCCTGATCAAACAATTAACGTCTGTATTCCATACATCAAAATTGATAGGATAAGAGTCTTGTTTCTTCCTAACTAGGACTCCTTTAGAAAGGTGTATGATTTGGCTTTGCTTTAAATATTTCATTTCTTTTAAATTTACTGTTCCGAAGTTTTCGATTCCAATGAGAAATTTCATCATATTTTCAACATTGTTTATCATCCTATATGTTATATTTTCTTCAGTTTATCCCTTTTGTAATCCAGGACCCAAAGACATTTCTGATGCACTCCTGTTTAATCAAACTCACTTTCATTCTTAAATTTTTCTATTCTTCCTGATGAAATTTTTGCAGGTAATGGCATAAACCTTGAAGACTCTGAATGTAGAAGTCATGGAGAAGATTTGGACCTGCCTCTGGTTGATTTTGACACCATCAAAGCCATCACTTGTGACTTTGCTGACACCCAAAAAATTGGCCAAGGTGGTTTCGGCCCTGTATACAAGGTAAATCTCACAGCCCTTTTCTATCTTACTTGGGTTTTATTGACTGTTAGCAAATTGCACTGTACTTGTGTTTTGGCCTATTCCTCGATAACTGTTAGCAAGCCACATTTTCATCAAAATGTGAACCTACAGTCTGGAATTGGTAGATATGGAAGAACCCAAAATAGAAGAAAGAGGCCAGGCCTAAGTTTGATTTCTTGTCTTTATAATGCTTCACCTTGCCAGAAGGAGTTACAAGTTGATTCTAAATATCATCTTAGTTTCATATTGAGTGGATATTCACTCACACATTTGATAGGTATCCTCAACTTTGCATAAGTAGTTAGAGATTATTTTAGTTTTAGGATTTTGATCGTGTGGGAAATAAGAGTACTATTGACAGCCAAGTGGCATATATCAAGAATTGACTCCCCAATGACGACAGATTTTTTCAAGATAAGTAACTGGCTTTTGTGCCCACTTTAGGCCACATGTGAGGATTCACCTCATCATTTGGTGTCGATCTGCACCCTGCATTGTCTCTCATTTGCTGTGTTAGGTACCTCAATGATGTAGAAAACTAAATTATTGGATGTTAGGGACATGACTTAAATGAGCTTGCTTTGTATGTAAAGCCATATTTGCTGCTCTTGATAATGATGGATTGTCAACATTGAACACTATGGACGAATATTCAAAACTACGGTCTGGTTCTTACACTAAGCCTTGTAAACTGTAATGCTGAGAAAATTGAAAGGACAGTTCAAAATTCTGAAATGAAAAGAGGAGATTTTGATCAGTAAAAGTCTGACAACGATGCATATGCTTTCCATTCAATGATTTTATTCCCTACCAGCATTTTGATGCTATAAGATTTTCATAGGCTAAGCTACATGCTGGACAAGAAATAGCAGTGAAAAGGCTCTCCAAGAATTCAAGACAGGGCCTTACAGAATTCAGGAATGAGGTCATTTTGATTGCCAAACTCCAGCACAGAAATCTTGTTGGACTTTTGGGGTGTTGCATTCAGAATGAAGAGCAAATACTCATTTATGAGTATCTGCCTAATGGAAGTTTAGACTCTTATATCTTTGGTTTGCACTCTCAACTACTTACTCCGTTTTCATTTTTTTTTTTATTTCTGGTTTGTTTTGCATCAAGCTTGTCCTTAAGGAAATTAGTGTCCTTAACTTTTTACCTCCTCCATTTTGCTTGCTTGTGTCCTAACTCTATGGCACGCATGTCAGATCCTGAACGAGGTCATTTGCTAGATTGGCAAAAAAGATTTGACATTATTTTGGGGATTGTTCGAGGGCTTGTTTATCTTCCTAGAGATTCAAGATTAAGAATTATTCATTGGGATCGTAAGGCTAGTAACATTCTATTAGATGGTAACTTGAACCCCAAAATATCAGACTTTGGCATAGCTAAAACTATTCAAGGGGAACTAGCCGGAGGAGTAACAAGAAGAGTCATCGGAACGTAGTGAGTTTATTATTTCATTTGTTTACGGCTTTATTAAACTTCATTGAGTTAAAAATATTTGATCATTTGCATGCAGTGGTTACATGTCCCCAGAGTACGCCATAGATGGACTTAGTCGGATGTCTTTAGCTTTGGTGTTCTAGTGCTGGAGATTATAAATGGCAAGAGGAACAGGGGATTCAGACTTCCACATCACAACCTCAGCCTTTTGGGTCATGCAAGCATCCCAGTGATTTCTTAGAACATTAGATGCTATTACTTGCGACTAAAGCAAGTATTGATTTCGTATAGATGCTGCTCAGACAACTACATTGTTTTACATGTTTGTGTGCTGCATTTATATGCTTGCCAATGCATGATTTTTTATGTACTTTCGTTTTTTCCTTAAAGTTAATCATGTTATGTTCTTCTTTAGGTTTGGAATCTTTTTAATGAAAGAAAAGCTTTGGAGCTGTTAGATCCATCGATAAGGAGCTTATCCACAATGTCGGAAGTTTCAAGGTGCATACAAATTGGCCTGCTATGTGTGCAATGCCACGCAAAAGATAGACCAACAATGTCTTCTGCACTGTGGATGCTGGACA
Source organism: Dillenia turbinata (assembly GCA_037126225.1). Classification (NCBI taxonomy): domain Eukaryota; kingdom Viridiplantae; phylum Streptophyta; class Magnoliopsida; order Dilleniales; family Dilleniaceae; genus Dillenia; species Dillenia turbinata. The sequence continues at coordinate 2,633,981 of JBAMMX010000001.1, forward strand.
GCGAGAATGCATTGTTGTCTCAACCCAAGGAATCCGGTTTTTATTCAGAAAGATCTATTACTGAATTATCAACTTATGAAGCACCTATTACTGGTAATGAGCTAACAATTACATTTAGTGGGGGCAGATAAAAGGAACAATTCATTCATGTGTAATATATTCAGGACAATAAAATGCAATTGTTAAGAATATTTGCTTTTGCCCAAAATGCTATTAATTCTCAGCTTTTACTAATATTAATTATAATATAATATAAGATTTGGTGTATTTAATTTTTAGTTCTTTTGATCCATATATATATATTTATTTATTTGATGAATGATATTTGAATAGCTATGGGGCCCAACAATTTAGGGACTTCGTTTTTTCATTTTTAAAACTCAAACTCTAGATTTTGGTTAAAGGATTCTAATGTTCTATCTTAGACTCCGAGGTCATTAGTATCCTTATAGTATCATTAAGTGGATTTTGTAACTCTTATTCTTATTTTATTATACTCAATATAAGGACAAATTAGTCATAAATTAGGATTGTCTATTTTAATTTGTGATGTCAAAAAGGGGTACCTTCATATCTTGAATTTTTACATAAAATAAAATAAACAAAATAATGACAAATGAATAAGAAAATACAAACATTTAATATAACCTTTCAATTTTTTTTTTTTTAAATGTATTTTATGTAGAACTACTTAGCTTGGGCTTTGAAAATGAGGGACTGAAATGAAATCATTCTTCCATGTATAAAAGAAGTCCACTTAGGTCTATGCAGAATATAAGATGGGTTTTGGCCCATTAATGTGGGCCGCACTAGGTTTCCTTAACTATTTTTGTTTGGATCGAGCCCATCTATTCTGTGTATGATCTTCCAAATTACAATAATGTCTTCAAAAGGACTAGACTGAACTGAGCTGAAACCCTTTCGTCTTCCTCCCGTTTTCTCTGCTTTCAAACGCCAAACTCTTCCGCTAATGATTTCATTTGAAAAAACATCATCTTTTATGTTCATGTAAAGGGAAAGTCTTCAAATTCTTGCGCCTCAATTTTTTCTTAAAATCAAATACTCTCTGTCTCTGATTTAAGCTAGCTTCCATTTTTTGAAAATACTGGGTTTTCTTTTGACCCACTTTTTTATTTTATTTTTTCCCAAATCCGCAATGACTATATAGAGGGTCAGAAGTCAGAACCCAAATGGGTCTCCGCAAAATTTAAATTTTTTGATTTCCACGAGGATTGCTAGGATAAACTTTCGTTTCCCACACTTTTAACTTTATTTTGAAGTTTTGATAATTACAAAAACAATATCAAATTTTACGAGAAGCGAAAAGAAAAAATTACAATAAGATTTAGAGAGAGGCGTTGTTAGAGAAAACATAATGAATCAAAATTTCAATAAGACTGTCAGAGGATGCTCCGATGGTAAAGACTCCGATACTCAAGTCAGAAAGAGTGATTTTTGATAGCAAAGAAATGGACTGACAACAAGAGAGAGAGAGAGAGAGCTGGTTTGTTATGATTTGTGCGTCAAGTGTGGGGCTCTCAGAGAGAGTACTTGGATTTCAGTATGTTAAAGACTTCTATACGGGGCACCGCAAGAGTTATATGTTTTCAGAGTGTTACAACCCTAGTTTTCTTACAAGGAGATCGAAAGATTTGGGAATTTCATAGTTAAATATTCCGAAAGATACATAATTTTTATCACTTAGGAAATTTGGTGATACGGAGAGATCCCTTCCCTTATCGATTAAATTCTAAAACTTCCTTCTTTATCTAGGAGATACGTTTCACGTTTAAATAAGAAACAAAAGGTCGTTGTGAGGTTTAGTCCAATATTACCTTTAGCCAATGTGATCGGTTCCTTAGATAGCACTTACTCATCGGCTAGGGACCTACGTTCGGGCTTGCCGATCATTGTTACGCGATTAAGGTATATCACGATTTCTGACAATATATCCTAGTCGAGTGTTGTGTATAGTGCAGAACAAGTGTTGATCTTACGAAAATATTATATATTACCAAATATAAAATACCTTATTTAAGTTGGACAAAACGAATCAAGATAACAAAAATAAAATCTACGAAAATATTAAAAATAGAAATATTGATAAATGAAAACCCAAATTTTATAAAACCCTAATATATCGATTTCAATTTTAAAAATCAATTCAAGACAAATAACATACAAGGACTGAAAAACCTAAGAAAATCTAGTTGGCATGGAAAAATTTTTCAAAACTCAAGAAATTCAATAAAAATCAAGATTACTAAATAAAAATGTTCTAATTTCTAAAAAAATAATGTCCTACAAATCAGAATGAAATAAATAAAATACTTAAAAATGAAAATACAATGCATCCCCCACACTTAATCCAAACATTATTCACAATATAAATCAATTTAAAATCAAGAGAAGAAAATAAAAAGACTTCCCTGATTAAGTCGGGGAACTTGCAGCTTTCTCTTTAACAATTTCTCTTTTCATAAATCTTCACAGTATGTCCATTTATTGCATCATACAATGCCTTTGTCATTCTCTTGTCAATTATCGCATTCCAATATGCAAACTTGATCTTTGAAATCTCTTCAAGTTTTTTCTTGTTAGTAATCTCTTCTTTGAGAAATTTCCTTGAGAAATTTTCCCGACAACGGCATCAAAAACTTATTACGTGATTAAGGTATATCACGATTTCGGACAAATATACTCTAGTCGAGTGTTGTGTATAGTGCAGAACAAGTGTCAATTCCACGAGAATTTTATATATTACCAAATATAAAATACCCTATCTAAGTTGGACAGAACAAATCAAGATAGTAAAAATATTAAAACTACGAAAATATTAAAAATATAAATATTGATAAATGGAAACCCAAATTTTATAAAACCCTAAGATATCGATTTCATCTGTCTTTAATTTTTTCATATGGTCGAAATTATTCAAATCCCTTAAAATTTATTGTCTAAAGATTCATTATTGATGACAGCAGATTTCTCTAAATTAGATTCACCTAATGGTCATGCAATGAAACCCTAATTCAACTAACCAAAACCCAATAATCATGCAATCTTGATTAGATCGAATTGCATTAAGACTTATGAAATATCTATAATCTAGAATTTTTCCTAAAAATCCCCACACATAGAATTAATAATCTGTCGATCTCATAACCTTATGTGAATTTTATTGTATTGGTCAGATTTCATGCAATTTTCTCTCGATCTCATGCATGTAATCATAAATCATCAAATCATAGGTACCTATACGAATGAAACATTAAATTCAACAATAAAATCTCATCAAAGAAATAATATGTCAATAAAAATTTAAGGGAAAAATATAAATCAACCCATGCTATTAATAAAAAAAAATAAAATCCATCAAATCCTAGAAATAAGAAATTTAAATAGACATGATAAAGAAAAGCAAGAAAGGTAAAGAACACATTCCCTTTGTACCCGAAGGAATCATCCTCCAAAAGAGATGGCTACTAGGGTTTTTCCTCTCTCCCGTTTAATATAAAAGATGTCTCCTCCTTATATTCTAAGTTCTAAGAGTTCTAAATGATTAAAAATTCATAGGTTTTCATAACAGATTGATATTTCACTTGGACTTGGTCTTTTGGAACTCATGGGCCTTGATTTCCAATACTGCAGCAACTTCAACTCAAATTTTGGATATCTTCTGATCTGACCCAATCTCGAGATCTTCATAAGATTTGTAGGTCTTGAAATTTTCTTTCCAACCCAACAAGAATCAAGTCAATCGGATATCGGACCAAAAAGTTATGTCCAAAATACTAACAGTTATCTGTGCAGTCCAATATTCTTAGACAATCCCAAAAATCCTAAAATAAAACCCACGAAAATAATCAATATAAAATCATGAAATAAAACCTAAAAATAGGTCTAAAAGTTATAAATAAAGGCTGAAATAAAATTAAATAAAATAAATTCAAATATATAAAAATATCGCTATCAATCACTTTTATGAGCTAGTCGAACTGCCAACATCAAGAACTAATCCATTGATCGGTTGTTGGCCACTCTAGCAAAGAGACAACTCCCTCATCGGTATAAATCCCGGTACGGGTCTCTGGGTCCTTGGACATCGCCTCAATAGTCCTTTGGGTCATGTCCCATCACCTTGGAAACACCTAGTCTTTAGACTAGGGGTGTTATGACACCCAGATCGAGTTCGGGTATCATGATACCCGAGCTCAGCTTGAGTATTTTTTAGGTGGGCTTGAGCTCGTCGAGTTTGAATTTCTTGAGCTCGAAGTGTCATTGGGTGTTGTCGGGTAGTGTCGTTAGGTAGTATGATCCATATTTGTATTTTTCGAGCTCGGGTTCGAGTTCAAAGTATCACGAATAGTGTCATTAGATAATATTATCAAATATTTAATATATTTAAAATATTTTTTTAAAAAAATTCAGATAGCTTGTCAGGCTTTCGAGCCCGACAGATTTAGGCTCGAGCTCGAGCTCGAGTCTGAGGTACCTGAGCCCAAACTCAAATCGAGCTTTGATCGAGTAGTGTCACGAGTACCCGTGACACTACCCGAGTGTCATAACAGCCCTACTTTAGACCACTAATCTTTCACCTTGTCCCTTTGGAAGCTGATTCATATTTTTTCAATTTTCTGAATTTTATAATTTATGTATCTTAAATTAATTTGATTTATCTAGTTCAAATTATTAAATTTAATGATATTTCTTTGCGTAGAGATTTTATTGGTGCGATGACAAGGCTATTCTTTTGTCCACATATTCAGAGGTTGTTTCTTTCTTTCATTGCTTAATAATGGTGCTAGTTTGTCCAAATTAGTCTTCATTATTCTGCAGTAGCTAAATGATTTAATTGTAATCCTGTAACTCCGCTGACCTTGAGTATGAAAACAGGAGTTTCTTAGAAATTCTGTGAGTTTTGGTGGCTAAAAAGTGCAAAGGTTATAGTTCAATCAAACATTAAACTTGACTTTTCTATCAAGTATAAGACATTCGATGATACTATGACTTTTAATGGTTGTCTTAGAAAATAAACATGTGCTCTTTTTGTTAGTTGAGCTTGGAAAATTTAAAATTTATAACTGTTAGGGTGGCTCATCTTTCATCCCTCATCGCTTGGGAAGGGGCCCTCCCTTTTTTGTGCTATCCCACATTATTTGTTCACAAAGGCCACCTTGCTTTCTTCGTATATATGTGTGTCTTTGGGTTTGTTTTTAAAAATTCATTAGTTTAAGTGAGTTAGTAAAAATATATTACGATCTTTTAAAATCTCATTTTATTATCTCTTTTGTATGATAATCATTAAAGCCTAGTAACACTTCTCTAAAACATTTGTAATTTTCTTTATTTGGTGAAATTCTGCTCCTCTCTCATCCGTAGACGTAGGCTATTTAATCGAACCACGTAAATTTTATCTCTTTCTTTATTTATAATATATCATTTTATTTTCTCTATTTATTTAAATTTTATTTTTTGTTATTTGTCTATTAGATTGTCAAAAAGTCCTCTGGTTAACTTTCTATTCGTCCTAAACCGATCCAAACAAACTGGTATCATAATTATTTTAGCTATTTTGAGGAGGTTTTTAGATAATTATTTTTTGACAACATGACAATAATAAAAATTATGATTGAAAAATTCGACAGAAATGTCAACTTCAATATGTAGCAACTAAAGATGGAGGTCATTTTGGTTCAGAACGAAGTTGACTTGGCATTATAGAGAGTAGAGGCTAAATCAGCCAATGTGATAGATTCAGAGTTTGCTATGATAGATAAAAAGTGAAATTTGAGATTATTTTGAAACTCTCTGATGAGATTTTGTGAGAGGTAGTTATGGAGACCACGATTAAAACTATGTGGGATGAGGTTAAAGTTTTGTATAGAAAAAAACGGTTGAAAACAGATTTTATCTGAAATAAAATCTATATATGCCGCATATAGTAAAAAGTATATTTATACTCTCTCATCTTGATAAATTTTATTCTGTTATTATGAATTTGAAGATTATAAATTCAAAAATTGATGATAAGGATTCGGCTCTTTTGTTATAGTGTTATTTTCCCCAATCGTTTAAATATTTTCATGATACTATGATTTATGGTAAAGAAATAATTTCATATCAAGAAATAAAATCCGCTTTAAAATCTAAGGAACAGTTTGATATGGACATTACAGAGGAAATTAATAGTGGTCAAACTGATTATTTGATTGTTAAAAGCAGAACTGATAAAAAGGAATTTGAGAATAGTAGATATAAGCATAAAAATTTGGTGTGCAATTATTGTCACAAATTGGGATACATTAGTCCAATTGCTTTAAGTTGAAAAATAAGTAAAAGGAAAAATCTGATCAGAAAAACACTAAGATTGCCGACACTAATATTGTGATAGATGAGGAAAATGGAAATATTTTCTGTATAATTGATAACATGATAAAGTCTAAAAATAAATGGATTTTAAATTCGTTTTGTTTTTATCACATGTGTCTAATAGGGATTTGTTTTCTACTTATGAATTTATTAATGATGGAATTATTTTTATGGGAAACGATACTGTTTCTAATGTTGTTGGTAAAGATACAGTTTGAATTAAAATATATAATAGTATTGTGAAGACGTTTATTGATATTAGACATGTTCCTGATTTGAAGAAAAATTTCATCTCTTTAGGTACTCTAGAGTCTTTTGAGTGCAGATACACAACTAAAGATGGAGTTATGAATGTGTTTTATGGTGTTTTTGTTGTTATGAAAGTTTACAAATTTGATAAATTGTATTTTTTACAGGGATGTATTGTTATTGGTTTAGTTACAGTCTCATCATTAGTATTTGATTCTGATATTTGTTCATATTTGTATAAATCATCTCGTATTCAGTTTAAGAAAAATATCAAGTATCTGTTGACCTTCATTGATGGTTACTTGAGAAACATGTTTGATAGTTTTGTTTTCTTCCGGAAGTTAAATGATGGGTCATTTGTTTATTTGCTGTCTTATATTGTTAACATAATTGTTGTTCTCAAGAATTTATCAGAAATATTTATTTTAAATTTGCAGTTAAACAATGAATTTGGTATGAAAAATTTGGGAGCAATTAAGAAAATTTTTGCTTTGAAAATTAAGAGAGTTCGCTGAGTTGAGAATTATTCTTGATTTAAAATAACTATTTTGAAAAGTTTGACATGAAAGATGATAAACCTTTGAATACTCCATTTGTTGGTCATTTTCGGCTATGTGCTGCTTAGATATTCGAAGAGATGGATTTTATGGCATAAGTTTCATATTTTAGTACAGTTGACAGTATGATGTGTGCAATTATTTGTTCGAGTTCAGACGATAATTTTACGGATTTGTTTATAAGTCTCCTTCAGTTTACAAATTCAAACAGTGTTTGAATTTATTTTGTTTGGTATCTGCTGCTATTGACTAGCTCATTAGGGTTTTTGTGGAGAAAGTGGATCGGATCTATTATTTGTTATTCGTTAATGTTAAAATTCGTTAAGGTGAAGATTTATTAGGGTGGCTCATCTTTTATCCCACATCGCTTAGAAAGGGACCCTCCCTTTTTTATGCTATCCCAGTTGTTTGTTCACAAAGGCCACCTTGCTTTCTTCATCTATATATGTGTGTGTGTGTGGATTTGGGTTTGTTTTTAAAAAATCATCAGTTCAAGTGAATTAATAAAAATGTATTAGTGATTTTTTAACATTTCATTTTCCTATCTCTTTTATATGATAATCGTTAAGATCTAGAAATACTTTTCTAAAACATTTGTAGCCATCTGGTCGGGTTGTCGAAGCCCTCAAATTAATACTGATTTCCCCCAATGCAACAAACTGTAGCAATAGTGGTTACCAGGTCGAATCCCAAGGGAACTAATTAACTTAATCTCCTAGTTGATGTTAAAAATAAAATTGGAGGGTTTTCAAATAAATTGCTAAAATAGCAATTACCAAATAAAAGTTAATAACCTAAAAATAAGAAACAAATCAACAATGTAAATTCTAAAATTTAAGGAAAAGAATCAATTCACAAAACTCCGATCCAAGGGTTCATATATTCGATTGTCTCATTGATCATTGGTTAAAATATTATTCTTGCGATTCAAGCATTTAACCTTAGATCTATTAGGATAACCGTAATAAATCATGCGTTTTCCTAATTTAATCGACCAAACCCAGCATCCAATCGAAACTTATCATTAACCGACTGGGCACGATAGCGTTCCATATCAATATAATAATAGCATTACGTTCTGTGAAAACAGTTAAACCAAAATATAAATAATTGAGATAGGCGCAATTACTCAATTTTGTTCCATTGATTCCCTAGGTCAATTGAATACCGGTAAAAGACCCATAACAAAATAACCTAGTTACTACTTGTACCATTCGTTCATGACAATTACGGATCACTGAATTCCTGGATAGCAATGGAAAAACTAATATTGAATTAAATTGTTAGATTAACCAATATTAGGTTTCCCTAAAATTAAATCAAGAATCAACGAATACTTGAATAAAAGCAAGAAATTAAATTTAGAACATAACCTCACAACGAAGAACAATCGATTAAAATTCCCCTTGAATCAGAAATAAAAATTAGCCACACATGGTGGTAAGTATCATCACAAGATAATCAAAAAAGAAAAAGAAAATATATTCGTAAAGAAAATAAAAATAAAAACCTAAATGGAGAGAGTGACCCCCCGTAGTCCCTTGCTTTTTCTCCTCAAAGAATGCCCCCTGTGAATGCCTCCTTGTGTGAATAAATAGTGGTGAGGAGGCAGCCATGCCTTATAGAATTTTGGAAAGAATATATATTGACTTGTTGCCCCTTTTTGCCCTACTTCTAATTTAACTAGGACTCTCCAAAATTTAGGAGATTACAAAAGTTCACTCCTACTAAAAAAACAGATTTTACTAAAAATAAAAATACTACTAAAATGTTAAATTAAAATTCAATCTCCTCTTCTTCAAAACCCAATAAAGTGTCTTGACCCAATTAACTTCAAAATTGCTTCATTAAGCCCAATGTGCTCCAAATCTTCAAATCCAATCTCCTAAAATGAAAATTCAATAAAACCAATTATTAGAGCACTAGTCAATGCAAAATTAATATATAATAATAACAATAAATTCAACAATTTTGCACATTATCAAATTCCCCCACACCAAACCAATGCTTGTCCTCAAGCATTCTCTATTCCAATGTCACACAACCATTCTCCTCTTCACTCCTTCCTCTCCTTCATTTCATCATCCAACAACCTCAAGCAGTACACATTGAAACATTCAAATCAGAACCACAATTCAGAGAACAAATAATCATAGTTTGTATAACTTTAAAAGAAACTACAAACATCCCAATAGACTCAACAATATCATCAGAATTCAATGCAACAAGATTCGTTATCCTCACAAGGAGATCGCTCTATGCACTCAAGTGTTTAAAGGGAATTTATAGATAACTCTCAAAATCAAAGCATAGTATGCTATTACCATAGGCTTGCTTATTAATCAAATCTCCACCACTGAATATATGAATTCAAAACAAAAATCCGGGGGTCTTAAAAAGGGTTGTAATGTGGCTAGGATAAGGGTAGGGAAAAGGTAAAAATGATGTGTAATGTATATCAAAGAGGCATGTCAAAAATTTCAAAATATTCCTACTATCAACTCATCCCATAACATGAAGTACAATCAACCCAAGAAAAATGATTCAATCAAGACCTTATCATTCATCGATCATATTTCTAAATACTTTTCTCTTCTCTCTCGTTTTTTTTTCTTCTTTTTTTTTTCTCTTTTTTTTTTTGAAGAGAGAACAATCGAATATCAATCTCAAGGAAGAACTTGTAGTGCATATATAAATCTCATAAATCGAATGAACAAATTTCTAAAAATACTTCCCAACATAAAATTATCTCATTTCCTTTGCAAATTCTCATCCATTCAAGCCCTAACACATGCTTCTTTGATATAAGGGCAAAAAAAAAAGGTTAAGCATAAAAAGAAGGCTGTGTGTCAATTTGTGAGGTTATAATCAAAGAAAAAGGGATAAAGGCACAATTTGGTTCACTAGGGAATAAGTATGTACGGGAAGGTCTTTTTTAAGATAGATAAAGTGTGTAAACCTAATTGCCCCCATCATATTAATGCACGAATTCATGAATGTGATCTTGAAAAGCATTGCAAAGCAAGTTCTAGAATAAACACACTATGATTGATGCACACTCATGAAAAAAAATTAGAGCAAAAATGATTATATGCTCTTAAGGCTCAAATACTCACAAAAGTGTGTAATATTGTATCGAATATTGCACATTTGTATCTAATTCAATCGTCACAGTCAATAGGATGCTTAAAACAATTTTTTATCCAAAATACAACTAATCACACTTGTCTCTTTCATGCATTCCAACTCAAATCAACAATGAATGCTAACTCAAAGATCATTTTCAGATGAAAATCAAAAGAGTATGGAATTCGAAGGAAAATAGAAGAGATGATATGGATTCGTGAATTCCTCCCCCACACCTAAATGCTGCATTGTCCTTAATGAAGCAAAAAATAATGTCTAGGCACAATGCAAAAAGAAGTCACCACTAACACTATCCTAGCCCAAAAACTAGAAACAGAAAATGAAAGTAAAAGAGATATACCAACTAAAAAAAAATTAACTCAAAAATGAAGACAATGAAATGAAATGCTAAAATTGAAGACAATGAAGAAGGGAGAGAGAGAACTCCCCTAAGGTGGTGACAGGAATGGGAGCTCTTGGTCAGCGGATGGTTGCTCGGCAGGTGCAAATGGGGACTCTTCCAGTTCCATTGGTATTTCTGCAGTCGGCTCGTTGGCATTGGATGAAGTTGTAGAACACCGAGGAAGCATCACCCACGGCTGGAGGGGAGGACTAAAGGTTGATCGAATGAGGCGATTTCAGAGAGTTCATAGGAGAATCAAGAGAGAGAATATAATTGGAATGTGCTGTGAATGTTCTCTCTTCTCCCATTCGACCCTTTTTTTTTTTGGTTTTTTTGGTTTTTTTGGTTTTTTTTTTTTTGGTACCCAATACCGCGTGATCATCTGGTATGAGAATGTTACCGCCGAAATCTGAATATCACTCCATTTGTGACTTGACTTGAGAAAATTGCTTGACACAAGTAAAAATAAAAAGGGGAGATAAATAATATAATAAAACACCCAAAAATAAATAAATAAAATTACTATAAAATTAAATCAAACTCTTAAAAATTTTGGGTTGCCTCCCAACAAGCGCAATTATTTTAACGTCGTTATACTCGACGATCTTCATTTATTTCTCTTTAAGGAGGTTTCAACTTCAACTTGGGAACCTCATGTAACCTTCCTTCCATATCTAATTGTGCATTCAACTCAAAATTAATAACACGCTCTTCTTCACAAATTTCCTGCACAACATCAGCAAAACAAATTGATTGACATTTATTTGGATATTTCATAGGATCAAAAATAATGAATTTAACAATCTCGCCGTCGAACTCGACGGAGAGAGTACCCTCGTCCACATCTATTTTTGTCTTTGATGTTTTCATGAACGATCTTCCTAATAAAAGTGGAGCTGAATCTATGATAGTGTCTTCTTCCATTTTCAATATGTAAAAATCTGCTGGAAATATTAACTCGTTCAATTGCACCAACACATCTTCAACAATCCCCCCCTACGGATAAACATAAGAATGATTAGCCAACCGAATAACAACCCCAGCTTTCTTTTTACGGGACCCAATTTTAGAGCACTATAAATTGAATAAGGCATGATATTTACAGGTGCTCCTAAGTCTAACATGGCATGCTCAATTTTTTTCTTACCAATAACACAAGGTAGAATGAACATACCTGGATCCGCATATTTTTCGGGTAAAGTTCCATTGATCACATCAGATACATTCTCACCTATTTCATCACCTTTTAACTCCTTAACTTCCCTTTCTGAATTCTCCAATCTGCTAAGAAAAAATGATACAATTGTACTAGAAGTGTTAGACAAAGAGGACTCGGATGTTACCTTGATTGAAGTTCGATGCATGCGTTCATCTTCCTTGTCCATGTCCTTCTCTTCATCCACATTTTTAGATGGAGTAGAGACCGAGTGAAACTCCTTCCCACTTCTCAACATTATCGCACTGACGTTTTCTTTGGGATTCACAACCGTTTGTGAAGGTAATTTTCCTGAAGCTCGAGCCTCCAAATTACTAACCGAAATTGCTAGTTGAGTGATTTGCTTCCCCAAGTCTTGAATGCTAGCTCTCGTTTCCTGTTGAAATTGTTGGGTGTTAGTCACGAGAGCTTTCACAATATCTTCTAGGGACATACCTGAATTAGATGATTGTGTCGGTGCTTGTGTTGGCCTATTGAATTGCTGAGGAGGATATCTTGTCTGTCCTCCTTGATTCCCGTAACTCAGGTTTTGATGATTTCGCCAACCGAGATTATAATGAGTGGAGTAGGGATCGTACTTCCCTTGAGATTGGCCAGGAAATCCTCCTACGACATTTGCTTGATGAGTAGAATCTTCTTGCAGAGATGGACACATATCCGTAGGATGTCCAGGTATTGAGCATATGCCACAGACTTTGGTTGCATGTATTTGTCCTACAACCATATGACGAACCAAAGCAGTCAATTCAGAAATTTGATTTTCAAGGTAAGAATGACTTACCTCATTGACACGTTTCGTAACTCCATCCGTTCTCAACCCAAATTGTTGAGAATTTTCTGCCATATTTGTGATCAATTGTCTGGCTTCTTCAGGTGTTTTATTTACCAAGGCTCCTCCGCTGGCCGCATCTACCATACTTCTATCCATGGGTAGAAGTCCTTCATAGAAATATTGTATCAAGAGCTGTTCCGGTATTTGATGATGTGGACAGCTAGCGCAGAGTTGTTTGAACCTCTCGAAGTACTCATACAACGTCTCTCTGCTAATCTGTCTGATCCCACATATCTCCTTTTGAATGTTGGCCGCCCTAGATGCAGGAAAAAATTTTTCCAAGAATAATCTCTGCATCCCATTCCATGTATTGATCGAACCCGGAGGTAAATAGTACAACCAATCTTTTGTCTTTTCTTTTAGGGAAAAGGGAAAGGCTCTCAGCTTAATCTGTTCCTCGGTCACACCTTGAGGTTTCATACTCGAACAAACAACGTGGAATTCCTTCAAATGTTTATGTGGGTCCTCACCTGGAAGACCACAAAAAATAGGAAGTAAGTGAATCAAACCAGATTTAAGTTTGAAAGCTACCTCAAGATTTGGGTATTCGATACACAATGGTTGTTGATTCAGATTGAGAGCAGCCAATTCTTTCAAGGTTCTCTCACAATCGGCCATTTTTTCCTCTTCTTCTTCAAAAATAGACCTGTCACAAATTGTCAAATCAATGTTAAAATTTTGTCTTTGACGCAACTTACCTTTCCTCTGTCTGGCCTCCTTTCTCAATCGGCGAGCAGTTTTCTCAATTTCAGGAATATATTCTAATTCACCTCCTTGAGAAGAATGGGTCATAAAATAAAAGAGGTCAGCAAAACAAATAATAAAACACAACTAAGAAATTAAAATAGTTCCCCGGCAACGGCGCCAAAATTTTGTCGGGTTGTCGAAGCCCTCAAATTAATACTGATTTCCCCTAATGCAACAAACTGTAGCAATAGTGGTTACAGTGCGAATCCCAAGGGAACTAATTAACTTAATCTCCTAGTTGATGTTAAAAATAAAATTGGAGGGTTTTCAAATAAATTGCTAAAATAGTAATTACCAAATAAAAGTTAATAACCTAAAAATAAGAAACAAATCAACAATGTAAATTCTAAAATTTAAGGAAAAGAATCAATTCACAAAACTCCGATCCAAGGGTTCATATATTCGATTGTCTCATTGATCATTGGTTAAAATATTATTCTTGCGATTCAAGCATTTAACCTTAGATCTATTAGGATAACCGTAATAAATCATGCGTTTTCCTAATTTAATCGACCAAACCCAGCATCCAATCGAAACTTATCATTAACCGACTGGGCACGATAGCGTTCCATATCAATATAATAATAGCATTACGTTCTGTGAAAACAGTTAAACCAAAATATAAATAATTGGGATAGGCGCAATTACTCAATTTTGTTCCATTAATTCCCTAGGTCAATTGAATACCGGTAAAAGACCCATAACAAAATAACCTAGTTACTACTTGTGCCATTCGTTCATGACAATTACGGATCACTGAATTCCTGGATAGCAATGGAAAAACTAATATTGAATTAAATTGTCAGATTAACCAATATTAGGTTTCCCTAAAATTAAATCAAGAATCAACGAATACTTGAATAAAAGCAAGAAATTAAATTTAGAACATAACCTCACAACGAAGAACAATCGATTAAAATTCCCCTTGAATCAGAAATAAAAATTAGCCACACATGGTGGTAAGTATCATCACAAGATAATCAAAAAAAGAAAAAGAAAATATATTCGTAAAGAAAATAAAAATAAAAACCTAAATGGAGAGAGTGACCCCTGTAGCCGTCCCTTGCTTTTTCTCCTCAAAGAATGCCCCCTGTGAATGCCTCCTTGTGTGAATAAATAGTGGTGAGGAGGCAGCCATGCCTTGTAGAATTTTGGAAAGAATATATATTGACTTGTTGCCCCTTTTTGCCCTACTTCTAATTTAACTAGGACTCTCCAAAATTTAGGAGATTACAAAAGTTCACTCCTACTAAAAAAACAGATTTTACTAAAAATAAAAATACTACTAAAATGTTGAATTAAAATTCAATCTCCTCTTCTTCAAAGCCCAATAAAGTGTATTGACCCAATTAACTTCAAAATTGCTTCATTAAGCCAAATGTGCTCCAAATCTTCAAATCCAATCTCCTAAAATGAAAATTCAATAAAACCAATTATTAGAGCACTAGTCAATGCAAAATTAATATATAATAATAACAATAAATTCAACAATTTTGCACATTATCACCATCTTCATTTGTTAGTGAAATTCTATTCCTCTCTCGTATGTGGACGTAGGTCTATTTAATCAAATCATATAAATTTTACCCTTTTCTTTATTTATATTCTGTCATTTTATTTTTTCTATTTATTTAAATTTTATTTTTTGTTATTTATCTTTTGAGTTGTTAAAAATCCTCTTATTAACTTCCTATTCATCATGAGCTGATCCTAACAATAACTGCAAAGTTTATTTTGGCAAAATTTTGTGGGGATGCCCAGTGAAAATTAATTTCTACAAAGAATGATGTGAATTTTTCCTTTGACGCCCTTTGAATTTTATTTCAGTTTGCAAAATTTTATATATCGCATAATACTATTCATATATTTTGATTGAACAAAAATATCCGAATAACCAAGTGACATGAGCAAAATTTCCAAAGGAATTTTGCCTTCCTACGTATGTAGGAAATTCTGCACATTGGTTCCCAATCTATTTATTGCGTATGAAACGAGAAGCTTCTCCGTAAGTGGCACGTCGTTACGCTTCAGTCATGACTCGTAGATTTGAGTTAATGGACCGGCAAAAGAAAATAGTAAGTCAATTCCGTCCTTCCACTGAATTCTTGTTAGCGCAATGATGGCTTGCAAATTGAAATGATACTTCTGCAAGGAGCCTAGCTCCGGAAAGAGAGAGACTTACCAGAACGAATAGATTCTTGTCTGTTATGTCGCCCTGCTCATTTCTTTATTTTTTGTTTATTATGGTGAGTACTGCTTCTGATACTCTTACTTTGAATGGTTCCCTCATGGATGGGCAGACCCTAGTTTCCCGGGGCAATAGTTTTGAGTTGGGATTCTTTAGTCTTGGAAAACCAAGCTATAGATACTTGGGAATATCGTACAAGAACATTTCTGTTCCGACTGTTGTGTGGGTTGCAAATGGGGACTTCCCACTATTTGATAAATCAGGAGTATTGAAGATTGGCAACGATGGAAATCTTGTTCTCTTGAACAGTACAAGAGGCATAATCTGGTCTTCAGGTTTGTCCACCATGGTGAACGGCACAGTTGCACAACTCTTGGATTCTGGGAATTTGGTGTTGATGGAAAGTGGCCGTGCAGACTGGGGAAACTACCTGTGGCAAAGCTTTGATTCTCCGTCAAACACCGGAATACCTGGAACAAAGTTCGGTCTCAACGTAAGAACCGGAGAAGAATGGTATTTAAGATCATGGAAGGATTGGGATGACCCATCTCCAGGGGATTTTACTTTTAAACTTGACAATCCAGAACTACACCAGCTAGTTCTCCGCAATCAGGATGTGAAGAAGTTAAGATTTGGACCCTGGAATGGTGTTAGGTTCATTGGTGGTGGATTCCCTACAAAAAAAATGAACGCAGTCTTAACTGGCAATATGGTCTCAAGTGGGGATGAACACTATATTTTGATAAGAACTGCTTCGGACAACATCATTGCTAGGTCTTTATTGAATGAGTCAGGGCTGTTTCAGGAGTTTTACTGGGATGAGCAGACCAATCAATGGGTCGAAATTCTCAGACTGGATAAGTATATATGTGGAAATTATGGTCTTTGTGGCTTTAATGCTCTTTGCACTGGTGATGATTCATCGATTTGTCAATGCCTAAAGGGTTTTACTCCAAAGGTACCAGAAAAATGGAAGTCTCTGGACTGGTCAGAAGGTTGTGTTAGAGTTACAAATTTGAACTGTAGTGCAGAAGATAAGTTTCTATCTCTAGAACAAGTAAATTTTCCAGATCTTTCACACTATCAGATGGAGTATGCTATGCCCTTTGATGAGTGCAAGTCGAAGTGCCAAAATAATTGTTCTTGTACTGCATTTGCCATTCTAGATATAGTTGGTCAAGAGAGTCGATGTCTGAACTGGTTTGGGGATCTTATCGACCTAAGAAAGGATAACGAAGATGATTTGGTTCTCTACATCAAGGTTGCAGCTTCAGAACTTGGTATTTTGCTGATTATATTCACTATCTCTCTTTCCATTTTAATCTGGGGTTGAAATACTTGGCTATGTAGTCGATTATAACTGATCAATATTTGCACTGATGGCTTTCATGCTGAAGGATTTGATAGTATTTCTAACAACAAGGGCAAGAAATGGGCTGTGGTTGGTGTCCCAGCTGCAGCAGG
This sequence comes from Dillenia turbinata, assembly GCA_037126225.1. Taxonomy (NCBI): domain Eukaryota; kingdom Viridiplantae; phylum Streptophyta; class Magnoliopsida; order Dilleniales; family Dilleniaceae; genus Dillenia; species Dillenia turbinata. Next base: position 2,651,135 of record JBAMMX010000001.1, read on the forward strand.
TGTGATACTGGTAATATTGTCATGCTTCTCCCGCCGGTGGAAACTGAAAAAATATGAGAAAGGATGGATGATGACTAGGAAGAAAAGAGCTAAGGAACAAGGTAAGCATCCTCGAATGAGCAGGTAATTGGTTGATGGTCATTGAATTTTCATCTTACTGCTTCCTGGTCAAACAATTAACGCCTGTATTCCATACATCAAAATTGATAGGACGAGAGTCTAGTTTCTTCCAAACTAGGACCCCCTTAGAAAGAAGCATGATTGGCCTCGCTTTAAATATTTCATTTTGTGACTTTTTTAAATTTACTGTTTCAAAGTATTTGACTCCAATAAGAAATTTCATCATATTTTCAACATTGTATCTCGTCCTATATGTTATATTTTCTTCGGTGTATCCCTTTTGCAATCCTAGACCCAAAGACGTTTCAGATGCACTCCTGTTGAATCAAACTCACTTTCATTCTTAAATTTTTCTATTCTTACTGATGACAATTTTGCAGGTAATGACATCAACCTTCAAGAAGATTTGGACTTGCCCCTGGTTGATTTTGACACCGTCAAAGCCATCACTTGTGACTTTGCTGACACCCAAAAAATTGGCCAAGGTGGTTTCGGCCCTGTATATAAGGTAAATCCCACGGCCCTTTTCTTTCATACTTGGATTTTGTTGACTGTCAGTAAACTGCATTATAATTGGGTTTAGGCCTATTCCTAGATAACTGTTAGCAAACTACATTTCGAACAAAATGTGAACCTACAGTCTGGAATTGGTCGATATGGAAGAACCCAAAATAGAAGAAAGAGGCCAAGTCTAAGTTTGATTTCTTGTTTAAAAGTTGATACTAAAGACTATCTTAGTTTCATATTGAGTGGATATTCAGTCACGCATTTTTCGACGAAATAAGACTACCCTTGATGCTCAAAGTGGGACATATCGACTCCCGAATGATAATAGAATTTTTCAAGATATGTAACTAGCTTTTGTGTCCACTTTAGGTTACATGTGAGGATTCACCTCATCTTTTGGTGTCCATTTGCACCCTGCATTGTCTCTCATTTGCTGTGTTAGGTACCTTAATGATGTGGAAAACCAAATTAATGGATGTTAGGCACATGACTTAAATGAGCTTGCTTTCTATGTAGAACTATTTTTGCTGCTCTTGATAATGATGGATTGTCAATATTGAACACTACGGACGAATATTCAAAACTATGGCCTGGTTCTTACACTAAGCCCCGTAAACTGTAGTGCTGAGAAAATTGAAAGGACAGTTGAAATTGTAAGATGAAAGACGAGACGTCGATTAGTAAAAATCTGAGAATGATGCATTTGCTTTCCATTCAGTGATTTTATTCCCTACCAGCATTTTGATGCTATAAAATTTTCATAGGCTATGCTACATACTGGACAAGAAATAGCAGTGAAAAGGCTCTCCAAGAATTCAAGACAGGGCCTTACAGAATTCAAGAATGAGGTCATTTTGATTGCCAAACTCCAGCACAGAAATCTTGTTAGACTTTTGGGGTGTTGCACTCAGAATGAAGAGCAAATACTCATTTATGAGTTTCTGCCTAATGGAAGTTTAGACTCTTATATCTTTGGTTTGCACTCTCAACTGCTTACTCCATTTTCATTGTTTTTTTTTTTTCATTTATGGTTTGTTTTGCATCAAGCTTGTACTTAAGGAAATCTTTGGTTTGCACTCTCAACTGCTTACTCCATTTTCTTTTTTTCATTTATGGTTTGTTTTGCATCAAGCTTGTACTTAAGGAAATTAGTGTCCTTACCTTTTTATCTCCTCCATTTTGCTTGCTTGTGTTCGCTTGTCAGATCCTGAACGAGGTCATTTGCTAAATTGGCAAAAAAGATTTGACATTATTTTGGGGATTGCTCGAGGGCTTGTTTATCTTCATAGAGACTCAAGATTAAGAATTATTCACCGAGATCTTAAGGCTAGTAACATTCTATTAGATGGTGACTTGAACCCCAAAATTTCAGACTTTGGCATAGCCAAAACATTTCAAGGGGAACTGGCAGAAGGAGTAACAAGAAGGGTCATTGGAACATAGTGAGTTTATTATTTCATTTTTTATTGCTTTATTGGACTTCAAGAGGTTAAAAATGTTTAATCATTTGCATGCAGTGGTTACATGTCCCCAGAGTATGCCATAGATGGACTTTTCTCGATTAAGTCAGATGTCTTTAGCTTTGGCGTTCTACTATTGGAGATTATAAGTGGCAAGAGGAACAGGGGATTCAGCCATCCGCATCATGACCTCAGCCTTTTGGGACATGTAAGCATCTCAGTGATTTCTTAGAGCATTTGATGCAGTTATTTGTGACTAAAGCAAGTATTGGTTTCGTAACTACATTGTTTACATGTTTGTGTGCTGCATTTATATCTTGCCCATGCATGATTTTTTATGTACTTTCGTTTTTCCCTTTAAAAGTTAATCATGTTATGTTCTTCTTTAGGCTTGGAATCTTTTCAATGAAAGAAAAGCTTTGGAGCTGTTAGATCCATCGATAAGGAGCTTATCCTCGATGTCGGAAGTTTCAAGGTGCATACAAATTGGCCTGCTATGTGTGCAACGCCATGCAAAAGATAGGCCAACAATGTCTTCTGCACTGTGGATGCTGGACAGCGAGAATACATTGTTGCCTCAACCTAAGGAACCTGGTTTTTATTCAGAAAGATTTATTGCCGAATTATCAACTTATGAAGCACCTACTACTGGTAATGAGCTAACAATTACATTTAGTGGGGGTAGATAAATGGACAATTCATTCATGTGTTATATATTCAGGACAATAAAATGTAATCGTTAAGAATATTCAGGATAGGTTGCTTTTGCCCAAAATGCTATAAATTGTCTGATTTTACTAATATTAACTATAATATAATATAAGATTTGATGTATTTAATTTTTAGTTCCTTTGATCCATATATATATATATATATATATATATATATATATATATATTCATTTATTTATTTATTTATTTATTTATTTGACCATTTATATTTGAGTGGCTCTGGGGGCCCAACAATTTAAAGATTGGATTTTTTCATTCTCAGGACTCAAATTTCAAATTTTGAGTAAAGGAATCTAATGTCCTATCATTAAACTCAGAGATCATTAGTATCCTTATAGTATCATTAAGTGGATTTTGTAACTCTTATTATTATTCTATTATACTCAATATATGAAAAAATTAGTTTTAAATTAGGAATGTCTTTTTTAATTTGTGATGTAAAAAATGGATACTTTCATATCTTGAACTTTAATATAAAATAAAATAAACAAAATAATGATAAATGAATAAGAAAATACAAACATTTAATCCCAATGCTTCGTTGGCTTAGTAGAAAGGGTACTAGCACCCACATAAAAAATCGGGATTCAAGTTTTGATAGTGGCAAAAAAGATATTGAGAGAGCTCCCTCACTATAATGGACCCTACAGTAACTCGATCGAGATTAGTCGAGACGAAATTTTGAATACTCGATGGTAGACCAAATCTGGGGCATATATTATTTAAAAAAAAAAAACAAAAAAAAAATCATTCTTCCATGTATAAAAGAAGTCCACTTAGGTCTATGCAATATATATGATGGGTTTTTGCATTTATGCTTGGCCCATTAATGTGGGCCGGACTAGGCTTCGTTAACTGTATATATATATTTTTTTGTTTGGATCGAACCCATCTGTTCTGGAGAAGTGCTACCAAATTACAACAATGTCCTCAGAAGGACGAGACTGAACTGAGCTGAAACCCTTCCATCTTCCTCCGGTTTTCTCTGCTTTCAAACAGCACAATCTTCAGCTAATGATGTCATTTGAAAGAAACATCATCTTTTATGTTTATGTAAAGGGAAAGACTTCATAATTCTTGCGCCTCAATTGTTTCTTAAAATCAAATATTCTCTCTCGCTTTCTCTGGGGGACCGTGAGATATGTGGCTGTAAGTTTTTTTTTTTTTTTTCCTTTTCTTTTTGATGAAATATGAAGAAGGCCCCAAGAAACGTCTGCTGATTTTGTATTTACATCGTCACTGTTGTTTGAAAAAATTAGTTGTCATTCTTATGAAGATGGTATTCGTTGATCGACTCCCGACTCCCAAGAAAAGTCTTCCAATAAATCCCATTATTATGTTTCTCATCGAGTCAAGTCCTAATCAGAAAACGTCTGAATTCACCATCTCGACTTCAACCATATCCATTTAGCTTTTTTGAACAATATCCTCCAGACTCATCATTTTCCTAATCTCATTTACACAGTTTCCTCGGAAACACCTCGTCTTTAGACAGCTAATCTTTCACCTTGGTTCGTATTTTTTCAATTTTTTGAATTTTATATTTCATGTATGTTAGATTAAATTGATTTATCTAATTCAGATTATTAAATTTAATGATACTTCTTTACGTAGAGATTTGATTGATACGATGACAAAACTCTTCTTTTGTTCAAATTAGTCTTCATTTTCTACTGTTCATAAGTTCTTGTCCTAATAAATTGAAAATCCCCACGATGCATGTTCTCGTTTGTAATTTTTTTTTTAATTGTTATATGCTGTAAATTAGACCACATAATCTGAGGATGTTTCTTTCTTTCATTGCTTAATAATGGTGCTTATTTGTCCAAATTAGTCTTCATTCTTCTGCAGTAGCTAAATGATTTAATATTGTAATCCTGTAACTCCGCTGACCTTGAGTATGAAAACAGGAGTTTCTTAGAAATTCCGTGAGTTTTGGTGGCTAAAAAGTGCAAAGGTTATAGTTCAATCAAACATCAAACTTGACTTTTCTATCAAGTATAAGACATTCGATGATACTATGACTTTTAATGGTTGTCTTAGAAAATAAATATGTGCTCTTTTTGTTAGTTGAGCTTGGAAAATTTATAATTTATAACTGAGGCTGCAAAGTTTTTTTGGCAAAAATTTTCTGTGGGGATGCCCAATGAAAATTAATTTCTACTAAGAATGATGTGAATTTTTCCTTTGACGCCCTTTGAATTTTATTTCAGTTTGCATATTTTTATACGTCCCATAATACTATTCATATATTTTGATTGAAGAAAAATATCCGAATAACCAAGCGACATGAGCAAAATATCCAAAGGAATTTTGCCTTCCTACGTATCTAGAAAATTCTGTACATTGGTCCCCAATCTATTTATTGCGTATGAAATGAGAAGCTTCTCTGTAAGTGGCACGTGGTTACGCTTCAGTCATGACTCGTAGATTTGAGTAAATGTTGGAGTAGCTAGCTTGTATGGACCGGCAAAAGAAAACAGTAAGTCAATTCAGTCCTTCTACTGAATTCTTGTTAGCATAATGATGGCTTCCAAAGTGAAATGATACTTCTGCAAGGAGCCTAGCTCCGAAAAGAGAGAGACTTACCGGAACAAATAGCTTCTTGTCTGTTATGCCCCCCTGCTCACTTCTTTATTTTTTGTTTATTATTGTGAGTACTGCTTCTGATACTCTTACTTTGAATGGTTCCCTCATGGATGGGCAGACCCTAGTTTCCCGAGGCAATAGTTTTGAGTTGGGTTTCTTTAGTCTTGGAAAACCAATGTATAGATACTTGGGAATATCTTACAAGAACATTTCTGTTCCGACAGTCGTGTGGGTTGCAAATGGAGACTTCCCACTATTGGATAAATCAGGAGTATTGGAGATTGGCAACGATGGAAATCTTGTTCTCTTGAACAGTACAAGAGACGTAATCTGGTCTTCAGGTTTGTCCACCATGGTGAATGGCACAGTTGCACAGCTCTTGGATTCCGGGAATTTGGTGTTGATGGAAAGTAGCAGTGCAGACTCGGAAAACTACCTGTGGCAAAGCTTTGATTCTCCGTCAAACACCGGAATACCTGGAACAAAGATAGGTCTCAATGTAAGAACCGGAGAAGAATGGTATTTAAGATCATGGAAGGATTGGGATGACCCATCTCCAGGGGATTTTACTTATAAACTTGACAATCCAGAGCTACCCCAGATGGTTCTCCGCTATCTGGATGTGAAGAAGTTAAGATTCGGACCCTGGAACGGTGTTAAGTTCATTGGTGGTGGAATCCCTACGAGAAAAATGAACCCAATCTTACCTGGCAATATGGTCTCAGGAGGGGATGAACTCTATCTTTTGACAAGAACTACTTCGGACAACATCATTGCTAGGGCTTTATTGAATGAGACAGGGCTGTTTCAGGAGTTTTACTGGGATGAGCAGACCAATCAATGGGTCGAAATTCTCATGCTGGATAAGTATAAATGTGGAAATTATGGTCTTTGTGGCTTTAATGCTCTTTGCACTGGTGATGATTCATCTATTTGTCAATGCCTAAACGGGTTTACTCCAAAGGTACCAGAAAAATGGAAGTCTCTGGACTGGTCAGAAGGTTGTGTCAGAGTTACTAATTTGAACTGTAGTGCAGAAGATAAGTTTCTATCTCTAGAACAAGTAAATTTTCCAGATCTTTCACACTATGGGATGGTGTATGCTATGCCCTTTGATGAGTGCCATTCGAAGTGCCAAAATAATTGTTCTTGTACTGCATTTGCTAATCTAGATATAGTCGGTCAAGAGAGTCGATGTCTGCACTGGTTTGGGGATCTAATTGACCTTAAAAAGGAAAATGAAGATGATTTGGTTCTCTACATCAAGGTGGCAGCTTCAGAACTTGGTATTTTGCTGATTATGTTTTATCTCTCTCTCTTTCCTTTTTAATCTGGGGTTGAAATACTTGGCTATTAAGTTGAGTATTACTGATCACTATTTGCACTGATTGCTTTCATGCTGAAGGATTTGATGGTATTTCTAACAACAAGGGCAAGAAATGGGTCGTAATTGGTGTCCCAGCTGCAACAGGTGTGATGATACTGTTAGCATTGTCATGCTTCTCCCTCTGGCGGAAACTGAGAAAAAATGAGAAAGGACGGATGATGACTATGAAGAAAAGAGCCGAGGAACAAGGTAAGCATCCTCAGATGAGCAGGTACAAGGTTGATGGTCATTGAATTTTCATCTTACTGCTCCCTGGTCAGACAATTATCATCTGTATTCCATACATCAAAATTGATAGGATGAGAGTCTTGTTTCTTCTAAACTAGGACCCCCTTAGAAAGAAGCATGATTTGGCTTTGCTTTAAATATTTCATTTCGTGACTTTTTTAAATTTAGTGTTTCGAAGTTTTTGACTCTAATAAGAAATTTCATCATATTTTCAACATTGTATCTCGTCCTATGTGTTATATTTTCTTCAGTGTATCCCTCTTGTAATCCTGGACCCAAAGGCGTTTCAGATGCACTCCTGTTTAATCGAACTTGCTTTCATTCCTAAATTTTTCAATTATTCTTCCTGATGAACAATTTTGCAGGTAACAGCATAAACCTTGATGACTCTGAATGGAGAAGTCATGAAGAAGATTTGGACTTGCCTCTGATTGATTTTGACACCATCAAAGCCATCACTTGTGACTTTGCTGACACCAAAAAAATTGGCCAAGGTGGTTTTGGCCCTGTATATAAGGTAAATCCCACAGCCCTTTTCTATCATACTTGGGTTCTATTGACTGTTAGCAAATTGCACTGTACTTGGGTTTCGGCCTATTCCTAGATAACTGTTAGCAAACTATATTTTGATCAAAATGTGAACCTACAGTCTGGAATTGGTAGATATGGAAGATCCCAAAGTAGAAGAAAGAGGCCAAGCCTAAGTTTGATTCTTGTTTTTATAATGCTTCACCTTGTCAGCAGGAGTTACAAGTCGATCCTAAAGATTATCTTAGTTTCATATCGAGTGGATATTCAGTCACGCATTTGATGGGTATCCTCAACTTTGTATAAGTAGTTAGAGATTATTTTAGTTTTAGGATTTTGATTGTGTCAGAAATAGGACTACCCTTGACAGTGAAGTAGGATATATCGAGTATTGACTCCCGAATGATAATAGAATTTTTCAAGAGAGGTAACTAGCTTTTGTGTCCACTTTAGGTTACATGTGAGGAATCACCTCATCGTTTGGTGTCCATTTGCACCCTGCGTTGTCTCTTATTTGCTGTGTTAGGAACCTCGATGATGTAGAAAACTAAATTATTGGATGTTAGGCACATGACTTAAATGACTTGCTTTCTATGTAAAGCTATATTTGCTGCTCTTGATAATGATGGATTGTCAACATTGAACACTACAGACGAATATTCAGAACTATGATCTGGTTCTTACACTAAGCCCCGTAAACTGTAATGCTGAGAAAATTGAAAGGACAGTTAAATTCTGAAACGAAAGAAGTGTTGTTGATTAGTAAAAATCTGACAATGATGCATTTGCTTTCCATTCAGTGATTTTATTCCCCACCATCATTTTGATGCTATAAAATTTTCATAGGCTATGCTACATACTGGACAAGAAATAGCAGTGAAAAGGCTCTCCAAGAATTCAAGACAGGGCCTTACAGAATTCAAGAATGAGATCATTTTGATTGCCAAACTCCAGCACAGAAATCTTGTTAGACTTTTGGGGTGTTGCATTCAGAATGAAGAGCAAATACTCATTTATGAGTATCTGCCTAATGGAAGTTTAGACTCTTATATCTTTGGTTTGCACTCTCAACTGCTTACTCCATTTTCATTTTTTCATTTCTGGTTTGTTTTGCATCAAGCTTGTACTAGTGTCCTTTTACCTCCTCCCTTTTGCTTGCTTGTGTCACTAACTCTATGGCACGCATGTCAGATCCTGAACGAAGTTATTTGCTAAATTGGCAAAAAAGATTTGATATTATTTTGGGCATTGCTCGAGGGCTTGTTTATCTTCATAGAGATTCAAGATTAAGAATTATTCACCGGGATCTTAAGGCTAGTAACATTCTACTGGATGGTGAGTTGAACCCCAAAATTTCAGACTTTGGCATAGCCAAAACATTTCAAGGGGAACTGGCAGAAGGAGTAACAAGAAGGGTCATTGGAACATAGTGAGTTTATTATTTCATTTTTTTTATTGCTTTATTGGACTTCAAGAGGTTAAAAATGTTTAATCATTTGCATGCAGTGGTTACATGTCCCCAGAGTATGCCATAGATGGACTTTTCTCGATTAAGTCAGATGCCTTTAGTTTTGGCGTTCTACTATTGGAAATTATAAGTGGCAAGAGGAACAGGGGATTCAGTCATCCGCATCATGACCTTAGCCTTTTGGGACATGTAAGCATCTCAGTGATTTCTTAGAGCATTTGATGCAGTTATTTGTGACTAAAGCAATTATTGATTTCATAACTACATTGTTTACATGTTTGTGTGCTGCGTTTATATGCTAGTCAATGCATGATTTTTTATGTACTTTCGTTTTTCCCTTAAAAAGTTAATCATGTTATGTTCTTCTTTAGGCTTGGAATCTTTTCAATGAAAGAAAAGCTTTGGAGCTGTTGGATCCATCGTTAAGGAGCTTATCCTCGATGTCGGAAGTTTCAAGATGCATACAAATTGGCCTGCTATGTGTGCAACGCCATGCAAAAGATAGACCAACAATGTCTTCTGCACTGTCGATGCTGGACAGCGAGAATGCATTGATGCCTCAACCCAAGGAACCTGGTTTTTATTCAGAAAGATTTATTACTGAATTATCAACTTATGACGCACCTATTACTGGCAATGAGCTAACAATTACATTTTGCGATGGTAGATAAAAGGATCAATTTGTAACATATTCAGGACCATAGAATGTAATTGTTAAGAATATTCAGGTTAGGATGCTATTGCCCAACATGCTTTTGCTAATATTAACTTTAATATAAGATTTGATTGATTTAATTTTTAGTTTATTGAATCCATATAATATGATTCAGTGGATTTTATAATTCTTATTATTATTCTGTTGTACTCAGTATATGTAAAATTAGTCCTAAATTAGTAATATTCATTTTAATTTGTGATGTAAAAAAAAAAAAAGCATATTTATATCTTGAATTTTTATAAAAAATAAAATTAACAAAAGAATGTCAAATGAATAAGAAAATGCAAACATTACAACCTTTCCGAATTTTTTTTTTTTAGGTATTTTATTTAACCCTAAACTAGCGAACAACTTAGTTTGGGCTTTGGAGATGGACTGAAATCATTCTTCCATGCATAAAAGAAGTCCATTTTAATCACCAAAAAAAAAAGAAGTCCATTTTAGCAATATGCAGAATATAGAAGGTTAGATATAGAGGGAAAGAAACATCATCTTAAAATCAAATATTCTCATCGTTCAAGATAATTCTAAGTAGTAAAGTTTTTTTATTTTTATTTATTTATTTTATTCGATTTCATTTGATTATATCTAAAAAAAAGTTAAAAAAAAAAAAAAAACAAAAGCGGGCTTCCTTTTCTTGAAACTTCCGGATTTTCTTTTGACCCCGCTAGGAGGATGCAGGGTCAGAAGTCAGAACCCAAATGGGTCTTCGCAAAATTTGAATCTTTTGATTTCCATGAGGATTCCTAGGATAAACTTTTGTTTCCCACTCCTTAAAAGAGAGAGACGTTGTTAGAGAAAACACAAGTGAATCAAAATTCATGGGCGTAAAAGAAAAAGATTACTAGGGTTGAGGATGGACCCTTCCTAAATTTCACCAAATTTCAGTTGTACATTTTACATTTTAAGCTTGCTCGGTAACTTTTAAAAGAAATAACATATAAAGTGTTTATATTAAAATTTCTAAAGTTAATTTTGCTATTATTAAATTTTGATACTAGAAATTAAGGCCCAATCAGATTTTTTTTATCTAATATCATTAAAAATGTGTATCTACTGATGGATGAATTTACTCTTGTTTTAAAATTTTAAAATTAATTTTGCTATTATCAAATTTTTATTCTAGGAATTATGGTCCAATTAGATTTTTTTTTTATTTTACCGATATCATAGGGGTATATTTGAGTCGTGTCAGTTCTAAATATTCATGTTCTCGAACTTGAATTTAATTTTTTTAACCCGAATCGAACTCAATGAGTAATAAATATTAAGAATCGAACTAAAGTTGATTATATAATGAAATTATTTAAATTTAATTTGAAATTTTAATTATTATATAATATATTAATATTTTATTTAATTTTTATTTTTTAAAATTATAATTATATATAAATATATATAATATATATTAATATATGTTATTGAGTTATTCGATAAATTTTTAAATATAAAAATTTTTTATTTGAATTTATTCGATAAAATAAATTTTACTTGAACTTGATTTGAGTTCGTTAAAAATTGAGTCGAGATGATTGAACAGCCCGCGAGCAGCAGTCCTTGTTACCTTTATCGATCGATTTTTTTTTTATTTTAATTACACGAGATTTGAGCGGGAAAATTGGAACCACCATAGCGTCAATTGGGGACTGATCGACGAATTTTGTTAATAATATGGTTAGGATAGGTGTTGCCTATGTGGCATTACCCCATCAGCAAAAGATCACACACACGCGCGCGCACACACACACACTCTCTCTCACCCCGAACCACATACACTCTTTCTTCCCAGAGCGTGCACCTCACGAGCCAATCTTCATCTTCCTCAACGGCGGCAATGAGAAGCTCCTCTCTCTCTCTCTCTCTCTCTCTCTCCCTCCCTCCCCGCGAGACAGCATGAAGTATCGAAGTCGAAACCCTCGGCAGAAGAGAAATGCAAGAAATTGAGCTAAAAAATAAAAAATTTCTTAAAAAACTCTCCAAATAAAAAAATTTTGATTTTTAATTTAAATTGCCTTAAAAACATGATTTATAGGTTGATTAAATTTTTGAAATTCGATCTTTATATATTATTTATAAATTAATTAAATATTTAAAACTTAATTAATTTTTATATAAATAATATAGATCTAGTTTTAAAAACTACATATTGATATAGTTTTTAAAGCTTGATTAAAATAGATAATTTTTAGAATATTGGTTGTTTTAAGAAATTTTTTTCTATTTTGGATCAATTCCGGACTTTGACTCCTCGGCAGAAGCTTTTCTCGTTCACTCTCTCTCTCTCTCTCTCTCTCCCCCGTTTCTTCGTTCTTCAGCGCATGCACCCCCGCAAATCGAAGATGGATGGAATGGAAACCCTGCAAATCGAAGGCGACTGAAGGTGGAAACTGAGATGAACAGGCGGCAGAAGGATCGAACATGGCGGCGATGACTTGCGAATTGGAGGAGACCGGTGAACGAAGCGGCCAGATAAGACTGGTGGCGAATCGACGAATGGAGGCGAACGGTGGCTGAAGAGGTGTTGATTGGACGGCAGTGGCGGACTCGAAGGTGACCGGAGGCGATTTCAGGCGGAGAATACGATGTTGAAGGTGGTCGAAGGGCGATGACTATTTCTGGGCGAAGAAGACGATGGTGGATGATGATGAAGGCGAAACAATCGAAGCAGAAGGCAGAGTCAGAAGACGGTTGTGGATTGAGAGAGCTCACCGCCGATTAACAATGGCAGACACATGGTGGAGATGGATTTCTAGAAACAAAACCCAAAAATGATGCTATATATGGGTTTGTGTGACTCGTGAGAAATCAAGGAAAACATCGTTGAGATTTGAGTGGTTTGAAGAGAGAGAGAGAGAGGTGGATTAGCCTTTCGGGGCATGTTAGCTTTTTTATGAGTGATTCATTGACTTGCTTGTTTTACCCAGATTAAGAGATAGAGAACGCATACGTCCACGAAAACTTGCCTAAATATTTCTCATGTCCTTGATCTTCTACATGTATACAGATGCTGGTGGGTTTCTCTGTCGTGCTTAATATTGATTCCTAGGCATGGAACCTTCTGAATCAAGGCAGAGCACTGGAGCAGATGGATTGACTCTTTCTGCAACAGAAGTTTCAAGGTGTATTCATGTGGGTCTCTTGTGTGCGCAACGCAACCCTGAACATAGGCCAACAATGTCTTCTGAACTTCAAATGTTTGACGGGGAGAATGCACCATTGCCTCAACCTCGATAACTCTGTCTTTACTTCGAGAGGTCTATTGCTAGTTTGTCTTCATCATCTGAGGTTCCTCTTACTCTTAACGAGATTTCTGTATCGTCAATCCATGGTAGATAAATGATTTATTTATTGCTTTGAAAGGTATATGGGAGTGTGAGTACTAGGGCTTAGGATTCAGGAAGATATGTTTTCTTCTTTGCCTCCTGTGTAAGGAGCTGGTATTTGTTGCCATTGCAACTAGCTCCCAGGCTTTTGGAATGTAGACTCACCCTTCTCTGTGAATAGCAACGTTTGATTTATTCGTTCTCCAAAAATGTAGTTGCCATACCATTTGTCTAAAAGTATACTTCATTATTTTGGACAATATGAATGTCTGGCCATTGTTTGTTTGAATAAAATTTTCCATTCTTTTCTGTTCCTTTTTTAATTTTTCTTTCTCTTATCTAAGCTATTTCCTATTAAATTTATTGGAAACTGTCCTAGAAGGATTATATGGCCACAGAACCAGAGAATTCTAGATGTAAAAACAACATTCTGTCATCTTTCTATCTCTGGACATGTGTGCGCCATGCTCTCTGCAGTCAGTTTTTTGGTTTCTTATGTGTTTTCCGCAGCTAGCTATGCTTGCTGTGTTGCAAAATGATAACCACAAATAGAACTCGATTTTCCAAGGATGAAGGCTCCTAAAATATGTTGATGTGGAAATAGTGTGATATAGCCTATAAGCCATGAAAATCTATGCAAAATCATAGGTTGTACGTAGGTGTTACAATCAAGTTTTTCCGGATCCCACATTAGTGATTGTCTTCGAGAAGATGAGAGAAAGTTAGATGTGGGAAATTGCAATCTGAGCAGAGAAGTGCATGAAGGGGTTTAGCTGCCACCTTAAAATAATAAATTCACCTTTCTCTATCCTTTTGTAGTAGGAGTCGTATCACAAAATTTCTCGTTGATTACTATTTGAGAGTTTGATTATGAAGACAATTCGATGTTTCCTTGCGCTTGGGTTTGAATGGCTTTTTTATTTTGGGGGGGGGGGGGGGAATGGGGGGGGGGGGGCCTCTCTTTCCATTCTGTGGGTGGTACTAATACCATGTATCTTAGCTTCCCTGATTCAGTGTTGGATTGATCATGCCTCCTGATTGCTTGAATGCTTGCCTGTTTGGATAGTTTTGATCGCTTTCCAATTGCCCATTTGACTTTTGTACGCATTCAGTATTTAGACTTGTCTGGAAGTGCCCTAACGGTGACACCGGGCATGTCAGAGAAACCTGAAACTTGAGGATGGAGCAGAATTTACATAATTTTGAGAAGTATAAGAAAAATGAAGGCTTTGATCTCAGCTCATGCTACATTAGCTTTCAAGGTTGGCTGAGGCCTGAGCCTAGTTCTAGAAGATCACCTTTTTTATAAAATATCTTCAAGTTGCTAACATCTTACCTGAATTTTTTAATTTCATTCTTCTCAAAATCCTTTGGCGGCTGCTCCGGATGAAGGCAAAAGTGAAGGGTCCAGTCAGGGTTGAAGACCCACAAGCATGCTCCCTTTAATTTACGTTACAACTCGTCCATTTCACCATTTACTACTTTATCCAAACATCGATGTGGATGAACAAAAAGTCGTTAATTCCCAACCTGAGACTCACAAAATCAATGCTGCCATGAACATTGGAAGAAATTCAGTCATGGAATATCAACTTTTTATGTTTTATCTGAGCTGTATGCAAGATCACCCAAGACTCTAGGGGGTGCAGGAGGATATGGTTGTATGCAAAAGTCCCTCAAAAAAGTATGTCATGCTCTTGTAGTATTGATTTCCGTGAGCGTGGACTTATGAATATCAAATTTGTGCATGTTTTTGTTTTTCCCAGAAGAGTTACTTTCTGCTATTCTGTTCTCATTTTAGTTTTTTCCCCTTGGAGGTGTTACAATGTGAGTTTTGTTTAACGAGGATTGGCATATTTGTTCCTAGTAGTATGTGGAGAAGAGATTGCCCGCATTCATTGACCAAGAAGGCATTGGCAAGTGATAGACAATAAATTATCAATTCTTTGACTGATACATTATTATTTTAATTATTCTTTCTTCTGTTGTTTCTGGATGCATCATTCCTTTGACTAGTCCATGGGGTTGACGAGAATAATGGTTTCATTTATAAGCGTCCACTTATTTCATTTTCCTAAGAGTCAGCCTACAAATCCTACAATATCAAAAACAAATTTCAGAAGGTTTTTTTCATATGCTTTGACCATAACCAATAATTTCCTTCTTTCCTGCAAGTTTTCGAAGGGGTTTTCTCATAAAAAATTGTGGGTGCTCTGTTTTTTCGGTTTTAGGAAGTCCTCTGTTTTTCTCTGCTTTGAGTGGTGGTCTATCTCTCTGTTCTGATTCTTTCCTTTTTTATTTAAACTGTTCAAATCTTTTCGTTGTTCTTTGCAATTGAAGGTCTGAGATTCTACTGTTGTGGTAGGGAAGCTGATTATGTAAGTTGATTGGCTTTTACGTGTAAGTTAGAGGTTCTTACCTCTGTCCTATTGTTGTTGTTGCTGTGCATTTTCCTTGGGTTTTCT
The DNA here is from genome assembly GCA_037126225.1 of Dillenia turbinata. NCBI lineage: Eukaryota > Viridiplantae > Streptophyta > Magnoliopsida > Dilleniales > Dilleniaceae > Dillenia > Dillenia turbinata. The sequence goes on from JBAMMX010000001.1 coordinate 2,666,659, forward strand.
GTGCTCCTTTTTGGTGGGTGTTCTTGTGGGCTCTAAGATTCTATTGTTTTCTGTGCAACCTGTGTTGAAATTTTAATCTATCTCCATATATTTTTTTTCAATTCCATTTTGTTGTTTTTCTCGTACAGTATTACTTTTCTTCCCGACTTTGCTGTTTATAAAAGAAAAGGAGAAATCGAGAGATCTCCTCGGAAGTGGTCTCTCTTTGTGGCTTATATTCGACTGACGGGAAGTCAACCATTTTTTCACCACATCCGTTGTTCAAAGCATGAGATTGTTCAGTATTTTCTGGCAGTAGCACTTTGCATTACAAGAAGAAAAGTAAGATAAAGCCGGTATGAAAGGTTTCCGGTTTTTATTGTTATGCGCCGTGGCTTATTTGCTTCTCTCATCAGTTGCTGCTGTTGATACCCTTAGGCATAATCAGACCCTCACAGATGGAGAGACTTTAGTCTCCAGCGGCAATATCTTTACATTAGGATTCTTTACTCCTGGAAATTCTACATACCGCTATGTGGGTATTTGGTATGCAAATATGTCGGTTCAAACTGTCATATGGGTTGCAAATAACCAAAACCCGATGAACGACAGATCTGGAGTTCTCAAAATTGCTGAAGATGGAAATCTTGTCATAGTCAACAGTACAGGTGTTGTTTGGACTTCAAATGTTTCAAATGCTGGAAATGATACATCTGTGCAGATGTTGGACACCGGCAATCTGGTTTTGAGTAGTAGTTCAAACTCACAGAACTATTTATGGCAAAGCTATGATCACATTGGGAACACATTCCTACCGGGAATGAAACAAGGGTTCAATTTGAAAACTGGTCAGCAATGGTATATACAATCATGGAAGAGCTTGAATGATCCTTCTCCAGGAGATTACACTGACAAACTTGAAAACCCAGAATTTCCTCAGCTGATTATAAGAAAAGGAGATGAGAAGCATTATAGAATTGGTCCATGGAATGGTGTTCGGTTCATTTATGGCGGAATTCCCTTAACAACAGGTAAGATTTTCTCCCCAACCATGTATTCTGATGAGAATGAAGTGTACATTGTTCTGAAGACTTCTTCTGAGTCAATCACTGCAAGGACCTTTTTGAATGAGACTGGCGTGCTTCAACAGTATTACTGGAACCAGCAAGCAGGACAGTGGATTGATGTCCTTTCAATGCAGCAAGATGTGTGTAAGAAATACAATTTGTGTGGCAACAATGCCGTCTGTGGCAGCACTGCTTCTTCAACTTGTCGTTGTTTAAAGGGCTTTACTCCAAAGGTACCACAGAAATGGCAGATGCAGGACTGGTCAGATGGATGTGTAAGGCAAACTGTAATCGACTGTGAAAAGGAATATGCATTTATGAAATTAACCAATGAAGTGAACTTGCCGGATCTGCTGCAGTATTCGGTGAACAATAGTATGAACCTTCAAGACTGCCAGGCAATGTGCCTTAGTAACTGCTCTTGTTCTGCATTTTCTAGTTTACAAATGATTGGTCAAGGGAGTGGCTGTGCACTCTGGTTTGGTGATTTGGTAGATTTGAGAGCAGATACTGATGATGGGGTAGTACTCTATCTCAAGTTGCTGCCTTCAGAGATTGGTATCCTACCCTTTTGTAGCCTTTTCGTTTTGAGTTATGCGAATATGAAAATTTTCCTTTGTTTTGAGAAGTAATTGTGTTTAAACTTGTGTATTGTTTCAGATTCAGGAGGTGGCTCCAACAAGAAGCGAAGATTAGTAATAGCAGTTACAACCTCAGTAGTTCTTGCAATTCTTGTACTAGTTCCGCTTGGATGGTATTCTAGAAGGACAGCAAGAAGAGATCTAAGAGGAGGCAAGTCTTTTTGAAAGATCAATTAGCCATTTATTCTGCTTCTATTGATCAGTACTTCTCGTAGTCCCTCTGATTGTTTTGACAAGTTTTTCTAGGTGCTTTGGTTTAGGAAATTCGAGGTTCTTCTCTGTTTTATCATTGATGACATCTAAAGAAGCTTACTTTAATTCCATGCTTGATGCTTTTTAAGCATTTTTCGTGATTAAACAGGTGAAAGTATGTTTACCTCTCAAGAGTTGGGACACGAGGAAGAACTGGAGTTGCCTATGTATGACCTGTTTACCATCAAAGCCATCACTGCAAATTTTGCCAGCTCTCAGAAAATTGGTGAAGGCGGGTTTGGTCCAGTTTACAAGGTAAAATCCCATAATCCTCTCACCTGTTTATCTTTATCTGAGCAGTGTTGTGCCTTTTCATTAAGTTGTCATAGATTCTATTAGTGATTCTTATCAGATTCATTGTTTAATTCACAATTGCAATCCACAAATTTGCCAAAAGAGGATACAATAATGAAAGAGACATTGATCTGCATTGTGTGGAGCCATAATGTCCGCATGTTTCTTTTTCTTTGACATTAGTTATATCTGTCATAGGCTCAACTGGAAACAGGACAAGAAATTGCAATAAAGAGGCTCTCGAAGAACTCCAGGCAGGACCTAAATGAGTTCAAGAATGAGGCTAGCCTGATTGCTAAACTTCAGCATAGAAATCTTGTCAGACTTTTAGGTTGTTGCATACAAGATGAGGAAAGGATGTTAATTTACGAGTATCTCCCAAATGGAAGTTTAGACTCCTATATCTTTGGTCAGCACTCTCATCTCCGTAACTTTTTCTTTTTCTTTCTTTGCACTACTTTTTGCAGCATTTACATTTGAAGCCAAATTAACACAATGCACACGTAATTGTCAGATGCAAGACATGGTAGTCTACTTGACTGGAAAAAACGATATGACATAATATTGGGTATAGCCCGTGGTCTCCTTTATCTTCATAGAGACTCGAGGCTAAGAATCATTCATCGAGATCTCAAGGCGAGTAATGTTCTACTAGACAATGAATTGAACCCCAAAATATCAGATTTTGGTATGGCTAGAACTTTCAATGGAGAACCAGTGGAGGATAAAACAAGAAGGGTGGTTGGAACATAGTAAGTCTCATGCATTCATCTAGCAGGATTTTATTAATATTCTTTCTGACCATCACTTGGCCATGTTGTGTAGTGGTTATATGTCTCCAGAGTACGCCATAGATGGATTCTTCTCAATTAAGTCGGATGTCTTCAGCTTTGGTGTTCTACTTCTAGAAATTGTAAGCGGAAAGAGAAATAGAGGGTTTTGTCATCCAGAACATGAACTCAGCCTTTTGGGACATGTAATTGACTATCATCCTGTGCATGATATGAACCATTATATCTTCGTTTTCTGTTCAATGCTTCATCAAATTTTGTCCTTTTGTTTTGTTCTTTCTTAGGCATGGAACCTTTTGAATGAAGGCAAAGAATTGGAGCTTGTGGATCCAATGACTGGAAAGGAATATGCGAAATCTGAAGTCTCAAGGTGCATTCAAGTTGGTCTGTTATGCGTCCAACGCCATCCAAAAGACAGGCCAACAATGTCTGCTGCATTGTCAATGCTAGACAGTGAAAATATCATATTGCCTCATCCTAAAGAACCAGGTTTCTACACAGAGAGATCACTCCAAGAATTTTTCTCTGCAAATGATGCACCCTCGACTTGTAATGAGATGACTGTGACGTTGCTTGAACCGAGATAAACGATCTGTTCTCACATTCATAGGACATGTAAAATATGTCAAATGGAAAATGCATTCATAGGACATGTATTATCCTACCACGGAGAGCTTTCTGTAATACTTGTCGCAAATAGCAATATCATGTTGAATGTAAAGATTGAAGAAACTTAGTTCCATCGGCTATAGTTTGGTGGTGTTCCCCTAGAGATAAAAACGGATAAAAAAAAGGGAAAACCTTGGAGTTTTTGTACTGCTACGTAATTTAAACACATAATAAGAAATTTGTCCACATTTGATTAGTGCTCAAGAAATAAGAAAAACGTTTACAGACAGTAAGTTTTATGTCATTTTATCAAATTTTGAGTTTAAAATTTAAAAATAAAAAAAGAATTCCTTCTAAATTGAGTCTGACAACGGTATAAGAATGCTTGAATCATATTAATCAAGAAATGGTTCATATATCGATTGGTTATATAAAAAAAAATAAATAACAACCAAAACAAACAAATAGAATTAAGAATATCTTTAAATATGATATAATGTTTTTCACAAGTGGCAAAAGGCAGCCAAAACATCTTCACCGGCCGTGTCTCCAAGGAGATAGTACAGTGACAATAGCCCTTCTTTCCCGACTCTGTAATGCAGTGTTTGATTATTATTGTAACCAAAAAAAAAAAAAAAAAAAAAAAATTCTTCACTAGCCGTGGGAATTCAAAATATTACCAAAGAATTTGAATATATCTTAAATTTTTGGGTTCACAATAAAATGTTTTTTTTTATACATAGGATGAAATGGGTTTTTAATTCTTGATTAAGCAGATGAGATGAGATGTTCCAATTTTCTTCCCAAATTAATATTTTAAATTAGAATGAACAACATTGGGCCAAGTTTTATGAATTCGCCATTTTTATCCAAAACTTCTATTATTATTGTAATGACAAACCTTAAGGTCTCTTAAAAATTATAAGAAAAAAAGCTATATTGTAGATTTTCTTTCTTCATGCTAAAAGTTTAACCTTTTGTCCATTTATTACTATATTATACTCTAATTACACTAAGGTTCCTAAAATGTGAACTTGATTTAGTATGGCATATTAGTATTGTAGAAGGTGATCAAAATATTTATTCGATGAAAATTCCTAGACACTGCAAAGCAGTGAACTGCATTAAAGTTTATCATAATCAAATATTAATTAGGTGAATATTTTTTTACTTATCATTGATTTTTAAAATCATATTTTAATTAATCCGATTTAATAGAAGTCTATTTAAAAAATAGTTCTCTTAATATAATTTTTTTTATTCTTAAATTTTAAATTTTAAATTTAATTAAGAAATATAATATCTGTCCGTTTTTATTAATTCAGGAACGATATTCGCCGAGAAAGATAATAATTTGGAGATTTGTATAGTTTTGGCCTTATTAGGGAAAAGAATTCGTAAAACAACTTTCACAGGAAAGAAATTCAGTTTCTAACCGATGATATTCGCGTTTTGAAAACTCGACCAACAGTTTTGATAGATTGGTTGAGTTATGAAAATTCATACACTATTCACAGATTGGTCGAGTATTCAAAATTCGATTAATATTGGAGGTTAGTCGAGCTTTGAAAATTTGATCAATTTAGGTTATTTTTGGAATATGTTTGTTAGATAAGTTTTTTATGAATTTTTTTTTTATATATTTTTTAGATTAAATCCAAACATTTCTTTAATAATTGGGTGACTGATGTTTTAAGGCACTTTTGGTCCAGTCAAATGTGGGTCCAACATCAAGGAGTTGAATGTTAAAAATTAAGAAGGCCGATACCCGAAAAATGAGGGCCAATCTGTGTAGCCCAAAAGTCTCAACCTCTGGTTGACAGTATGAACTTTGGTTAACTGTTTAAAGCCCAATAACATGTCCAATTAAAAATATGGTTGTACCCCAGTCTCAAAGCTGGACCGTTGGATTCCACCTTAATTTCGTAAATGCCATTAGCCCCATTGTTCTCATTCACAGTGCATTGGCCGGAACCAAACTTTTTTGGATTGGGTTGATTGATCCAATATTTTATTTTCTTAATGAGAGATTTTAAATTTAAATTTTGAAAATAAAAAAAAAAATTTATGAGATAGTGGACCCCACAGTATTCAGACCAAATTAACTCGACGAAATCTAAATACTGATCGATAAAAAAAATAAAATAAAAACATTTGGCCAGAAAGTCTTGGCTCCGGTCCGAGCACGGTGAGTTCCCAACTAGGTAACACATATCACCTAATTAATTGGCCTCACATGAACCCCTTTAAACATTTTAGAAAACAAATCTAACATAAGATTTATATATAAATATAAGTAGTTGGTAATTGATTATATTTTAAATAGACGTTCTTAAAATAGATTTAATTTATTTATTTTTTGATTAGATAGCGATTTGAATCCTTAAATTTTAGGATTGTGGGAGAAAAATTGTGACCGTTAAACCGTCTCTTAATACAATAGATTTGATTTATGCTACCTTTGATTGCTTCAAGGAAAATCTTTGATTATACTTTAAATACTTTCATACTGGGAAGGAAACGAGGGTTTAATTTCAATCGTAGCAGGGAGTGGTATCTTTCATCATGGAAGAGTTGAGGTGATCCTTTCTTAGATGATTTCAGAATTCCAAATTATTTCAACTGTTCATATAAAAGAGAGAAGTGAAATACGTACTCGAGAATTGGCCTTGAATGGCATTAGAATAGTTTGGTGTTGTCTCTTTAACAGGAATTTCTTTTATCTTCCCAACTTTAGTATCTATCGTTGCAAAGAAGTGAATTTACTTATGATGATTGCTTCAGAATCAGACGTTGCAAGGACAGTGTACTAGATGAGTTGGGTGTGCTTCTAGATTTCTATTGGAATCAGCACGCACAGGAATCGATCGAGATTGATGCTTCATTATCACATAATACTTGTTCGACTTCCGCCGGAGCATCGAGCCCTCATGTGTATGAAACTTTCTCTGACCGTCCTCCAAAAAAGTTACTACAGCGGTCGGTCCGGATCAATTGGGGCAAAGCCTCAGATATCAGACGATGTCCAAGACATGGTACCAAAAAAAAATCATATAATACTTGTTGGTGTTTGCAGAAAATATGATCCGTAAGCACAAGAAAGTGGCACAATCTTTTTTTTGTCTGATGAAGTGGAACGTGAGCTTTTACAGTTGACAAAAGTGAAATCGCCTGATTTGCGGCAGTTTTGGTTGAACAAGACAAGGAGGATGAGCCTAGAAGAATGCAGGCTGAAGTGCCATGGAAATTGTCCTTGTGTTGCATTTTCCTATTCAGAAATTATTGGTACTGGCTTAAGCTGTCTCTTGTGCTTCGGAGATTTTGTAGATATGAAAATGATAAGCAACGATGGTCTAAATCTCTACGTCAAGATGTCAGCTTTGCATGAAACTTCGGTAACATTTTTTTTCCCTTCGATTATAAATTTTCGATCCTCATGGAAACTCCAGGAAAGGGCAAAAGGCAGCAGCTCTTGCAGGTTCAGTGTCTATAACTATCCTTAAGCCTTTCCTAGGCTGCTATGCAACAAAGAAAGCAAGGTGAAACAGGAGTGCTTGAAATTCTATTTGCACCTCTTTAATCACTTGTTTGGTATTGCATGGCTTCCTTTGTTTGTCTTCTTATTGCATTGTTTCCTCTCCTTTGCTTGTTGCTTTCCACTGAAAACTGAAGAAAAGAATTTGCCAACAAAAAAACTCAGATGAACAAAAGAAGCAAAGTCTAAAAGATTGTGAAAAATGTACAAAAAGCTACATCACCATATATACCTCTATGATAGATATGTATGATACTTTTGATTGATTTCAATGCGAAAGTAGATCGAAACATGTAATATTATGTTCTATCGAGCCTCAAGTATTGTGAAGGTTAGTTCATTAGTACACGAATTTTCTTGCTTGCTTGATGATGAATCTTCTTCAATGATTTTCCTTTCAACATAAAAACCAGGCAACTTAGGCTCAGGCAATGCATTATTACTTCCCAACATCAGCACAGCTGACGCCATGCTTGGCCTGTCTTCAGGGCTTTGTTGCACACACAAGAGACCTATCTGAATTGATCTTAGAACTTCAGGTGGAGTACATGATGCCCAAATTGATTCATCTACCAATTCCAACGCATTGTCTTCTTTGTACAATTTCCATGCCTAGACAAATGCCAAATTCATTTTAGTGGTTATCATTTTGTTTACAGAAAAGCTATTATTAGAATTGAAAAAGCAATCAGATTTAAACTTACATGCCCAAGAAGGTTGAGCTGATGGTCAGTGTGATGAAATCCCCTGTTTCTCTTCCCACTCACAATTTCTAACACCAAAACTCCAAAGCTAAAGACATCGGATTTCACTGAGAAAAGGCCATCGACAGCATACTCTGGAGCGATGTAACCACTATAGATTTTTCATAAAGTAATGGGTCAAATTCGATGTTAAGTGTCACAGAGATTGTATTATTTGAGATAATATTCTCTTGATATACTGTATGAAAAATTACATTTACATTTAGTGGGTTTTTATTCAGAAAGATTTATTGCCGAATTATCAACTTATGAAGCACCTACTACTGGTAATGAGCTAACAATTACATTTAGTGGGGATAGATAAATGGAACAATTCATTCATGTGTTATATATTCAGGACAATAAAATGTAATCGTTAAGAATATTCAGGATAGGTTGCTTTTGCCCAAAATGCTATAAATTGTCTGCTTTTACTAATATTAACTATAATATAATATAAGATTTGATGTATTTAATTTTTAGTTCCTTTGATCCATATATATATATATATTTTATTTATTTATTTATTTATTTATTTATTTGACCATTTATATTTGAGTGGCTCTGGGCCCAACAATTTAGGGATTGAATTTTTTCATTCTCAAGACTCAAATTTCAAATTTTAAGTAAAGGAATCTAATATCCTATCATTAGACTCAGAGATCATTAGTATCCTTATAGTATCATTAAAGTATCATTAAGTGGATTTTGTAACTCTTATTATTATTCTATTATACTCAATATATGGAAAAATTAGTTTTAAATTAGGAAAGTCTTTTTTAATTTGTGATGTAAAAAATGGATACCTTCATATCTTGAACTTTAATATAAAATAAAATAAACAAAATAATGATAAATGAATAAGAAAATACAAACATTTAATCCCAATGCTTCGTTGGTTTATTAGAAAGGGTACTAGCACCCACATAAAAAATCGGGGTTCAAGTTTTGATAGTGGCAAAAAAGACATTGAGAGAGCTACCTCCCTATAATGGACCATATAGTAAATCGATCGAGATTAGTCAAGACGCAATTTTGAATACTCGATGGTAGACCAAATCTAGGGCATATGTTATTTAAAAAAAAAAAAAAAATCATTCTTCCATGTATAAAAGAAGTCCACTTAGGTCTATGCAATATATATGATGGGTTTTTGCTTTTATGCTTGGCCCATTAATGTGGGCCGGACTAGGCTTCGTTAACTGTATATATATATTTTTTTGTTTGGATCGAACCCATCTGTTCTGGATAAGTGCTACCAAATTACAACAATGTCCTCAGAAGGACGAGACTGAACTGAGCTGAAACCCTTCCATCTTCCTCCGGTTTTCTCTGCTTTCAAACAGCACAATCTTCAGCTAATGATGTCATTTGAAAGAAACATCATCTTTTATGTTTATGTAAAGGGAAAGACTTCATAATTCTTGCGCCTCAATTGTTTCTTAAAATCAAATATTCTCTCTCTCTTTCTCTGGGGGACCGTGAGATATGTTGCTGTAAGTTTTTTTTTTTTTTTTTTTTTTTCCTTTTCTTTTTGATGAAATATGAAGAAGGCCGCAAGAAACGTCTGCTGATTTTGTATTGTCATTGAAGATGGTATTCGTTGATCGACTCCCAAGAAAAGTCTTCCAATAAATCCCATTATTATGTTTCTCATCGAGTCAACCCCTAATCAGAAAACGTTTGAAGTAGTTCCTTTTTCATTATTATGCTTCACCATCTCCACTTCAACCATATCCATTTGGCTTTTTTGAACAATGTCCTCCAAACTCATCATTTTCCTAATCTCATTTACACAGTTTTCTCGGAAACACCTCGTCTTTAAACAGCTAATCTTTCACCTTGGTTCGTATTTCTTCAATTTTTTGAATTTATTATTTCATGTATGTTAGATTAAATTGATTTATCTAATTCAAATTATTAAATTTAATGATACTTCTTTATGTAGAGATTTGATTGATACGATGACAAAGCTCTTCTTTTGTTCAAATTAGTCTTCATTTTCTACTGTTCATAAGTTCTAGTCCTAATAAATTGAAAATCCCCACGATGCATGTTCTCGTTTGTAATTTTTTTTTTTAATTGTTATATGCTGTAAATTAGACCACATAATCTGAGGATGTTTCTTTCTTTCATTGCTTAATAATGGTGCTTATTTGTCCAAATTAGTCTTCATTCTTCTGCAGTAGCTAAATGATTTAATATTGTAATCCTGTAACTCCGCTGACCTTGAGTATGAAAACAGGAGTTTCTTAGAAATTCCGTGAGTTTTGGTGGCTAAAAAGTGCAAAGGTTATAGTTCAATCAAACATCAAACTTGACTTTTCTATCAAGTATAAGACATTCGATGATACTATGACTTTTAATGGTTGTCTTAGAAAATAAATATGTGCTCTTTTTGTTAGTTGAGCTTGGAAAATTTATAATTTATAACTGAGGCTGCAAAGTTTTTTTGGCAAAAATTTTCTGTGGGGATGCCCAATGAAAATTAATTTCTACTAAGAATGATGTGAATTTTTCCTTTGACGCCCTTTGAATTTTATTTCAGTTTGCATATTTTTATACGTCCCATAATACTATTCATATATTTTGATTGAAGAAAAATATCCGAATAACCAAGCGACATGAGCAAAATATCCAAAGGAATTTTGCCTTCCTACGTATCTAGAAAATTCTGTACATTGGTCCCCAATCTATTTATTGCGTATGAAATGAGAAGCTTCTCTGTAAGTGGCACGTGGTTACGCTTCAGTCATGACTCGTAGATTTGAGTAAATGTTGGAGTAGCTAGCTTGTATGGACCGGCAAAAGAAAACAGTAAGTCAATTCAGTCCTTCTACTGAATTCTTGTTAGCATAATGATGGCTTCCAAAGTGAAATGATACTTCTGCAAGGAGCCTAGCTCCGAAAAGAGAGAGACTTACCGGAACAAATAGCTTCTTGTCTGTTATGCCCCCCTGCTCACTTCTTTATTTTTTGTTTATTATTGTGAGTACTGCTTCTGATACTCTTACTTTGAATGGTTCCCTCTTGGATGGGCAGACCCTAGTTTCCCGAGGCAATAGTTTTGAGTTGGGTTTCTTTAGTCTTGGAAAACCAATGTATAGATACTTGGGAATATCTTACAAGAACATTTCTGTTCCGACAGTCGTGTGGGTTGCAAATGGAGACTTCCCACTATTGGATAAATCAGGAGTATTGGAGATTGGCAACGATGGAAATCTTGTTCTCTTGAACAGTACAAGAGACGTAATCTGGTCTTCAGGTTTGTCCACCATGGTGAATGGCACAGTTGCACAGCTCTTGGATTCCGGGAATTTGGTGTTGATGGAAAGTAGCAGTGCAGACTCGGAAAACTACCTGTGGCAAAGCTTTGATTCTCCGTCAAACACCGGAATACCTGGAACAAAGATAGATCTCAATGTAAGAACCGGAGAAGAATGGTATTTAAGATCATGGAAGGATTGGGATGACCCATCTCCAGGGGATTTTACTTTTAAACTTGACAATCCAGAGCTACCCCAGTTGGTTCTCCGCAATCTGGATGTGAAGAAGTTAAGATTCGGACCCTGGAACGGTGTTAAGTTCATTGGTGGTGGAATCCCTACGAGAAAAATGAACCCAATCTTACCTGGCAATATGGTCTCAGGAGGGGATGAACTCTATCTTTTGACAAGAACTACTTCGGACAACATCATTGCTAGGGCTTTATTGAATGAGACAGGGCTGTTTCAGGAGTTTTACTGGGATGAGCAGACCAATCAATGGGTCGAAATTCTCATGCTGGATAAGTATAAATGTGGAAATTATGGTCTTTGTGGCTTTAATGCTCTTTGCACTGGTGATGATTCATCTATTTGTCAATGCCTAAACGGGTTTACTCCAAAGGTACCAGAAAAATGGAAGTCTCTGGACTGGTCAGAAGGTTGTGTCAGAGTTACTAATTTGAACTGTAGTGCAGAAGATAAGTTTCTATCTCTAGAACAAGTAAATTTTCCAGATCTTTCACACTATGGGATGGTGTATACTATTCCCTTTGATGAGTGCCATTCGAAGTGCCAAAATAATTGTTCTTGTACTGCATTTGCTAATCTAGATATAGTCGGTCAAGAGAGACGATGTCTGCACTGGTTTGGGGATCTAATTGACCTAAAAAAGGAAAATGAAGATGATTTGGTTCTCTACATCAAGGTGGCAGCTTCAGAACTTGGTATTTTACTGATTATGTTTTATCTCTCTCTCTTTCCTTTTTAATCTGGGGTTGAAATACTTGGCTATTAAGTTGAGTATTACTGATCACTATTTGCACTGATTGCTTTCATGCTGAAGGATTTGATGGTATTTCTAACAACAAGGGCAAGAAATGGGTCGTAATTGGTGTCCCAGCTGCAACAGGTGTGATGATACTGTTAGCATTGTCATGCTTCTCCCTCTGGCGGAAACTGAGAAAAAATGAGAAAGGACGGATGATGACTATGAAGAAAAGAGCCGAGGAACAAGGTAAGCATCCTCAGATGAGCAGGTACAACGTTGATGGTCATTGAATTTTCATCTTACTGCTCCCTGGTCAGACAATTATCATCTGTATTCCATACATCAAAATTGATAGGATGAGAGTCTTGTTTCTTCCAAACTAGGACCCCCTTAGAAAGAAGCATGATTTGGCTTTGCTTTAAATATTTCATTTCGTGACTTTTTTAAATTTAGTGTTTCGAAGTTTTTGACTCTAATAAGAAATTTCATCATATTTTCAACATTGTATCTCGTCCTATGTGTTATATTTTCTTCAGTGTATCCCTCTTGTAATCCTGGACCCAAAGGCGTTTCAGATGCACTCCTGTTTAATCAAACTTGCTTTCATTCCTAAATTTTTCAATTATTCTTCCTGATGAACAATTTTGCAGGTAACAGCATAAACCTTGATGACTCTGAATGGAGAAGTCATGAAGAAGATTTGGACTTGCCTCTGATTGATTTTGACACCATCAAAGCCATCACTTGTGACTTTGCTGACACCAAAAAAATTGGCCAAGGTGGTTTTGGCCCTGTATATAAGGTAAATCCCACAGCCCTTTTCTATCATACTTGGGTTCTATTGACTGTTAGCAAATTGCACTGTACTTGGGTTTAGGCCTATTCCTAGATAACTGTTAGCAAACTATATTTTGATCAAAATGCGAACCTAAAGATTATCTTAGTTTCATATCGAGTGGATATTCAGTCACGCATTTGATGGGTATCCTCAACTTTGTGTAAGTAGTTAGAGATTATTTTAGTTTTAGGATTTTGATTGTGTCGGAAATAAGACTACCCTTGACAGTGAAGGAGGATATATCGAGTATTGACTCCCGAATGATAATAGATTTTTTCAAGAGTGGTAACTAGCTTTTGTGTCCACTTTAGGTTACATGTGAGGAATCACCTCATCGTTTGGTGTCCATTTGCACCCTGCGTTGTCTCTTATTTGCTGTGTTAGGAACCTCGATGATGTAGAAAACTAAATTATTGGATGTTAGGCACATGACTTAAATGACTTGCTTTCTATGTAAAGCCCTATTTGCTGCTCTTGATAATGATGGATTGTCAACATTGAACACTACAGACGAATATTCAGAACTATGATCTGGTTCTTACACTAAGCCCCGTAAACTGTAATGCTGAGAAAATTGGAAGGACAGTAAAATTCTGAAACGAAAGAAGAGTCGTTGATTAGTAAAAATCTGACAATGATGCATTTGCTTTCCATTCAGTGATTTTATTCCCCACCATCATTTTGATGCTATAAAATTTTCATAGGCTTTGCTACATACTGGACAAGAAATAGCAGTGAAAAGGCTCTCCAAGAATTCAAGACAGGGCCTTACAGAATTCAAGAATGAGGTCATTTTGATTGCCAAACTCCAGCACAGAAATCTTGTTAGACTTTTGGGGTGTTGCATTCAGAATGAAGAGCAAATACTCATTTATGAGTATCTGCCTAATGGAAGTTTAGACTCTTATATCTTTGGTTTGCACTCTCAACTGCTTACTCCATTTTCATTTTTTCATTTCTGGTTTGTTTTGCATCAAGCTTGTACTTTCAGACTTTGGCATAGCCAAAACATTTCAAGGGGAACTGGCAGAAGGAGTAACAAGAAGGGTCATTGGAACATAGTGAGTTTATTATTTCATTTTTTTTTATTGCTTTATTGGACTTCAAGAGGTTAAAAATGTTTAATCATTTGCATGCAGTGGTTACATGTCCCCAGAGTATGCCATAGATGGACTTTTCTCGATTAAGTCAGATGTCTTTAGTTTTGGCGTTCTACTATTGGAAATTATAAGTGGCAAGAGGAATAGGGGATTCAGTCATCCGCATCATGACCTCAGCCTTTTGGGACATGTAAGCATCTCAGTGATTTCTTAGAGCATTTGATGCAGTTATTTGTGACTAAAGCAAGTATTGGTTTCATAACTACATTGTTTACATGTTTGTGTGCTGCGTTTATATGCTAGTCAATGCATGATTTTTTATGTACTTTCGTTTTTCCCTTAAAAAGTTAATCATATTATGTTCTTCTTTAGGCTTGGAATCTTTTCAATGAAAGAAAAACTTTGGAGCTGTTAGATCCATCGTTAAGGAGCTTATCCTCGATGTCGGAAGTTTCAAGATGCATACAAATTGGCCTGCTATGTGTGCAACGCCATGCAAAAGATAGACCAACAATGTCTTCTGCACTGTCGATGCTAGACAGCGAGAATGCATTGATGCCTCAACCCAAGGAACCTGGTTTTTATTCAGAAAGATTTATTACTGAATTATCAACTTATGACGCACCTATTACTGGCAATAAGTTAACAATTACATTTTGCGACGGTAGATAAAAGGATCAATTTGTAACATATTCAGGACCATAGAATGTAATTGTTAAGAATATTCAGGTTAGGATGCTATTGCCCAACATGCTTTTTTACTAATATTAACTTTAATATAAGATTTGATTGATTTAATTTTGAGTTTATTGAATCCATATAATATGATTCAGTAGATTTTATAATTCTTATTATTATTCTGTTGTACTAAGTATATGTAAAATTAGTCCTAAATTAGTAATATTCATTTTAATTTATGATGTAAAAAAAAAACATATTTATATCTTGAATTTTTATAAAAAATAAAATTAACAAAAGAATGTCAAATGAATAAGAAAATGCAAACATTACAACCTTTCAGAATTTTTTTTTTTTTAGGTATTTTATTTAACCCTAAACGTCATCTTAAAATCAAATTAGTTTGGTTGTCAATGGAGAATTCAAGTAGTAAATTCATTTTTCCTATTCTTAAACGAAGTCCATTTTAATTTCATTTGATTACATCTAAAAAAAATTAAAAAAAAAAACAAAAACAAAAGCTCTTTTCTTGAAACTTCTGGATTTTCTTTTGACCCCGCTGGGAGGATACAGGGTCAGAAGTCAGAACCCAAAGGGGTCTTCGCAAAATTTGAATCTTTTGATTTCCATGAGGATTCCTAGGATAAACTTTTGTTTCCCACTCCTTAAAAGAGAGAGACGTTGTTAGAGAAAACACAAGTGAATCAAAATTCATGGGCGCAAAAGAAAAAGATTACTAGGGTTGAGGATGGACCCTTCCTAAATTTCACCAAATTTCAGTTTTACATTTTACATTTTAAGCTTGCTCGGTAACTTTTAAAAGAAATAACATATAAAGTGTTTATATTAAAATTTCTAAAGTTAATTTTGCTATTATTAAATTTTGATACTAGAAATTAAGGCCCAATCAGATTTTTTTTATCTAATATCATTAAAAATGTGTATCTACTGATGGATGAATTTACTCTTGTTTTAAAATTTTAAAATTAATTTTGCTATTATCAAATTTTTTTTCTAGGAATTATGGTCCAATTAGATTTTTTTATTTTATTTTACCGATATCATAGGGGTATATTTGAGTCGTGTCAGTTCCAAATATTCATGTTCTCGAACTTGAATTTAATTTTTTTAACCCGAATCGAACTCAATGAGTAATAAATATTAAGAATCGAACTAAAGTTGATTATATAATGAAATTATTTAAATTTAATTTGAAAATTTAATTATTATATAATATATTAATATTTTATTTAATTTTTATTTTTTAAAATTATAATTATATATAAATATATATAATATATATTAATATATGTTATTGAGTTATTCGATAAATTTTTAAATATAAAAATTTTTTATTTGAATTTATTCGATAAAATAAATTTTACTTGAACTTGATTTGAGTTCGTTAAAAATTGAGTCGAGATAATTGAACAGCCCGCGAGCAGCAGCAGCCCTTGTTACCTTTATCGATCGATTTTTTTTTATTATTTTAATTACACGAGATTTGAGCGGGATATGAGATTAGAGCGGGAAAATTGGAACCACCAGAGCGTCAACTGTGGACTGATCGACGAATTTTGTTAATGATATGGTTAGGATTGGTGTTGCCTATGTGGCATTACCCCATCAGCAAAAGATCACACACATGCGCGCGCGCACACACACACACACTCTCTCTCACCCCGACCCACACACACTCTTTCTTCCCAGAGCGTGCACCTCACGAGCCAATCTTCATCTTCCTCAACGGCGGCAATGAGAAGCTCCTCTCTCTCTCTCTCTCTCTCCCTCCCTCCCTCCCCGCGAGACAACATGAAGTATCGAAGTCGAAACCCTCGGCAGAAGAGAAATGCAAGAAATTGAGCTAAAAAATAAAAAATTTCTTAAAACACACTCCAAATAAAAAAATTTTGATTTTTAATTTAAATTGCCTTAAAAACATGATTTATAGGTTGATTAAATTTTTCAAATTCGATCTTTATATATTATTTATAAATTAATTAAATATTCAAAACTTAATTAATCTTTATATAAATAATATAGATCTAGTTTTAAAAACTCACACAGTGTATAAACCATATTGATATAGATTTTAAAGCTTGATTAATATAGATAATTTTTAGAATATTGGTTGTTTTAAGAAATTTTTTTCTATTTTGGATCAATTCCGGACTTTGACTCCTCGGCAGAAGCTTTTCTCGTTCACTCTCTCTCTCTCTCTCCCCCCCGTTTCTTCGTTCTTCAGCGCATGCACCCCCGCAAATCGAAGATGGATGGAATGGAAACCCTGCAAATCGAAGGCGACTGAAGGTGGAAACTGAGATGAACAGGCGGCAGAAGGATCGAACATGGCGGCGATGACTTGCGAATTGGAGGAGACCGGTGAACGAAGCGGCCAGATAAGACTGGTGGCGAATCGACGAATGGAGGCGAACGGTGGCTGAAGAGGTGTTGATTGGACGGCAGTGGCGGACTCGAAGGTGACCGGAGGCGATTTCAGGCGGAGAATACGATGTTGAAGGTGGTCGAAGGGCGATGACTATTTCTGGGCGAAGAAGACGATGGTGGATGATGATGAAGGCGAAACAATCGAAGCAGAAGGCAGAGTCAGAAGACGGTTGTGGATTGAGAGAGCTCACCGCCGATTAACAATGGCAGACACATGGTGGAGATGGATTTCTAGAAACAAAACCCAAAAATGATGCTATATCTGGGTTTGTGTGACTCGTGAGAAATCAAGGAAAACATCGTTGAGATTTGAGTGGTTTGAAGAGAGAGAGAGAGAGGTGGATTAGCCTTTCGGGGCATGTTAGCTTATTTATGAGTGATTCATTGACTTGCTTGTTTTACCCAGATTAAGAGATAGAGAACGCATACGTCCACGAAAACTTGCCTAAATATTTCTCATGTCCTTGATCTTCTACATGTATACAGATGCTGGTGGGTTTCTCTGTCGTGCTTAATATTGATTCCTAGGCATGGAACCTTCTGAATCAAGGCAGAGCACTGGAGCAGATGGATTGACTCTTTCTGCAACAGAAGTTTCAAGGTGTATTCATGTGGGTCTCTTGTGTGCGCAACGCAACCCTGAACATAGGCCAACAATGTCTTCTGAACTTCAAATGTTTGACGGGGAGAATGCACCATTGCCTCAACCTCGATAACTCTGTCTTTACTTCGAGAGGTCTATTGCTAGTTTGTCTTCATCATCTGAGGTTCCTCTTACTCTTAACGAGATTTCTGTATCGTCAATCCATGGTAGATAAATGATTTATTTATTGCTTTGAAAGGTATATGGGAGTGTGAGTACTAGGGCTTAGGATTCAGGAAGATATGTTTTCTTCTTTGCCTCCTGTGTAAGGAGCTGGTATTTGTTGCCATTGCAACTAGCTCCCAGGCTTTTGGAATGTAGACTCACCCTTCTCTGTGAATAGCAACGTTTGATTTATTCGTTCTCCAAAAATGTAGTTGCCATACCATTTGTCTAAAAGTATACTTCATTATTTTGGACAATATGAATGTCTGGCCATTGTTTGTTTGAATAAAATTTTCCATTCTTTTCTGTTCCTTTTTTAATTTTTCTTTCTCTTATCTAAGCTATTTCCTATTAAATTTATTGGAAACTGTCCTAGAAGGATTATATGGCCACAGAACCAGAGAATTCTAGATGTAAAAACAACATTCTGTCATCTTTCTATCTCTGGACATGTGTGCGCCATGCTCTCTGCAGTCAGTTTTTTGGTTTCTTATGTGTTTTCCGCAGCTAGCTATGCTTGCTGTGTTGCAAAATGATAACCACAAATAGAACTCGATTTTCCAAGGATAAAGGCTCCTAAAATATGTTGATGTGGAAATAGTGTGATATAGCCTATAAGCCATGAAAATCCATGCAAAATCATAGGTTGTGCCTAGGTGTTACAATCAAGTTTTTCCGGATCCCACATTAGTGATTGTCTTCGAGAAGATGAGAGAAAGTTAGATGTGGGAAATTGCAATCTGAGCAGAGAAGTGCATGAAGGGGTTTAGCTGCCACCTTAAAATAATAAATTCACCTTTCTCTATCCTTTTGTAGTAGGAGTCGTATCACAAAATTTCTCGTTGATTACTATTTGAGAGTTTGATTATGAAGACAATTCGATGTTTCCTTGCGCTTGGGTTTGAATGGCTTTTTTATTTGGGGGGGGGGGGGAATGCCTCTCTTTCCATTCTGTGGGTGGTACTAATACCATGTATCTTAGCTTCCCTGATTCAGTGTTGGATTGATCATGCCTCCTGATTGCTTGAATGCTTGCCTGTTTGGATAGTTTTGATCGCTTTCCAATTGCCCATTTGACTTTTGTACGCATTCAGTATTTAGACTTGTCTGGAAGTGCCCTAACGGTGACACCGGGCATGTCAGAGAAACCTGAAACTTGAGGATGGAGCAGAATTTACATAATTTTGAGAAGTATAAGAAAAATGAAGGCTTTGATCTCAGCTCATGCTACATTAGCTTTCAAGGTTGGCTGAGGCCTGAGCCTAGTTCTAGAAGATCACCTTTTTTATAAAATATCTTCAAATTGCTAACATCTTACCTGAATTTTTTAATTTCATTCTTCTCAAAATCCTTTGGCGGCTGCTCCGGATGAAGGCAAAAGTGAAGGGTCCAGTCAGGGTTGAAGACCCACAAGCATGCTCCCTTTAATTTACGTTACAACTCGTCCATTTCACCATTTACTACTTTATCCAAACATCGATGTGGATGAACAAAAAGTCGTTAATTCCCAACCTGAGACTCACAAAATCAATGCTGCCATGAACATTGGAAGAAATTCAGTCATGGAATATCAACTTTTTATGTTTTATCTGAGCTGTATGCAAGATCACCCAAGACTCTAGGGGGTGCAGGAGGATATGGTTGTATGCAAAAGTCCCTCAAAAAAGTATGTCATGCTCTTGTAGTATTGATTTCCGTGAGCGTGGACTTATGAATATCAAATTTGTGCATGTTTTTGTTTTTCCCAGAAGAGTTACTTTCTGCTATTCTGTTCTCATTTTAGTTTTTTCCCCTTGGAGGTGTTACAATGTGAGTTTTGTTTAACGAGGATTGGCATATTTGTTCCTAGTAGTATGTGGAGAAGAGATTGCCCGCATTCATTGACCAAGAAGGCATTGGCAAGTGATAGACAATAAATTATCAATTCTTTGACTGATACATTATTATTTTAATTATTCTTTCTTCTGTTGTTTCTGGATGCATCATTCCTTTGACTAGTCCATGGGGTTGACGAGAATAATAGTTTCATTTATTAGCGTCCACTTATTTCATTTTCCTAAGAGTCAGCCTACAAATCCTACAATATCAAAAACAAATTTCAGAAGGTTTTTTTCATATGCTTTGACCATAACCAATAATTTCCTTCTTTCCTGCAAGTTTTCGAAGGGGTTTTCTCATAAAAAATTGTGGGTGCTCTGTTTTTTCGGTTTTAGGAAGTCCTCTGTTTTTCTCTGCTTTGAGTGGTGGTCTATCTCTCTGTTCTGATTCTTTCCTTTTTTATTTAAACTGTTCAAATCTTTTCGTTGTTCTTTGCAATTGAAGGTCTGAGATTCTTCTGTTGGGGAAGCTGATTATGTAAGTTGATTGGCTTTTACGTGTAAGTTAGAGGTTCTTACCTCTGTCCTATTGTTGTTGTTGCTGTGCATTTTCCTTGGGTTTTCTGTGCTCCTTTTTGGTGGGTGTTCTTGTGGGCTCTAAGATTCTATTGTTTTCTGTGCAACCTGTGTTGAAATTTTAATCTATCTCCATATATTTTTTTTCAATTCCATTTTGTTGTTTTTCTCGTACAGTATTACTTTTCTTCCCGACTTTGCTGTTTATAAAAGAAAAGGAGAAATCGAGAGATCTCCTCGGAAGTGGTCTCTCTTTGTGGCTTATATTCGACTGACTGGAAGTCAACCATTTTTTCACCACATCCGTTGTTCAAAGCATGAGATTGTTCAGTATTTTCTGGCAGTAGCACTTTGCATTACAAGAAGAAAAGTAAGATAAAGCCGGTATGAAAGGTTTCCGGTTTTTATTGTTATGCGCCGTGGCTTATTTGCTTCTCTCATCAGTTGCTGCTGTTGATACCCTTAGGCATAATCAGACCCTCACAGATGGAGAGACTTTAGTCTCCAGCGGCAATATCTTTACATTAGGATTCTTTACTCCTGGAAATTCTACATACCGCTATGTGGGTATTTGGTATGCAAATATGTCGGTTCAAACTGTCATATGGGTTGCAAATAACCAAAACCCGATGAACGACAGATCTGGAGTTCTCAAAATTGCTGAAGATGGAAATCTTGTCATAGTCAACAGTACAGGTGTTGTTTGGACTTCAAATGTTTCAAATGCTGGAAATGATACATCTGTGCAGATGTTGGACACCGGCAATCTGGTTTTGAGTAGTAGTTCAAACTCACAGAACTATTTATGGCAAAGCTATGATCACATTGGGAACACATTCCTACCGGGAATGAAACAAGGGTTCAATTTGAAAACTGGTCAGCAATGGTATATACAATCATGGGAGAGCTTGAATGATCCTTCTCCAGGAGATTACACTGACAAACTTGAAAACCCAGAATTTCCTCAGCTGATTATAAGAAAAGGAGATGAGAAGCATTATAGAATTGGTCCATGGAATGGTGTTCGGTTCATTTATGGCGGAATTCCCTTAACAACAGGTAAGATTTTCTCCCCAACCATGTATTCTGATGAGAATGAAGTGTACATTGTTCTGAAGACTTCTTCTGAGTCAATCACTGCAAGGACCTTTTTGAATGAGACTGGCGTGCTTCAACAGTATTACTGGAACCAGCAAGCAGGACAGTGGATTGATGTCCTTTCAATGCAGCAAGATGTGTGTAAGAAATACAATTTGTGTGGCAACAATGCCGTCTGTGGCAGCACTGCTTCTTCAACTTGTCGTTGTTTAAAGGGCTTTACTCCAAAGGTACCACAGAAATGGCAGATGCAGGACTGGTCAGATGGATGTGTAAGGCAAACTGTAATCGACTGTGAAAAGGAATATGCATTTATGAAATTAACCAATGAAGTGAACTTGCCGGATCTGCTGCAGTATTCGGTGAACAATAGTATGAACCTTCAAGACTGCCAGGCAATGTGCCTTAGTAACTGCTCTTGTTCTGCATTTTCTAGTTTACAAATGATTGGTCAAGGGAGTGGCTGTGCACTCTGGTTTGGTGATTTGGTAGATTTGAGAGCAGATACTGATGATGGGGTAGTACTCTATCTCAAGTTGCTGCCTTCAGAGATTGGTATCCTACCCTTTTGTAGCCTTTTCGTTTTGAGTTATGCGAATATGAAAATTTTCCTTTGTTTTGAGAAGTAATTGTGTTTAAACTTGTGTATTGTTTCAGATTCAGGAGGTGGCTCCAACAAGAAGCGAAGATTAGTAATAGCAGTTACAACCTCAGTAGTTCTTGCAATTCTTGTACTAGTTCCGCTTGGATGGTATTCTAGAAGGACAGCAAGAAGAGATCTAAGAGGAGGCAAGTCTTTTTGAAAGATCAATTAGCCATTTATTCTGCTTCTATTGATCAGTACTTCTCGTAGTCCCTCTGATTGTTTTGACAAGTTTTTCTAGGTGCTTTGGTTTAGGAAATTCGAGGTTCTTCTCTGTTTTATCATTGATGACATCTAAAGAAGCTTACTTCGTAATTCCATGCTTGATGCTTTTTAAGCATTTTTCGTGATTAAACAGGTGAAAGTATGTTTACCTCTCAAGAGTTGGGACACGAGGAAGAACTGGAGTTGCCTATGTATGACCTGTTTACCATCAAAGCCATCACTGCAAATTTTGCCAGCTCTCAGAAAATTGGTGAAGGCGGGTTTGGTCCAGTTTACAAGGTAAAATCCCATAATCCTCTCACCTGTTTATCTTTATCTGAGCAGTGTTGTGCCTTTTCATTAAGTTGTCATAGATTCTATTAGTGATTCTTATCAGATTCATTGTTTAATTCACAATTGCAATCCACAAATTTGCCAAAAGAGGATACAATAATGAAAGAGACATTGATCTGCATTGTGTGGAGCCATAATGTCCGCATGTTTCTTTTTCTTTGACATTAGTTATATCTGTCATAGGCTCAACTGGAAACAGGACAAGAAATTGCAATAAAGAGGCTCTCGAAGAACTCCAGGCAGGGCCTAAATGAGTTCAAGAATGAGGCTAGCCTGATTGCTAAACTTCAGCATAGAAATCTTGTCAGACTTTTAGGTTGTTGCATACAAGATGAGGAAAGGATGTTAATTTACGAGTATCTCCCAAATGGAAGTTTAGACTCCTATATCTTTGGTCAGCACTCTCATCTCCGTAACTTTTTCTTTTTCTTTCTTTGCACTACTTTTTGCAGCATTTACATTTGAAGCCAAATTAACACAATGCACACGTAATTGTCAGATGCAAGACATGGTAGTCTACTTGACTGGAAAAAACGATATGACATAATATTGGGTATAGCCCGTGGTCTCCTTTATCTTCATAGAGACTCGAGGCTAAGAATCATTCATCGAGATCTCAAGGCGAGTAATGTTCTACTAGACAATGAATTGAACCCCAAAATATCAGATTTTGGTATGGCTAGAACTTTCAATGGAGAACCAGTGGAGGATAAAACAAGAAGGGTGGTTGGAACATAGTAAGTCTCATGCATTCATCTAGCAGGATTTTATTAATATTCTTTCTGACCATCACTTGGCCATGTTGTGTAGTGGTTATATGTCTCCAGAGTACGCCATAGATGGATTCTTCTCAATTAAGTCGGATGTCTTCAGCTTTGGTGTTCTACTTCTAGAAATTGTAAGCGGAAAGAGAAATAGAGGGTTTTGTCATCCAGAACATGAACTCAGCCTTTTGGGACATGTAATTGACTATCATCCCGTGCATGATATGAACCATTATATCTTCGTTTTCTGTTCAATGCTTCATCAAATTTTGTCCTTTTGTTTTGTTCTTTCTTAGGCATGGAACCTTTTGAATGAAGGCAAAGAATTGGAGCTTGTGGATCCAATGACTGGAAAGGAATATGCGAAATCTGAAGTCTCAAGGTGCATTCAAGTTGGTCTGTTATGCGTCCAACGCCATCCAAAAGACAGGCCAACAATGTCTGCTGCATTGTCAATGCTAGACAGTGAAAATATCATATTGCCTCATCCTAAAGAACCAGGTTTCTACACAGAGAGATCACTCCAAGAATTTTTCTCTGCAAATGATGCACCCTCGACTTGTAATGAGATGACTGTGACGTTGCTTGAACCGAGATAAAGGATCTGTTCTCACATTCATAGGACACGTAAAATATGTCAAATGGAAAATGCATTCATAGGACATGTATTATCCTACCACGGAGAGCTTTCTGTAATACTTGTCGCAAATAGCAATATTATGTTGAATGTAAAGATTGAAGAAACTTAGTTCCATCGGCTATAGTTTGGTGGTGTTCCCCTAGAGATAAAAACGGATAAAAAAAAAGGGAAAACCTTGGAGTTTTTGTACTGCTACGTAATTTAAACACATAATAAGAAATTTGTCCACATTTGATTAGTGCTCAAGAATTAAGCGTTTACAGACAGTCAGTTTTATATCTTTTTATCAAATTTTGAGTTTAAAATTTAAAAATAAAAAATACTACAATGAAAGAGTTCCTTCTAAATTGAGTCTGACAACGGTATAAGAATGCTTGAATCATATTAATCAAGAAATGGTTCATATATCGATTGGTTATATAAAAAAAAAATAACAACCAAAACAAACAAATAGAATTAAGAATATCTTTAAATATGATATAATGTTTTTCACAAGTGGCAAAAGGCAGCCAAAACATCTTCACCGGCCGTGTCTCCAAGAGGATAGTATAGTGACAACAACCCTTCTTTCCCGACTCTGTAATGTAGGGTTTGATTATTATTGTAACAAAAAAAAAAATCTTCACCAGCCGTGGGAATTCAAAATATTACCAAAGAATTTGAATATATCTTAAATTTTTGGGTTCACAATAAAATGTTTTTTTTTATACATAGGATGAAATGGGTTTTTAATTCTTGATTAAGCAGATGAGATGAGATGTTCCAATTTTCTTCCCAAATTAATATTTTAAATTAGAATGAACAACATTGGGCCAAGTTTTATGAATTCGCCATTTTTATCCAAAACTTCTATTATTATTGTAATGACAAACCTTAAGGTCTCTTAAAAATTATAAGAAAAAAAGCTATATTGTAGATTTTCTTTCTTCATGCTAAAAGTTTAACATTTTGTCCATTTATTACTATATTATACTCTAATTACACTAAGGTTCCTAAAATGTGAACTTGATTTAGTATGGCATATTAGTATTGTGGAAGGTGGTCAAAATATTTGTTCGATGAAAATTCCTAGACACGCAAAGCAGTGAACTGCATTAAAGTTTATCATAATCAAATATTAATTAGGTGAATATTTGTTTACTTATCACCGATTTTTTAAATCATATTTTAATTAATCCCATTTAATAGAAGTCTATTTAAAAAATAGTTCTCTCAGTATAATTTTTTTTATTCTTAAATTTTAAATTTAATTAAGAAATATAATATCTGTCCGTTTTTATTAATTCATGAACGATGTTCGCCCAGAAAGATAATAATTTGGAGATTTGTATGGTTTTGGCCTTATTAGGGAAAAGAATTCGTAAAACAACCCTCGTGGAAAAGAAATTCGGTTCCAAACCCATGATGTTCGTATTTTGAAAACTCAATCAATAGTTTTGGTAGCTTGGTTGAGTTATGAAAATTCGACCAATATTGTTTATATACTATTTACAGATTGGTCGAGTATTCAAAATTCGATCAATACTAAAGGTTGGTCGAGTTTTGAAAATTCGATCAATTTAGGTTATTTTTGGAATATGTTTGTTAGATAGGTTTTTTATGAATTTTTTATTTTATTTTTTAGATTAAATCCTAACATTTCTCTAACAATTTGGTGACTGATGTTTTAAGGCACTTTTGGTCCAGTCAAATGTGGGTCCAACATCAAGGTGTTGAATGTTAAAAATTAAGAAGGCCGATACCCGAAAAATGAGGGCCAATCTGTGTAGCCCAAAAGTCTCAACCTCTGTTTGACAGTATGAACTTTGGTTCACTGTTTAAAGCCCAATAACATGTCCAATTAAAAATATGGTCGTACCCCAGTCTCAAAGCTGGACCGTTGGATTCCACCTTAATTTCGTAAATGCCATTAGCCCCATTGTTCTCATTCGCAGTGCATTCGGCCGGAACCAAACTTTTTTGGATTGGTTTGATAGATTTAATATTTTATTTTTTTAGAGATTTTAAATTTAAATTTTGAGAATGAAAAAAAAGATTTATGAGATAGTGGACCTCACAGTATTCAGACCAGATTAACTCGACGAAATCTAAATACTGATCGGTAAAAAAAATAAAATAAAAACATTTGGCCAGAAAGTCTTGGCTCCGGTCCGAGCATGGTGAGTTCCCAACTAGGTAACAAATATCACCTAATTAATTGGCCTCACATGAACCCCTTTAAAGATTTTATTAAACAAATCTAAGATAAGATTTATATATAAATATAAGCAGTTGGTAATTGATTATATTTTAAATAGA
This sequence comes from Dillenia turbinata, assembly GCA_037126225.1. Lineage (NCBI taxonomy): Eukaryota > Viridiplantae > Streptophyta > Magnoliopsida > Dilleniales > Dilleniaceae > Dillenia > Dillenia turbinata. The sequence goes on from JBAMMX010000001.1 coordinate 2,693,090, forward strand.
CGTTTTTAAAATAGATTTAATTTATTTATTTTTTGATTAGATTGCAATTTGAATCCTAAAATTTTAGGATTAAAAGAAAAAAATTATGACCATTAAACCGTCTCTTAATACAATAGATTTGATTTATGCTTTACCTTTGATTGCTTCAAGGAAAATCTTTGATTATACTTCAAATACTTTCATACCGGGAAGGAAACGAGGGTTTAATTTCAATAGTAGCAGGGAGTGGTATCTTTCATCATGGAAGAGTTGAGGTGATCCTTTCTTAGATGATTTCAGAATTCCAAATTATTTCAACTGTTCATATAAAAGAGAGGAGTGAAATACGTACTCGAGAATTGGCCTTGAATGGCATTAGATTAGTTTGGTGTTATCTCTTTAACAGGAATTTCTTTTATCTTCCCAACTTTAGTATCGATCGTTGCAAAGAAGTGAATTTACTTATGATGATTGCTTCAGAATCAGACGTTGCAAGGACAGTGTACTAGATGAGTTGGGTGTGCTTCTAGATTTCTATTGGAATCAGCACGCACAGGAATCGATCGAGATTGATGATTCATTATCATATAATACTTGTTCGACTTCCGCCGGAGTACCGAGCCTTCATGTGTATGGAACTTTCTCCATCCGTCCTTCGAAAAAGTTACAACGGTCGGTCCGAATCAATTGGGGCAAAGCCTCGAATATCGGGCCATGTCCAAAACATGGTTAAAAAAAAAAAAAATCATATAATACTTGTTGGTGTTTGCAGAAAATATGATCCGTAAGCACAAGAAAGTGGCACAATCTTTTTTTTGTCTGATGAAGTGGAACGTGAGCTTTTACAGTTGACAAAAGTGAAATCGCCTGATTTGCGGCAGTTTTGCTTGAACAAGACAAGGAGCATGAGCCTAGAAGAATGCAGGCTGAAGTGCCATGGAAATTGTCCTTGTGTTGCATTTTCCTATTCAGAAATTATTGGTACTGGCTTAAGCTGTCTCTTGTGCTTCGGAGATTTTGTAGATATGAAAATGATAAGCAACGATGGTCTAAATCTCTACGTCAAGATGTCAGCTTTGCATGAAACTTCGGTAACATTTTTTTCCCTTTGATTATAAATTTTCGATCCTCATGCAAACTCCAGGAAAGGGCAAAAGGCAGCAGCTCTTGCAGGTTCAGTGTCTATAACGATCCTTAAGTCTTTCCTAGACTGCAATGCAACAAAGAAAGCAAGGTGAAACAGGAGTGAAATTCTATTTGCACCTCTTTAATCACTTGTTTGGTATTGCATGGTTTCCTTTGTTTGTCTTCTTATTGCATTGTTTCCTCTCCTTTGCTTGTTGCTTTCCACTGAAAACTGAAGGAAAGAATTTGCCAACAAAAAAACTCAGATGAACAAAAGAAGCAAAGTCTAAAAGATTGTGAAAAATGTACAAAAAGCTACATCACCATATATACCTCTATGATAGATATCTATGATACTTTTGATTGATTTCAATGCGAAAGTAGATCGAAACATGTAATATTATGTTCTATCGAGCCTCAAGTATTGTGAAGGTTAGTTCATTAGTACACGAATTTTCTTGCTTGCTTGATGATGAATCTTCTTCAATGATTTTCCTTTCAACATAAAAACCAGGCAACTTAGGCTCAGGCAATGCATTATTACTTCCCAACATCACCACAGCTGACGCCATGATTGGCCTGTCTTCAGGGCTTTGTTGCACACACAAGAGACCTATCTGAATTGATCTTAGAACTTCAGGTGGAGTACATGATGCCCAGATTGATTCATGTACCAATTCCAACGCATTGTCTTCTTTGTACAATTTCCATGCCTAGACAAATGCCAAATTCATTTTAGTGGTTATCATTTTGTTTACAGAAAAGCTATTATTAGAATTGAAAAAGCAATCAGATTTAAACTTACATGCCCAAGAAGGTTGAGCTGATGGTCAGTGTGATGAAATCCCCTGTTTCTCTTCCCACTCACAATTTCTAACACCAAAACTCCAAAGCTAAAGACATCGGATTTCACTGAGAAAAGGCCATCGACCGCATACTCTGGAGCGATGTAACCACTATAGATTTTTCATAAAGTAATGGGTCAAATTCGATGTTAAGTGTCACAGAGATTGTATTATTTGAGATAATATTCTCTTGATATACTCACTATGTTCCAACCACTCTCCTTGTGTTGGCTGCGGTTTCATTTCCTCCAAAAATTCTAGCCAAGCCAAAGTCTGAAATTTTTGGGTTCACATCCTTATCTAGTAAAATGTTGCTAGCTTTGAGATCTCTATGGATAATTCTCAGTCTTGAATCTTGATGAAGATATAGAAGCCCTCTAGCAATTCCATTGATTATCTGAAAGCGCTTCGGCCAATCTAGTGTTTTACTTTGCTTTCGATCTGTCCAATTTTGTTTCAATCAATCTCTGCTGCTACTAATTGAATGCTGATAAATAGTCTAGCAGTTGAGCCAATGTAACTTTACTAGGTTAAGTAAATGGAAGTATTTAAAAGGCTAAGAGACATACCAAAAATGAAGTGATCTAAGCTTTTGTTAGGCATATATTCATAGACCAACATTTTTTCCTCGTCCTGAATGCAACAGCCTAAGAGCTTCACAAGATTCCTGTGCTGAAGTTTCGCAATGCAATTGAGCTCATTCTTGAACTCATTAAGGCCTTGTTTGGATTCCTTTGAAAGCCTCTTCACAGCTATTTCTTGTCCTTTCAACACGCCCTGAAAGAATTTTGTTTTTCCACAAAAAGTGAGATATGCTATGATCCCCTCCCCCCACATACTAGTTTTGCAAGCATGATCTCACTGCCACCAAATTAAAAAAAAAAAGGTCTCATCAAATATAAGCATTTATTCAAACATGACACATTTGACAATGATGCGTGAAGTATAGACTATGAAATGAAAAGATCATAAAGTGGTGTTTTCTGGGTTGCTTACCATGTAAACAGGACCAAAGCCTCCTTCACCAAGCTTGTTGTGAATAGAAAATTTGTTGGTGGCATCAGCTATGGCAGCAAAGTCAAACAGTGGTAGCTCTAGGTCATCCCTTCTGCTTTTATTAGTGTTTTCAACTCTTTCTATAATCAGTCCATCTTGTCCAACAAAGGATCCACATACATTATCAAATAAATTATTATTTATCTCGAGAACTTTAAATTGTGAAGCAAATTAAAGTTGAATTCTCTATAAAATCATATATTCTAAAAGCATTTCTGGGCCCAAGTTTCTATAGAATAATTTGAAGGCAAAAATTGACCTTGACCCATATCCAGCTATATTTCATCCACTAAATTTTATTGAAGTACGATTGAATTGGCAAGACTACCACCACAAGACAATGCTTGCTTGTGGGGTGGGCTTTCAACCAAACCACAGAAGAATATTAGCCTAAAATGCGCAATTTGTGCGATCTACTTCAATTTTCAATCTTATGAACAGAATATCAATGCTACTTACAGATGCAATTCAATTAATTATAAAAAAAACCACACCATTGACAGTATCAACTACTTGGACACCTCACCTGTCATTGATCTTACAAAACCTCTTCTCAATGGCTGCCTTCTCTTCCTGCATCTCGACATTAAGCCCATTACTACCATGATCAATATTGCAAGCAATATCATGCAGGCAATAATTAAACCTTTCCTAGAACCACCTGCAGAATTAAAGCAAACCATAAACAATATTTGTCAAATTCAAAAAAAAAAAAAAAAGGAACTAGGGATGCAAAAATATCATACCTAAATCAGAAGCAGCCATTCGAACATAAATAATCTGACCGTTTTCACTTGACTGTCTAATATCAATCAAGTCACCAGACCAAAGCAAACATCCACTCCCACTACTGATATCAGCACTAGCATAAGCAGTGCAATTACAATTCTTCAAGCAAGCTTGTCTACATTCCTGAAGAGTCATGCTCATATGGTAGGTTGAATTCCTAGTATCAGGCACCTTAATTCCTGAATATCTTTGAAACCCATCACTCGGACAATCCAAAGCTGTCTTCCTAACACACCCATTAGACCAATGCGCGGCAGTCCATTCATTTGGGAACTTAGGCTGAAACCCTTTCAAGCAACCACAAGCCGGCGAATTATTAATATTACAGCTTCCATATGCTCCACATAATCCATATTGATCACAATAGTCCATCTGTACAGAGAAATATAGATTCCAAATTTTAGTGCTATCAACCCAAATGTACCTTTTAAGTTCACCACCTAGATTCAAAATCGTCCTGGAAAGGAGAGAATTGTTCAAAAGTTCATAGGAGTAAGTGATTTCATCCGTATCCATAACAAAACTGTAATTGTATATCCAGTTCGGCATCAAATTAGGCATGCCAGAGAACCTAACTCCATTCCAAGGACCAAAACGAAATGTGGGTCGCAAACCTTGACTGATAAAAATTTGTGGAAATCCACTAGGATCAAGCCTGTTAATGTAATCACCTACGGAAGGATCATTTGGACTTTTCCACGATCTGAGGTACTTGTCTAGGCCTGTGATCAAATTTTTTCCAAATTTCATTCTTGGCAAGAGTGTATCTGTTGGAAAATCAAAACTTTGCCATAAATAATTATCCGGTTCTGTATCATTTTCAACCCTAACAACAAGGTTACCGTCATCCAGAATCTGCGCCACCGGATTCTGAACAGTTCTGGTTGTGTTTGATGACCATATAACATCTCCAGTACTGTTAAGAAGTACTAGTATTCCCGGGGGTGTTACCTCGAGAGCTCCGAAATGGTCAGTGATGGGCGTCTCTCTATTAGCTACCCAAACAACTGTGTCCGGTGAAACATTGTACCATATTCCTAAGTATCTGTTCGTCGAAGTACCAGGGCTGAAAAATCCGAGGACAAATTGTTCAGACGAGGAGACCAAGGTTTCTCCGTCTTGCAGAAAAGCTGTGGCATTCAGAGTGTCTTCTGCAAAAGAGACTGTGAAGAGAGGTACAAGAGAAACGAATAATACTAGAGATGTGATGGTAGTAATTGTCTGGATTTCCATCGGGTCCGTTTTGTCTTCTTCCCGGTTCGAAAAAGTGAATATTCAACTGCGAATTGTGCGAAAGAGACTTTGTTTAACCGGCTCATTTTACCATGTCTAGAACAAGATTAGAAAAACAAGGGGAAAGGAAAGGAAAAGTTGGGGTTCACCACTTGAAGGGAGGTTCTAAAGATCTAATATTACCATCAGAAGATTTACCAAATTCCTTAACCAATGGTTTTGACTTTGAATCTTTGGAATGAAGAAAAAGAATTTGAATAATTAAACTCTAACGAACCCTATAATATTCAAACTCAACCCAGATACTGGTTAGAGAAAACAAATATATATATATATTTGAAGATTTAATATTAAAAGATACTATATATATATATATATATATATATATATATATATATATATATATATATATATCACTCTGTTTAAATAAAAAGGTTTTCAGGTTATCAAACTAGACTACCAAATCTTTGAAGGCTTAATGTTACAATTTGAAGGTTTAATATTACAATTCTAAGGCATAAAATTATCATTCGAAAATCTGATATTATCAATTATCACTCTTGGGATAATATTAGATTTTCAAATAGTAATATCAGGCATTCAATTTTTAATAATACATCTTTAAGTAGAATATCGATTCTATAAGTATTGCCCATGAAATCATACGAAGACCCAAAAAATATATATTATATTTTTGTTATGTTAAGAATTCCTTTTGTTAAAAAAAGATACGAGAGCGATTGTAAAAGCATTCTAATTATGAAATATTCATTTTAATCTTGATTTTTAAGATGAATATATCATCACAAATCTATTAAAATATTAAAAATCGAGATATACTCTCAATAGCTCAAATAATCAGGACGCGCTTGATATTAAATATAAAAGAAAAATTAATTCAAAACATAAGAGTAGATATTGTTTTACAATTTTATACAAAAAAAAAAAAAAAAATCATTTGGTAGGACCAAATTCAAAATGATAAAATTACTTGCCGCATAATCTAGTTGCAGGTTATTTTTTTCGTATCAAGGTTCAATAATAAACTGTTAACCCAAAGAGTTTTATTACGTTAATTTGATTTAAATCGAATTTAATCAATCTAATATAATTACCTAATATCGATAATTTAATAAAAAAATAAGAGTTTTATTACATGACTCTAACTATAAAAGCTATGCTAATAATACGTTTATTCAAATTTAAATACTGGTCTAAAATTATTAATATAACAATAATTTTAATTGTTTTATAATAAATTGAATTTTTATAACAAAATTTTTTAATTTAATTTAGAAACATTGTAATAATAAGATAGTAGAAGTAGACTGAGTTAAATTAAACATTTTTAAATATAAAATCAAGTCAAAAACAATCTCAACAAGCAAGTAGCATTTTTCAATAACAAGATCGCCATGGAAGAAAAAAGAATTAGATTACTGCAGTAAACTAAATTTGGGGGAATCTCGAGAGTCCAAGTGTCAAGAATGCCAATCTTCACCATGGCCCGAGGGTCTACCCTAAACCCTAAAATTGCTTTTGATCTGATGGTCAAATGGATCAATGGTTAATGGAAATTGTACCCATTTTAATCATAATTTGCAATTCTTAATTATCTTTTTTTTGTTACAGCTAAAGCAAAGATATCTGCAATGGACCATTAAAGTGGATTGGGATTTAAGGATCAATCATCATCCTTCGTGGAAATTATAGCTACATAGATCTCTTTTTTGATAAATCAAAATCTTATGTGGTGGTCTTCTGAGGAAATCCATGAGTATGACCAGGAAAATGAAAAGTTGTGGATCTTGGGATTCCCCTTTTTTTCCATAGCAACATTTTGTGTCCGACTTGTTTGAAATTTGAAATCTTGGAAAACACCCTTCCATGAATATGGACCAAAGACAATCCAGAAGACGGCGTTTTTTTTTTTTCTTATTTTTTTTTTTAGATCTGAATTTCATCCAATTAACTCAATCCGAATACTATAAAACCTATTAAAGAATTAACTCTCCTAAATTTTATTTTTATATTCTCATAACTCAAACCAGATCTTATAACTAAGGAAATATAACGTTCGCTACGTCTCGGAAGTTTGATACATTTCAGAAGATGGTAGATGCATTGAATTTCAAAATATGAGGTTCAAATTTAGTTGTGTCCATCTGTATCGCGTGCATATGAAAACGAATGTCTAAAGATAAAAATATAAAAATATAAATAATGATTTTTATATAAATATTAATTATATAATGAAAATAATAAAATAATTATATTTTATAATATAAATCTAAATCGATCAAATATGTAATTATTAATTATAAAATAATTTATATAAAAAATAAATTTAATAATTAATTAAATAAATAAATCATTTACTATGAATATATAAATATAAATATATAAAAATTTTTATATAAATATTAATTAATTTAACGTATTAATAAATTTTGACATGGTTACTAGGTTAGGAGGGATTTTCTAGATTCATTAATGATGATTAATTTTGCTAACTCTTATATTTAGGGGCCCATTTCACCTTTTAACAACCGAGGAAACATAATCTCATATTTGATCTTAGCAAGGAAAAGTAGCAAATAATGTATGAAAGATACTAATATTCTGATCCTTGTTAATATTCTTTTTTTGAATATTATTATGAGAGTATCATTAATATATAATTTGAGTTAATAGTAAATTTGAAATAGTTCATTAAAGTTATGCTTTGATTTTTTTCAATTGATTGGATGAATTTCTCTGCATAAAAAATTAAAAAAAAAAATCATTTACTGTTTAGTGTCCGGGATATTAAGGAGAATCAAAGATTATCTTTGTTGCGACGAATTATATTTTTGTGGGATGAAGGCAAGGCACAATAACAAAGTTATTGATAGCTCCAACTTTCAAAAATAAAAATGGTGCCTTACCATGTGCAGAGAGACAGAGAGAGAGAGACGGAGGGAGAGAGGGAGGGAGGGGGGTCATTTTCATATCCTGTATCCGAGGTGAAGGAATCCTCGGTTGATCTACCCCGTATACTGACAGGCAATTAAACCACGACGACCATGACCATCAGCATTAAATAAAGAGAGAAGGGAATAACAATCCAATCCATTTTTGCATTCTAGAGATGGACCCATCTGAGCTGTTTCTGTTTGTGGCCTCAAGTGTGAACCAGTTGAAGTCTACCGATTAAAAAACTAGAACATCTATACCGGATTTGGCCTAATTTTGCTTAATATATCTGACAATTCTAGCACTTCTGACCTCAAGGTCAAGGTCAGTTGGGATAATATCTCAATTCTCTTGAAGATTATAACAACCATCCATTTGTAGATGCACAATTTGTTTCATCCTATGTAGTACTAATACATACAGGAGACATCATACGATAATAATACCTCAATGCAATCAACCATAAATTACATTGTTCCATCGTCCAGAGGATGCATATGACACAAAAATATCGTAGGGAAGCTCATTTTCGACATGGGTTTTATTTATGGGATTTAAAATGTTTCTTGGGCCATGGTACATATGCCAAACGCGTTTTCTTTTAAGGGGACTCTTTCTTAATTTGAAACAAAACAATATGACAGTGGGTGTAAGAAACTTTTTCTTTTCTCTGCAAGGGCTTTCATCTGACTGCTGAACTGAACTTTTAGCAGAGAATTCCATTTATTTATGTGGCATGAAGGCCAGGAAGTTTCCTCTTGCTCATTGAAAAGCTTTCTGTGCAGTACAATTTTTGAAGATGATCTGTCTATGGTTCATTTACAAATTCCTTCATGTCGTAGAAAAACCGCAAAATTTACCCAAAAAAAAAAAGAAAAAGAAAAATGCACCATTTCTCTCTCTATAGTACACGGAAAGAATGATATAGATTGTTTAGATGGATAGACCAGTGACAAAAGATTAACAAGAGATGGCACATGACAAGTATTCATCTTCTATCGCGCTTCTAGAACTGTAAATGTCAATTCATTGGTAGACCAACTTATCTTGCTTGATGATGTATCCCCCTCCATTAGCTTCCTTTCAGTGTAAAAACCAGGCACTTTAGGCTCAGGCAAGGCATAGTTACTACCCAACATGACCACAACTGATGCCATGCTTGGCCTGTCTTCGGGAGATTGCTGAACACACAAAAGACCGATGTGGATTGATCGTAAGACCTCATCTGGATCATATGATGTGCAGATCGACTCATCGATCAGTTCTAGTGCTTTGTCTTCTTTATACAATCTCCAAGCCTATACATTCCACAATTGATTTAATTAGTGCTAATTTTGATGATGTATAGGATTTAATGTTTTTGAACTGTATCTGAACTTACATGCCCAACAAGGTTGTGTCGGTGATCTACATGTTGAAATCCTCTATTTCTCTTCCCACTTATAATCTCTAGCACCAAAACACCGAAACTGAAGACATCAGATTTTACTGAGAAGAGCCCATCAACTGCATATTCTGGAGCCATGTAACCACTGCATTGTTTCATAAAATAACACATCATATTCATGGGCAATGAAATAAAATTAAACGCAAATATCTCTGGATACTTACTATGTTCCAACCACTCTCATTGTGTTTGCTGCAGTTTCGTTTCCTCCAAAAATTCTAGCCAGACCAAAGTCTGAGATTTTTGGGTTCATTTCCATATCTAGTAAGATGTTACTAGCTTTGAGATCTCGGTGTATAATTCTGAGTCTTGAATCCTGGTGAAGATAAAGAAGTCCCCTAGCAGTCCCGTTTATAATTTGGTAGCGCAAAGGCCAGTCAAGTATCTTGCTTTGTTTTTTATCTGCATAATTTCAAAATCAAAAGTAAGTAACTTCATATGTTAATTGAAATGCGTGAGGTCAATGAACTTGGGCTAAGATCATACCGAAAATAAAGGAGTCCAAGCTTTTGTTTGGCATGTATTCGTAGACCAGCATCTTCTCCTCTTCATGCATGCAACATCCTAAAAGCTTCACAAGATTTCTGTGCTGAAGTTTTGCAATGCAGTTGAGTTCATTCTTGAACTCATCAAAACCTTGCTTTGACTCCTTTGAGAGCCTCTTCACGGCAATCTCTTCTCCATCCTCCAACTTACCCTGAAAGGTTTTTCAATTTCCACAGTCAAGAAACGTTCTATTTAAATCAATAATCCATTCTACATCATCTTCCTTGAAAGATTTGATTTAAAAACACTCATAAAAGAAATAGCCATATATAGAAAAGCAATGAAGCAGGAATTCTAGTTTAGAATACCATGTAAACAGGTCCAAAGCCTCCCTCTCCAAGCTTGTTATGGGATGCAAAATTCCCAGTGGCATCAGCTATTGTCACAAAATCAAACAACGGGAGCTCCAAGTCATCCTTTGAATGGCTTTCACTCTTTTCAGCTGTTTCAAGATCATGCCAATTTTGTCCTGCAAAGAACCAATCAAAGTAGACTCATAAGAGAACTAAGCGCTATTCCCATCAAGTACAATAGTACAGTGAAGAATTTGATAAAGATCGCAAGTATTCCTAATGTAAACTTTACCATAGCGTGAACTTCTTGAGATAGGCCTTTTCCGTTGCCACTTCATCTTCCGACATTTCCAGATTATGCACAAGCACAAAATGATCGCCATGAAAACAAACACTGAGCTAAGTATGATCACTAATCGCGCAGTACCAATACCCTCACCACCTAAGAGAACATGTCAGCAATTAGGGCAAAAAAACCAATTGCCTGCAAAAAATAAGAATTTAAAGAGGTTTTCAAAACATACCCACATCAGAAGCAGCCAATCTAATGTAAATATCCTGCCCATTTTCGCTATACGCCCTAATGTCAACCAAATCACCAAACCACATCAAACAACCACTCCCTCCATTACTAATATTTGCACTAGTATACGCCATACAACTACAATTCTTCAAGCACAAAGCCTGGCATTCATCAAGAGACGTACTAAAATTAAACCTTGAAACATTAGTATCAGGCAACTTAATTCCAGAATACTTTTGAAAAGCGTCACTTGAACAATTCATAGAAGTCTTCCTAACACACCCACCGGACCAATCTGCATCATTCCAATTATTTGGGAACTTAGGCTCAAACTTGTCTAAACAACCACAAGCTGGCGAGTTAACTATATTGCAACTACCATAAGCTCCACACAAATTATATGTATCACAATTATCAATCTGCACAGACAAATATAACTCCCATTTCTGAGTTCTATCAATCCATGTATAACGTTGTAGTATACCTTGTTGATCCAAAACCATCATAGTCACAACAGAATCATTAAGAAGCTCATATGTATATATAACTTCTTGCCTATTCATGACAAATGTGTAATTGTATATTGGATTTGGCTTCAGATTCGGCATTCCACTGAATCTGAGTCCATTCCAAGGACCTGATCGATAAATTGGACTCGAAACATTTCTTATAAAAATCTGAGGAAAACCATTAAGATCAATCCTGGTTATGTATGGACCCGGTGAAGGATCATCAGGACTTGCCCATGAAGAAAGGTATGTATCCACACCTGTGACTAAGTTTTTCCCAAATTTCATCCTGGGTAGGAATGAGTCCGTGGGATAATCAAAACTTTGCCATAAATAGTTATTTGGGTCTTCATCATTTGCATCTCTGACAACAAGGTTGCCGTAGTCGAAGAGCTGAGCCACCGGATTCTGAACCGAGGTTGTTGTGTTGGATGACCAAACGGTGGAATTAGTGCCGTTGACAAGTACTAGAATTCCTGGGGAAATGAGTTTTAACGTTCCATTCTTGTCTGGAATTGGATTTTGTCTGTTCGCTACCCAAACAACAGTTGTCCCATTTGAAATCTTCTTGAACCATATTCCCAAATATCGATTACTTGATGTTCCACGACTGAAAAAACCGAGTTCAAAAACCCCACCAGAAGAGACTATTGTGTTTCCTCCATCTTTGAGTACCACATCTTGAAACAGAGTATCATCTGCTTTTGAGACTGTGAAAACAGCAAAAAAAACAGGAAGAAGGATTGCCAGCCGTATTTTTTGAGGCTTCATTAGTGATTTCATAGCTGATTCTTCATGCAGTTTTGGTTTTGCTTTGTGGGTCGATGAGGTTTTTGGTGTAAACGAGGTGTGAGAGAAGTGATTTTTAGTTGGGTTGAGTAGGTAAGGTAAGGGTTTAATGGCCAAGGAAGGTGAGAGAGAGAGCCAACAGTAGTTTCAGTGTTTTTCGGAATAATTTAAGGCCGCGTTTGGCGACCGCTGGTGAAAAGGACTATGTATTATATTTTTTTTTCTGATGTTTTAAATTAATGTTGCTGTTGACATAACTATGTGCTTTCCAATTTTAGGGCCCTGAAAATACTTATTTTTAGAAATAGGATTTTGATTTGTTAGGGGAGGAAGAAACTTAGAACCTCTTGATCATTTTGAATTTTTATAAAGAATTTTCTTTTACATATTTAAATATTGAAAAAAGAAAATTTGAATTTTTTTTTTTAAGATTGAGATAGAATTATATTTATTTTTGAGTTAAATTACGCAGACGTCTCCCAAGGGAGAAGTGTGCTTCTCCCTCTTATTTTGTTTTTATGTTCTTAAGAATTAATTTGTAAAACTATTATTGACCCATTTTTTAAAGTTTGAGAATAGTTCCGAAGAAGCTAAGTGTCATTTTTCAACGTAAAAAATTATTAATATTATAATAATTTAAATATCTTTTTATAAATTTTACTATTATTTATAAAATTTTATATTTTATAAAAAATTATTTTAGTTATAAAATATTAAATTTAAAATAAAGAAAAAAAATAAATTCAGCTGAAACCCAGCTGTTTTTCCGATCAGGGCCGTCACCTTCACTGGACAAATAAACTTAGGGATAGGAAAAACAGGCATTTATGAGTTAAATCAGTACTATGTATTTACCTTGTTTTTTGGAGCATATGACTTAAATAAGTATGTAGCATCCAGACCCCGCCATGGAGCATGACAGAAGTATTGATTGTCAGATTTAATAATCTGTTTTTCTAAATCTATGATTAGAATTTAACATTTATGGGTTTGAAAGCACAGGCCAACGGTAATAGTTTCAAGTTCTTGTTATAATAAATAATAATAATAATAATAATAACATTTATGATGATACATCTCTATTTTTTTAATTATATTTTATTTATTTTATTTTATTTAGAAATAAATTTTTTAACATAAATTTTTTTATTTTTAAATTTTAAAAAGAAAATATAATTAAAAAGTCAATACTTCATTCCACTAAATCGATTGTTCATATATTTTTTTTTTTACTCTTTTTAAGTATCCTTCTCCTCTCCCTCCCCAAATCGCAATTTTAAAAACAATAAAAATAATCTATTTTTGATAATAATGAGAATCACTTCAATTTTTTTTTTTTAAATTTCCATGTTGTTTCTCATTCAATCTCTTAATATCCAACAACAGGCATAAACATTGGTTGATTTCAAGAAAGTTGTTTGATATAATTATTTAATTTTTTTTGGTGGTCATCTTTGACGATCAATCCAAGTAGGGAAAACAATGAATTATTCTATGCATAGGACATTGAACTAAAATGTCTCTGATCCTAAAATTGCCAAATTCTAAAATTTTGTCACTTATCTCAAAAAAAGATTTGGATGTGATTACGGCTCAATTTTAGACCCTAATCGAGACAATTAAAACATTCTTTCTACTAATTTACTTTACTTTTGTATGAACTCAGCAATTTAACTTTCAGAATTACCTTTTAAATAATAATTAAAGTATCATTCATTATTGGATGCACACAATGTCTAATAAACAACTATCATTTAAGTGGTCAATTATCGGACATGGTAGTCGTTAAATAAAATCTCAATTCAATTCTTATGTATAAAAAAAAGATGTAAAAAGAATTTTATAACTTAAGAGATCGATCCAAGTCGAATCAAATTTAATCAGATTCAATATAATTACTGAATACCTATGATTTATATGAATAACAATATTTTATAAGCATTCTCCACGGCCAAACACATTTTTCAAAAACTCAAATTCTTATTAATGCAATTACTTGGATTTATTTATATTAAAATATTACATACATTCATATTCAGAATTTCATTAGTATATTTTTTAAAATAAGAGAAGCTTGACTTTTACTGACTGGATCGATGATTATTAATATTTTAAGAAGATTTAGATGTAGAACTTGAAAATGGAATGTTTTTTCAATCAACAAGGGTTGAAGGGAAGAAGTCATATTTGGTTTGCCATGGACCCCGTGACGGCTAGTGTAGGGCTTATGCTGCGTGGGGTGGCGGGGTTCATTTTCAAGCACCCAAAAAATTTGAAAAAGATTGCCCTAAGATTGAGATTGAGAACCATAAGATTACACAAAGACCACACATCATTCTAGAATCTACAGTCATTTCCCAGTCCAAACAAGAGTCACAGCTTGGGTCAATTTCCTACACCCCTTCCCCATCTCTTTCCCATCTTGATCTTACATTTTTTTTCCGAAGGGTTTCCCTAAAGTTCTCTTAGACTATTAAAGCTCCACTTGGGTAATCTTAATTTATAATAATTTTTAAGAAAAATAAAAAAGTTTTTATGAAAATATAGAATCTCATAAATAAAAATTTTATCAATAATTTTTTATACGGAATATTTTAATTAATTATTGTTGAACTTAATGTCATTTTTTTCAAGGATTAAATACCTTTTATTCTCTTAAGCCACCTCAAAACAATACTTTCTATTTATTTCTTTTAACCCAAAAAAAAAAAAAGAGAAATCTAAAATGCCTAGCAACATGAAGAAAAACTTGGTTGAATCTAATCCTTTAATATAATAATAGTTTCACTTTCATTAGATGAGCAAGTTTGACAAAAAATCAAGACTTCCATCAATTTTGAATAAGGAGATCTTTAAGTGGATAGGTTAACCTAACCTGATTTTAAGTTTTATTTTGCATTTCATTTTTGACTATGCTCTATTTTTTTGTTATTTTGTGCTTCTTCCCTAATATACAAATGTAGAAAAAGTTGTCCAAGGCCACAATTTGCTCTTGTGATTGTCTGAACACAAGGAAATTGTTGGCCTACCTCTCTCTCTCTCTCTCTTCTCTCTCTCTCTCTCTCACCACACTCCTAACCAAGTCTACTGATGGTGCTTTATTAGGTTTTGAAATTTGATGATATGATCCGAGAATACTGTTTTGCCTGACAGGGCATAATGTAAGATTCAATTGTTTATTACAAATATTGATTTTGGTGCAGCTATGGGATACCATGCCATTTGTTCATCGGCTCTTCTAAACATTAGTAATTTAACCACTTTAATTCTATCAAACACACCCTTGACAATTTTATTTCATATTTCAAAATAATGTAACTATGCATTCAATGATGGCCATGACTCCCCCTAAATTCTTAAAAGCATCTAAATTGATTTATTGATTGTATATTGATACACATTTAATAAAATTTTGAATTTAAATTTTATGTATAAAAAAAATAAACATAAAGAGAAATTTGTCCCTCAAATCAAAATTAGTCGAATTTGATATAATTGATGAATACCAATAGTTTATAAAAAGGGAAAAAAAAAAAAAGCATGCATACTTTGATTTCCTACCTGCAAAACAAGCCCTGCACCTAATGGTCAATAAAAAAATATTAATTTATTCAATTTCCATTTTTATTATTGAAATATATTTTCACTTAAAATTTTTCCTTTTTTTTTCCTTTTTTTTTTTGTTCCGTAAGAGAAGTTTAAACGGAGAATGCGATCCTTAACAACTTTGTCGTGTCCAATGCGTTTTTAGTTAAAAAAAAATAAAAATAAAAATGAATAATGAGTATCACTATTAGCTATAATTATACATATATGTGAAAAAGAAATAATTATGCATACAAATACAGAAAAATGTATGTACAAGTGTGTGTGTGTATGGATGAGCAAGAACCTTAGAAATATTGGACTCCCTTGTGATTTCGGTGACCCACATGTGGCAATAAGCCGTTTTGAATTGTTTTGTTGTTTTTGAAAGGGACAAGAGAAAGGTTTCCCATTCATCATCCATGCACTCATTGCATTCATCAATTTCTTCTAGGGATAAAGACGACCATAATCCCAGCCAAGGGAATCTCTCTCACGAGTATAAGCCACTGATCTAGGCATTTTTTTCCCATATTCACACTGAGATTGCAAAAGGTGTCTTTTTTATCCAATGTACCAAAAACTTTGTGGCATTGGAGCTCTCTAAGTCCTTTCTCCCTCTTCTACCTTTTTTTTTTGGCCCTTTCAAAGCCTATTTGTAGCTCTATCTTTTAATCGGAAATCATATATATACCATTCATTTATATAGAATTTTCTACAACCGTATCCACAGGTTTTGTGATTTTTAGATTATCATTCAATGATCATCCTTTTTTAGATTATCTTCGTTTCATGTACAAATAATGGGACTAGGATGTGTTCGTATCTATTATCACCATATGCCTCAGTGCCACGGAAATATTGATAAGTTCTAATTTTATGTCGATTTGCTAGTGAAATCTGATAAAAAATTATCGTCATAATACCCACGATAATGTCTTAGAATGCTAAACAATTGTTTTAATACTTTTTGAAGACCTCTTGAATGAGTTCTGGATGTTAGAGCAGCGAAGGAGAGAATTGGGTACCGACGGTCAATCGATCTGATGAGAAGAGATGTTAAATTTTCTTAACTAAGTGTTGGATTTATAATTTAAGAATAAAAAAGATGAAGACGAGAGAGTTGTCCCCTAATAGAGTCCCCACAAATACACAAACTGGATTAGTCAAAATATGTGTGGATAGCGATGGAGGGAATAAAATAAAAATAAAAAAACAAAGGAGAAAAATGGGCTAAATTCTTAGTCGAATCCACGTCGTTCTCAAAGTGGAATTTTCGGTGGGAAACTATTTTTTTTTTTTGTTTGGTGTAGACGGTGGGAACTATATCAGAAGAAAGCTCAAGACTGGGCCTCCAAACCCATCTTCATGTTTATGATTTGGCCCAATTTGACCTTCAAATTGGAGCAAAAACGGACAAAAGATGCTCCACAAGAACTCTACACGCTTCAGAACCAGTTTTGATAAAATGGGTATAATTTAGACCACAATTTGGATTGACGTTGACCTGATTCCAAAACTTATGGTTAGATAACAAAAATCTACGACTTTGATGTTTCGATCCGATCGAAGTCCTAGAAGACAGAAAATAGAAACAGGGGATTGCGCTAATGAGCTTTAACTCAAGTGGCTCCACTCTCCCTCTCCTTTGTAATAGATTCGGGTTCGAGTCTCCCTATATACCAAAAAAAAAAGAAACCGGTGATTGCGTGAAGAGAAGAGAGTAGCCGGTGCCCGCAGAAGACAAAACAGAAGGGAGACTATGGAAAGATTGGTTGTGGGTGGCGAGAACAAGATAGGAAGCGAGAGAAGCAATGTATAAGAGAGATTTAGAGATAATATACTAAAATATAATATTGATTGCGTGATAATCTGCTATTAGTTAATGTATACAAAGATCTAATGCATTGTTAGTATGAGAAATTTCTTATTATTAATTTATTATCTCATAATTAAATCCATACTAGAAAAAGATATTATAAGATAGCAATAAGTTTATTACTATTCTATATTAAATATTAAATAATTTAGATAAATTTTGATCGACAATGTATGGAATCAGTCCGAATAAATTGGGTTAATTATTCAAATTGGATTAACATAGGTCAAATCGGATGCGTTAGTGCTTAATTCTCATATGGTTTTCCCCTTGTTTAATTAGAAGTGTAAAGCACCCACAAACTAATTTTAAGATATCTCTATCTGCCAAAGCAATGCCATGGGATTCTACGCTTTGTCTCTGCCAAACAATGCCGAGAAAATGAAAAAGTAAATATAAAAAAAAGGAACTAAAATCACCAAACATGTGCCAGTAACTTTCCAAGGCAGTCAATAGCTTAAAACATCCAACAATGAAATTTCAAACAATCTTCTCTATCCTATCATAAACCACCTGAATCACAGTGCAACAGTCTTAGGACCCCTCGGTCTGGGGACCAGAATGTCCTACATGTTCAGGGGTCATGATCTGCGTGCTGGGAGCTGGTTTCGGCTGCAAAATGCATAGGGACCACAAAACGCTTAAGCTTGCAATTGAGCAAGTTTCGCACCAGACTCAGAAAAAATAAAAGTAGAAACAAAGCTGAGCTGTCCCATAGCATATTATGTATAGGTCTGAGGGAAAACCAACACCCTTACAATTCCATGGTTCTTGCCCTTCTGGACCTAGAGGATGCTGATGCTGTTATGATGTCTGCTTTTACTGGTATATCTAAAGCTGCTGCTAGCTTAGCTCCTCTATAGGATTTCTTGGACAACTTGCAACCAGGTAAATCTAATTCTTGTGTTTATTCATTTCCTAGCAGATTTTTTGCCTTCAAAAATTGTGTACAAAATATAAAAACACACCAAACTTCAGACCAATCAATCAAATATTGATTAATAAGGATCCTGAGTTCTTGCCCTTCTTGACCAAAGACGCTTTGTTTATGGTCAATTGGTGATTGTATATCTTTGCAATTTGGTACAGCTATTTTGATGCTGTCATCGCACTTGCTTTAACTGGTGTAGCTAGGCTGCAGCATTATAGTGTTTGCTTTCCTGATGAATAAGCTGCCATTCTCTCTTTGTTTTCATTATTTTCTGGCCATTCGAATCCAACCAGGTAAATCTACTTCTAGTGTCTATTTATCTTTTAAGGGCCTTTTTGGCTTTATATTAAAACTTACTACCCGGTCAACTTCTCCACTGAAAATTTAAAGGTTAATACGATGACCAGGTCTAACATGCATCTTGCGGTTCTCCTTTTTCTTCCTATTCATCATATTTTATTGTTCTACTACAGATATCGAAGAAAGCAATTAAATGGAGCACCTCCGCTTCCGTAAACTACAAGCTCTGTGCGTATAATCATTGTCAACATTCAGCTCCTACACCACACTCTTCCACTGGGGAGTAGGGAAGACATTCAAGCATGACATTCCCATTGGAAGTATAAATGAAATGGGGTTAAAACTAGTGTTATGAGGGGAAAAAGGACAATGGATAAGGTGCATTCATTAACGAGCCTCTAACGATGTAAGGGATATACAATTCGGAGTAAACAAGTCTTCCTTACTTGATGAGCTGAGCCCAAGGGGTTGTCGTTCTGCAAAAAACCCGGGCATTTTGGGTGTGGGCAATAGTGCAGTCTCACTTCCCAGCATCAGAACTACAGATGACATGCTTGGTCTATCTTCAGGGCATTGTTGAACGCAGAGGAGACCCACATGGATCGAGCGCAAGACTTCTGAGAGCTTGCACAAGGACATCGATGAAGCAATCAATTTGGATGACTTTCCCTCCTTGAACAATATCCATGCCTATACAAAAGAAATAGGTTAGGTGTTTTAAGAATAAGAAATGGTAACATTAAATGCTTGATACTCACATGTCCAAGAAGATTAAGATAATGGTCTGGGTGACGAAATCCTCTGTTCCTCTTTCCACTAACAATCTCTAACACCAAAACACCAAAGCTAAAGATGTCGGACTTCACTGAGAATAGCCCATCAATTGCAAACTCTGGAGACATATAACCACTAACGAGACAAATTTAGACGAAAATTATAAATAAACATGAAACAAGAGCTAAGCATTTGTTACACTTCTATAGGTACTTACTATGTTCCAACAAGTCTCCTAGTATTAACTGCAGTTTCATTTCCACCAAAACTTCTTGCCAAGCCAAAGTCTGAGATCTTAGGATTCATCTCATGATCCAATAGAACGTTGCTGGGTTTAAGATCTCGATGGATTACTCTAAATCTTGAATCTTGGTGAAGGTAAAGAAGTCCTCGAGCAATCCCATTAATTATGTTGAAGCGTGTTGGCCAATCCAACAACTTGGAGTGTGTGTCATCTGGTCAATAATTTTCTCTGTTATTGCTTTAATTGGTAAAATTCTTGAATTCAACAAAGAGGAAGAGAATTTACCAAAAATAAAGGAGTCTAAGCTTCTGTTAGGCATGTATTCATAGATCAACAACTTTTCCTCTTCATGAATGCAACACCCCAAGAGTTTCACAAGATTCCGGTGCTGAAATTTCGCAATAAATATAACTTCATTCTTGAATTCATCTAGTCCTTGTCTAGAATCCTTTGAAAGTCTCTTTACAGCTATTTCTTGCCCATCTTTCAGGAAACCCTGCATATGTTTACTGAAAGCAGACTCAAGTATCCACTATTCTGGGGAAAAAAAATGCATGCTTTCTAAATGTAGATAAGGATCATGCATGTAATATTCTTTGTTTGCAACAATTTTGTAACTGGTTCTTAGTATTTTACTCCCGCTTTCAAGGTTATAATAACATGCCCAGGCTTTTAGGAACCATTAAGAAACCATTTCTGCATTTGCCATTCCCTCATCTGGCATGGACTCAGAAACCACCAAGACAAAAACTTAGATACGGCTCCATGAATGAATAAGTTGAGAATGAAGCATCTTTGAGACATCAGAATTCAGACAAACTCAACTACAAGTCAAAACAGCTTTAGCATCTAAGTATTGAAGCTATCAACAAAAATGTCACATCCTTCTACTAAGACTAGATTGATGCAAAACTTCACTCGAGTCCGCTCTGTCTAAAATGTTTACTTGAGCTACTTTAAAAGAAACCGTGAGAAAATACACATACAATGTTACCTTGTAAACAGGTCCAAAACCACCCTCTCCAATTTTGTTATAATTTGAGAAGTTATTGGTAGCATCAACTATTGTAGTAAAGTCAAATAATGGCAACTCTAGATCAACATTATGGCTTTGACCGGTTGGATTGCTCCTTTATTTCAGTTGCGCGGTACCTGCAAGTTAGATGACCAAGAAATTATAGACTAAACATGAATGGACATTTTTTCAGTTACAATGCAATACATCGCAGACAAAACACTCAAGGGGCAATGAGTTTGCCACAAAATCCTACACAGCTCATGTCTCTGGGCATGTGTGTAATCATAAGAAAATGATTTACCTGCATTTCAGTTAAGCATAAGTTCAGGAAAAAGAAGATTGTTTCTAACAATACGAAAAGGATTACAAACATTATATGGCTAAAACCAATTTATCAAGTTTATTTCATAACAATCAAATGATACTTTTAAGGTTCAACTTGTATGAGGGAATGATGAGTTGATACCCAAGTGCTAAGATGAGGGCACACGAAGGAAAAGCATTCATTCAGATAAATTAACATTGAAAGAACATGGCAAAAGGTTAGACCTAAACTGATCTGCATCCTCTGTGGTCTCTTCTTTCTCCAAACGCAGCAGGAAAGGCACAGTCCAAGAATGAGAAATCCGACAACCGTTCCAAATATAACACCCACCCATTTTTTCCTTGTGAAGCCATCATGACCTAAAAGTAGAGCAAAAACAAACAGGGAAAAATTAGGAAATAACGAGGAAGAACTCTGTTTCCCCAACACAGCTCACAGAACAAAGGTTAATTATACACAGATTGAACAGTCCACTCCTTCAATCTAAACGCAACTTATGAAAAATTACATGATCTCTTGCCAAGAATATGTGAATAACAGCATAATAACACAAATAAATAAATAAATAATCTGTTGTGGAAAAAAAGGAAAATTATCTGAAATTATTCTCCCCAAATACATATATTCCAAATTGGCCTCTTAGACAATATTAACAGTTTTACCAGATCAGTCATCTCCACTTGCAAGAGTCTATGACACTACTTTCATTTCTCAAGAATTGATAAATAATGAATCATTTCTCAAAAATTGATAAATAATGAAAATAAAAATGATGTTACTAGCTGAGGATGCAGTCCTAGAATTGGAAAATCAGGCTACTTAAGGCCAATTCCATTCTGCAACATAAAAGTCCCATGGATGTCAAAGCACCAAATTACGCTATGCATAGCATTGCAAATTGAAAAGCAATCATATGATACAGACCATTTAACTATGTGGGAGCCAAATGTCTCTAAGAGTGCCTGTGGAAATTACCTTAATCAACTTGGATGTATTTGACTTAAACTACAGACAAACTTTTAGGTGCCAAAAGCTTTCCTCAAGAGAGTTCCATATGAATATAACTAGGCCACATCACTCTTCAGATATCTTTATCTTTATTGTTTCTAATAGAAATGTGAAAAACCTCATTGCCCTCATTTGGCCATAAGTTCTTACCCAGCTCGGAGGCAGCCATCCTTATGTAGAGATCTTGTCCATTTTCAGTCAACTGTCTTATATCAATAAGGTCATCAAACCAAAGCAAGCATCCACTTCCTCCTCCTCTGATGTCTAAATTGGCATAAGCTCTACATGAGCAATTATTCAAACACTTCATCTTGCACTCTTTAAGATTCATGCTTACATTAAACCAGGAGTACCGTGTGTCAGGCAATTTAATGCCTGAATATTTTATGAATCCATCACCTTTCCCACATTCCAGTGGAATCTTCCTTACACAACCATTTGACCAATCCACCTTGTCCCATTCATTTGGGAACTTTGGCACAAATCCTTTCAAACAAGCACAAACAGGGGAATCGTCTATGTTACAGCTACTATATGGGCCACAAAATGCATAAGTGTCACAATTATCCAATGGGACCGATATATAAATTTTCCAGCCTTGGGTTCGATTGATCCATGTGAACCGCTGAAAAATTCCATTCTGACCCAAAACCATCCTGGAAACAACTGAAGTGTTAAGAAGCTCATAAGTGTAATACATCTTCTCCTGATTAAACACAAACCAAAATTTATAAAAAGGGTTGGCTTTTAGTGGAGGAATGCCGCTAAACCGAAGACCATTCCAAGGTCCTGATCGAAACTGCACAATTGACCCCTTAAACAGAAGAAATTGCGGAAATCCATTTGGATCCAAACGGTATACAAAATCACCTGGAGAAGGATCATCAGTACTTTTCCATGATGAGATGTAGCGATCCAGGCCACTTGTTGAGTTCCTTCCAAACTTCATTCCAGGGAGAAAAGTGTCACACGGAAAATCAAAACTCTGCCATAGAAAATTTTGACTGTCGCTATCGTTGCCATCTCTCACAATAAGATTTCCTGAATCCAAAAGCTGTGCAATGGGAGTTTGAATCCTCCTGGATGAATTTGAAGACCAGATTTTGTGGTTGGTATGATCACGAAGAACAAGAATCCCAGGTTCTTCAACCATGAGAACTCCAAATGTGTTGTTAATTGGTGTTTCTCTATTTGCCACCCATACAACCGTCCCACTTGCTATTTTGTGGTACCAGATCCCCAAGTATCGTTTTGTTGAGCTCCCAGGGCTGAAAAATCCCAGTTCAAAACTTCCACCGGTTGAAACTATAGTTTCCCCATCTCTTAGAAGTTGAGAAGCAGCTATGGTGTCAACTGCAGTGGAAACTATCATGTTGGATAATATATAAATAAACAATAAGTTCAAGAGAAATGAAAATTCCTTCATGAGTATCCTTAGATGATGTTCTAGTTTCTTGCTCAAGAGATTTTGTATAACCAACCATTCCTATGTGGACCAGAAAATCTTAGTGTGAGCTACCAGTGGACTTACAAATTGCTATATGGAGTCCATGCTCGTGTACGAGATAATAAAACTAATAACCATCTCCACTCATATTTTCTACAGAGAAACAGCTACCAAATGTATCAATAAAAACTTCCAAAGGAGCTTGATGGTGACAGAAGACACTAGACTCCAAAACAATGATCTCTATGTACAGGTGTACTCATTCTTCCTCGTGACAAGCTTTTCTTTTATTCACACAGCTAAGACAAAATATGAAAGGCATTTTAAGCCATCTAAGAAGTGACAGTCAACAGAGTCTCATCACCATCTTCCATGGCTGTGGTCCTTCCCAAATATGTTGGGGAAATATTTTGAAGGCTTTTGTTGGGGTTAACCTTTCCTTGAATTTTATCCTTCTTCCCATAAAGAACCACAAATCATCTGATAAAGACAATATCCTAAAATCCATAACAAAGAAACCATGGTTTGAATCCATATTAGCAGAAATTGGTCAATTAATTTACTGCACTAATCACAATCAGCTTATGGAACACTCCATAAAATCAAGTCATTGAGTTCATTATGATTATGACGTGGAATAAACATGATTGTCTATTTTTCATGTGTTGTCCCCACATACCAATCATCATGGAGAACCTTACCAAAAAATATATCATTAAAACCTTTTATCTTCATGAAGATGAAATAGTGTAATACCTATTGTCTTTTGCAACTACTGAATCCTTCCAAGCTTCTATGTCAAGTTTCTTAGGAGAGCTGCTCCCATTGTCAAATGAGATGCTCATTACTGTCCAGAACTCTCGTCTGGTGGCAGTATGCAACGAAAGCATACAAATTAACAATAGGAGAAGATGCTCTTCAGACAGTATTTCTCCACTTCTGTGCATTTTTTGTCTCCATATCTTCTTACTATAGCCTACCATGGTGCATTTTTAAAGTATTTAGTTTTATAAACTTACACAGAGGCATTCACTTGTACATTTTAGTCTCAACCTTGTGAGTTTACAAGGAAAGTAGAGCAGAGAAATTGTCCACTTTGTTTTCCTCTCATGTCTGCATTCAGATTATTAATTCCACTGTAATTGCTTGACCATCCTAACTCAAACTTGACTGCACTATACAATGAATGCCACATCTTCTGCAATTTCACAAATTGAGTGCTTTCAAACTTACCTCCTTTTGTGGAAATATGATTAAGTCCCTCATGAATCAGGAAATGGACCAATCTGCTCATCAAATTATTTCAAGCACATGTGGATCCTTTCAAGATCCGATGGAGTTGAAATGGTTGATGTTACTATAACCATTGGCTTGAAAACATGCACTACAGCCACACACGTGCAGAGTGGCATGATACCCAGCCTAGGATTTGGTCAATACACAAAAGTACTTCAAAACACCATCCAAATGTGGCATCTGTGTCGGGAACAGTCAAGCTATTAGAGTCGGACATATTGTATGAAAATCTGTTCCAGTTATCACACCCCCAACCCAAAGAGAAGGGTTTATGATATATACATAGATACAATTACTATGCTAGGCAATGTTGTGAAACCAAGATTATTAAATGGTTTTCTTTTTCCTTCTAAATAACAAGTCCAAATCATTTGGATTATGTATAGGAGGACAATCCACTTGAATTATATGATTGAACTTGAATTCTCATACCAGATTCCATAATACAGGGTTGTTCACTGCTACTAAATACCCAATTTAAAACATCCACCACCTAATTGTTCTATCCATATCCCTAAGTTAAGTAAATGCCATGTTGCCTATACATAGAACAAAAATAAAACATGAGCAAGTTAGTATGCTTTTGCTTTCTATGTTTATAATCATGCTTCCCATTTCAGTGTCCATGGGACTTAATTTTGAAGGCAATCAGAATTCAGCAATCAGTCACAACACCAGATAGCCATGTGCTGCTCAGTTGCATATGTAGACACACACACAGACACACACATAATATCACACACAATCAAATAAGTAAACATATGCAGCATCATAACCTACTAAAAAATTATGACTACAATCTTGTAAATACCCCTTCTTGAGATATCAAAAGAGCACCTTCAATTGTAACTTCGTACTATCACAATGAATTATCCAATAATATGATAAATTTTATCACTTTTCAGATAGTCTTGGGAAAATATCAAGTAAAACCTTTTCACTTTTTTTAATAATTTTTTTCCACAAGTCAAGGTGTTGTATGTTTGTATGAATAAGGCCAAGCACATATTTCCCGATTGGAGACCACGTGGTCTTTAACTCATAAAATTGTTAAGGTCACCTGGATCATCCCGAGGAACAAAAGAAAACCCTTGTCCACACCCAAAACCAATTGTTTGTCAATTGCTGGACATACTTGACTTCAACATACCCAGCTGCTTGCAAACTATGCTCCATGTGATCCTAGCTTTGCAAGTTACCTCAAATATGGGGCAGATCAAAACAAACTCCGTACCGAGAGCTATTACCTGAGTGAGCAAAATGAATAGGGCATCTCTTTCCTTTTCAGTTTTGTTTTGACCTACTAGACTTCCATGACAGTATTCTAATATTACTATGAGGATCCAATTGGTACTCTACTTGCGGAGAAAGTATGTAAGAAATGAATAATTATTAAAAATGGTTTTAGAATAAATTGTTGTGACTTCCATCAGACACGTAAAGCAACTTCCCTTAAATATCTCCTGATTGCACAAACATGTTCTAGACACCACATGAACCCAATTAAATTTATAGGTTTTAAAGCCTAAAGCTATAAGGCCAATAAAATTCCAACATTTTTGCAGTCATGTTCAAGTATAAGAAAGCATTAAACCATTATTCAGTGTGTTTCTGCCAGGTCAAATTTATGGTGCTAGTCCAAAATAATCGGCGGGAAAAATATTCATTTCAACTAAGTCTTCCAAATACTTCCAAATCCTAAGACATTGGCTTTACAGGTCATTCAGGTCGTGAACTCGAAAGATCAACGAAAGACAAAGATAGTGACAGTGACTTTCTAAGTCAAGCCAGACCAACAAAACAGTATTCTTCTTCACCATCTTGCGCCCTAAGTCACCCTCAGAATACTGTGTGTATCCTTTGAGTACAGATAGGAACAAACAACAGATAAAAGGGACATCTAGAAGAAGTTTTACTGTATATTTCAGACAAAATAACTATCCAAAGAGCCATTGTTATAAAAATAAGAAAACAGAAGTCTCGTAACAAAGAAATTTACCCATGATTGTTGCACATCACTCTTTTCTCAATAATGTTAGATGGACCAAATCCTATGTGGCAGTCCGTATGAGCATATATTGACCCATTTTTAATTAAATCATCTGATTAATTCTTAATCACAGAATTGGTCAAAAACATACCGATATGGACAGCCACGTAAAATTTGATACATTCTATCCATGATTCATTTGGTCCACTTCTCTTCCACAGAAAAATGTGAAATCCAGCTAAAGTTGAATCTTTGTTGTTGATGAATAAACCCCACATCTGTGAAACAGATTCAATACCCAACTACCCATTTCCCCTTCGGTGTCGAAATTGGTTGCTTTCGACGCATTTATAGGGATGTAGCGTCCATGACGCGCCCACCAACAATAACTATGTTCACACTTCTCTGAAGCATTTTGTCAAACACGTGATTTACCCAACATCATCCAACCCAACAAAACGTTTCAGAATACTCAAAGTAGTTGCCTCCATGGTTGGGAGGATAGCCAATTCTGGGAATGGAAACGATTGCACTAAAATTCAAAACCTCACCTTCAAGCCCTGAAGACAGTATCTTCTGAAACTCCTATGTGTTTTAATAATATTTTAGAATTTCTGACCGTTACATATTGGGCATTTAAAATCACAACCTCCCCCACTCCTATTTGGAGATTAGGTCGCAAATTAGACCGTTAAAATAATATATTAGAAATGATAACCTCTTACTTTTCTTTTCTTTTCTTTTAAATTGGTATTTGGATCACCAAAGAAAAAAAAAAGCATTTTTCAAAGTGGGAATTCTATCCAATATAAAAGGTTGGTCAAAGAAATAGAGAAAATTTAGCAGGTACCCGAATAATTATTAGTAAATATCTATTAAGCATATCTTAATTAAAAAAAATTTTCTATTATTATTTTCTAATAAAGAATATTAATATTGTGTATTTATGGTCATGTATTAATTAAGGGGTTATTTATGTAAATATTGTAAAAAAATAAAAATTTAATAAATACGGTATTTTTTTTATTCCTAATCTAGTGAAATCGATATCCAAAATATTAATTTTAAAGTCGATATATTGAACGTAGACTTCATATCTAAAAAATTATTCGTAAAGTAATTCTTAAAAAAAAAAAAAAAAAAATCGATATCCAAAATATTAATTTCGAAATCGACATATTAAATATTAGTTTTGGTGTTGCACAGATACACAAAAAAATAATAAAAAAAAAAAAAAATTTAATCCCTAAACCAACATACATTATCTTCGTGACACGTGTCACTCCCTCTCTCTCTCTCCCCTCATTAATACTCTCCTTTCTCCATCTCTCTCTCCTCATTTAACACACACACACACTAACTTTTCCTCTTTTTTTTTTCAATATTCTGTCTCTTTCTCTCCCTCCCCGCATGACTGGTTAAAACACACACATTACTTTTTTTTTTGTTTGAACAGTCCCTCTCTCCTCCCCTCTCTCTCTATCTAATATAGTATTATTTTAATATTATATCAATATAAAATATTTTTAAAAAATTATATTATTTTTATATTAAAATATAAATTAAAAAATTTTTGTAAAAGGAATATAAATTATTAATTTTTAAATATTAAATTTAATAAAATCTTTATTATATAATTTAATAATATTAAAATGTCTTAATAATATTATATTATTTTTAATATTTTTATTCTCATTTTAAATATTTTTAATCTCATTGTTTACAATATAATTTATTTTAATTTTTTATTTTATAAAAACATTTAAAATTTTATTATTTATTTTAAAAAATTTTATTTGTAATTTATTTTATAATATTATTTTATTATTTAAATAATGTAATTTATTAAATTAATAAATTAAATAAAAATTTGTAAAATAAATAATAAAATTAAAATCTTTTATAAAATTAAAAAATTAAAATAAATTATATCGTAAACAATGACTTGTTTTAAAGATATATTTGTTCAAGGGGTTTAACTTGTCAAATCACATTAAAGGCGTTGTTTTTTTTTAAACTCCTCCCATTTAAAAGTAAAACAATTATTCAATAATTTTAAATCTCAAATCATATATATTAAAAATTGTACGTGGAATAGAAATTTTAAAACCGTCTCTTTTAATAGAAATTTAAGTAGTAATTATATTAAAAATAAAGGAAAAAGTTTTCAAATTAATATTAATGTAACCGAATCAAATGAATAATTTAATACTAATTTTAAATTGGAATTAATTATAATTTAATTCCAAAATTAAGATTTCGTTGTTTTTTATGTGGGGATGAATCAACTTTAAAAAATATTATTAATGTTAACAGCCTTGAAAGAACTTATTAGTAAAATTCTTTCAAATATAAGTAATTGCTAATATTATTTACGTGGAATCAATAAGATAGAAAGCTTAATGGTTAAGGGTATTAAATTCTTTAATAAAATTTTGAATTTAAAATTTAAGAATAAAAAAAAATTATATTAAAAGAGTTGTTATTAAAATGAATCTATCAAATATTTAAATTAAATTAATTAAAATATAATTATAGATATCGATCGTTATGGATAAAAAATATATTATTTACCTGGGTTAGTTTTGCAACCGGAATGTTTCTGCTATAAGAGCCTGAGTTTGGGCCGAGGCAAAAGCAAGTTACAGCCCAGAAGAAAAGACCCAGAGCAGCAAAGAAAAAATTCCGCCCTCAAGCCCACTAGATATTGAAAATTTTATTATTTTTTTATTTTTTCCTGCCACGGCAAAAATTCAAACTCAGCCATGTCCTCAGTTGGGCTTCTTTGGACTAAACCTCCTTGGACAAGGTACACTATTATCGTTGGTTTGGAGATGTTAATTCTTTTGTTTTTTAGTGTCTTGAAGTTGGTTCATCGTCGAGTATTCAAAGTTTTATCTCGACTAATCTCGGCCAAACTGTTATCGGGTCCACTAGAGAGAAGGAGCTCTCCCAACGTTATTTTTACCACTACCAAGACTCGAATTCCGATTCTTGGTATAAGGTGTTAGTGCTCTTCCTACTAGACCAACGAAACGTTGGTGAAGATGTTAAAAGGAAGAATTACTATAGTACCGGTATTAAAAGGTTTATGAGTAGCAAAGAGCACCAACGGTATTGATCTAATAGTTAGATATTTGTATCTTTTAAATAAAATTTTAGATTCGAGTTTTGTCTATGATAAAAATAAACACGGAAGAGATTTATTTATTAAAAGTTCAACTCGACTCAAACTAAATTTGATCAGGTTTAATATAATTATTAAATACAGGTGATTTATTATTAAAAAAAAAAGTAGTAAAGAGTAGTTTCATGTATTTTTGTTATACAAAAATATATAAGTCAAAGAGTTTTGATTCAAATAATTATTCGACAATTAAAAATATAATCAATTATAAAAAAATCTAAATGGCATTTTAGATTAAAAATCTAAATACTATCAAATAATTATTCAAATAATTATCCTAAGTTAAAGTCTTGCCCCTCCCTATTGTCGATAAATAAAAAACTCTTGTTTATAAATGGCATTTTTTTTAACATTTCTATCATAAAATTATTTTAACTATTTTATCAAATCAACCATGGAATATTATTAGGTGTCGTTAACAATTCAAACAATTCGCAAATAGAAACTACGACTTTTTGCTTGATTGGAGTGATTTGAAATTCTTATAAATTAAAATAACATCCAATCTTTGGCTTTTAGTCTCCCAAATGTACACATTAAAAAAAAAAAAAAAAAAACCCTTGAATAGTTTATAAAATAATTTTTATAGTTAAAATAAATATTAGTTGTCAGTAATTTAACAAAATACATATCAATAAACATCAATAAGTTTTAATTCAAGTGATACTTCCTCTATAAAAAAAATTTAAATATAAAACGAGTAAACACTTACAACAATTATTTTTTATTACTCGTGTGTTCCTATGGGAATAATGTAGGGAAGGTGACATGATAATAATTCTCCCGCCACTGTGCTTTTTCTCCCATTTAAGAAAATTCAAAACCCAAAAAGGGTCAATTCCAGACAGAATCTATACTCATGGTGTCCCCCACAATCGATCGCTGTCATTTTTTTTTTTTTTTACGAGAAAATAATGCCTATTAGATGACAGTACAATGGTTATAAATTTCTATCAATATCTACAAGAATTTTAAAAAATAATAATGAAAATAAAATTTCTATCAATGCCTATTAATAAAATTTAAAATAAAAATCTCACTGGCCTCAACATTTTCTAAATATGCTAATGGTCCTAAAAAAAGAGTATGATCAATATATAACGATATATAAATTCACTAAATCTCTCTTATCGATCCGTTCAAATTAGGGAATTGAAATTTGAATTTGAATCGGGAAAGAATTATCAATGCTCAACATTTTGAACCCTTGATTTAAATATATTCACTTAATTTTAATAAAAATCAACATTAAATTAACTTTGTGTATTTACTCATGTATTTAAAAAAAAAAAAAAAACTAACAACAGTATTACTTGTTCCTAAAATCAGCAAGAGTACCAGTGTTTTCTTATAATTGAAATTGTTTATAAATATTTAGAAATACGATTAATTCATGAAAATAAAATAATTGAGTGTGGTTTTAATTTTAAAAATTAATTGTAAAACAAAAAAAAATATTTAATGTTAATTTAAGCGAAAAAAGTTTAAATCATTAAACTAAATAACACAATAAAATTTAATAAAATATTTGGGCGATGGTCTACCCTTGCGCCCAAAAAATAACTCAGCCGACTCGGAGGCCAACCGGGAAAGTGCCCAAGAATCATCGCCGAAAAAGACTATTATACCTCTAATTTCTAGAGGTGGGCATCGGCTGATTCTTGGGATGGGCTGGTTTCGACTTGAAAATTGGTCCGGTCATCCTACTTTAGCTTGGATCAAAAATCGGACTGGACTACAATAAATTGGAACCGAACTGCCTAGCTATAATAGCCAAGCAGGTTCGACTCCTTTTTTTTTTCTTGTTTGACCCAAAAACCGGCTTGGCATGGACCTAAAATTGACATGGAACCAACCCGAGTTCGAAATCGGTTGGCCGATTCTAACGGATAATGGAACTGAATCGGACTGGTCCGGCCCGGTCGATTCCAACTGTTATTTCTTTTATTTTTTTGAATCTTTTCAATTTTATCTCTCTCAATAACTATAAAATAGCTAACTTAAGAGATATTTTGATCCATAAACTCAAAAATATTTGATTATAAATAGATCACAATTTATTTTTAAATTCCACACAATATAATCTTATATTTTCTTTACCTATAATATCTTCTACTCTCTCTCACAATCTCATAATCTCCTTCTACTCTCTCTACTGGCATCTTATTCTTTCTCTCACAATCTTACAACCTTATAATCTTTTACTACTCTCTCCACTAACAACTTACAATATTTTTGAAGATTTGACAAGATTTCAAATTAGAAACTTAACTTATTCAAAATTTAGCAATGAACAACCGTGATCTCTGTCAAATCGGTAACAATTTATTTTTGTATCTTTACTTTTTTAATATATTTAATTAATAAAAAAATGATCGAAACACATATTTCACAATTTTCTCAACAATCTTCTTTCCTCACATTTACATTTTTTCAAGAGAATATTTCCAAACATGTAAATATTGATATTGGTTTAGAAGAAATAAATCTAGTAATACACAATCTACAATCTCACACACTAAAAAAGATGATTTTAATGAGATTATTTTGTTAGAAATTATGAGGAACAAAAAGTAACATATAAAATTTGTTAACAAAAATATAAATTTATGACAGGTTGGGGAGTTGGGACATTTAAAACACACATAGTAAGAGATCATATGAATATATTATCTCAAACTAGACAAACACAAATTATCATGGGGGGAATGTTACAGATACATTTAGATTTAATGCAAAAATAAAAAATATGATAAATAAAATAGATAACACGTAAAAAATTACTACTTAGTATAGTAGAATGTGAAGTTTTTAAAGAGTATGTATAAAAATATTTATAATCAGATTATAAAAAAAGTATAAATAAAGTAAAAGAAGGTCATTAAAACATTTTTAAATAATGAAATATGTTTTAACTGCAAATTTTATGATCATTTCTTGTAAATTTTCAATAATTTTGAATAGTTAGAAGAGACGTAAAAATGAATATTATATTATTGTAATATGTCATTGAATTAATGATTCATGAATATTAAAAAAAAGAATTTTAGATTTTTAACGTTAAGAACACTCACATTCTGGTTCTAATATAGATAGAATAATTATAAATGTTTGTCATGAATATGGTACTAGTGATAGAATTGTTTATATATCTTTAGATAATGCATCGCTAATATTAATGTCGCTAATATTTTAAAATCAATTTTAGATGGAATATTTTTTTCATAATAGGTATACATGTCATATTATAAATTATGTATTAAAAATGGTTTGGAGGTCGCAGAAATAATTTTACAACTTATTCTTGATTTAATTTATTAAATTAGAAATTTTTCGACAAAACACAAGAAATGAGACATTTATATAATTTACATAATATAAAATATAAAAGATTTAAACAAAAATATGATACTATATGAAATTCAACTTATGATATGTTGTAATATGTAATTTCTTTCAAAAGTATTTTAATTGAATTTATTAACTCTAATTATAAATATAATTTTATTAATAATATATATATATTTTTTAAATCTATAAGTACAATGATTGAATTATTGTAAATTTTTTATACATGTACAAATTTATTTTTTAAAGTTTACTATCCCATAACTCATTTGATATTATTTAGTTTTTATAAAACTTTTTACGCATTTAGTCAATTTAAAAATAAAGATAAATTTAGTGAAATTATTAAACTAACGAAAATAAAAATTTTAAAATATTATAAAAAAAATTCTTATTTTGTATTTGATAGTTATTGTTTTAAATTCATGTATAAAAGTTATGTTGAAACTTTAATTAATTTTTTGTTAATAGTTTTCCAATAAAAATATATGTTAGTGTCTAACATTTAAAAAAAAAAAATCTCTTATTTTACAAAACATTTTTGTATTACAGGAAAAAGAATATAATAATATAGGTGATAGTGATGTAGGTGATGGTGATAGTAATAGTAGTTCATCAATTCATTCATCTTCAATTTCATTTAATTCTTTATATATATTAGGAAAAACAAAAAATAACTCTCATCTTTATCACTAAATGAATTAATTTTATACTAATAACATAGATCAAAAAGTTATGATGATGATAATTATTTCGATATTTTTGGATGGTGAAAAAATAATGTAACTTATTTCTTAATTTTGGTCAAAATGGTCAAAAAATACTAATCTCTCCGAAATCAACAGTCGAAAAAATGATATTAGTGCAAGTGATTGTGTTTTATTGGAAAAATGTACAAAATTGACGGACAACACTTTAGAAGTGTTAATTTGCCTTAATTTGGAAGAATGAGAAAAAAGGAAGTAAGACATTAAAAATAGCTTCAAAATGAAAAATGAAAAAAAAGAATAAATTTGTAGTATTTACAAAAATTATGCAAATATATAATCATGAAAAATTATCCTTATAAAAATTAAAAGAGGCAATAATATTGAGTTAGTGGATTTGAGAATCTAATTAAAGAATTTGGTAGTAGATATACACCGAATTCAATAAAACTACTCTAAAATTTTTTGTGATTTTCATTTTATTTATTTATTTTAAGAAAAAAATCCAAGGGAGTTGTTTCAAACACCCTAAAAATAAAAAACCAAAACAGTTGAACCGGTCCTGTATGGTCCAATTCAGCAGCCTAGTTTATCGGGTCGGACTGATTCCAAACAATTTATTTTGAACCGACCCGATATGACCCGAAAAGATTGATCAAACCGGTCCATAGTTCCTTAACCGTCCCAAATCGGTCTAAATCGGTTCAAATCGGACCGGTCCCAACCCTACTAATTTCCCATCAAGCTTCCCCGAACGCGGTTGGAGGCACCGCGCGGCACTGCCCAGGAATCATCCAATCCGATCCATTCCCTTTATAAAAGGACAATCGTACCCCTAATTAACACCTGTCGCTATTAAGGGCCGTCTTCCGAGAAGAGAGAAACAGAAGCCAACGCAACTTTCCCTGAACCTGCACACATACACATATTTGTCCTACCTCATTAAGTGTTCCTGATCCCGAGTTGTCTTCCTTCTATCAACCCCTTCTCCTCTCTCCTTCTAGGCAACTCACGTTACCACAACGTCCTATTTAATGTCTTCTCCACCCCTTTATCTCTCATCCACAAAGCACCCACCTCTCTCTCTCTCTCTCTCACTCACTCTCACAATGGCCAGCAACAACAACAACATCAATAACATTTTTGTAGACATGTTGCCTATGATGGCAAACAAGCTAGGTGGTGAGGCCTTAATAGAAGAGTTATGCAATGGGTTTAACCTATTGATGGATTCTAATAAAGGGGTCATCACATTTGAGAGTCTCAAGAGGAATTCAACCTTGTTGGGACTAGATGGGTTCTCAGATGATGATTTGTTGAGCATGTTGAGAGAAGGTGATTTTGATGGCGATGGGTGTTTGAATCAGATGGAGTTTTGTGTTCTTATGTTTAGATTGAGTCCTGATTTGATGAAGGCCTCCGAGTTGTGGTTTCAGGCTGCTGTGGATCAGGAATTTTGTAGACACCATTCTTTTTAATGTAACTTTTATATATTATCTTATGGTTTCTTCTGTTAATAATTGTTACTCGAAATATTGAGAAACACCACATTTGAGGACATTTTTATTCTGATTTGCATATGTCATATGCTTTTTTTTTTTCCTGTATAATTTTGTGTATGAATTTACTTGCTTTCGTTATTGCTTGACACTAAAAGGGTAAAAGAGACTAGGAGATGAGTGAAATTCACTGATCCATCAAGTGATCATTATTGTCTCAATGGCATTGTCCTTTGGTGTTGATGGAATCTCAAAAACTTTTTTTAAGTTCCTGTCTTATCCTTTACTTTCTCTCGAGTCCGCTTGGGTTCAAATCCCCCCCCCCCCTCAAAACCTTAATTCAGTGAACTTTATATATGGGAAAAAAGGAAAAGAAAAAAAAAAAAATTTGTTCCTTAGTTGCAGGGCATCTTTGTTGTTAAGGTATGATTAATATCAACCCAAAGTGCAAACTTGAACGGGGTTAGCCTATTCCTAGTTTGGGACATTTTATACTGTTTCCATTATAGGAATATTCTATCATATTTAGGTATCAATATTTATAGGATTATCATATTATATTTGGATATAAATATTTAAGGCATCTTAGTTGTTAAATACAAACACCACAAAGCTTAACTATTTAAAATATTTTAGGAATAAATTTTTATGTTTGCGTTATAGTTTTTTTTTTTTTTTTCTCACTAGACTGTAAATATTAAAAAGGTCGATTAATCTGATTAAAAATGTTCATGCAACTATTTATCAAAAACACAGCTCTTTGCAAACTCGTAAGACTAGGTATGAGGGCTGACACCTGCCCGACTAGGTACGAGGGCTGACACCTGCCCGGTGTTTCTTATCCGGATGGAAATCAAGATAATTTAAAGTTTGAAAATTCTTAAATAAAAAATCTGTAGTAACTATTTTTTTCAATTATAAATGATCGAATCATCCATTTTGACATATAAAAAATAATCAATTTGATAAGGTCATTAGAAATGAAATGTCACAATAGATTTATTTTATCCTGTATCAAATGAGAGTTACGAGCAAATAGAACACCAGACACATTAGCATGACGTACTCCTTAAGAACTCAAAAAGAAAATTCAAAAATTAAAAAAGGAACGTTATAGTTTTTTTTTTCATTTTTCACTAGATTATTAGTATTTGAAAATTAATTAATTTGTTAAAATAGTTATAAAATTCAATTTAAAAATTGATTTTTTCGAGCTCCTTTATTGTTACAGGCAAAATATAGACGGGTACCAACTTGTGTTAAGCAATCTATGCGAAGCTCAGCCTTAGATTTGGCATTATGGCCATGCAATGGAGATTCAAGATTTCTGGACACTTCTTACGGGATCAAACAAAAGTGACTATAGTCATTCTCTTCTGGTTCTCAATTACACTGCCCAAAAAAAGGGCAAAAAAAACCAGTAAAGTTGTAGCATTATTCTACCATTTTGTGACATACGACATCAAATTTATAGTCATTATAGTTTAGTCTTTATTGCCCTGCACTTCTCTTGAAATCACTTGGGTTCAAAGTTTTCCACCCCACTTTAATTCAGTAAAATATATGCATACGTAATATTAATTAAAACTTATTCCTAAAATGCCGTGTATCTTCCTCGTTAAGGTATGAGTAATAGGTTGAATACAAGGCATAGCCTAATGAGGTTGCAATTTGGGACATTTCTGCCACTTCCATGTTCACATTGTATACTTGCAAAATGTGAACAGGAAGTGTTGCTTTTCGAGAGAGAGAGAGTCTCAACCATCAATTTGGTCAATATTTTCCGAAATGGGTAGAAAAGGGGAGCTTGGCATATTTCGTGAAGCAAACGCCAAAGCCAAATGAATGTAATTCATGTTCCCTGCAGGTCAAGCTTCCAAACCCATCAAGTACGATCCCTGAAAATCATAGCTGCAAGTGGGGTTGTCCGCTAGATTTACATTTGATTTACGTTGTCAGATTTCTTCTCACAAATGAAAGACAGCTGTAAGACTGTGTCTCTTCTATGTGAGAATTGGTCTACCTATACAACCCAATGAGACAGGCTTCATCTGGTTTTTCATGTTTCTTGGTTAGTGTTAGCGTCGAGTGTGACAAAATTTTTATTGGTGGGTCATGAATATTTTGTCAATTTGTGAAACTACTCACCATCATAAATTTGACAAAACTATCATAATCTCTCTCTGCTTTTTGCACTTAGAGATAGAAGTAAATCTCTCATATACCCTCTTCATGAATCTCTCATCTCTAATTTCATTATAGACAAAAACTTACACCATGGGTGGACTTAGGACCCAGATATATGGGTGCAAAAAATTTATAAAATACTTATTTAAAAATAAATATAGATAAGAGGTGTAAAATTGTATTTAAGTGGATATAAAATAAATATAAATTATAAACACAAATTGAATTTTAAGAAATTCAAGAATGTAATTGCCTACCTTGGACACAACCTAGATTTGCCATTGACTTACACCCTTATTGCTATTAATTGCATTTTGTTTAGTGATTTTTATGGTGTATAACCACAACCCGCACAAAAAAAAAAAAAGAAGAAAATAACAATATTACAATTGAATTTTACATTTATTTTATAATTTTAAGTAGATTTCAATCATATTTGACAATTTATTATTTGATTTCAAGTATAAAATTTCATTTATAAATGAATTTTATACTAGTTATTTTTAATAAATTGAATTTATTTCTTATTTAGTTCCAAGAAGAGGAGGGTTATGGTTTGATATAAAATGGTGGGTTTTCTTTTTTACTTGTGGAACTCTATTTTAATATTAGTAAAATCTAATTTTAAAAATTTTTAATACCAATATAAATTATTTTTTTATCTTGTATTGTATCATAAATTTATTAATTTTTAGTTCAATTCAAAATATATAATCAATTGTGAAAGTATTTTTTAATATAATTAGTGTTGTTTTTTTTTTGGTATTATATTAATCAGTACTCGGAGTTATGTTTCAATTAATTTGATTTAAAATTTACAATGATCTATTTAAAAGATTATCTTCTTAACGTAATCTGTTTCATATTTAAGTTATGAGTTAAATTTGAGATTTTGATCGAAGAATAATTAGGGTTGCTTTGCTTTCATATGGATCACAATTTCGCACCTAATTCTCTCTCAAGATAATAATAATAATACTTTGGCAGCTCATAACATAATTTTATTTTTCTAGAAGGGAGTTAGTAGGGTTTGTTGGGGGGAGAAAGGAAATGATTGTTGGCGTGCAATTCAAATACCTAATCGAAACCCCATGATTAAACGCATCCCTACTTTAACGACGTCGTTTTAACGCCTTTCCTTCTCTCTGTTTCCGAACCCTACTGTTTGACTACCTTTATAAATATTTCTATTTTTCCCATTCTGGTCCACCCAGCTCTCCCTCGTCAACCATTTCCACTACAGAGAGAACGAGTGAGATTTTGGGTGTGCACTTGAGAGAGAGAGAGAGAGAGAGTTACAGCGATGGCGACGAAGGTGTACATTGTGTGAGCATTTCTTGAATTCTAGAATTTTTCTGTTTTTTCTTCAAGTGTTTCTTTTTAATAATTATTTAAGTGATGCCTGCCTATTGTTGTTCGAATTTTAATATGTGAATTTTGGTTAGTGTAGATCTTGTTTGATCTACTTTGATTTGATTTGATTTTTTATTTTCTTGGTTTATTTTTTTTTAAAGGGAATATGGTTTTGTTCTGTTCTATGAAAGGAAAATTTTTGTTTGTTTGCGGTGATTGGTTCTTTATTAATAAGGACATGATTGGATTCAATATGGTAGAAATGAGGTTTCTGAATTTATATTTATTTATTTTTTTTTAAAATGAATTTTTCTTTATGAATTATAGCCAAGAGGATAAACAACAGGAATGAAAGACTCAAGTTTGATCACATGCTCACTAAATTTTGAAAAATATAACATAGTCCCTAGAATGAATTATGTTAGTTTATCTCTTCTTCAATGATCTTAGTATTATGTGAAGGAACTATTAATAATAAATTTACTGCGTTAAAAGAAAAAAAGGGAATAGTTAGTCCCTTCCTTAACAGTTTTAGCATTAAGGTTGAGGATGGAATCATAGAAAGTTGAAAGTTTTACGAGACTAGTTAAATGTGATTTTGGCTAATTTCTAGAACAAGAAGTGAAGAAACATTGGGGGTTTTGTTAGATGATCTGGAATGAAATTGAAAGGGTTGGAGTAAATGTTTCTACTGCAACAATTTATTTTATATCTTTTCTTGATGGTTTTGCATTTAGATTTTTCAGTAAATACTGTATTTCTAAAAGTTGAAGGTGTGAAAAATCTCTGTTTGTTGATTAGCAGCAGACCCATTTGGAAAACAGGATAGCCCTTCAGATTTCACCTACTTTCTGCCTTGCAAACATAATGTCGTGGCCCAATTTAAGTTGTGCAAGGAGGCAGTTATAGTTCTGCCAAAAACATACATTTGTCTCATCGTGCTTAAGAGAATCTTTATTCCTTGAAGAACATGATGAGGCAAACCTTTATGTTTTTATTTGTTTGTAATCAATGGCGGACATTGTTGAGTTACAATTTTTATAAGTTACTTTTAGTGTCTAAATCTAAATTCTCTCAAATAAATTTCTTTTGCATCTGTACCTTTTTTTGTTTTTTTGGGATACACCAGCTTAAGTCTACCTTTGATTACTACGTCATTTAGTTTCAGGCTTTTTCCTTTTGTCTTGCATAATTGTTTAAGAAGACATTTCCCACATTTACTGATTCCTCTATTTGGTTGGCTATCATATAGAATCTAGAGAAATTTTTGTTCTATAGCAACAATTCTGCAGAAACTAGGAAAATTATGGCCTTTTAATTGAAGGCTTGTGTTTCTTCCTCGATTAGCAGGTAGGAACATTCTGTTAATTTGATTAAGCCCTAAATTTTTTGAAGAATTCCAAGGGGCCATTGGTCTGCAAATGGAAGGAAATGCCAGTGCACACTTTACATTCCAAATTCAAATTCAAGAGATTGAGCATTGTGGTGATTTAATTTTTCCAATTATTTCCCTTTGAGTCAGACTACTTGATGCTGAACACTCTCCAGGCCACTTAATATTTGTGATATCCTCATTTTTAGTGAGGTGCCAGGTTCTGATCATCAACTTATTGACAATTTGACTTACAACTAGAATAGTTGACTGTGCTCTGTTGCCTAGATCTGAAGTGACCGGTGAAGTGACCGGCCTAATCTTTTCCGTTTTGCCACTGACTGAGGGAACTGCAGGGAGTCATGTGCCTTGTTTTACTGATCTGGGTAGGAATACTTGTAAATTGGGCTAGGCAGCCTTGTGTCAAGAGGTCGTCATGAATTTTATGGCATTTTCCTAGTGGATGTCTTAAATTCAGGAATCTTCTCAACTAGAATACTTTGTCAAAAGCTCCCTAGTTCGGCATATTTCCTTTTGTTGTTATCTCTATTTGAGCCTTGTTGTAGTTTTACATTTGATGTACTTTAATATGAACAGTATGAAATAGTAGAACTAGTAGTTTAAGTTGCAAAAGGTTGCATCAGAGTTGAGCTAAACCAAGTCTAGAATTGATTAAGTGCTGATTGATGATCTGTAGACAAGCCCAAGCTCAGTTCAAAGACCAAGTACACTCTTTCTTATTGGCTCATTATGGAAGACCCAAAATCTTGAGTACAATTTAAGGGTTGAAGGTTGAAGTTAATGTGTAATAGGGCATATTAACTTCACAAGTCATTCCAAGAAGAACTAAAAGAATCTGAATATGATTCATCATAAAATAAGTCTCAGTCAGTTCATTTGTAGGTCTGAAAGTGGAGACTTTGCTCTCACTTGGTTTTGCTATGTGGTAATCTTTAAAAGCAAACTTGAGTTTTTACAACTTAGAAGTTGAGCCATCTATGAGCATATTTGTTTGTTGAATGTGGCTGAACTGTTTCTTCTTCATTGGAGTTGGTTATTGGTTGAAATGTTACTTTCTTCTAAGAATATGTTTCACCATCCCTTTGAATTTTCATAATTTAGTAATTGACATTGACTCCTAATAATTCTCTTGCCAAACTTATTCATTTTACAGACAAAAATTTCAGTTGCATTGTCCTCGTCATGTGTGATCGAATGTATAATTTTAGTTGTTGTAGGGTTGGATTTGCGTTGGGGGAGTGGGGGCAAGTGCCCCCATTGTAATTTTGAAAAGGTTTTAGGTACCATATATCATTGTTGAAAGTATAATTTTTAAACATTCCTTTCCCCCAGTATTTTAAGAACTATAAGTTTTTGTTGTAAAATATGGAAAATTTTTAATAGCTTCCTTATAAAAAAGGGGTTTGTTCTATAATTTTTTTTTAAAAAAAAATTAGTGTTTATTTGAACTATAAAAATTATAAGA
Source organism: Dillenia turbinata (assembly GCA_037126225.1). NCBI lineage: Eukaryota > Viridiplantae > Streptophyta > Magnoliopsida > Dilleniales > Dilleniaceae > Dillenia > Dillenia turbinata. Next base: position 2,735,115 of record JBAMMX010000001.1, read on the forward strand.
GAAATCTAATTTTCTTTCATTATTTTGAAAGAAGAAAAAAAGAAAGTTACATGTTTGGAACTTGAAGAGGCATTTGGGAGGTCTGTTTTATTTGAAATATCAAAAAAATAAGAGGGGTCTACTTTATATGATGGGGACTTTTGATCATGTTCATATGTAGGTAGAAGAAACAACTACTTTTTTGGTCAAAGAAAATGTGCCTCTTTTTTTTTTTTTCCGTTTGCTTATACAAAATGCACCAAAATGCTTTTACTAAAATGTTACCTATTGTATTTATGGTGTTAATTATTGATAATTATTAATTTAGTGTTTCTAGTTTGTCCTCACTGAATACCGAGTGAGTTGTTGTGTGTGGCTAATACTCAATGCAAGCTAGGATTTCCGGGTATAAACCTTCGGTAAGATAAGTGAACTTTTATTGTCTTTGCATATATGGTCCCCACAAGTTGTCCCACTGGCTTTGTTTGGGGGGGGGATGATTACTAAAGAATTTTTAATGTTATCTCAGGTATTATTCTATGTATGGACATGTAGAAAGGCTAGCTGAGGAGATTAAAAAAGGAGCTGCATCAGTTGAGGGTGTTGAGGCAAAACTATGGCAGGTAAGCTAGTTTTGACTGGTTTCATTGCAGTCCTAAATAGGCATATGAGTTATTTTAAGTAACAAATCCTTGGTATTCAAGTCACTCCTGCTCAAAAGTAAATTCCACTAGAAAATCTGCATGTGAAAAATGTAGTGCTTCGGTTCAGCCATAATGCATAATTGTCTATTATAAAAAATTCTGCTTCATATTCTGGTCTTGCATTATTATCTTATCATCTTGTATCAGTTAGGTCCTTCCCCTGTATGCATTACTTTGGGGGGTAGACTGATTTAGTTACTTCAACTATTATTTCTAGTGGTATTTTGCTTTCACTTAAGTATTTCACATGTTTTTTATGTGGTCTTCATTGATAAGTATATTATAAAATAAACTTTGGTTAGTACTAAAGATTCTTGTGGTTCCAGAGGATTCAGCTATACGAGAATCAGGAATGGAGAACTTCCCCACCTTTTCCGCCCGACTCTTTGATCTTAGGAATGCTGGTTAATAAGAATATTATAAAATAAACTTTAGTTCATACTAAAACAAATAAGGAAAAGAAAAACAAATATTGAATATCATAATTGCTCTTAACTTATAATTTTTTAATTTACGTCATTTGTATTTTGTGAACTACTTCAATCCTATGTTGAGTTCAGATTGCTCATTTTAGTAGTCTACTGCATGATGGTATCGTGTTTTCAATTGCATGATCAGAATGCTAGACCAGAGCAATTCTGATAACTATGGTTAAGTCATTTTCCCCCAAGTAATTTCCATCAAAATTTTGTTCTTTCTGGATATACTCGCATTATTCTTGACTGTTGGATGCTTTTGTTGTTCACTATTATACGAAATTCTGTTGCTGTAGCTTCCTCTGTGCCTGTCCTGACATTATGAATTGTTTGTAACTTGCTGCTTTCTAAGGGTAAGTAAGTCATGTTACTGTCTGTACCTAAGGTGGGATAGGTAGATAAGAGTAACAACTTTGACTGTCATGTTTATTCCCACTACTCCTGAGGGAAAGATTTGCATATTGTCAACTTTGCTAGCTTGATAGGTTGTTTTCCATTCAGCTTGCATAAGGACATCCGATTTGAAGGAACTTTAGCTTTTTCAATGCTATTTTAAATCTTTAATATCAGTAAATGTCTATCTTGCACACCACCATTTTGCTTATGCTGCATTTCTTTTTGGCCCCAGCAACTGGATGTATACAGTCTTCAGTTTGTGTGCTTTGAAATATACATGTATTATGTTCTCAGTTGTCCTTACGAGCATTTAGGATCATTCAGGATACTTTACCTGGAACCTTGCTTTCCTAGTTGTAATCTTGAGTAAATGGTTTTATATGTAAAGATCTCATTTACATGAAGCCTGCTGCCTCGTGATTTTCATAGTAGCTCAAAGTTGCCCATTTCTATTTATAGCTGTAACTTTATCATAGCTGGTTGAATACGTGATGGGCCTTGTATTTCTTCAATTAGCCTGTTGCTAAATTGTGTCCAATTGTGAGATTCCCTATTATAATTTCCTTTGTAAAGCTAATGAATCTTGGGCTAAGAAGGGACAAATTGAAGCCCTTCACAGATTTAAGCAAATAAAACTATGCTGAAACAATGGTTTTGCCTAAGCTGAAATTAGCCCACTTTTTATCTTGCATTAGACATTTCATATAGTATTAAAAAAAAATGTCCACTTTAATATTTCTGCTTGCAGGACTTGCAGGTTTACTGTTCTTTGGCGAGATTCTTGTATTTTAAATTTTGGCTCTCAGTGAGGCTGAAGGGAGAAGTGATATTTGTTTCTTACTTAGTCCACAGCTCAGGCTGCTTGTGGAACTTTCTATATCTTCATTGCAATTATCAGATAATTAAGCCATGATCTCAATGTGGAACAGGTCCCTGAGACACTACCTGAGGAAGTACTAGCCAAGTTGAGTGCACCAGCAAAGAGTGATGTACCAGTTATTACGCCTGCCGATCTTGCTGAAGCAGACGGATTTGTATTTGGTTTTCCCACAAGATTTGGAATGATGGCTGCTCAGTTTAAAGCATTTCTTGATGCGACAGGAGGTCTATGGAGAGCACAACAACTGGCAGGGAAGCCTGCTGGGATCTTTTACAGCACTGGGTCTCAAGGTGGAGGACAAGAAACTACCGCGTGAGTCCCATTTCACTGATCTCTGCAAAACCCATGTTGCTTGAAATACCTAGATTTGCTAAAACCTTGTGGTTTTGCAGATTGACTGCCATTACTCAGCTGGTTCATCATGGAATGATCTTTGTTCCCATTGGTTACACATTTGGGGCTGGCATGTTTGAAATGGAGAAGGTGAAAGGTGGAAGCCCTTACGGAGCAGGAACTTTAGCCGGGGATGGCTCAAGAATGCCAACTGAGCTTGAACTGGCACAGGCTTTTCACCAGGGGAAGTACATTGCCGGAATTGCAAGGAAGCTGAAAGCAGCTGCTTGATGATTCCCAACCTACTGCACAGATACTGTTTGCCATTCTTCTTACATTTTTACTGATTATTAGAATTTCTATTCCTATTTTCTGTATGCTTGAAGAGGAAGAATACAAATAAAGCGTGCCTTGTTAGTTAGATATGCTTTCCTGCGTGTTTTACTTGGTACAGTGGCTTTTATTACTGATAAAAGGTTTGTTTGCTCATCTACTTTTTGTTGGATTGGAATTGTAAGTATAATTTATAATTTTGACTTAAATCTTCTCTATCTCTCTCTCTCTACTTCTCTCATTCTCTCTCTCTCTCTCCTCCCCCCCAAAGGTATCACAAAGCTACACAATAGAGCTATTTTTCCCCTTTTGTAATTCTCCTGATGTATTTCAATTAAACCTACCATGCTAACCTACTTCAGGAATCACATGACCCTGCTCTTACTCTTCTTTAACAAACTCATTATCATTAAATTGAAGAATTATTACTTGGGGATAATTTTCAAGTATGCAATGATAAATTTGTTAGATATCTGTAATAATTCATAATTACGCATTCAATAAAATTACGGCACAAATCAATTTGAATCAAGTTTATTGTATAAATTAAATTAAATTAAATTTTCTTACTATAAATTTTTTTTTAAAAAAATAAATATGAATCTTGTGTAATACTTCGTAGTATGATTTTATAAAAGAGAGGGAGAGAATCTTGAACAAGATAAATCTCTGTATTTTCATTAGTAGAATGGGATTTATATGTTTTAGGCTGGGAATGGGATAAGTATATTGCCGACATTTGGCATATGCCGGTGGTGTTGAGATATGCTCATGATAAAGGCTTTTAGATCAAGATATATATATATATATATATATATATATATATATATATTTATTTATTTATTTATTTATTTATTTATTACTGTAGTGGTCGTGTCGTAGTCTTATGTGTGTGTGTGTCCGGGTGGGGGCAGAAAAAATTTGACATGCGACCGCAACAGCACTCAATTTACTATTATATTCCCTTACAATACCAAATGTAGAAAAAAAAATTTTAAAAAATATTTTCGATAAGATTTAGCTGGTTAGAAACCAAATTTGATAGTTTATAGATAGATATTACACCTAAAACACACAACACAGGCCAACGGGGTTCTCATCTCATAAGTTTGTTTACGGATATATATTATTTTGATTAATTCGTTTTGAGTTAACTATCTAACCATTATATCTCTATTTTTTTAATTTTAATATTTAAATGTAAAAATTTGATTAAGAGATTTTAGTACTTTTTTCACTAGGTTAACAAAAGGGTTGGTGAGAGTGCATAGTAATCGGAGTAATGAGAGTGCAGCTAACTTCATCTATAAGGTTTGGGTGTATAAGTGAATAAGAATTTCTTTAATTCTAAAATAAAAATTCTTCAAACAAGTAGTCAAGAACATGATACTTTGGAAGAAATACCTAATTCTTGAAGATATGCTATAATTACCTCTGGCCAATCAGTTGGAAAATCACTTAAAAAAATTAAGGATGAAAAGTCGATGCTGACATAAACCAGTCAAGTTGTTTCATATAATATAATATATTTATATTTAAAATTCTATTTCTTTTGGAATCTGGTAAAATCTTATTAAAGTTGATCATGATTAGTCTGTTGTCAAACTAAAGGAGTTTATTAGTATATATTAATCTTCTTTTCTTTGCCTTAAACATAATGTTTCTACCTCAAATTTTGAAAGAGTAGATTAAAAAGTGAATGCAAAGGTGAGAATGAGGGGTCATATCTTTTCTTTACATAATTTGTTGTAATCTATAGCTGAGCTATATATAGACTAGATAAAGTTCCCCCCCCCCCCCAAGAAAAAAAAAAAACCCTATATGAAGTAGGGTTTTTCAAAAAAAGATTACTAGGAATATAAAACAAATAATGACACTGCTTGTTAATAAAGTAAGAAATTTTATGATACTATTGTATAGAGACAAGGAAGTAGAGGCTTTTAATTTGGAAATCTGTGCATAAGTGGTGGGGACATTGTTTTCTCTATGATAAGGTTTTAAGAATTAAACTGTGACTTAATTAACAAATATCTAATACACAATGATTAGTGAAAATGCACTTTGTGTCTGTCAGGCAATATAATGATGTGAATTTTTCCCATGGTTTTTCCAAATTATGTTGAATGACCAAAATTCCATGGCTAATCCCATTGTATTAAGAGAGAGAGAGAGAGAGAGAGAGCTGCCAATGGATTGTCAACTAAGTGGCCATTAGATGAAAAGCATAAAAGCATGGGGTGATAGCTCCTCCCCATTACATCCTCTCGAATTCCTAAATACTAAAAAGAAAAAAAATAATAATCACAATACTAAAACCCTAAAAGAAGGAGCCTTGTGGGTCACTCTCTGACTTCCACTAACATATTCCAAACATATAAACAATGCAAAAGTGAGATTTCCAATCAAACCAGGCCTGCCCACACTCACTCACTCACTCCTATTCAAGGAATTCAATTATTCCCCTTCATTTTTCTTTTCTCAAAACCCCTTTTTTCTCACTTAAACTAAAGATAGTGCCTTCTCTCTATTCACATATAGCAAACAACCAACAAAAAGTAGCTCTCTTTATCTTCCTTGGTTCTATATTTGGATACTAACAAGTAACAACAAACTTTGTCTAAACTAACCCCCCCAGAGAACTATTCTCTAAACATATAAATCCAATTACTATAATCATGATATTCAAACTATTACAACAAAGAGAACATTCGATTTCTCGACTCAACCCTAATCTCGGCCAAACTTGAATCATTTTGCTAGCAAATAATCCAACATTTAGGCCATTGATGGTTTGGCTAATTCCCTATTGGAAAATCCATCTCATAAGTTGGGATGTCATAAAAGCCAAAATTCTATCTGCTCTATTTATATATTTTTATATAGTAATATAGCAAAATAGAGAGACCGACAAGCCCACTTAAGCCCTAGGACAATAAAGACCATTTTAGTTATGAAAAAATAATAGTTCTCTTATCTATTTTGCTTTTCCAATACCAAATCTCTCTTCTTCTTTTTTTCCTCATGTTCAAGCTTAATAGGGGGGGGGGGGACTAGTACAGTAGTTATTTTTCACTAATTTATGTAATGATCTTATCATACCAAACTTGGCTAGGCTATGATAAGAAGATACATAATTTACATAAAATAAGAATTAATGTGCTGTCTGGTCCCAAATGTCAGTGTAGCTTCTTTTAATCACTTGAAATCTATCTGAAAGTTCCTCCGAATGTAGGAGTCCAAAAATCAACAGTAGTCTCATGTGTTACCGGAAAAGTGCTCGATAGAGGCACCAGGCATAGCCCTCGGCTTCGAAGATCTTGCTTAGGTCCTTCTGGATCTTTTGATTTGTCAGAGTTCTGCGTATAACATGTTAACACTACTCAATCAAAACTACTTTACGAGAGAGAGGGGAGCGTATAGTCGTGAAGGGATATTGAGAATTTCTTACAAGCTGGTGTTGTATGGAAGCTCCACTTTTCATGTATGGAGTGCTCAAAACCTGATAAATAAAAACATAAGAAAAGATGTATCAAAAATAGATTTTTTTTTTTTTTTTTCCTTCTTGCCAATAATTGTAATATGTACATAATTTATATTGCATAGTAATTATTACTGTAACAACTAGAAGAGGAAAGTTGATAACGAATTTATTTAACTTACACTAACTTGTTCATGGAGGAACTTGATGTATTCAATAGCTTCAGAAAGCACTGAGGCTGTATCGGTCTGTGAGAGAGAGAGACAGAGAGGGAAACATGCATGATGATTCAGAAAGAAAATATAAAATTCAAAAAACAAAATCATGAGAATTTCGCGCTATGTTCTTCAAGTGATAATCAACAAAGCAAAACGATAAGATTTTACGATTTCAATTGTTGTACCTTTCCGAAAGGGGAAACTAATTGTTGTAGTGCAGTGATTCTGTCCCCCATCTTCTCTTTCCTCACCTAAGAGAGAGATAAAGATCAACAAAGTGTGTGGATGAATTCTAATAAATGTCTATGGGAAGAAAAAAGGAAATAAAGTGAATATTTTCAAAATCTGCACAATAAATCAAAAGGGTTTTTTCTGAAATCAAAATAGGGTACCTTAAAAGCTGGCAAAGCTGATGAGGTTTCATTGCGCGGCCTTTTCGCCGTTGAGGGTTCAGTGCTACTACTTTTCTTTGACACAGTGCTTGATTCCCGGACTTCTAAAATATTCTGTACGCATAAAAGAAATCAATATATGAATGTTTCATGATTAATGTCATCCTAAAAGTTTTAAAATAAAATAAAAAAAAAGAGAGCCTTATGTGATCATTGTTATATGTACAAGCAAACATAAAAATAAAACAAGAAAATTTATAAGATAATGAACTGTTAATTCTAAGCCATCTCCAGTGGTAGGCTACAACTTGAAGTGTTTTTCTTATGTTTGAGAAATTAGAAATGCATAAAATAATTAAAGAAGGAAATATATTTACCTTTGATTTATCATCAAAGCTTGGAGTGGAGAACTGTGATTGCAAGGATGGGAAAAATCCTGGCCGGATGTCGACATTCGTGGCGGCGGTGGTGGCAGATGCATTCCAATAAGGTGTGTTGTTGGAGAAGTGTAATTGGTTGAGAGATGATGGTTGCTGCTTTGGAGGGGAAGTCTTCAAAAATTGAGGAAACTTAGACCAAGAAGGTATTAGCACTTCACTATTAGAACTCATCCCATAACTTCCTTGGTATTGATAATTATTCAAAGGTGTTCTATTCTCAAAAGGAGATTGTTGTTGTTGTTGTGTTTGATGTTCAGATCCCAACAATCCTTGCAACACACTTGAAGGGTTTCCTCCATAGACACCGGTCGAATCCATTTGGAAACTTGTTGCAATATTGCCTTGAATGTTATTCAATGTGTTGCTTTGTGAATTATATTGATGTTGTTGTTGCTCATCCAAAGAAAAGCCTCGCGACGATGTATGCCTCCATTGAACTTGAGGATGATGATGATCATGAGGAGCTACCATACCACTCTCTTGTTGAAAATTTGCGCTTGATGAACTCAAATCTTCTTGAAGCATGGATCTATAACTACTCTCACTTTTTCCACCACGACTAGATCCCCCAAAAAAAAAAAAAAATCAAAATAAGCAAATCATAATTTTCCCACATCCCATATTCTACCATAAAATAATTATTATAATTATGTCACATACTAGTGTTAAGTGCACTTAAAATTATAAAAACAAAAGAGGAAAGCTCAAAAGATATGAAGATATACTTACATTAAAGTTTGGTTCCAATCAATTCCCTGACGAGAGAGTCCTAAGCCCATAATTTGCAAGTTGTGATCAGTGATTACGCTACTTGCACCGGTGTTGCTAGCCGAATTATCTTGGCTATTAACCATGGAAGTAGTAGACACAGAAGATGAATCAACAGTAGTAGACCTATCACCTTGTTGCCATCCAAAGTTTTGAACATTGTTGTTTAGTACTGCTGAGGATGATGAAGAGGTGGGAGGTGATGATCCGCTATTATAGCGATTTCGAGATGTATCCCACCAGTTCACACTGCAGATTCCTGTCTGAAATTCATCAGCCATGGCTATGAAGACTACACAACTTACAAGCACAAAGGCACCAACTTTTTTGATGTGTGGTGTAGGCTTGTTTAATATTCTCCCAATAAGCTTCTTTTCTCTTCTTCTTTCTCTTTTTCTCTCTTGTGAAATGCCTTCGAGATTCTTCTCTCTTTTGGGCTCTTTCCTTCTTTACTCTCTCTCTCTCTCACTTTGCTTTGTGCAATGGGGTTACATGAAATGATGTAGTACGATTCGCTACTTCTCACTCTATATATATTCTATGTGAAAAACGATTTGGGTGCACACGAATGTAAGAAATTGGTTTGACATTTTGAAGGGTTTTGATTAGACAAGGGAGGAAAGGTCATTTTGAAATTGAACTCCCTTCTTCTAATTAATTACTATTATCTTCTTTAATTCTAGTCATTTCATTTTTTATATTCATTTTTTTTTCTTTCATTTCAAGGACGAGAAAAATCAAAACATAAAGTCATACTTTTTTGGTTCTAGAATATAAGAACAACCTTAATAAATTATAAATTTTTAAACCCTATCAACTTTATATAACTTTTCATCCTACTGAACGAGTTATATATATATATATATATATATATATATATATATATATATATATATATATATATATATATTTATATGAGATAATACGTTTATAGGGATACTGGATACATATATGAACATATTAAATATAATATATATATTTTTATTACGGGTAAATATAGATGGCTTCATCAACAAAAGTTGGTTGGGCAAAGCTAAATATCGTCCATTCCACAAAGTACCATTTCTCAAATTTGAATCTCTTGGTAGTGGGTGAGACCAAGTGAGTGAAAACCGAATATACAATATATCAGAAAAATAGTGGGAATGTCAAAAACTGAATATTGATCATATGAATTTGTGGAGCAAACACTTGTAGACTACTACACCACCACGAGTTGAAAGGACATAAAATATAAATGTACACTTCCCACCATTGACCATGAATCAAATCACCTGGAAAAATATCTCAAGAATTTGGCTTCGGGAGGGACAGATTTCTTATTTGTTCCTATAGCAACAAAAATATCTTCGATCTTCAATCAAAATATATTGCTATCATCCATATACGTCAAACATATGAACTATTGCCAAGTAAGATACCCCCCCCCCATGATTTTCATTCCGGCATCTGGTGATTCTTGTGTTGACCTTTAGGGTTTGGTTGGTGTTGTGTTTAGCATGTGTCAAAAGTCAAGTTAGGCCATCTCTTCAACCCCAGCACATGCCAAATTTTCTAAATACATGTATGTATGTATAATTCAGGAGCATGAGTCGACCCGAGTGGAGTAGATGCATCTTATGACCCTCCATATGTTTCGATAGGCAAAAGAATAATTCCTTTTTGAAGGGAAAAAAAATCATTTCTTTGAAAATTGATATATATTATTTTTACCCTCAAACTCAAGGAATGATAAAGAGAAAAATATTTTCAGAAAAAGATTGAACCATAGTCTATACCAAATCCTATAAATATAAATATATTTCCCAATGTTGAAAAATGAGATGGGAACGATAGAAATAGTGCATACGTCGAAATTCTTGACAAAAAAAAAGGACCAGGAAAATAAGTCAATTTGAAAAGGGTAGAAAAGGAAACGGAAAAGAAAATTGGGTGAAAAGAGAGCCATGTGCGGTGCAAATACGATGAGGCGGCAGGAGTCGTCATGTTTTTTATGACTTGGGTTTTTCTGAGGAGAGAGAGAGGAGAGAAAAAAAAAAAAAAAAAAAAAAGAGTCAACGGATGGGGTCCACGCGGGCATGCGCGCATGGGTGGACATCTGGGTCCCACTTTCTATCGCTCTCCTCAGAGTCAGAGCCCCGATAGCGATTGTTCCATTTGTCCGTCACCTCTCTGTCTCTCTGTCTCTCTCATCTCCTAATTATTTTTTTCTATTTCTTTTTTTTTTTTAAATATTAGTTTCTAATATATTTTATAACACAGTGAATTTGATCCCTACCTATTGCCGAGATTGCATCTAATTTTTTCGGGTTCACACGTAATTACAAAATTTTTATTTTAAATTAAATTAAAAAATTATTTATAAAATACACCCAATTAATTGAATTATAAAAAATATTTTATAATTTATTAGTAATGAAATTATGATAATAAATTCATTCAAATACAAGAGTTCTAACTTTCATATTAAATCTGAAAGGAATAACTATTCTAATTAAATTAAAAAATATATATTGATCTATTTAAAAACCATCATTTAATAAGTATAAATAACATTATTAAGAATAAATTACATAAATTAAATAGACGCAAAGAAATAAAATGCCAAAAAATTTACTCGAATAATATTAAAACCTAATGACTTGAAAAATTAGTAAAATTTTGGAGGAAGGAGGCAAACCACAGGGGCTTGATGCTCTAATCATTTGGCGCAGCCTAAATGTACACGCCATTCCTCCTAAACATATGACAAAGGAATCATAGGTATGGGCCAAAATTATATTTTGCATCATCCGACATAGGACACATCGATGGAAGGCTTGACAATTGTATCTTCTACCCCAACACATTGACTTGCTCATAGTTAAGGTCTTGACTTTCATAATTGTATTTACCACCCATTATATGGTTTTTTTTTTCTTTAACTTTGCTTCAATCGAAATGAGGATGAAAATATTTTAGTGCAACACTATTATTGGACAAATATCTTTGATTTATAAAATTAAAAAGTTATTTCAGCTTTGTTTGTCTTAGATTAATTGACAAATGTTCTAATTGTTAGTTGCATAGTCCTCTATTTGGTATTTGAGATTTTTTGTTCCAATGCCCTTTTTTTTTTATCCCAATATCTACTTTTTTCTCATATAAATTTTAAATTAAGATTTTATTTAAGAAATATCAACGTCTGACCATTGAACCAATTAGGCGCCATACCACGCACACTACTTTTAAGTACAAAATTTGCTTACAGAGAGAGATGTGTGTGATTATGATATTTGTATGGAAAACTTTTTTTTTTATTTATTGTATATAATATTTATTACAAGTTAAAAGATATTGTTTCTTTTTTAAAAATGTAAATTAAAATATGCAAAATGCAAAGAGTGGGCGTTTAGTGCCACACCAAAGTGAAGCCCTAGATTTTAACCAATAACAGATTAAAGACAAATCATCATATTATGAAGGTTAAGCTTCTTCCAAGAAAACTTTGTTCTCAGTGGGGTAGTCTAATTATGATTCAAAATTGTGAAATATGACACATGATTCCATATCCCTATATTTGCGGGAACAAAATGTGTCAAAAAAATAATAAAGAAGAAACAGGGCGAAAGGGAGTGGAATAGGCCAACTACTCTTTCATAATTTTAAAAATTATAATTATAAATATTAATTTCTCTCTAAAAATTATAATCTTTACATACTTTAAAATTATATTTCTAAATATATGTTATATTTTTATATCTTTTATCCGAATCTAATTTTTTTTTTAATTTTCATCTACCAGTATCTGGATTTTGTCCGATTAATCTAATCCGAGTATTATGGGGACCGTTGAGGGATTGACTCTCTCAAATCCTTTTTTCTATTCATAGGACTCGAATTTGATCATTCAACCTGAAAAAGTTTGATTGAATCTAAATTTTTAAGTTTAACCTAAGAAGATCAAAAGGAACCTTCTCCCATCTGATTCGATATTAATATATATCTCTTTGACACTCTTCTGCTGGCCGAGTCTCTCAAATATTGAAGGACGAAGGTAGATGACCCTTTTAAGTTGCACTATATGGATAGATCCATTACAATACAAAAAAGTTGTCTTTTAATAACAAATTTTGCGACAAATTTAAAAAAAAAAAATTCGTTGTAAAAACCATTTGCGACAAATTTAACAACAAAATATTTTTTGTCGCTATCAACTTGTCGCAAATTTTAGCAACAAAAAATTAAAATTCATCGTTAATTTGAGATGAATTCTGTGACGAACTTGGGTTCGTCGCTAATCTGCGACAAACTTTGTTCGTTGCTAATCTGCGACGAAACGTAATTTATTGCTAATATCCGACGAACATTTTGGTCGTAAATTTCGTTGCAAACATGTTTAGCAACGAATTTTGTAACGAATCCGGGTATTTTGGTAAAAAATTTAGTAACAAATTTTGCAACAAATTTGAAAATTTTATAAATAAAAATTAAATTGAATTCTATAATTTGATCATTTTTCTTGTATACCTTGATCCTGCCTTTCATCCAATATCAATAAAACAGTCATTTAACAGTATCAACCAACCATCAAACAATACCACAATCAACCAACCATCAAACAATACCACAGTCAACCAACTATCCAATATCAATATCAATATCATCAACAAACCACAAGACAAAATCACAAACAAAATATGATACAAACACAAATCACATTCAAAGATAATGTCAACAAACACAATACAAAGTCACATATTCAAATATAAAAATCACATTCAAAAAACACCACTACTACCACCATCATCATCGAATATGATGATCACATTTCTTATTAAAAATTCTTCTTATTTCAAACTCCTCCGTCTCGTCTCAAGTGAACTGTCGCTGCAATAAATAAAAAAACAATTAGTTATATCAAAATTATAAAATTAATTTTAAATTTAATTTTGTTTGATTCATTTCTTATTAAAATCAGTGTTCATTTTTAATTATAAGAAACCTAAAATTAAAATACTGAATTAAAAAGTTATGATATAAATAAGAGAATATATGATATGAGATAAAACAATACATAAAGTAAAAAAAATAAATCACAGAATCATACACAACTTTTCATTTCATTTCAGAGGAGCAAACTTTGAAATTGATTCGATTTTATTCCATTCTATAAAATAATATAAAAAATCAATATTTTTGTATAAATTTTATGCAACAGCATATGAAATAGAGAATGTACCTTATAGCATCGATAATCCTTTATGCAGATTTATCCCCACCTTTGAACATGCCACACTAAAATAAATAAAAAATAATATTAAATAAAACAAAAAAAAAAAAGAAAAAACAAATTAAAAAAACCCAGGGAGGGAGAGGGGCTCCCCCTCCCTCCAGCGGTGGCCACTGTAGGCGCGGCCCTCGCGGCCGCGCCAGGCCGCTGCAGGCGCTGCCCTCGTGGTCGCGCCAGGCCGCTGCAGGCGCGGGCCCGCGAGGGCCGTCGCCTTCGCAGCAATCAGATCCCGTAGCTCTGCCGTCGGATCTACATTTTCAGCCCATTGAGGAGAGAGAGAGAGAGAGAGAGGATAGAGAGAAGAGAGAGAGAGGAGAGGAGAGAGAGAGATCTTACCTCTACCGAGTGGAGCGAAATCCCATTTTCAAATGAAGCAAAACAAATGGACCGGAAGCAACAAATTTTCTAAGTACAGAAATTTTGCAACGAACTTTTGGTTCGTTGTAAATTTTACGATGAACACTTAGTCCGTTACAAATTTTGCGACGAACTTAGAAGTTCGTTGCTAATTTAGCGACGAATACAAGGTTCGTTGCAAATGTGGCGACGAAATATGGGTTCGTTACAAATTTTACGACGAAGTCAAAACTTTGTCGCAAATTTTGTGATGAACAATTTTTTGTCGAAAAATTTATTGCTAATTGGCGACAAATTTTTGTTTGTCACAAAATTTATCGCTAAAAGCATGTTTTTTTGTAGTGTTATTTTGCCAAACTTGAAATCTACTGGAGCAACCGTAGGTGGAATGGCTTCTTAAATTAAAATTTAAGTCCATCATCAATTATTTCACCTTTTAAGTAAAATTATTTTAGCTAGTGAGTTTTAATTTAACTGATACTATATCTTTTTTTGAATTCTTGAATTCAAAACACTCCTATCAAAAACAAGTAAAATTATCATAAAGTCGTAATAAATATTAGAAACCCCTTCTTTAAAATGGATTATATATTGATGTGGATATGAGTGGGAAAGTTGTCTCTTCTCTTCTCATGTCACTCACGACACTCATGGCAAATTCCTTTTTCTTTGCGGATTAAGAAAGTGAAAACACATGTTTTATTTATAATTAAAAATAGTAGGTAATAATTTTAAAATTATTTTCTATTTTTCTTTATAAATTAAAAAATCGTATTTTTCAATTTTTATTTACTAAAAATTAAAAATCAGAGTATTTGAACACAATTTCATTTTCTTAAAAAACCTTTTCTGAAAAAAAAAATCTTTATTTTCTACGACTAAACACACCCTTAATGTTTTTAGGCCTCTAAGGTTTAGTGACATTTTTCAATATAAAAAATTAATAATATTATTCATATTAATATTAATAATTTAAATCCCTTAATAGAAAATTTTAACTTCAACTTATAAAATTTTAGATTTTCTGAATAAAAAATACTTTAATTAAAAAATATCATACTTAAAATAGATGAAAATATATTCAGCTCAGTTCAACTTTTCCAGATGGGCCTTAATGGTAAATTCCAGAACCTTGTGAGAATAACACCACGGAGAAATTATAATCATATGACTTTAAGAAATAATATAAAATTAAATTTAATATCAATAATTTTAAAAGAGAATCTCTCTCTTAAAAAATCTATTGATTTGGTGAGATTAAAAAATTAAGTTTATAGGGTTTTCAAACCCTTCAAAATCCTTTTATCCAATTAATTATTTTATCTATGAATGAATTTTTTAAAAATCTTTCATTTTCTTTTCTTTTTTAATCAAAATCTTTCATTCAAACAGATTATTAAAAAAATAAAGAACTTGTGAATAAACTCTTCTATGATTAATAAATCATATTTAATTATTTTAATTACTATATTTTTTATCTTATAAAGGATCATTGAGAAATATAATTCTAACTCATAAAACTTTGTATGTTTTAAGAAAGTATTGTAATTAGAAAAAGATCTTACAAATATAATTATGAAAAAGAAATAAATTAAATTAAAGAGGAAAAAAATAATAATCTTTGTTGTGGCGCAAAGAATACTACGTCAGAAATGTGGTAATCATGACGTAATACAAGGTGACAAATTTTAATCAAATTGCTATTCCAGAATTTCGGACACGGCGGCAATCCCCCGAGAGAGAGAGAGAGAGAGGAAGGGGGGGGGGGACAGACCACACGAGTGAGTAAGAGAATGACCAGGAAGGAGGAGCCGATCATGTGGGGTTCTTTATTTTAGAGTCCACATAAGTATAATTTAATTTTTTTTATATATTTAATATTTTTTTTGGTGCGTTGATTTGATTTCAACTGTCAATCTTGAAGTATAATATACCGGTCTAGTCAACCAGAAACTAGAGTAAAACACGCACCGTGTGGAACCGGTCACAGCAAAGCCGCCCATTATCAATTTGGTAGGTTTCACTTTATATATATATTTATTTATTTATTTTGAGAAAAATAAATTCTATTTCTGAAAATTGAATCTGAAATTTCAAATAAAAAATAAATAATTTCACCATCAATTTTCAGATTTACTCACTGATATGGTTTTATTTATTATAGATGGGCTATATTTATCAAAGTTTATCATAAATCAGGGGTTTTTGTCATTGATGGACTCTATTTACCAAAAATGGAGATACCATAAAATTTTCCCTCAAATAATTATGTAAATAACTTTTATGGGTATACTATAAATCTATTTATGGTTACAGAGTTTAGAATAGTAAATGATAAAATATTTTATTTTCATATAAGATCGTTCTATTAATTATTGAAAATCACATTTAGAAGTCTTTAAAATTAGCTCAGAAATAAAATCTTATTTAAATTATTATTATTTTTTTTTTACTTAAATAATGTTACGCAATTAGATGGCAACTCAAGTCACCCCACTTGGAGATAGATTAATGGTTTTAAGTGTGTGTTTTATGTCTGCAAAACATGCAATTAGTGCTAATCTAATCCCAAGCTTCCCTATGATTGACTTGCTTTGAGTTTAAAGGTGGGGTCGTTCGAGCAGACAACAAAAGTCAAGAAGCCATGAGCATTTGAAACCGAAGATGGTCAACGGGTATGATTTTGGGGCTTGACTTGTGTTGCAAATTGAATGGTGAGGATGCCATTACTTTGTCACAACTCTGTCTGCCTTCAACTTAAGTAGCGCTGACATTTTATTGTATTTACATAAAATATTTTTGGGGTTTGGTATAAAGTGCAAAGTGCAAAGTCCACATTACTCTAATTGAATTAAATTGCAAAATAATAAAATACTGAATTTGTGTGTTGTAAATTGTGAATTTAATGAACGGACCAAATATGTTATGGCAACTCTTACATATTTGGCATCTTCAAAATCCCGGCACATGCACCCTCTCTTTGTAGGCCACGAGTTTTGAAAGATATGCAAGACCAAAGTCTCAAGAGACAGTTCAATAATAACAATCTGTTCATCTAATATCATGATCTGAGATTCGATTTTTGTTGTTATAAAAAAAAATATGCAAGACCAAAGTGTTTATTTATTATCTCTCTCTTTTTTCGATTAATCATTCGATATTTAGTTTGAACTATTATCGAATTCTTTTTAAGGAAAACTTTTTAATATAGTTTTTTTTTTTTTATTTTTAAAATTTAAATTTGAGTTTTAATAAAAAAAATTTAATATTTTTTCTATTAGATTGATACTAAATCTCTCGCTGTCTCAATCACTTAAACCTAAACCTAGGCTTGGCGTCTTGGAAAGCTGTCCAAATCCTTTCCACCCTCACCTACTCCCTATCGAAATAAAATCAACCAAATTCTCATTCTTCACCGATTGCGATAATTATCTTTTGTTGTAAGACAAATTTTTTGAGCTTTTTTGTTGACAAATACTGAGAGGTGATACAAAATAATTTGTCCATTTATCAGTTTGCTGCTTATAAATCGGATTTTTTTCCTATATTATCTTTATTATTTTATTTTATTAAGTTATTTTTTACTAATTAACTCTTACATGTTAAACACTTAGACCATATTATCTTTTTTTTTATTATATAAGATTTGAATTCCGAATTAACGGGATAAATAAGAGAATTTTTATTATTAGATTATCATCTTGAAAATGTAGACCATACTATTTTTAAATAACTCAAAATTCTCTTTTTTTTATTTTAATTTTTTTATATGATTGTCGTTCCTTATCTAACTATCTATCATAAGATTGACTTATTTTTAATCATCTGGCTCTAATATATACATTTATTTTTGTATTGCATCACCCACCAAATAAAAGTTTGTTGGACTTTTCTATGTTCCGACGACGAAGGATAAATAAAAAGAAAAAAGAAAAAAGAAATTGACTAGTGGGCAAGTGTCATGTCACTCAAAATTAGCCATCTTGGTGGGGATTGACATGGATACTTGACCCTACTTTGATGAAACATTCCTTTAGTCTATGATTGGGTCCCATTCTTTATTCCACAAAAAAAATCACAATATTTGAGGACACGGGGTTGAATGCTGTGTCTCCTATGCTTTTTACCTTAAATTCTTCATGATAGTTCTTCTGACCATCTTTGTCTGATGCTATATAATAAATTATTTTTAATAATAGCTATTTAAATTTCAAACAAAACATGAAGGACTCAACCATAATCAACCTTTCATGTTACTAAACACAATGATAATCCCTCTTCATGTGGCATAATACGCTTCAATAATTAATTAAAAATATTTACATAAATTCTTTTCTTTTGTGCTTAACCTGAAAAAAGCACATAATGGTGAGCAATTCGCATTTTTTTTTTAATTCCACATGGATGTTTTATTGTTGAGTGACACGTCGAATGACCTCAGTTTTGCATCATCAAGAATAAAAAAAATTAATTAAATATAAAGAGAGAAAAATTATAGTACACATATATCTATTATTATATCGAAGAACCATGGAAAAGCAATGTGAATATGTCTGTGCAAGAGAAGGGTTTTCATTTATTTAAAGGTTTCATGATGGTGTAATGGAGAATGAGAGATTGGATGGACCTATTTCTGAAATTCATATCTCTCTTTCTTTAGTAGTCATGATTGGTACTGCCAAAAGATATTTTAATCACACTTTAGGTGTATGGCCAGATTATTTTCTTTTATTCTATTGAAAAAAAAAGATTGAAAATTTCCCTTTGGGCTCTATTAACCTCTCCCTTCACTCACTCAACTACTCTGGGCCTTTATATCATAAAGTGGGCTAAAAGAATTTGAAAATGTTGCAATAGTGAGATCGTCCACAGAGTGACCAATCTTTTTTCTGGGTGTGCTAGTCCACCGCTCAATATTTAAAGTTTCGCTTTAATTAATTTGTGCCAAGTTATTATCGGGTTTTAATCGGAAAGGGGCTTTTTCGATATAATTTTTCTCAAGAAGGTTCGAAGTCAGCACTTAGTTAAGCTGTTGCAATGCTCTTCTCACTACGTCAACCAAACGTCGTTACCTGGTCAGTAAACCAGAGGACATTAGTTGCATAAATATATTATCATATACTGTGCAGATCAAACAATGGAAATAGGTTTGAGCTCCAGATGTAACAAAATTTCTCACTTAAAAGAGTTCGATCATATTATTCATTTTACCTAACATGTAATAGGGTCGAAGCCAACAGATCCCCGGCATCCCACCCTCTCACTTTTTTTTTTTTTCCTTAAAAAAAATATATTAACATGTGTACTCGTTATCAACATTTCAATAAATACTATGAAAATTTTCAAAAATACTGCTAGAAATCTTTAAAATGTCATTAAAAAACTATAAAATATTATTATAATCTTTTAAACTCTTATTTATTTCTTAATAATTATAATACCTGCTCTTTGCATATGGTACTTTACCCTATTAATATAAGTTTTTGATTTTAGCAGGCATATTAGTGGTTAAATTAAAACTCGCCTGGAGCTGATGGCAATAGACCAGCTAAGACTTTGAGAGAACTATAGTGTTTTTGGTCTCAGTGAAGGGCATGTTTCATTTTGTCATTTTTTTTTATATCAATTGGTATCAGATTTATAATATGATTAATTCAATTCAAATATTTATCGGATTAATTTTAAGAGATAACTCTTTTAATATATTATTTTTTATTTTTAAATTTTAAATTTAAGACTCAATATGATTAAAAAATTTAACACTCGGATTATCAATGGATGTTACATTTTGTCATCTAATCTCATCGTCTCTCTCTCTCTCTTGGCATAATTGAGTAAATCAAAGGCAAGTGGACCAATTTGTCTTAATGTTCCATCATGCAGGGGCGGAGATTGATGGACACAAAATCAAGTTTTATGTCACCCCCCATTTTCTCATTTAGGACAAACAATGTGATGCAAATCCTTTATCATTTCTCGTATGATTCTATCTGAGTTTTGAACCAAACAAAATTCCAAAAGGAATCCTCAAAAGGGGTCATCATGTTTTTCATGGAATTCTACTTGGGTTCTCTAACCTTTGTCTTCCCCATTTATCATACCATGTTGCATAAAGGTTGGATTTAGTCAAATAAGTTCAAGTGACGACATGTTGGGGATGAGTCAATTTTAAATCGAATGGAATTGACTCATATTTCTTGTCATTTACTTTATACTAACATCAAATTGATGCGATTTATTGCCCTTAATAGTGGTGGGTGGAAATTTTTTGGTTTTTCAATTTTCTGACCTAATTTTGCTTTTCATTTTTACACTCAAGAAGAAAATATCTCACCACCGACACACACACACACACACACACCCAAAATAAAGTTTAACTCTTTAAAATTATTGGAAGCGAATTATAATAATTGACAAAATGCAAATTATAAGATAAAATAATGTTAAAGAAAATAAATAAATCAAATATAAACACGCAATAATTTATAATTGTGGTCTGATCAATTATCTGCATTCACGATTGTTATCTAATATCAATTGGTTATTCACACTAATCAATTATTATAGTCAATTAATCTTCTCAATTATACTAACTAAACTCTTGATCTAATCACACTTTTGTGCAAAGCTAAAATTTCTTAAAATTCTTACACATGAAATATTCCTTTTCTCCACATTATTTTATTTCCTTTTTTAAAATTTCTTTCCATCAAAAATACTAATTTATATTTTTATGTATTTGGGTCAGATCGATGACAAATATTCAAAATTAGTTTTGTTTATGTATGTTTTAATAGGAGTTAAAATTTACTTGACATACGCCTGCCAAAAATCACACATTTAAAAATGTAAAGGGTGTGAGTAAAATGCAAATTGTCACTCAATTAAATTTTCAATTTAGGCATCTAACTAATCCTACATCCAACATAGGACGTTTTTGGGACAATACTATGCTATGCAATAGCCAATATATATATATATATATATATATATATATATATATATATATATATATATATATTTATTTTTTTTTTTTTCTTCTCCTCAACACTAGATCTTACCCGGTATAAATTTTTCGTTCTTTCTTTTGGGGCCATGTATTCCAACATTGCCGTCTTGATTTTGGGTTTAGTATGAGATGATTTCAAGCCATCAACATCTTATGCATGTAATTAGGGTCAGCAGCTGCAAAGTTCTTTCAAAACCTATAGCTATTTTTTGAATAGAAGATTTACCACTAAGAATGTATTTTTCTTTTTTCAAACAAGATGATATATCCAATTGAGATCAAACTGATAAAGGGAGGATGCAAGTGGGGAAGATCTATCGTTTGAGTTGTTCCTGAGGGACAATATATTTTTTTTCTTTTCAGTGGATTTTACTTACCACTAATCGGAATTTGGATTTCGTCCAATTAATTCGACCTAAGTACTATGAGGTCTATTAAAGGGTTACCTCTCCAAATCTCATTTCTCTATTCATATGACTCGAATTCAAGACCTACAATTAATGGAATGTAATATCATACAATCACACCTACATGAATTTGGTAAGAATGTACTATTTTATGTGTTTATTATGGTAGATTTTTTAATTTGTAGAAAAATGCATTGAGAGTAGCTTAAATTTAACTCGAATTCAACTTAGCAAAAGCTAAGTCATTAATAGTATGGATCGTACTCTTACACATAAACTAAGAAAATTACTCAAATTCATTAGTTCCTGGTTGGTGCATTGGGGGGTTTCGCCATCTTCACATGGCCTTACAAGGGCGATGTAACACATCCAAGAACTTGGTTACCATGAGCAAATTACCATAAACCCACTTATAGCATCAACATAATGGTCTTCGCTAGGCGCCAATTGATGGTAGTCAAAGGCTAAAATTGAGACAGAACCCCAAAGGACGAAAACCCAATTCATTCAATTTACCAAATATTACATTTATGAAGACAATTTTTCACAACTAAACTGAAAATTATATACTAGCCATATAAATAAATTTTATTCAAACCCAAATAAACCAGGACGCCGGGCTGGGCCGGTTACCCGCCCCGTCCATGCTCAATTTCACAATCTGGTGTAATTCTGGGCCAGCTGTTTTTCGCCTGATACTTCAAAATTCCTCTTCGGCCGCGTAAATTTTTCAGGCCCGATGGGCCACTATGGATCATCTCAGCAACGCATACTCAGCAGCTTCAGACGAAGAAGGCGAAGAACCAAACCCTAACTGTAACCCTAGACCGCATGCTCAATTTCACTATCTGGTATAATTCTGGGCTAGCTGTTTTTCGCCTGATACTTCAAAATTCCTCTTCGGTCGCGTAAATTTTTCAGGCCCGACGGGCCACTATGGATCTTCTCTGCAACGCATACTCAACAGCTTCAGACGAAGAAGGCGAAGAATCAAACACTAACTATAGCCCTAAACCCCACCTTAAAACCCTGCAAACAATACCTTCTTCGAAGCGATTGAAACCCTCTCCTTCAATTTCAACAATCTCCATTGCCTCCAAATCAGAAGTTGCGGCACTTGGTTCGGTTCCGGGAAGATACATATCCAAGAGAGAGAGAGCTGCTGCTGCCGCCTCTTCTTCGGTTTCTGGCGTTTGTGATTTCTCTACTGTGTCAATCCATTCTTCCGCTGTTCTCTCTCCTGGTTTGTGCTCGTCTGTCTTTCTCTTTCCTTGTTTCTTTCACATTTCTATTGTTTGTATATATATATATATATATATTTACAAATGTTGGAAAAATTTAGACAATGCTGTTATTAATTGAAGTCTTTGGAGAATTTGAGAACTTAGGTAGAATTATTAATCATCGTTATTAATTAAGGTTTATAACAAATGAGCAGTCCACAGTGTTCCATGTTATTTTTCAACTACATACTCTTAGAACACTTCCTTATTTATATACTTGTGCAGTTATAAATTAAGAAACCTATGTATAGTTGGAGGTTTTGAGGGGGAGGGGAGCGGTGGCCGGTGGGAACGGAAGTTGAATAAAAGAGAGAGGATGGATTAGCCCTTCCCTTTGTTTGGAAGTTCCAAAAAATTATTGAAAGCAAAAGGAAAAATTAAATTTGTTGTATTTCTAAAATTTCATTTAAAGATATATAAACCCTTCCCTCCAATCACCCCAAATCCAGAGCGAACGATTATTTTTTTTGATCAGTTGGAGAGGAATGAAGGATTTTGGGTCCCCTTCAATCCCCTCCCCTTTTCTTACGGTTATGTCTTTTTTCCTATCCTCCAATTCCCTCATTCCAAGTAAATCATTAATAGAGGGTAATAAGAAACTCAAAATAAAGCCACCATGTGCATAAAATGGTGTATAAATATTTTTAATTTTCTAACAATAATAGTAAGGTAAGGTATGTATGCAATAACATGTTTATTAGGTTATTTGAACATATAAGTTGACTTTTTGAATAGAACTTATTTAACCAGGGTGTCCATATTGTATCCTAGTGTTTCTAACTTTCTCATTTCATGTCATGTCCCTTGTCCCATCTTTGTGTCTGTGCTCTTTAGGTTATCGTTAAGCTACCTCAGGAGATGCCCAAGTGGTGGGAGGGGAATGGTGACAACCATTTCTTTTCTTCCTTGGTTGACTCAAAAGCCTAACCCTTGCTTGTTTAGAAATTTGAAAGAATGAATGAAGTTGATGTAATGCTCATCATTTCTTTTTTTCTCTTTTACAGTGGAATCTTTGTGACACATATTTACTTGATAAATTTAAACATGTCATCACTCCTACTTCAATGATTTTTTTCTCTCTCTCTCTCTTTCAGTTCTAGGAAGTATATCAGATTCAGATATACAGCATGATGTTTTATTGTTGTTGAGGCATCATAAGAAGGGCCATGGAAAATCAAGTCTTCCTGAAAGGTTTTCTGTCTCACTAATCCATCACACAAAGGCCGTCAATACGATCCAATGGTCACCAACTCATGGTACGCACTTTTGATAAATGATTCTTTGCCATTGTTTCTCAGGTTTCTTTTGATCATGTTTTTCGCTTTTGTTGTCCTGCTGAATTTCTTCTCTATTTAATTTTTTTTCTGGGTTGCCAACATAAAAACCATTATATTGTATATTATGGAGTAAAAGGGAATTCAAGGTTGCAGGTGTGCTCCTAGCTATAGGAGTATTGAAGAAACATATGGTACATATAAAATTAACAGCATCTTTAAAGGAAAAGAGATTTAGAAGAAAACCAATTAGTGAAGGCTTTTTAAGAAATGATCAACTTTTTTTGCCTAGACAATGTTAAAGGTTTCTCACCTCCTAAAAATATTCTCCACATTGAAACCAATCAAAGTACGGTTATATGGAGTATCCTGTCTACTCTACTTGTTGCTTTAACACCTCCAAGCCACTCCAAGTCCAAATCCATTTTTCCTGGTGTTACAATTGAATTCAGGACCAACATTGACGCAAACAGTAACAGGCTCAACCTCTTTCTTCCATATGCACCCCCAATATGTAGAACAATGGTCCTTCATTGAACATTATCTTGGGTTAAAATCCTTTTCTCTGGTAGCCTCTCACTTGAAGAAAACAACTTTTGGCAAGTGGAAAGCTTCCAAATGGTTTCTGTCTCTACTTCAAAACTGGCTTAGTAGAAGCTAGTAGCATTAAAGATCTGTGATGTTTGTCCTTTCATTTTTTTTTTTTTTTGTTTTCACCAACGGTTCGGCCCGACTAATCTAGTCTGAGCACCGTGGGGTCTATTAAGGGGTCGACTCTCCCAAATCCTTTTTCTCCATTCTCAGGACTCGAACTCGAGACCTTTGGTTAAGGGAGTAGAGTGCCCGACCACTCAATCCAAAGGAGTTTGGTATGTTTGTCCTTTCATGACACCAGCTTTATTGTGATCTAGATCTACCCACCCTTTTCTGGGAAGTCAAAAGTTAAAGAAATCCTTCGCTAACAAAGTTCACATTCTTGTGTCACTTTTCTGTTTTTGCCCCTTCCTAGTACCCCAAATTTTGTATGACTTATACATTGTCCTATAAAGCTTTTGCTAACCTTGCATTTATGCCATCTATCGAGCCTTCAAACCTTTTATGATTTGAAAGATATTTCTCAAGATTTTTATCCTTTTTCTAGTTATTAGTTTTATATGCATGCTCTTTGCAAATGAAATCATTCAATGGTAGAAGGATAAAATTATATAAGTGCACAAATAATAACCGCTTATATGCAAAATACAGGTGCTTTTTTTTTTTGATTCTAAACAAAGGCAAAATAAAAAAGGCCCAAAGGGAGGGATGTTCGACTTGCCTAAGATTAAGCAGGCTCTGCCAATCCCTAGCAAAAACAGATAAAACCTCCCTAGGAGGATTAGAATATATAAATAAACCAGGAGGATGGAAATTTGCAAGGGTTGCGAAGGCAGCGGCCACAGAATTAGCTGTCAATTTGTCTGAATGAGTTTTTTCTCATTTGTTATTCCATATATATAGGAAATTGTACAAAAATAATTCAGAAAAATTTTTAAATTATAATCGTGATATTCTCTTATTCCTAATCTATATGTTCTAATTTTGGTAGTCTAATTATGTACATAGTATGATTAAACAAATTGATGGAATTCCTTGATTTTCTAATTGACTAACAAATTGATGGAATCTCTTTATTTCCGAATTGATTTGTAGATTGATAAAATTCCCTTGATTTCCGAATTAACTTGCTCAATTTGATGTTGATTCCTTGATTGGCTCCGTTGATTAAATCTCTTATTAACATCCCCCCTCAAATTGATGCGGCTGATAAAAAAACATCAATTTGTTTATGAGAAATTGGTGATGAGGCCAAGGTAGTGCTTTGGTAAGGGCATCAGCTAGTTGAAGATCTGAGGTAATATGCGGTAGGGAGATAACCTGATTTTCAAAAGTTTCACGAATAGAATGACAATCCACTTCAATGTGTTTAGTGCGTTCATGAAAAACAGGATTAGCAGCAATCTGAATAACACTAGTAGTATCTGCATAAAGATGTGTGGGGTCGGATTGAGAAAATCCAATTTCAGTTAATAAACCGCGAAGTCAAATAATCTCTGAACAAGCAGTAGACATAGCACGATATTTCGATTCGGTGAAAAATTTGGATACCCGAGCTTGTTTCTTACTTTTCCAAGAAATGAGCGCAGAGCCAAGAAATATACACCAACTAGTAACAGAGCGTCCAGTGTCAGGGCAGCCTGCCTAATCAACATCACTGTAACCAATTAATCGAAGGGAAGATCCAATAGGAAAGAATAAGACACGACCAGAAGTACCTTTTAGGTAGCGAATGATACTACGAACAGCAGCTAAGTGAAGGTGTCGAGGGGTATGCATAAACTGACTGATTTGCTGAATAGTGAAAGAAATGTCAGGACGTGTAATTGTTAAATAATTAAGACTTCTGATCAATTGACGGTATATTATAGGATTAGGAGGAAGGTCACCCTTATCACGACTAAATTTCACATTAACCTCAAGAGGAGCATCAACAGGAGAAGCAGATTGAAGTCCAGCTAAAGAGATCAAGTCCTCTGTATATTTGTGTTGATGCAAAAAAATACCCTTCCGATCCGAACGGACCTCAAGACCCAAAAAATAGTGGAGAGAACCAAGATCCTTCATATGAAATGAAGTTTGGAATTGCTGTTTAAGCTGTTGAATCAAATACACTATCTGTGCCAGTGATGACAATATCATCAACATAGACAAGAAGAAAAACAACACTATCCACTGTTTTGTGAAGGAACAAAGAAGAATCATACTGGCTCTGTCTAAAAGAAAAGCCGAGTAAAGTAGAATGAAATTTCTCAAACCATGCCCGAGGTGCTTGTTTCAAGCCGTAAAGAGAATGTCTAAGTTTGCACACACCAGAAGAGGAAGAGAATAAGCCTGGAGGAGGAGTCATAAAAATTTCTTCCTTAAGATCACCGTGCAGAAACGCATTTTTAACATCCATTTGATGAAGTGACCATCCCTTAGAAGCAACAATAGCAATAATAGTTCAGATAGTAGTCATTTTGACGATTGGAGCAAATGTTTCATCGTAATCCACGCCATATTCCTGCCTATTGCTAAGAGCAACCAATCGAGCCTTATAACGGTCAAGAGAACCATCAGAATTCAGTTTCACAGAATATACCCACTTACAGCCTATAGGTTTAACACCAGAAGGGCATGGAACAATCTTCCATGTATGATTTTCTTGAAGTGTTTGGAGCTCATCTTGCATTGCTTGTTTCCAACACGCATGTTGGGCTGCCTGAGAATAACAAGTAGGAACATGAATGCTCGATAAAGTTACATTAAGAGATGTATGTGGGAACCCATACCTATTTGGTAGATGGGAGACACGTGTTGATCTTCGAGGTGCCGGAGGCATAGGCTCAGGTGGCGGGCCAGTATCAGAAGGAGTTAAAGTGATTTTACGTCTCGTATACACAACACCTGGTTTGAAACGCTCAATAGGACACAGAGCTTCATCAAAGTGAGGAAGTATAGGAGGAGTAGTAGAAGATACCACATTAGACTGAAAAAAATAGTGATTCTCAAAGAAAATCACATTTCAACAGGTTCGAAGACAATTAGCAATAGCATCATAACATATAAATCCCTTTTGAGTGGTACTGTAACCCAAAAACGCATACTTAACAGTTTGGACACCACTTTTGTGACGTTCAGTAGATGGTAAGTGAACAAAACAGACGCATCCAAAAGTATGAAGTGTGTGATAACTAGGATGAGTGTCGTAGAGACGAAAAAATGGTGAGTCAAAGTTCAAGACTTGAGATGGAAGACGATTAATCAGATAGACAGCTGTGGACATGGCCTCAACCCAAAATCGAGGGGGAACAGAAGATTCAAGTAGTAAGGCACGAGTGACATCCAACAAATGTCGATTTTTTCGTTCAGCTACACCATTCTGTTGAGGTGTATAAGGACAAGAGCGCTGTGAAATAATACCTTTGCACTGTAAGAAAACTTGGAATTCATTTGACATATATTCTCCTCCAAAGTCAGATCGTAAGATTTTAATACTAGTAGAAAATTGATTCTCAACATATGCCAAGAAACTTTGAAACACGGAAAAGATTTCAGCTTTAGAATGTAGAAAATAAATCCAAGTAAACCGACTGTGGTCATCAATAAATGTCACGAAATATTTGTGATTTGTACGAGAGAGTACAGGAGAAATACCCCAAACATCACAATGAATAATATCAAAACATTTTTTTGCATGATGACTAGAAGAAGGAAATTGTAGAGTTTTACTCTTAGCAAGTTTATACGTAGAGCGATCAAAAAATAAAGATGAAGACTGATTTTTATTGTCTAAGAATCCATGTTTCAATAAGTGAGACATGACAAGAGAATTAGGATGGTCCAAACGTTTATGCCAAACCTCACTTAGATTTGTTACAGTGTCACAAGCCAAAGAACAAATACCATGACTAAGGAAATGTATAGTAAACAATCTTCCCACTTTAGGCCCCTTCGCGATCACTTTCCCAGACCCCTGATCCTGCATAAGACAACCATCGAGAAATGCACGTTACAATTATTATCTACCAATTGACCAACTAATATTAAACTTGATGAAAGCCCAAGGGACACAAACACGTTACGAAAAGATGAATCAATATCACCAATAGCAGCAATATGAAGAGAACTACCATCCGCAATTTGAATATGTTGTGCGCCACAATAGGGTCGAACATTGTGCAAATAATTAGAAGTACCAGTCATGTGATTCGAAGCCGCAGAGTCAACAAACCAAGGTTGAAGAGTGTGTTTAGTCTTACCTTGAATGCCCAAAGCAGAGAATGCTGAGATAATCATTTGTTACACCATTTCTGGAGTCAAGACAACTTGATTAGAAACTGCTGAAGGTGCTGTCACGGGAACCTTATCTGCTGGCTCTGTAGGGGAAGATGAATGAACCGCAGCATGGAAGACTTTGGTTGGACAATTCTCTGGCCGTGTTGGACATTCTTTAATAATGTGACCACGTTGTTTGCAATAGTTGTAGAATTTTCGGCTACAATTTTGAGCAATATGCCCAAAATCCTTGCATGAATAGTATTGAATCTACTTCATATCTCTTTCTTTTCTTTTCCCTTGAGCAGCGTAGTCAACTGTTACAGACTCTGAGGTGAGTTTGTCTTGTACCATAGCTTCTTGAGTAATTAATCGCTGCTTTTCCCGAAGTAGTTCTCCAACACACGTCCAAAGAGGGAATTGGATCTCGGTTCAGCAAAGCAGCCCTTGTAACCTCAAATTCTGGTCTAAGTTTCATGAGAAACTGATCCCGTCGACTTGTATCATAAACTTCTTTGAGGACAGATAGTGTCTCTCGTGGTACTTTATCATTTATAATAGTTGAATGTTTTGTTCATAAATTAAGAAAACCAGAATAGTATTCTTGAATTGAAAAATTACCCTGACTGTAATTTGCAATGTCCAGCTCCAACTGAAAACGCTTTGCATTGTTGTCTTGATTATAAATACGTTTCAAATATTCCCACATTTCCTTGGCTGTTGTAAAAGAGCGCAAATTGTTGACCATGTGTGGCTCAATAGATCCCAGAATCCAAGAAATAATCTGAGTATCTTTTGTCTCTCATGTAGTAAGGCTAATTTTGTCATTTGGTGCAGTAGAAGACCCATCAATATGTCCCCACAGTCCTTTGCCTTTGACATACATCCTGAATTGAAATTTCCAAGCCGAATAGTTCTTTCCGCTGAACCGAACAGAAAAGTTTTCTGTTGTCATAGTGATCTAAAAAAAACTCAAAAATGTGTAAACAATTGTAACTCTCCGAAATAAAATCTACAATATGTGATCTGAAAATAATTCCAAGATTAGAACTACTAAAACTAAAGGAGAAGACCAAATATTCGAGAGCCCCTAGGGCTGAAACAAGAAGGACACTAAAGTCCCTAGAACTGAACCAAAGATATTCAAGAGCCCCTAGGGCTAAAACAATGACACGAATATTTTGATAGAAGGCTTTGATACCATGTCAATTTGTCTGAATGAGTTTCTTCTCCTTTGTTATTCCATATATATAGGAAATTGTACAGAAACAATTCAGGAAAGTTTTTAAATTACAATCGTGATATTCTCTTATTCCTAATCTATATATTCTAATTTTGGTAGTCTAATTATGTACATGGTATCATTAAACAAATTGATGGAATCCCTTTATTTTCGAATTGATTTGTAGATCAATGGAATCCCCTTGATTTTCGAATTGACTTGTTCAATTTGATGTTGATTCCTTGATTGGCTTCGTTGATTAAATCTCTTACTAACATTAGCTTCACAGAACACGAGTGATGGAAGAAGCTGGATGTTGCTTAATCCAGCGTTTATCCTCCCTAACCAGATTGTCCTCCTGTTCCATGTGCTCGCCCCTAAGAAAGAGGACAGCAGTAAGGAAATCCATTTCAGTCTGCACTGGTTGACAGTTGAAGGCCATCCACCAGGCTGAGCCCATGATACAATCCCCATAATTCAGCTTGCTTCACTGTAGGGTTACCCAGAAAGGTCTAATCAGACCTTTTATAATTGAATATATTAAGCATACTTTTATATTACTCTTTCACCTATATACTTGACATAGTAAAACAACTTCTTTTTTTAAAAAAAAAAAAAATTGAAACATCTATTTTGTCTTTATTACCTTGTGATTATTGAATTAGAAACCTGTAATCCACATACTGTGGTTACTTGGTTTAATGATTTCACAAGTTCCAATTGTTGAAAGGATGAATTTGGCATGTTAAAATTATATCTTTATACTATTAGGGCCATTTAGAAATACTAAAGGATAAGCTTGAAAAATTGGTAAAGTGACTTATTTATCATTTGATTCTTGATTTAGGTACTCAAAATGTTCAATATTCTTATGACTCTTGTCACTAAATAAATAAATAAATAAATAAGTTATTCAACCCCACCCCCCAAAAAAAAGGGGAAATGTCTAGATATGTCCTTGCATGGAAGGAGGAACATCTTCTCACTCACCAAGTCATCAAAGCATTCTTATTCATGGAAATCGCAAAATTGTAGGGAAACCGATTCCTTCAAAATTTAGTGTCACACCAATTGTCATATCTCCCACATTAAAACATGCACAACAAGAGAAGGTGTCCTACCCTTCCAACTTTCTTTGCAGACTATGATGCCAAAAGCCCCAATATCCTTTGTCATCAGCCCATTTAATCTCTTCCATTTTATCTATAATAGCTTATATCCACTAATTGTTAGGCTCTACCTTGAGCTTCTGCAACCACTTCCATAGAGTAGTATTCTTGATGTCGATTGAAGATTTAATCTTCAACTCTCTCACTCCCTTTGCACAACTAAATAGGATAGTCGGTCACCTCCCACTTGACCATGCTAATCACCTCCCATTAATGCATTAAATTCTTCTAGCCACCAAAGTAGTGAAATATGACATGAAGATATGAAGAGTTTAGATGAAAAAGTGCTTTCTAAAAGATTCTTTCTCGTTTTTGCCCTGCAAGTGTAGTTTTCTTCCACACAATCACAAATTGCCAAATCTTTGTACTGTAGTCTGAGCAACAGCCCTTATTAAAAAAAAATAATAATAAATAAAAATAAAAATAAAGAAGGAAAAAAAAAAAAAAAAACAGAGAGAGAGAGAGAGAGGGAAGCTATTACTAACCACCTACAATGGACATCTACATCCACTAGGGTAAGCTCTCTCTCTCTCTCTCTATTAATAAAAAATCACATTTGAACCACAACATGATATAATGCAGAGGATTGGCATCACAAAGTTTGATGGTTGGTAGACTTCAACCTCACAACCACGCCTCTTTCCTGAGAAGACCAAAATTATTGTCTTAGAGAGTTCTTATCTAAGGGTGTCCAAACAGCTTGCATTATCCCAATCACCAACCGTTCTTCAGAGTAACATGCAGAGAAAAATGATCAAAGCTTTTTCCATATCCAGTTTGCAGAGCACATCTCTTAATACCTTCCCTTAATTTAGAGTGAACCACTTAAATAACGGTCAAAGTTGTGTCAAGAACCGACCTCCCTTCCACAATGGCATGCTTACACTTCCTTACCACCTTCAAATAGCAGCCTCCAACCTTTTAGCCACAACTTTGGAGAAGGTCAAAGGAAGTTTACTGCGCTTTTTATGTGTATGGCTTTCCAACCAAGCTAATTAGTTGAATGACTCTTGGATTATTAGCCCTTCTTTCTTGGAATCAGGAAAGGTACTGTCACTGCTTTCCACAAAAAATGTTTGGAAAATTCTGAGAGAAAACTCAAAATGTGCATCTTAACAACCTCCTAGATCTCTACTATCATATTATATATATATATATATATATATATATATATATATATAGAATTAAATCACCTCCCAATCCTCTCTAAATAATGTCAGTAGAGATTCCATCTGGCCCCCAACCACAAGGCACTCTCCTCCTTGATAATGCTGAACTCCATGCGGTCCTAGGTTATGCTGACTCAGGTGTAAGTGCCGGGTGTATATATGTGCCAGACATGGAAATGATTCTCATTTTGACAAAAATATCTACTAAAGTGAAGTGTCCAGTCTAACACCCATATCCATATCCAAGTCATGTTCTGCACACACAGGCATGGCAGGACAAAGTGAAGAGTCTTTGTAACATAGATTTCTTCTACCCTTGGCGCCAACTATAAAGCTTCATGTATGTATACACACACACACACACACACACAGAGACAGTGGATATTCTCCTCCATTGATCCTTTACAAACAGCTCCTGGTTGATCCAAATGCTACCAATGCAGTCTTGCCAATTGTAGTTAAAAGTGCACTTAAAGTGCAAAGCACAGCAAAGCGCAGGTGTTGGGCTTTTTTTGAGTGAAGTGCAGCGTATATGAAGAAGCACAATTGAAGCGCACTGAAGCAGTAAAAAGCGCATAAAGCACAAAGCGAGAAAAAGCGACGCTTTATCTTCAATCTCCTACTGCTCCTTCTGTTCATTTCCTCTTCCTCTGTTCTTCCCTTTCTGCTCTGTTTTTTTTCCTGCACATCTTTCTCTCTTCTTCCTCTTCTTGTCTTCATATTCAGTCTGTCTCTCTCTCTCTCTCCCCTCTGTTCTTCTCCTTTGTTCTTATTCTGCTCTGTCATCATGTTTTTTGTCCTCTTCCTGTCTGTCTTTTTTTTTTTAAAAAAAAAAAAAAAAAAATTCTTATGCCTGCCTGCACGTCCACTGCCTGTCTGCCAGAATGTGTTGTTGTGCTGCTGAAAATGAAAGTAATTTTCATTTGTGTTGCTCTGGAGGAAGAAGAAGATAATTAATAATTAGGAGTTTCATCATCTTTTATTGTCTTTTCTTTCTTTCTTTTTTCATTTTATTTTATCTTGTACATATTGTTCTATAACTCTTACATAAACTTATTTGGTACATTTGCACTCTGTTGTCATTAAAAGATTTGGTTCTTATGTATGTTTTAATGTTATAACATATTACATGTGCAATTATTGTATATATAAATATATATTTTGATTTTGTACCTTAATTGTGCTCTATGAAAAAGCTCGCGCTTCGCTTTTTGCGTTACACTTAAGCCCTAGGAAGGTCTGTCGCTTTTTTGCACTTTTCATTTTAAATACTATGGTCTTGCCATCTTGTTAAAAGAATGCAATCTTGTTTACTTTCAATCATATAACTCTTGGTGCTGGTGCCAAGAAATTTTCTCCAAGTCTAAGACATAAGCTAACTTCTTCATGATGGCCTATAACACCTCCCTTGCAGCATAAATCCTTAATCCTTAGCCTTTACATCTTAGCTTTTCGTACATCTCTGTTATGTTGTTGAGGCCTTTGTCAATACTAAATCCTCAGTCTTGAATTTTGGTCATATGGATGATTCAAAGTGGTTGTCATTGATTTTATCAGGTTAGAAACATCCATGAAGATTGTTGAGTGTGTTAAATTGGATGAGTGTAAAAGATAGCATTGAGTGTGGGTTTCTTTAAGGTCTAGTTGATATCGAGAAATAAATCCTCTTCACCCCATCTCCCCTTGCGCTGGTGGAAGTAGACTTGGTATGGTCTGTGAAGTCCAAAAACTTCAAATGGAATTCATGTCCACACCTAAACCCAAGACAAATCCAACACTTGTCCGATGTGTGTCACTTACGACACATTGCATGTCTGAATTCTGTTATTTTGTTAAACATTAAGTACTTCTTGGATACTGTTCAGATGCTCCAGATACTTCATGTAGTTAAATTCATAAGAAACTCATTTCAAATTTTAAAATGCACAAGTTTATAAAAGGATTCAAAATTTACTGTAATGGACATTGAGACGTACACATTTTAGTGTGATATCTTACCTTTAATTAATAAATTTACTGTAATGGATTCAAAATATATTTTTCTACAGAAATTTAAGGTAATGCTGTTTTGTGTCTGTTGCTTCCATTCTTATATCTGCAGCCTTTGGCTGGTCTGCCCTAGAAGCTGTAGCGCTCATGCTTCGTAAGGGTAGGATCCTGTGTATTCACCGTTGTATAGGTTTGTGATTGGCCATAGTTTGTTCAATGTTGTTTATCAGAATACAAAATATAGATCCATTTTTTGCAGCCATTAAAACAATCTGGTTATGTAATATATGCACAGATCCATTGATTTTTTTTTTTTCCTCCATTACTGCGTGTCATTGAGGAAGAAAGCTGCTTGTCTTTGCAGTTGATTTGACTGTTGATCTTTGTTGGTTCTTGAAATTATATTTAAATATTTTCTTTTTTCCCTGTTTTGCTGTGGCCTGATGTTTTAGCATGCCTATGTTGTCTGGTTCCAGATTATTGCCTTTTGGTTTTTTCTCTTTATAATAAGCTTTTCCTTTCTGATAAGGAAAATCATCTTGCTTGCCTTGTTGATCTGTTCATCAAAATTAGTTTGTAGCCCATCTTCTTGCTTCTGCTGGAATGGATCATGCAATCTGTATATGGAATGTCTGGAGCAGAGATCAGAAGAAGGCATGCCTCTTCAACTTTCACAGTGCAGCAGTGAAAGATGTCGGATGGTCACAGCATGGGTTGTCCCTGCTTTCTTGTGGATATGACCACTTATCAAGATTAACTGATGTCGAGAAGGGGACTGAAATTCAGGCTTTTAAGGAGGACCAGGTTGTTGGAGTTATTAAGTTCCACCCGGACAACACCAACCTCTTTCTTTCTGGGGGATCAAGGGGCCTTCTTAGACTATGGGATATAAGAGCTGGCAAGATTGTCCACGAGTACACTCGAAATCTTGGTCCAATCCTTGATATTGAATTCATTGCCGATAGGCAATTCATCTCCTCTTGTGATGTATCCGGAGGAAATCTCAGTGAAAACTCTATCATTGTTTGGGATGTTTCACGGGAGGTTCCACTGTCCAATCAAGTATCTCTCTCTCTCTCTCCCTCCCTCCCTCTCTCTCTCACTCTCTTTGGGGGGGAAGGGGATGGGTAACTTCATCTTAATCATCAGAATGTTGAATTCTTTTATGAAAGCCTTAGTGGCCGTGGCCATTGCTTGATACAGATTGATAGAACCATTGCAGGCACCTACTGATATTTCTTTTAGTTTTGGTTAATGGAAAAGAATAAGTTTAAGCTTAAACATGGCGTGGGGATATAATGCAGTCACTGCTAAAGTGTATCCCCAAGGGAATCACCTTGTTGCCCTCTTTCAAGATAAGTTTCCATTTGAAGCCTGAATGGATATACTTGCTTGATATTGCAATGACATATACCACTTGGTGTGCCCTAAAATTAATTTCCTTGTCCCAAAAGATGAGCCTAATTAACCTTCTTGTCAGATTTCCTTTACTCATGGGATGGCGTACTGGACTAACTATGGATATCTCATTATACATTTAACTAGTATAAATCAATGTCATATTCATGAAAAGTGGAGGATTATCAAATCTCTCTCTGAATTGATCGTATCTTTATCTCCATTATCCAGTATTTTCTTGCTGAGGAATTTTCTCAAGTATTGGTTTCACACTCAATATGCACTAGCGAAAGGGATAACATGGCCACTTGCCAGTAGTCATGACACTTGAGGATGCTAACTCACTAAACATGCTTGTAAATGTGTCATTCACACTTTCTTCAACTCCTAATCCAATTAATGGTGGCCTTATGCAAGTACCCTCTAGACATCCTATTAGGCTTTCCCTTTTGTGTGGCTGATTCTTTTTGGCTTTTGATATTTTCCCAGAAAAGCATCCCAGACCTCTGAAATGACTTGTTGGGCCTCTTTCTGGAGGTCTCATTGACTGCTTCATGGTTAGATTTATTTTGCTTCAATTAATCAGGATTCTGTCATTTGAGTTATGCTTTGTATGAATGAGCAATATTAGAGTTCAATATCAACTATGCCTATGACAGTACATTTTACAAAACAATAATTTGTTTCCATTATGTTTTTTATGTTCATAAAGTCAAATCTAAGATTGAATTTGGTGTACGGCAGAACTTGAACACAATCTTTTCTGCTACAATGTTTCGTGTATTACATCTGGGCTTTCATGGATGCTGGAAAACTTCAATTTATACCATTTTGTGGTGGCGAATTAGATATGGCTCCTACCAAATGATTGCAAATTTTCGTAGTTGCAAGTATTTTTGTCATTTCTATTCTTTTCTGTTTGTTCTTGACTCATTAAAGCGCATTTTCTCCTCAAATCAGGTTTATGCGGAAGCCTATACCTGTCCCTGTATCAGGAGCCATCCTTTCGATCCATATTTTGTAGCCCAGTCAAATGGTAACTACATCGCTATCTTCTCTTCTAATCCTCCATTCAAGCTTGACAAGTACAAGAGATATGAGGGCCATGAAGTCTCTGGTTTGCCCATTAAATGCAATTTCAGCTTGGATGGAGAGAATCTTGTCTCAGGCTCCTCCGATGGGTCCATATACATATACAACTACAGATCATCTAAGCTTATTAAGAAAATCAACTCACATGAGCAAGCATGCATTGATGTTGCTGTACATCCTCTCATGCCTAATGTGATTGCCTCGTGTAGTTGGAGTGGAAACATTTCCGTGTTTCAGTGAGGTCAATCACCTGACACTTCTTGCCCTTGTAGGCGAATGTTTGACCAGATTGTTACGAAAACAATATTTGACCTATTGGAATCTTGTCTCTCTTCATTGCAAGAATAACATAAGTCAAAACAGGAATGGAGGGACAAAGTGTTGGGTGTACATATCCTTTTTTATTCCTAAGTTGCTTATAATTAAATCTCTGTACTCTTTTGAGCAAGAGAGTGCATATATCATGATACACATTCTCAGATATTAGGCAAAATTGTCAAGCTAGCAACCGAATTAAGAATGCCATGCCTGCATTATACTGAGTTGTGCTTTATGAACAACTTCATATGAGCATCTTTTTTTTTTTAATTCCCTCCTTGAAAAACAGGAGAATATGAGACATCTCAACATGGTTTGTTTAGGTTTGAACACCATGTTAGTGGCATATGTGTTTGTCTTCCTGTACATTATGGCTCTTATCTTTATTTCTTTTGTTCCTGTTTGAACCCAATTTGGTTAATATATGCTAAAGAAAGATGACAGTTAAGTTCCCCTGAATTTGAGGGGTACCCATTAAATTGTGTGGGTGGCTGCTGTGTCACTTTTTGGACGATAGATTACCCTTGAATCAGAGGACCCATATGATTGTTTTAGTGTTGCATGTAAGCATATATATATATATATATATTTTGGAAGAAAGTCATACAGTCTCATGAGGATTGGGACACTCGCTGTAGGGCACCAACCTTATAGTCCATATGATGACCGTCCACAAGGATCATAATGCCTTCCACATATACACGACTTTAGGAAGGAATGAATACAAACAAAGCCTATTTCTGGGGTGCAAATCGGATTGTTGACGTGGCAACATTGCACATTGGAACAGTTCATACACATGTCTAGGTACTCCTAACCCATACCCACCATCATAAAACAGATGTGATTCATTTAACATGTACGGTGGGGGCATACCCAACAGCTGAATTTATGTTCATCCACTTCTCTTTCTCGTCTGAAGAGAAAAAGAAAAACAAAGAACCCCCCGGAGGGTGATGCTAAAAAAATGAGACGAAGGAGACATAATCATGCTATTCCTTTTTTTTTCCTCTCATTGTTGATAGAGAGTCAAATTGAGAGAAGACATGACACCCCCTTTCCTTTTCAGATGCAATAACATCTGGGTCCATCCACATCAAAGTCCTAATCTTTGAACACTACCCCTTACAAGTCAATCTAAATCCTTCTCTTTGTTCAAGAGGAAAGCTGGGCTTCTCTCTCCCTCCCCCCCTTCTCTCAAATAGGGGCAAAAATAAGTTCTTGTGAGTTAGAGTTAAGATTAATTTACACCCAACTCAATTAAATTTTATTTAGTTCTCTGTTTAGCCCAGTATTTAGTAGTGAATCTATTTTTCTTTCTTTTTTTCTTGGCTCTATTTAAACTCACATCGAGCTCAGTAGCAGTAGAGGGAAACTCCAAAATGAACTTAATCAGTTTTAACACTAAATTATCCAGTTAATTCATGAATCAAATATGTTGAATACTTTTTAATTTAGACTCAACTCATATCGGAAGGATTTATTTTATAAGGAAAACAAATTTCCATCAAGTCAATGGTCGAAAGTTAAAAATGCTTAATTCCCTTGTTCTCTCGCACTATCTAGACAAGTCTCGGAATTCTTCAATACAGGCTTGGTCCACTAGACAACCCCTTAGAACTGTTCTTGTTGGAAAATATGGTAATCTCTCTTAGCACATTCAAAGCAATAAACACAAGAAGCTATGCCTATGTTGATTTTTTTTTTCTTTTCATATCATATATCAATGTGTTCCCCACCTTTTATGGTCTCATGGCAGTTGGCCCCCATCTCTTAAAACCTCTTTCTTTCTTAGACAAATTCCTCAAAAACAAATGAAAAGTAAAAAAAAAAGGGTGGAAGAAAGAACCACTCAGAAAAGTAAGCTCAAGCATGCCCCCCCGCCTCTTCTCTCCCTCCCTCCCTTTCTTCCCCCATATAACTGCAATCATCTTGTAAAAGACACATACTTTTGGTGTACTTTGTGGTCAAGCGGTTGTTCGTGCCATTTGGGACCCATTGGCTTCCCTAACTGGTGACATGAAATGATGGGTTGAAAGGTTTTACCCTTGTAAGCCAATCACTTAGATTTGCCACTTAACTTAGATGGTCTAAAATGCACTATGGCTAGTCGCATTTGCAATTTGATTAGGGAACAAAAGCAACCCTTAAAAGGGAATCTAAACTCGTGCTTAACAACGTAGAATCGTTGCTTTAGTATCATTGAAATCTTTGAGCCATTTTCCCCCTTTATCTTTCCTCACTTACATTTTGATCTCCTTTTTCTTTTTTGATCCGTCATGTCATGTCTTCAACTTTTGGATTAATGTTTATCCTTTCCCTCTCTACCTTTGCTAAAAATCACGATCAATGTTTTTCCTAAGATGTTGTCAATCACCAAAAAAAAAAAAAAAACTATTCATCATGGTTGGACAATGGCACTTGAGATTCTATTGAATAGTTATTTCATATATGCATGTGATGCATCTAAACCTACTAATCGACCCAGATGAATAACATGTTTTCATCGATAATCCACCAATCCCAACCATGAAAAGTGAGCCGACAAACTCATTTTAATGGTACCATCATGTGATTTGTGGCCACAACCTCGTCAGCCATTTTGTTTGTCCTTTTTCTAGCTCCTCTTGAATGTATATGCTGATAGGAAATTTTTAATATGTATGAATGGCATTGGCAAGGGATGAAGCAGCCCAATCATGATTTTCCTTGTTAAATGACTCTGTTTATCCAATTCAGGCAATATTGCCTGTTAAGACTACTGTTGTAGGCCATGTAGCCAATCATCTTAGTGCTGGCATTTATTTTGTTCTTTCCTCCTTTTTTTTTTTTCCTCTTTTTTAATTTTAATATCTGCAACATGTTGTACTATGCTCCACAGACATGCAAACATGATTATAATCTAAGCCTAACTCTAACATCAATCTCTCTCTCTCTCTTTCTCTCTCTATTTTATGGTCATGATATCCTAAAAAGTTGTATCTGCATAGATGCATAGGGTTCATTAATAAAGGAATTGCTGAGTCCAGCTAGAGCCCAGTAGAATTAGATTCTGCATGTTTGTGCATACACATATTTTAAACATAAAGGCCATATCTTTATCACCTTTTCAATTGTGTCCTTTCTTGAAATAGTACTCATATGAAAATGAAAATTCTGTTTATTGTGGGATTTGATGAGCTTTTACTTGAGACATATCCTATAAAGGTGACTAATTTTTTGCTAACTTTTATGTATAGTCTATGGTGCCATCTATGTGTGGTCAAAATAATATAGACCAAGTACAAGGTTAATGGTTGGATCCTATGTTGTTGTTCTCAATTCCTTGTTTGAAAATTTCATGAAAGACAACCATGTTTGTTTTCCTTTTTTTTTTTTTTTTTTTTGTGCTTTTCTCACATGATTATTGCAACATGAGAGAAGGGAGTCGCAATTTTTTTTTTTTTTTTTGGATACATTGAAAAAGTTTGAATTTAAGACCTCTAAGAAAATAGGGTACCAATTAAACTATAATTCACTAGTAGAGTTGCAATTTTTGAAAATATTTGTTGTCACAATTGTGTAGTCATTATTTTGGTAAAATCATGATACTCCATGAACATATTCAAGGAATGTACGTATTTGAATTTAATCAAAAGGACCGATGACATGAAACCACGGATAACATTGCCATAAAAGGAAAAAATATATATATATATATATATATATATTTATATACTTGTATCACATAACATGAATCAAATCCTTTAATTTTGTGCTATTTTTAGATGGAGACACTAAAAGAAAAAAAGCTTTTAGCGACGGAATCATTCGTTGTTGAAAATAATATATCCATCACTAATGACTATCAACGACGGATCAAATCCGTCGCTAATGTGCTCGGTGAAAGTGACATCGCTAATTTTAGCGACAGAATCATTCCCTCGATAAATATTGTGACGCGTTAGCGACGGTTTTATTCGTCGCTAAGTACAAATTGACGCTAATCCGTCGTTGATTTTGGCCTTAACAGCGATGGATTTTCTGACGGATAGCTTGCCTCGCAAAGATATCCATCGCTGATCCGTCGGTGAAGGGTATACTGGAACCAAATGATTAGCGACGGATTAGCGATGATATATTTAACGACCCCAAAGATCGTCGCTGTTCTGTTGGTAATCAGCGATGGTTTAGCGACCGAAACTTTGGCAAGGCAAAGGGATTATGTCGCTAATTCCTCAAAAATTAGCGACGGATCTGCGTGGGCATAGTTTCCGTCGTTGATTTTTGTCGGTGATCCGTCGGAAAAACCTTTTCTTGGTCAACAGAATCAACGACTGATCAGCGATGGGATTTTTTACCGACGGAATATATCCGTCGGTAATCCGTCGCTGATTTCATTTTACTGCACCACAAATTTTCTTTTAAATTTGTAACATGTGACCTGTAAATCCAAAGATCATTTTTCAAAAACCTATATTCCAATAACCTGTAAATCGATATACCTGTACCAATGCATTTATGAGATTATCTAGCATATCAGAAGTTCAAATTCCCAAAGTTCATTTTAAAAAAGAAAATGAACACAATGAAACTCAAATATTACAACATATAAAAAAACTAAGTAAATTAAAGTACAGTCTCATGTACCGTGCGTGCAACAAATACATCAAACATGTGTTTAAAATGAACAATAAAAAAGAAAGTACAAGACATTATGTGTTCATCAAAGTATAACTCATAATGTTCCATGAAACAAAGGACAGCAAGAGAGAATCGTCAAATTCATTGAGTTGGGTCTGGGGACTGGGTGCTATCACAGCCAGGTGGTGTATGTTGGATACCTATTTGTAATAGGATCTCACGAATCTGTGCCTCGGTTTGCTCTCTCAGTTGGCTTTGCACTTCTTCCAATAGTTCACTCCGCATGTTCTGTATGACTTGATTTCTCA
The DNA here is from genome assembly GCA_037126225.1 of Dillenia turbinata. NCBI lineage: Eukaryota > Viridiplantae > Streptophyta > Magnoliopsida > Dilleniales > Dilleniaceae > Dillenia > Dillenia turbinata. The sequence continues at coordinate 2,777,256 of JBAMMX010000001.1, forward strand.
TTTCATCAATCATTTTATCAATCTCCTCCTTAGTATACATCTACGAGGAAGGCATGTTGGGAGCTGAAGTGGCTCCAGAGGACATTTTGGATGCTATGTCATCAATTCTCTCTCCAAAGCCATATACACGTCCCTTCGTTCGACCCCCTGTGACTTCACACCACGAGCCGACATCAAACTCTGGCTGACTAGCATTATCAGATCCATATTTCTCTTCAAGCAATTTTTGTACTTACCCTACATCAAGCATACATAATTAGATTTCTAAAACGATTGATAAAAAAAAACAACAATCAGAATACATGGAATGAGATTAAGCTTCAATGTGTGTGTGTGTGTGTGTGTGTGTGTGTGTGGGTCCCAATCAGTCTCTTTATTGAAGCTTCGGAGATAAGTATGACTGGCGTGTGGCTACAGTCAGTGTTAAATCAGCAGTCCTCGCTTAGTCAGTCAGCCTCTAGCTGGAATATCTTAGACGTGGGAAGTTGCAATCTTATGGAAATATCCTCAAAGATGGCAGCTGAGGTCTAGTTCACTTCACTCTTGACTTATTTTTGTGTATCTCCATCTTGACACCAGAAAATAAAAGAGAGGAAATTGGATCAGGAAACTAAGGATCTACTGTTGTATGTCCCAGAACAGTTTTGGTGAAGCAAAAAATAAGGCAGCTATTTTGCTGCAGCTGAAGGGTCATCCGAGGCTGAAAGATAATGTTGTGCTTTCATAGTGTGCTCAGCTGATGCGGAAACCTAATATCATGATTTCATTGTATGGCTTTCTTGTATGCCTTTTTCTCTCTTAAATATACTCCTCTTACTAACTTGGGTCTTTTCAATCCTCCCACAGATTCAATCAAAACCAGTGAAGAGGTTGTGCAGAACCCATGACATAATCACAGTTAATGGTCAATTCCCAGGACTAACTTTGGAAATACACAATGGAGATACTCTAGTGATCAAAGTCCAAAACAGTGCTCGCTACAACATCACCTTGCATTGGTAAACATAACTTAGATGTGATTATTCACATCAAAACAGGATATACATTGACCAATTTACCACTTAAATCAGTAAATCCAAAAACATAACTCAGTAAGGGAAAAGGGTCCCACATGGTACATGATTCAAGTGAACACGTGCATGTTAACAACCGCATAAATGGGCAAGGCAAACATCGCGTCCACCCATTTTCTCAAATTTTGTTTTTTGATTATCAGGCATGGAATCCGTCAGATGCATACACCATGGGCAGATGGACCTGAATATGTGAGACAATGCCCAATCCAATAGGAACATTCACTGCCCCAACAATAACTTCTAGAACCCTCCTTTTCCATAAAAGTGCATATTCCATGAGACAGCTAAAAGGTATTACAGGACTTGGAATAGATATGTAAATATTAGAAAAAAATAAATAATAATGAATGTCTCTTACACTAACTGATTCCGACTTCTTGTCAACGTACTGTCCTTTCCTTTTATCACGCCTATGAGTTCGATTGAAGAGTTCAAGATGAGAAACCGATTGCATACTTTCTTGAGCCTGAAAAAAAAACTTTAGTAATTATAAAAAGTGTACTAAAATTAGGAATACTCTGTAAAGAAGAAGAAAATACAAACCATCCTCTTCATATGTGTCGCAAAGGGAATGGAACCAGATGTGTGCTTTGTAATTTCTCCTTCTTTTTCTGTATTCCGGTTTTGTCTAGCAACGTTTGACTTCTGTTGCCACTTTGCTGTACTCTAATGTTTGTCAATCAACTCATCCCAAACAACAGCTGTCATATACGGGAGGATGACCTTTGGTTTTAGACAAATTGGTTGTTCCAAGGGCGACCATTGCTTGCTTCCTTGTCGACGAAAGCATATCCGAATATCTCTGACTGCATGACGCTTTTCATGCATTGTATATCGAAACAGAATGTTCGTCTCGCCATTTAAATGTTTGCTGCACATATTAAGAAGGGAGCAAAAAAAATATAAGTTAAATGTGTGAAATGTAATCAAAATTTAGAAAGGATTTTGAAAATCCAACAACATAGTGACCAAATGAGGAAAAAAACATTAACTACTAACACTCGATCATACAAGTAACTTTTCCTTTTCTATAGGCTCTGTTCTTCATGATTTGAATTTGATTCTATAATACCGAAAAGCCGGTTTTAGAAATTTTGTTAATATCTTTATAATATAATAGAAAATTTTAAATTTTATTGATTTTTTATTTTGGGTATTAAATTTGAATTTTTGGGTATATTTAAATATCCGTGTTTGCAATATTCTATTATTGGTAAATCTAGAGTTTTAATATAATGAGAATATATATATTTTTATTTAAAGAATAAAAAAAATTAATAATAATAACAAAATAAAATGAATTGTTTGCATTGTGTGAAAAAAAAAAAAAAAAAAAAAAAAAAAAATTGAGGGACGGTGGAAAGGGGCAGTGGAATCGGGAGAACAAGATGTGAGTGTAGTGTGTGTTAAGCCAATTGGAGTGAGAGAGAGACAAATTGAAAAAAAAAAAGGGTTTGTGAGTGAGCGGTGGAACCATGGATGCTCATGGTTCCACTGTGAGTCAAACATAACAAGAATGCTGGATGCCCACTGTTTGGGCTTATTCCTTCTGCAAGCTTTTCTCTTGCTTTCCCTTGTCCTAGGGTGTCTGCCCTTAGTTTGTCCAATCTATCCATCTCTTAGTTATGTTCATCTACATGTTATTCTTTATATCAGAGATCTCCTCTAATTGTTTTCTAGTGTTTGGTGTGGGTTTTGTTGTTCTGGAGGCTGCCATTCAGTTTTTCTTCTTCTGTCATATGTTAAATAACATTCTTTTGTTGCTGGTGAGAGGAACCATAATCTTAGGATACATATATAACCTGTATATGTCTAATGGTTGTTTACATGAAACTTGTACTCTCCAAGTGCAGCCAAGGGACATAAACTATGTTTCCCTCAATGATGGTCGGAAGCTTTGCAGTTACGGATACCAATGAATGTCAGCCTCTTTATTTTGAGATACAAGAGTTTTATGAAGCCTTAAATATGAAAATAGAGCAACAAGTGCCATTGCTCTTGGTAGAAAGGCAGGCACTAAATGATGCCATGGAGGGAGAGAAAAATGTAAGCAATGTGCCATACCAACAACTCTCTCTCTCTCTCTCTGTTTGTTTTTTATTTTTTTCCTTCTTCACTTACCAACAACTTTTGCAGATTCAATCCTTCCGAGGTTGATTCTTTGGATGCAGGTGGGAAGAATACAACCATCTTTTGGATAGGCAAAGCCCTCATTCGGCAACCAAGATAAACCCCACCATGAACGAACTTCTCACCTACCAACAAAAATATTACCATTATTGGAAATAAAGCACCACTGCTATTTAATCTATTAATAATGGTGTTTCTTGTTCTTACTTGTGGTGAGGATTCAAAGCCCCATATATCCTTTCTCACTAATCGCAGAAAAGAGCATTTAACTCTCCATCTAACTAAAAAAAAAAGAAAAAAAAATAAAACTATATAATATGATGTATGTTTCTTAAATAGCTGCTCAAGAATCTATATATGTTGAATTTCCCTCTACGTAAAAAAGGTTTTCATGCCTATTTGAGACAATCCTTTTGAGGTAATGTGATATTTAAAAAATTATAATTTCACCCAAAAATTTTAAGGAAAAAAGGTCATTAGTTGGGAGGAGCTTCTACCACAATAGGAAAATTTCCCAACCAAATCAAGAAAGGATTTGTTTACGAAAAGAAATAGAAAAGAAAAGGGTTTCTTTCGAATGGTGCTGTTGGAGTTTGGTAAGATAATCTTATCAATAATAGTAGTGGATGGTCCAGCTGTTAATATAAAGATAACAAAATGAATAAGTGCTGAAAGGCATGGCCAGTTGGAGGAGCCAAAGGCATTATTCAGGTAGTCTAATTTTGGTATTGTTGTAGGGATGACTTTATGTAGAGAACATGATAAAACATAAATAGGATAAAACATAGACCAGTTACGAACAGCTGAATGGTAAAGTATAAAAAGACCTACAAATTCTGATAAGAGGATTACTACCTAGATAAGTATATAAATTAAACATTCAAAGAGAAAAACTTCCGACCTGAAGGATCTTAATAATAAAGAACTGAAACATTATGAGGACTAAACAAATCAGAATCAAGAAAATAGAGTGAATCCAGTTTGGGCGAACAATCTAGGCAATAAAACTAAACTCATCAAGAACCCAGTTATTCCACTTATTCCATTTAATATCTACAAAAAGTTAATAATTTTTATAAACGAATACTTACTTGAAACTTCTCTCAAAACCCATTTTTTGTATTCTATGGAATCTTGCTCTAACTAGGCCACGGCCCAGTCAGATGTCCCTTGATGGCCTCAGTGATAGCGGGGACAACTTTAGGTTCAATAAAACTATTTACGAAGAAGATATTAAAATTTAAGTCATTAAATGACATTAAGGTATGAAAATTACTAGAAAATAAATTTTAATAACTTACGTATGAATAGCAGTTTCGATAAACATTCAACCCTCTAGAGTGAGTGGCACATCGGTCCCACGATTTGGGCCTCTACCTTGACAGGCAGAGGAACTCGCAAGAGTCTCAACCTCAGGATTTGGCGCTTCAGTTACAGCAAAGTTATGCGCCGTATCACTTAAATGCTTCGACCCTCGCCCACTCTCATTTCCGCTCCAAGAGCTTCCTCTTGACCTACCTCCTCTGCCTCGAATCATATCTATATTTCAGAAATACATTTGTTAGGTAAAAATAAATATCAAAATATAGAGATAATATTTAGAAATTATAATAACTATATATGTATCGAAATATAACAAGATGATCACCCAATATCTGCAACTCTGCAATTGTAGACAACTTTTAAATGAGAGGAATAAATTGAAATAACATAAATTGAAGAAATACAAACATCATGTACTTATAAATCACAATATAAAATTAAAACGATATCAATATTAACGTCACTAATCGAAAACATACAAATACATAAGTGAAACAAATATAAAGTCATTCGATGTCCTCATCACCACAATCAGAATCAAAATCTTCATCTCGCTCTGTTTCAAAGGAATTAAACTCTTCTTCTTCTTCTTCTTCTTCCTCCTCCTCCTCCTCCTTTTCTTCTTCTTTTTCTTCTTCTTATTCTTATTCTTCTTCTTCTTCTTCTTCAGCATCCACTGAGAAATGATAGCAGTTGTGTTCTTCTTGTGGTACCTCAGTTGAAGTTACCTCTTCCATATCTCAAACATTTAGAAATCTTGAGTCATCAAGTTCAGTTGTACGGTGAACAACTATAGGAATCGAAGGTTCATCTTCTTGATAAATGGATTCTGGAAAATTCGAAAGTGTTACGCCATCATTTACTGCCCGTCTAGCCTTAGTTTTATATACAACCCACCAATCACTCCTCTCTCTCTTCTTAGAAGGGTATGATGTGTAATAAACTTGTTGTGCTTGTGAAGCCAACACAAAAGACTCGTTAGAATGCAGTCTTGACTTATGATTAACTTCAACTAAACCGTGACGGGGGTGCACTCTAACTCCTTTTTCAGTATCATACCAAATGCACTTAAATAACATCAGTTTGTTACAAACCCCAAAGTACTCTAACTCTATTATCTCAATTAATGTGTCATAGAAGTCACGTTCATAATCATTGTAACAACTCCTTTTCACACATACACCGCTATTCGTTGTTGATTTATCCTGCTCATACTCGTGTGTGTGAAACTTGAAACCATTAACGAAATATCCGTTATGACATTTCATTGAGCATGATGGGCCTTCTGCTATATCTCTTACATTTTTAGTAATGGAATTACTCTCATCTGCTACCTATATATAAAATAAAGAAACATGACATAGTTATATAAAATAACGACAAACATATACTTTGAAATTAGTCTAAATTTGTAAAAAGAATATTGTACTTACAAACAGCCTTAACCAACTTGCAAATTCTTGTTCACGTTGTCTCTCAACTTGCTTATCCGTAATATATGGATTTCGTTGCCTAACAACATCATCAAATATCCTTGTAAAGACAATGATGTAAGACGTCAGTAAATTTTCATTTATTGTATTAGATAAAAAGTAATTGGTTATCAAGAAACGTACTCAATAAATTGATTGAGTTCAATACAATTCAATAACACATAAATCATTGTAGCGTTGTATTCTGATTTAGAGAGAAATCTCCGATGACATTCCCCAAGTGCTTGACCGGCGAAAGAAAATATTAATAATCTCCTCATAGATTGAATAGCTCCCCCATCATCATTTCGAGGAACTCGATTCAACATTGTTTCCAAATGAGGTTCAAAATAAAAGGAACAAAATGTTGAAATCTTCTCAATAATATACTCCTCACAAATGGATTCTTCAACGCATGCTTGATTTCGCACTTTCTTCTTTAATCGATATATACACCTACAAATTATTTAACTTTAATTATGAAGATAATAAATAATGTTTATTCAATAAATGTTCTTGACATTACCTCTCAAATGGATACATCCATCTATATTGAACCGGTTCTCCCACCCTGACTTCATAAGTTAAGTGAACTCGCAAATGCTCCATACTGTCAAAGAATGATGGAGGGAAGATTTTCTCAAGTTTACAAAGCGTCTCGACTATATTTGTCTCCAATATCAAAATGTGTTATTTATGCAACTTAGTCGAACACAAGCCTCTAAAGAAATTACTGAGTTCTGTTACAGCATCCCACACAGCGTTTAGCACAAGGTCACGAAATGCAATTGGGATCAATCTCTGTATAAAGATGTGACAGTCATGACTCTTCATATCATAAAATTTTCCTTCCTCCACACTAATACACCGAGACAAGTTTGAAGCATACTCATCAGAAAATTTCAAAATTTTCACCCATCGACATACATCTATTACTTGATTTTTACTTAATGTGTATGAAGCATTTGGCTTCCAAATCTTCCCATTAATTTCTTTCAATTCTAATTCTGGCTGCTTGCAATACAACACCAAATCGAGTCTCACCTTAACGTTGTCCTTGGATTTTCCTTTAACATCTATAACAGTATTGAAAACATTTTCGAACATATTTTTCTCAATATGCATGACATCCAAGTTATGACGAATAAGAAGTGTTTTCCAATAAGGCAACTCCCAAAATATACTTCTTTTTATCCAGTTATGTTCAATCCCAAAACCCTGAATAGTTTGTTTGCCACATTTTGTGCCAAAAATAATATCAGGAAGACAAGAAATGCGAAAAAACATATCTTCACCAGATAGTCATAGAGGAGGTGCATCACGCTCAACTTTTCCTTTTCAAAATTTATCAATTTGCTTCCGATACGGATGATTCACCGGAATAAATTGATGATGATAATCAAAAAATGAAATTTTTCGTCCATTAGCAAGGACAAAAGACTTCGTCTATTCTATGCAATAAGGGCATGCTAACTTCCCATGACAGCTCCATCCAGATAGCATCGCATAAGCAGGAAAGTCACTTATTGTCCATAGAAATGCTACTTTTATTTGGAAGTTTTGTTTTCTTGAAATATCATAAGTGTTTACACCTGCATTCCATAACAATTTCAATTCCTCTATCAATGGTCTCAAGAAGATATCAATATGCTTAGTCAGATTTCTTGGCCCCGGGATAATCAGACTCAGATAAATAAAAAGCTGCTTCATACACATAGAGGGAGGCAAATTGTACACAGTGATAAAAACTGGCCAACAAGAGTACGAAATGGTTGACTGACCAAACGGGTTAAATCCATCTGTGCATAACCCTAAACGCACATTTCGAGATTCAGAGGCGAAGGATGGGTGCGTATAATCAAAATGCTCCCACGCTTCACTATGGGCTAGGTGTGTAACAACTCCATCATCACTACGTTGATTTCTAGCATGCCATGTCATGTGCTCTGATGTAGCTTTTGACATATACAGCCTTTGAAGTCTTGGTGTTAACGACAAGTACCGTAACACCTTATTTGGTACTTTCTTTCGTCGTTCACTAGGAAAATTTCTTATTTTATATTGGGAATGACCACATACCACACACTTGGTTTTATCTCGATTTTCTTGATAATATAACATGCAATAATTTTCACAAACGTCAATCTTCTCAGACCCAAGGTCAAGTTTTTTCAATAGTTTCTTTGCTTCATAAAAGTTATTTGGCAATTTCAAATCTTCCGATAACATAGTTTGAATAATCTCATTAATGCGATCAAAACATATTGCACTTATGTTGAACTATGACTTGCAATTTAATATTTGTGACACAGCTGACAATGTTGTTTGCATTTTGCACCCATTCCATAATGGTTTTTCAGCACTTTTTAATAACTTATAAAACAATGTCGCGTCAGGATTAGAAGGCTCAATACCCTCAACATTGATATGATCATAACCACAATTCTAATATATTTCAGGGCCTAAGGCATCCATAACCATGGATCTATATGGAGCCTCAACATTCTCTCCACCTCGAGATGATTGTCCTTCCATTGATTCTTCATTTCGGACTTCCCCATAACAAACCCATGTGATATAACCATTCACAAACCCTGTTGAGAACAAGTACACCGCGACATCGTCTCGACAAAAGAATTTATAATTCCGATATTTCTGGCTAGGACATCTAATCTTGAATCTATCCATGAGCAGATGTTGAGAACATGCAAAATTCAAGAATTCATTAACACTCTCCACAAAGTCCTCAGTCAAGTACTCATTAATTAAATGACGATACATCCAACTACGATCAATCGATCCCATATTGAAGGACATTCTATATAGGAAAAAGAGGAAGACAAAAAGGATATTTATAATCGAGTACATTCTGTGTAGGCTAAAGAGGAAGACAAAGAGGATAATTATAATCCATCTATGAACTAATGTTGAGTAACTTCTTTTACTATCGAGTTTATTTATAATTTGAGGGCGCATGTGCACGCTCATGTACTCATTAACTATGTAGAATAGCTCACAAACCATGTATGGAGGACAGTGGCATATATAGCATCTTTTGGGTTATCTCTTGCCATTTCATTTCAGCTTTTTCATTCATAGGGAATTCATAGAGTTCAAGAGGTCCAAGTGTAAACAGATAGATTGACTTTCGTAGAACCACAAAAAGATCTCTGCTAGAAAAAATGAAAGACTAATAGTTGCCCAAAATTCATAGCTCAAGAAACTACAAGAAACAAGGGTTTCTCTCTCTATAAATTTGTGGCTCTCTCTCTCTCTCTCTCTCTCTCTCTCTCTCTCTCTCTCTCTCAGTGTGTCCATTTTCACAAAACCTTAAACTTTTCTTGTTGGCCAAACAGAACCCAGCGATTAGGACAGCCATTTTTTCGAACATGAATTAGGATTTGTTAATATAAATTTGAACAAAAATAAAGAAAGAATATACAGGTACAGTACTAATTAAATCTAAAAAAATTCAACAATATTTGAGAATAACTTGAAAGATTATTTTGGACTGACAATGTAAATTGTACCTACAGTGTGCCAACAGAATCTGTTGCTGAAAAAATGGCACCGAGAGCTGCACATGCAATTTTCCTTTTAGGAAATTTAGATTTTCAATAAAATAGATATGGAAAATATGTTGTAATGGAAATTTTCCTTTTAGAAACAACCAACACGACGAAATTATGTCCAAAAAGAGGAAGGCTACAAACATGAAAAGATGCAGCCTAAGAAAGAAGTTTGACAACAGCAATGAAAAGCTCTTCACTCATCAGTGACTCCCATACATTATGTTACCAATTGAAAGCCTTCAATCTGTTATCGGGAAAACATTAAAAAAAAAAAAGGGAAGAAGTGGTTGGAAAACTCCTACAAAATCGACAACTCTAGTCAAGTGAACCTACAAGCCGGTAAAGAGCTACTGAACAAGCTTAAGTCTAATACTTTCTCGAAACCTATTGGTCCAAAGGATGTTTGTAGAAGCAAACATGGATTTGCATAATCAGCTATTTATTAGGTATGAAGGCAGAAGCCAGCATACTAGAATCATCGGAGGTACAAAACAGTGTCAACAGATGGTGTAATGCACTCTAAATTCTATAAACATAGTCACTTTCCTGTGTTGCAAAATACCAACAACATAGAGGCATGGGTTTCTCTCCCAATTTACATGCAACATATTTTCATAAGAGTTGCATGACCACAATTTCCTACTGCAATGCTTAACATGAAAATATATAAAAGTTATAATTCATGCAAGCACTAGTTCTGCAACAAAAATAAATGAAAATATCCAAGTGTGTTGATAAAGAAAAATGATAGTGTACATACATGTACTGTTGCACTTTGGACTGCAGTTCTCCCTTTTAAATTTCTTTACACAAGCACCTCTAGTGACAATCCCGTATTGACTCTCATAATTAATTATTACTCTATAACTATATGCTTGCATTAGATGTATCTCTTATAACTAGTTATCACATCCTAATATCTGCCGTCCTTAAAGCAATTTAGAGATAATTGTGAGAATTGTGAATTGCTTTAAAATTCAACTAAATTTACGTTGAAAACTGAACAAACCCTAATTAAAAGTGTCTTCAACAGAATCCTATGTCTAACTTTAAGATAATTATTAGATTACAACATATTTTTTAAAGCAATCAAGATTGAATCAGACAAACAAACCCTAACAACAGAAAAAAAAAAACAATATTTGAGAATTGCTTTTTCTTGACCTGAACACTGAAAGCATGTAGAAAATTTAACAAGTTGTAATAATTGTGGTTCTGGAAATGCAGACAATTTAAATAGTTCAAAGCACATTAGAGATTATGCTAAGAACATAACAATGGGCGTGAAGAATCTAGCGCGGTCCCGATTAACATGATCTCATCTCACAACAACTGACAAAATTTATATAATTTTAAACCCAAACTCCACAGCAACAAAAGTTACTATTATGGCCCTAATCTGAGTGACAGAGAGAGATATATATATATTTAAAAACCCTAATCTGATGTCAATCCAAACTATGATTTAATGTCAATTAAATGTCAAAAGGAATAATTGTGATTAGATGAAGTGTCATTTTGTGTGCTATAAAACTGTTTCTGGTGAGATTTGTTGGGTGGATGAAGACGCTTGGCACTGTTTGGGACATTAGAAAATAATTATTTACATCAAGATGATGCAGACGCGTAACCAAAGACGATGGGTTTCCCTTTCACATGAAAAAGGTCCAAATCAAATACAATTGGATAAGTCCCAAAACCAATCTAGAGCTGCTAAACATTCCTCACATCACTTAAAACCCCTAACTGAGTGAGAGAGAGAGAGAGAGAGAGAGAGAGAGAAAGAGAGAGATGAACCTGAAAGTGGTGGACGGTGACGGACAGCTATGGCGACGATCGGAGTTGGTCGATTAGCCTACTGAGGAGAGGCGGCGAGCATCCGACACAGTGAGGCGAGGGAAGGGGGCACAAGAGATAGTCACACGAACGAAGGGCTTCGACTTTTTTTTTTAACTCTACGAGGATACAGCGATGGATTAACAATTGAACATATCCATCGGTAATTCCCTCGAAATACCATCGTTAATTCATCGCTATTCTGTGCCCACGTATTAATGCGATATTTTGCCGACAGATTTAGTGACAGATAATTTTCGTCGCTAAATACATTGCTAATTCCATTACTGAGTTCTCGGTAAGTTTGAAGTTTTTCTTATTTGAAATCCGTTGGTAATCCTTCACTATTCTATCACTATTAGCGATGGATTTTTTTTCCTCACTGAATTCCGTCGTTGATGCGCTGTTCTCTTGTAGTGAGACACTTAGAAGGTAAATATTGATACAATGGTGGAGTTGCTTCTTTGAAAATCTCGAGATCACGGGTTCGAAATGTAAAAATAGTTTCTTTGCAAAGAAACAAAGGGAATGATGTGTACATATATGTCCATTCGCCTCTTACACCCGCACTAAACTGGAGAGCACTGGGTGAACCCCTCTTTTTTAGATGGGGACACGTATTATAGGTGCTGCATATTTAATTAGGGTTTATTCGATAAAAGGAAGAAAGTGAAATGAAAATTTTGCTATAATTAATAATCACCAACAAATGTGACCTAAAACTCTTAAGTGCATTAGTTTTTTCTTTTAATTATTATTTTTTGTGGGCTGTATCACAAACTTTTCATGATTAATCTAGTGCATAAAATCTAAATACTCAAAAGCAAGATTTGTTTTCTTAGGTGAGCTTAACAGAACCAAATCTGATTTTGACCTGTAAAGCGCTCATCAAAGTTATCTGACTAGTAGTGGGCTTGCTAATAAGATAGACCAGAAAATTTTTATACTACACCTTAATTCGTGAAATTAACCAATATAGGATTAGACTCTACTTCCACCATTAATTAATTTACAAATTTCACAAATATTTTACCAAAATAGCTACACTGTTTAAAAAAAGGCCAGTTCAGTGACATCATATTGCGACGCTGCAAGACATGCAAAGTCAGCTATGCATGTGGTGCAAATAGCGACAACGGAGTGGAAGGCTTTGCTCAATAAAATAGTGACACCTTTGGTGATGACATCAGCGTCGCAATTCTTTGCATGAACTCGCGCGAAAAGGAGTGTCGCAGCTCCGCGTCGCCAAAGGTATCACCAAGTTCAGCAAGAAATTGCACGAAATTTAGCTACGCCTTTTGCAACGACAGTCTTGTCATGAGATTTTGTGTGATCTCATGTGATAATCAAGCGTCGCAAACACAGCCACAGAAGGCATAACTAAATACAGCTCAAAATGGAGTCACACGATGCTTCGCCAGTGTCGTCGCTAAACCCTTCACTCCCTGGTACACGAATCCGTGGCACACTTGGCGGTGCTATTGGCGACACCACCAGCAATGCAAACCTGGCGTTGCTTAGCGTGTGGCCAACAACGTCACTAAAGTGCATATCGGCAACACACTTAGCGAGCCTAAGGACTGAAATGTAACTTTGAGATGACCATCCGCTATAATATATTTCAAGGTTTTCCACATCCAAAATTTTTTTAGTGAACAAAGACGTAAACAGTGATGAAGGAATAAATTGTCACAAAAGCTTTGAGTTAATTACATATTCGGTCCCTGAAGTTTATCCAAATTTCACAAATTAGTCTATACAATTAGAAATACTATCTTGTGATCCTCAAATTTATAAAACCATATCGTATTGGTTTTTCCATTACTAACAGTGACATAATGATCATTAACTAATGACGTGATAGCCTATGTGTCATACAGTTGTTGACGTGTCATTATCATGTGTGTACCCCAAAACACCACTCAGTGCCACGTCAGTAGACGAGGGTTTTTTTATGGTTTTGTTTTTTTTTTCCTCAATCTCTCTCTCTCTCTCTCTCTCTTCTTGTGTACTTGAATTTACACTTCTCTCTCCCTCTAAAAAAATTATAGAGAGAGGGAGAGCGAGAGCGAATCAGAGATGGCTGTAGACGGCTTCTCCGGCAATTGCAAGGTGGTGGCGACGGAGGTGATTGAGTGCAACTGCAGATGAAGGAGGACAGATCAAAGAGTTGAGGGCGACAACTGGATTTCGAACAGCAGTGATGTAGAAAATTTGCCATCTCCCGGTCGAAGAATTTACACTTTCTCCCCCTCAGTTGATGATTTCATCATCTCCTAGTCGACTCTACCGCTATCAATTCGGCATCGCCATTCGATTTCTCCTAAATCCATTCTTCATCGATCATCTATTATGATTTCATTGCCATTGCCATCACCGCCATCCAAATTTGCAAAAAATTTAGACCTAACTTTTGCTAAAAATTTGCAGAAAATTTGGACCCAATTCATTCATCACCATCACCATCGTCATTGCCACCATCCAATTTTTGCAAAAAAATTTGCATTCCCTTCTTCCTCCCCCTTCACCTCTCATTGGTGTTTGAATACTGAGAGGTCTAAAAAATTTGCAAAACCCTAACTCTAACCTTAACCCTAACCCCAACTCCAGACAAACCTTAGGTCGTTTAGATTTTTAAGGAGGAGATGAAGGAGGAGAAGAAGGGAGAGGGAGAGAACACTTAAATGACGCAGAGCTTCGTCGGGTCTCCACCAATACAATACAATACAATTTAATTTTGTAAGTTTGAGGATTACAAGTTAACATTTTTAACTATAATGACTAATTAATGAAATTTGGATAAAGTTTAGGGATCAGACATCTAATTAACTCCAAAAGCTTTAGTTGACGCCAATAGCTATGGATAAAGTGTTGCTAATGCATCGAATCACCTTGGTAACATGCAAACGGAAAGTAATCATCTCCCATCAAATCACCTCAAAAATATGCATCGCCTTTAGCAACGATTTGGTGTCACTAAAGGCGTGGTGGTGTGGGTCGCTGACTTAACGATGCTTGTGGCGATCGCTCTTTCATTGCAAATTGCATGGCAGCTCGTGTTGTTGAGCCGGTGATGCCCTTTGTGACACTTTCTTTCTCTTCGGTGTTGCAAACGACGCCCCTAGGCATCGCACTGTGCATCGTTTGTCCCCCCCCCCCCCGGCATTCTTGCATGCCTTAACAATTTGTGTCATTTAGTCTCCCACCCGTTTGCATCCAAGAAACACTCCATCTAACCTTATGTTTCTCTCTCTCTCTCTCAAACCCATCTCTCTTTCTCTCACCACTCTCTCTACATCTATCCGTCTTTCTCATCTCATCTTCTCTCTCCATTCGTCTATCTCTTTGTTTCTCTTCCTCTCTTTATTTGGCTCGTCTGGAGGCTCGACTCTCTCCATTGTAAGTTTCTTTTGTACATTAAATTTCATGTTTTATTTGGTTTGAGAATGATATTTTAATTCATGTAGGTTTTATTGGTTGATGATTTCATGATTGTTTATGGCGATTTCAATATAAATGGTTCCAATATTGAGGTAAGAGTGTCATCTTAATTACATTTTTACATATTCCATTTGAATGTTGTTTCTGATTATTTAGTTTCCATATTATTTTTTGTATTAGGGTTACTCTATTTTGCTTTAAGGTTTTGCAGTTTGCATTAGATTTTTGATAATTTTGTGCTTTTTTTTTTTTTTTTTTTTTTTTTTTTGCTATAGGGTTGCCTGTATATTTGATATTTTGTATTAATATTTTTTATAGTTTGCATAAATAATTTTTATCCATTAATAATGTAATTTGCATTAGGGTTTTAATTAAGTACATATATATATTTCAAGTAATATATTTATTTATAAATTTTAAGTTATTAATAGATATATAGAGCAAGATTCTTATGTTAAATATAATTATTAATTATGACAGTCCACAATGTATTATTATTTTGTGTTTTATAATACATTTGAACATTGAGATCTTTTTTTAATAAAAAGTACAAAATGAGTTGAGGTTTGATAAATTTTCTTAAGAAAAACACTCAGCATTTTCTTTATTAGCACTTATAAATTCTCTATTTCATATTTTGTCTCAATCTTACTTTAAAAAAAAAAAAAAAAAAAGATTCTCCAACTCAAAATGAATAATTTCATGTCAATTTTTAAATACAACTTTTTAAAATTATTTCGGTATTTATGTAATTTAAATAATTTTATTTTTGATTTTTATATACCAAATATAAATATACTATATACGTTATTTCATTGTTATTATCAAACTTTATCAATAGTATTGTGATAAAAAAATAATTAATATTTTTAAAAATAAAAATAAATAATGAAACCTATGGCGACACTAGAGATCGTCGCTATAACTCGATAAAACCTGTAGCAACATCACCGTGTGCGTCACAATCATCTATAAGACCATAGTGATGCACCAGAGGCATCGCTAAGGTCAAAACAATTTAGCGACACCAACGGATACATCACTAAAGGGGCCAAGACTGTAACGACACTACTTAGGCATCACGATACGCAATATGGCATTGCTACATTTTCAAAAAGACTTTAGCGATACATAAGTCTAGTTAGTGATGCCCTACAATGCGATGTGCTTGGGGGCCGCTAATGTTGTCGTAGAATTTTTAGCAACGAAAAAAGGCTATCCAAATCGTAAGAAGGCATATTGAACCGACCTTTTATTGTAATAGTAAGTAGCAAACCAGGCTCTGAATGTTATGTATGTGATTTATTAATTATTTATATATATTTCTATTGTTCTATATGTACTAAATGTATTAGCAAAGGAATTAAAAAGAAAAAGAGAAACAAGCAAAGAGAATATGTGTGCATAAATTGGACACCTACAACCACCTGATGAAATAGACATGCAAAGTCATGAACAGTGTCCTTAATATTTGGGGCACTTGACCGGCAAGAGTGTGAGTACAGTGAGTGGATAAAAACATGAACCATCAAGCCCATAATGATCACTCACTAGTCGTTAGGTAAGCTTTTTAGGCTTACATAGCTAGAAATCATATTTGCAAAATAAATAAAAAGAAAAAGAGAAACCCCATGAAAGGTGTTGTATTCATTTTTGCTCAGAATGGTAGAATCACTTTATGTGAAAATGAAAGAAAAAGCCATGAAAAGATAAGCCGATTGAAAGCACCTTCAAAGGCCAAAATTTTCGCCACATTTAATCCCCGAAGAAGAAAAAGCAATATGGATAAGAACTTTCAATTTCAACGACCCTATTGACTTGTTATGATCAGAACTTTTTTGATAAAGAAGTGTCCTAATTTCATGTGTGCCGGTGGGTCATGTATATATTTTTAATTGATGAAGAGGGTAGAAAGTATTTCTTGATAAAGGCCTTCACCTTGATTGCTTTTCAGTAGTGATATTAATTCTGCAATTACAGATTTTCTGATATATTAAGTAAAAATTGATTATATAGCAATGTTATCCATGTTGTACATGGAGTGGGAAAGCATCATATCTTATTATACACCATAAAGCTAGAAGGACACCCCTCCTTTTCTTCTTTTGATACTTGCACTTTAGGGATTGTCGCATGCATTTTTGTAGAAAGCCATGAAAACTGGTACAAGCCAAGTACTGATCTTTTTTCGGGCGTTGCCATTTTGATATTCAACCATGTCAATAAAGTTTTGCTTGCAACTGCATGATTAATACGAAGATGTGTTTTCTTGTTTTCTACTTCTCTCACTTTGATCTGCTGAGCCATGGATGTGACATTTTCGTATTATCCATTTTCAAACAATTTCATTATCAACACTCATTTGCATGACATTGTTTCCCTCATTTCCTAACCAGCAAATACAACAATATCTACTTCAATTCTGGTGTACCAAGAAAGTTAATATATTTATCTTCTTTTTTTTTTTCTCGATAAGATTAAAGAAAAAAGTACAATGATCAGTATTTTTATGCTCTCTGATACTAGTAAGATGTCTCTTTTTCTCGATAAAATGTAAGAGATGCTTCTTTGTAGTTATATTCGAAACAACATTAACTTTTTCTTACTTTCAACGTGTTCAATAACTTTCATGATTTTGTTTTTTCTGTTCCTTTTTGCCAAAACAAAAGACATAAGAAAAGATTCCTGCAATAATTCACCATGGTAGGGCAACATAAAAATGGCAAAGGTGAAGTGAAAGACTAACAAAGCATCGTCATTATTTCTATGAATTGGAAGCTAATTAAAGAGCTCTTTCTGTGGGTAGTGTATGAAAACAAAAGGAAGAAAGAAAGAAAGAAAAAAGTGAAAATTTTACTACCTTCAAAGCCCTTTCTAAATTATCAAAGAAAAGTCACTTTTGTTTACGTTGACTATACCATGTAGAAACCCTAAAAGTTTGCATGTGATGAACAAATAATCTAGCAATTTTTTACCTTGATTTCAATCTTCAATGACCAATAGAATCAAAGGTTGGACCAAAGTACTTTTGATTAATGATGGGTCTTACATCAAAGCCCTAAATGTCGAATTTTGAGGGCAAGATCTTGGCTTAACAATCCGGGGATGATTTTCTTTATGAATAAAGAATTCAACATTGTCCATGGTAGTGTACAGAAACCAATGGCAACATGATTAGGGACCACATTATTGGGTTTTCTTTTAACAATTGATTTAGTTTTTTTTTTTTTCACCATCGGTATTCAAATTCATAGTTTGACTAAACCGATTCGAGTATTTATAAAACCCTATTTAGGGAGTGATTCTCTCAACATAATTTTTTTCATTCTCAGATTTCAAACTCGAGACTTATTTAAAAGATTTAGCATTTCATCTCATTAAATCGATTGTTTGTTGGTGTTTTAGTCTTTGTTTATTAAGCCCTCAAAATGTGAACAACTTTATGGGTAATCAACTCATACTTTCCTTAAAACTACCAAAAGGGTTTTTACTATTTTACACCAACGATGGTTGGCTTGTCTCCTGTGCATCTCATAATTTTGTCATTTGTTTAGTTTAATCTTTACCTATGGAATTCACAACACATGATCTCCTATCAACCTGCAGCTTTTAGCTTCAACTCACGTGTCTATTTCCCCCCCCCCCTTTTATGCAAGGGATAATAGCATGAATACCCTCTAAGCATCATTATAATAACTTTATTGCAAATTATTAATTATGAAAGTCACTATAATCCTATCAAAACTTCTAAATTACATCTTATTTTAATGTTCTTAACATTTTATCATGGAATAATAACTACAAATTGACATTAAATTGATTAACAAGCATCACATATGTCAAAAAAGTGAAATAAATCTGTATGGTACAATAAAGTGGAATCAAGAGAATAGCAATTTCGATTATAAGAATATATGGTGTATAGAAACTTCTCAACACTAACATTTCTCAATTTCAAAATGTTTCTAAAATGTTTTGACATGTTAAATAATTAATATTTATACAAAACTCTTATATTTTTATATTTTTATATTTTTTTATATTTAATAAATTTATAGATTTTTATTATAAAATATAGACAATTATATTATTTCTATAAAACAAGTGATATTGATATAAAAATTCTTATATTTTTTATATTTAAGTAATTTCTTATATTTTTGTTTTCTTTGTAATTTTATAAAATATCGTTTCTCATATCGTTTCGGATCCATGTAACCTGGATAAAAATTGATCTAACAAACATTATGGAGGCTTTTTTTTTTTTTACGTTTTCTTTATTCTATGTTAATAAATTAATGAGAAAAAAAAAAGGTAGTGCACAAAGGCATATGGTTGTTTGGGTTCTTTAAAAAGGGCAGTCAAAAGCTTGGGTAATGGGAGACAAGATGGTACAGAAGGGATTTAGGGGTATATTTTGGCACGCATTCTTCACTCCTTTTCATATTCAATTATTTAATCCCAGAATAATAATAATAATAATAATAATATATTTTGAATTATTTACGAATAGGTTTCTATGGTACTTTTATTTAAAATTAAAAAAAAATAAAATAAAGTTTTACCATTTTCTCGAGAAGTAAAAAAAATGGGAAGGGAATAAAATTATCACTGAAGAAAGTCAACGGTCAAAGATTAGCATTACTGTCTCTGTCTCCCACAAACGACACACACACGCGTTTACTCTCTCTCTCTCTCTCTCTCTCTCTCTCGTGTAAAGAATACAGAATACACACATTCTTTTTCACATTAAACATTCCCCAAAACCCCCACATCACCCCAAGCACTATGCAGCCCACTTGGGTTTGGGCCTACCTGCCTTGGAAGCAACGGCCATAATTCAAATCCTATTTCTTCTCTCTCTCTCTCTCTCACTCTCGTCTAAACATTAAAGTATCAAATCAACTGTTGACCTAATAAAAAAATATATTAAATATTTTTATCAAAATTTAAATTTAAATCCTAAAAATATAAATAATTATATTAAAAAAAACTCCCACTATAAACAATCTATCAATAGTTCGAATCAGATTAATTAAAATATAATTTTGAATAACGATCGATCAAACACAAAAAAAAAAAAAAAAAAATCTAAACTTAAAGGTTGAAAAATATAATTTATCGCCAAATAGCCATTTGTTCAGGCATGATTGAAAATCACTACTATGTGAACCCATTAGACATGTCATGAAATGCCCCCTCACTTGTACTTTTTGTTTATAATTTACCTTAATTTATCTATGTCATAATTAAACTATTTGATTTATTTTTATTTATAAATTTTCGTTTACAATTTCAACTATTTAAAATTTTTAATATATATTAGCAAGAGTTTTGATTAAGGTCGATCAAAATAAACTTAAGACATTTTAACTTATCTTAACATAAGAAGAACAAATAAATTATGAACCAAATAAACTAGTTCTTACAAGTTAGTTTACATTAATATATTTAGATTAATATTTAATTAAATTAATTAATAAATCATTACATGAAATTTAATTTATTAAATTTATATTAATCTAAGGTGACACTAACAGGGAGGGGGAGTTACCATAGGCAGTCTGATCCCGGGGCGGTGTTGACCGGTCAGCGTCTTTGGGTAAATGACACGTGAGGAAGACATGCGGGGACGCGGGCGGGGCGGGAACACGTGGCAGAGAAGGTGGGGGGTATTGTGGTGACCTGTCGATTACGTCACCTTGAGGCCTCTTTAACCAACAAACCTCACTTGAATTCAGCCTTTGTTTCCTAATTATTTTTTTTAATATTATTATCTTTTTCAATTTTTTTTACCTCAAAATCTGAATATATTTTCTTTTGCTTAGTATAGCTGAAGAAGAATAAAACACTTTCGGTGATATTATATGATCCGATCTTCATCTCTTCCCGGTTCCCACCGCGGAGTCCTCTTCCCATTTTACTTTGTATTGAAACCAAACCGCAAATTACGTCCTAATGCCCTTCCTATTTTGCCCCTAGCTTCGCGATTGTAATTTTTTCTTTATATACCGATCGATATTTAAAATTATATTATAATTAATTTGATTCGTTCTCTTATAATAATTATAAGATGGGTACATGCTAATTATGATATATAATGAGTTTATACACAATTACATACATTTTTTGAGCTGTAGTTTTGGTGCTAATCACATTTGGTTGTACAACTTAATTAAACAAATAGAAAAATATTATTGTAGATACTTGAAAATCTTTTGCGTACTTGTGTAACCCAAACCACTGGCTTTGCTTGTAGCTCAAAATCATAGAATCCTGTAGATTTCCTCCGGTTTACTTTTGTTCAATCTGTCTCTGAAAGTTGCTTTGGTTTGTAGTGCAGCCGACATTTAAACTCCCCATTTAAAAATAATAATAATAATAATAATAATCCTAGAAATCAAATTTCCATAAGTAGAAACACTCAAAAATTACCAAATTAATATCTCACCCCACCTCTCTTTTCTTTTCTTTTTTTTTAAGGAACTTTTTTTTTTTGGCGAGCCTTTTAGAAGAGAGCATCGCCCACAAAACATTGTGAATTTGCAGTATCACAAATTGATATTGTAAATTGAATTTGGATTTCGTAATAAGAAAATTAAATTGCTTTACTATTTCATCATATAATTTATTAAGATACTCCGGTTGTGGTATAACTTTTTATTTTACAATCAATTAAATTTAAAATTCGAGCAACCCCCTTGCTAAAAAGGGTAGTGCCCTCCTTATAAGACCGAACAAATGACTTAGATAATGAATGGAAATATCAAACCAAGTAGAAATGGCATTAAATTTTTATATTATACATGTGTGGAGTTCTTTAAGAAAATAATTTAATGATCATAATTTTTTTAAAATTCAATAGTTTTGAATTTAAATTTTTATATAATAAAAAAATATATTAAATAAACAAGTATTTTGCACAACGAAGTGTAACAAAAGGACCAAAAAAAAAAAAAAAAACCCAATTCCAAAAAATAATTCAAAATTGGGGGGACGTGGAAAAATGAAAATCCCAAAAAACAATTAGTGGAACAAAATTACGGAAGCAAAACTTGTACCTGAAATGAGGAACATCCGCGGTACAAGCGCGCATGTACCCGCTGCTTCTCACTGCGGGTTTGTGGGATTTTGGCTCTTTGCCTTGGGACTCTTTCTTCATTTATTTATTTATTTATTTTTTTGGCTGTTAATTTTGGCTTCATAATTCATTTTCTGTAAAAATATTTTTTCCACCCAAAACCAGTTAATCTTAATTGGTATTTACTTATTTATTTTATTAAATGAGTTAAGAGGGTGCAAATTCTCACTAATTTTTCTAATCCATAAGAAGGGAAGAGGTATAGATGTAATTTAAAATCTTCACCCCTTAATGAGGCCTAAATTGTCTAATTGCTTCTTAAATTAATCTAAATATATTTATTTGTAAGAATTCTTTTATAATTTTAAATGAAATCTCCATGATTAATAAAATAAATTTGGAATTTTTTATTTAAAATCCATCTAAAACTTGGTATCTTAATTATTAAAAAATATATGTTTTTAACTTTATCTAATCACCTTTTGTCCTTGATAACACCATTTTTGATATATTTTTTCTCTCAAAATAGTGGTAGTTTCTCCTTATTTTTTTAAAAAATAAAAAATAAAAAATAAAAATTGACTTTCCCGGTTTTTCTTGTACGACAAGCACGCCAAAACCGGCTCCCTAGAAGAGAGAGAGAGAGTGTGTGTGTGTTTTGATGTAGAACGGGTTCGTTGGCGTGTAGAGGTCAAAATCATATGGGTAAAGTGTATGTATTTTAACGTGACATGAAGTATCATGAAAATTTTGGTTAAACAATGCCCTAGATGCACAAGCACACAAATTTTGGATAAAAGAGCTGTCCCATACATAAAGTTTTTTTTTTCCTGCTTTTTCCTTTCTCCTTTTTCCTTTTTCCAAAAATAGAGGATGAGATGGCATAACTAATAGAAAGCGATATTAGAGAATTCATCTTACAATTTTGAAGATTTCGAGATTTTTAAAATTAAATTACGTAATAATTTGATACAAATTGAGATATTAAATGAAGTACAAATTGAAAAGATGGGTAATTAAGTTTTAATCTACGTCACAGGTTTTTATTTTTAGTCTGCAAAAATTGTTAATTTTTTAAAAAAAAACCTTTTGCACTAAATAGTGTTTAAAATTACTTGAAAATACGAAAATATGCTACTTTCTTTCTATTGAAAGTGACTACACAAGTTGGTCGAAAAAGATTCTTGCACATCCTAACGGTCGCAAAGGTCCCATGTCCCATTAATCAAGTGATTGGTCAGAGAATAATTAGTAATTAATAATAAGGATGCTGATTTATTGGACAAGAAAAAAAAAAGCTATTATGTATTACCCAAATAATTTTATTTATTATATTTCCTTAATGGAAACAATTTTAGTGAATCTTTTGGTTGAAACACAAGAGATTATTTAGTATATAAAATATTTTCTAATTTAATGTAGGGTAATAAAAAGGTGGACGTATATGTATACAGTTTTTCTCTTATATTTTGTAAAAAAATTATTTTCATGTCTCGAACCCGTAATCTCAAAATCACCAAATAAGTAATTTTATCGTTGTTTCAAGATTTATCCTCTTGGTTCAAAAACAAGGATTAAATATTTTTCTTAAAAAATGTGAAAGGAAATCAAAATAATACATCATTTTTCTTCCTCAAATATCTTATTTATTTTTTGTTGTCCATTTCCCCAAGTTTTTCATTTGTTCTTCATTTACAACTCACATCCACCTCCTCATTGAATTATCCAATTTCATTAAAAATAAATTAATAAAATTTTAAATTAAATAAAACTTAATTTTTACTTAATTAAAATGATTGCATGGAAGCGGGCACTCATCAATTATGATTTTTCTTTTTTTTTTTTCCACTCAGTATAGTTGTATTTGTTTGTCCATTTTTTTATCACCCTATATAACCAAAATCAGAATTTACTTAATTAAAATTTTATTTAAAATATTTGGTATATATATATTACTTCTGCTAAAATGATAAGTGATATATCTGATTTTAACTGACGTATGATATATTTTTTTTCACCCAATAAAATATTAGGTATAAACAAGATTTAATTATTAAATTTATGAGTTATTATGTATATTTTATAAATATATTGATTGAGTAAGTATAAAATTACTGATTGTAGAAAAAAATAAAGAAAAGAGAAAAATTAGTATAATATATGCATTGAAAATGTCTTTTGCGTTTTAGGGAAAACAAATAAAAATAAAAATAAAAGGATGAAAGTGAATGTTGCGATTGATAGCGGTGTTGATCGGTTCGGTTTTCGAATTTTTCGATTAATTTGGTTTAATTAATTCGGTTTAATATTTTTTAATCCCAAACTGAAAACCGAACCGAATTCGTTTAAATTCGAAATTCAATTTTCGATTTGAATTCGAATTAAATCGAATAAACCAAATAATTCGATTTTGATTTTTTAGATCTAAATTTTCATATAAATACAATTTAACCAATTTCAAATCGATAAAACAATAAATTTTTTAACTACTATTGTATTGCTTACTTTAAAAAAAAAATTATATATCAAAATTTATATAAAAAGAAAAGAAAATAAATAATAAATAATCAAAATAATTAAAAACTCTAATTCGATTTTCAATTCGAATTCGTATTAAAAATTTCAATTCAAAACTCGAATCGAAAACCAAATTTAAAATTCAATTCTAACTAAAAATCGATTCAAATTCAAAGATTAAATTTAAATTTAATTCGAATCTATCGAATATTCAATTATCATCAAATACTGCACACCCTACCGATTGCGACCTAAAAAATGCATGGAAATTCCATGTCATCCTGTGTAACAGAAACATGATTAGGATGGAAGATAGCTAAAAAGAGCAAAAGCTATCGTAATACCAAAAATACCCTCCAATGCCCCTATTTTTCTTGGCCGCCAATACAGAGGGGCTAAGAACAGCAGGCACATAGCCACCTTCTCTCCACGCTTATATATACCCCTTTCCTTCATATCCTCAACACCCACATCCAACTTCTCTCTCTGTCCCTCTATCTCTCTCTCTCTCAAAATCGCTCCCTCCCTCTCTTTCTCTCTCTCTCTCTCTCTCTGGCACATAACTTGATAATATTGTAACCATGCCTGAAGCACCAAAAAACACATTGAAACCAACGGAGTATAATCTGGCAGAGAAGAACAAGGAGGCACTTCAATTCATTGAAGATGTCACAACCCACGCCGATGATGTCCAAAAGCGTGTCCTCTCCGAAATCCTGTCTCGCAATGCCCATGTTGAGTACTTACAAAAACATGGTCTTAATGGTCACACTGACCGTGAAACCTTCAAGAAAACCATGCCTGTCATCACCTATGAACACATTCAACCTGAAATCTCTCGCATCGCCAATGGTGACAAGTCCCCTATTCTCTCCTCCCAACCCATTTCAGAATTCCTCACTAGGTAAACACCCCCCCAACAAAGAAAGAAAAATTGTGTTTTTGGTGTTTTTAATTTGTGGGTTTCGTTTAAAATTTGTTGGGTATGCTGAAATTTGTGTTTTTCTTTTTTTGATGTTGCAGTTCTGGGACATCTGGAGGAGAGAGAAAATTGATGCCAACAATTGAAGAAGAACTAGACCGGAGATCATTGCTATACAGTCTACTTATGCCTGTGATGAACCAATTTGTGCCAGGACTTGACAAAGGCAAAGGAATGTACTTTTTGTTCATAAAGGCCGAAGCAAAGACCCCAGGAGGTCTTGTGGCTAGACCTGTTTTGACAAGTTATTACAAAAGCACCCATTTCAAGGACAGGCCTTATGACCCTTACACAAACTACACTAGTCCAAATGAAACCATTCTTTGCCCCGACTCTTACCAAAGCATGTATTCCCAATTACTATGTGGCCTTTGCCTACACAAGGAGGTTCTCCGCGTGGGGGCGGTTTTCGCTTCCGGATTCATCCGGGCCATCAAGTTCCTTGAGAAGCATTGGTCCATTCTTTGCCACGATATCAGGACCGGAACCCTTGACCCGCGGATCACTGACCCGTCAGTCCGTGAGGCAGTCATGAAAATCCTAAAACCCGACCCGGAACTTGCCGACTTCATAGAGGGTGAATGTGGCAAGGAATCATGGCAGGGGATTATACCAAGGCTGTGGCCTAACACAAAGTATGTGGATGTTATTGTGACGGGGACTATGTCTCAGTACATTCCAACACTTGACTATTATAGCAATGCCTTGCCTCTTGTTTGCACTATGTATGCCTCTTCTGAGTGCTATTTTGGCCTAAATCTCAACCCACTTTACAAACCAAGCGAAGTTGCCTATACCCTTATCCCTACGATGGCCTATTTTGAGTTCTTGCCTGTCCAGAGAAACAATGGGGTCACGAACTCTATTAATGTTGCCAAATCTCTCAATGAGAAAGAACAGCAAGAATTGGTTGATCTTGCAGATGTCAAGCTTGGACGAGAATATGAACTTGTTGTCACAACCTATGCTGGTAAAATCTCTTTTCTTTGACACCCACCTTTTCTTTTTAGGAGAAAAAAATTAGTGTGTGAATATTGACATTTTTTTGGGCACAGGACTATATAGGTACAGAGTTGGGGATGTGCTAAGAGTGGCTGGATTCAAGAATAATGCTCCACAATTTAACTTTGTCTGCAGGAAAAATGTGTGCCTAAGCATTGATTCGGACAAGACTGATGAGGTTGAACTCCAAAATGCAGTGAAAAATGCTCTTGCCCATTTGGTGCCATTTGATGCAAATTTGGCCGAGTACACGAGCTATGCAGACTTGTCAACAATTCCAGGTCACTATGTGCTCTATTGGGAACTAAGCCTGAAAGGGTCAACTCCAATTCCTCCATCAGTGTTTGAGGACTGTTGTTTGGCAATTGAAGAGTCCCTCAACAGTGTGTACCGCCAAGGGCGTGTTTCGGACAAGTCAATTGGGCCACTAGAGATCAAGATTGTGGAAAATGGCACATTTGACAAGCTCATGGACTACGCCATTAGCTTAGGTGCCTCAATAAATCAGTACAAGACTCCTAGGTGTGTAAAGTTTGCACCCATTGTTGAGCTCTTGAACTCGAGGGTTGTTTCTAGCTACTTCAGTCCAAAGTGTCCTAAATGGGTTCCTGGTCACAAGCAATGGGTGCAACAGTAAAAGAAGGAAGATCTGGACTCTTGATCTGATCAAGCTGATTCCAAAAGAAGAGAAGACTTGGTAGCTTTTCCAATGGGAGGCTCTTATTTAGGGAAGAACTGTTTTTGTTATCATCTTTAGAGGGAATCTTTAAAATTTATTTAGACTTAACCCAATCCCCCCTTTTTTCTTCTGTTCCTTTTAATTGTTTTCTTATTTAACCTGTGTTAAAACGATTAGCCACCTTTGGATTTTAGGCATGTACAAAAACAGTTCCTTGTTCAACGTAGTCAGTTTTCCTTTTGTTCTCTCTCTTAAAATGGAGTTTACTAAACCCAAAAAAGATTCAATATAAACCATGAATAAGTTATACCCATAAAAAAGATTCAATATAAACCATGAATAAGTTATACCCATAAAATTATTATACATTAAAATTATCATTCTTATACGAGGTTTGTCAACCATATAACCATTACATATAAAATTTAATCTAATATGTAATTAAAAAAATGATAAAATATTTTATCATAGGACTTGAAATAATAATTTTATCAAAAATATATATTTTTTATTTTTGCCTTTGTTTTTGAGTACATGTAAAATAATGCCTGCAAAAATTGTCCACCTTTTTTTTTTCTTCTTCTTTTGGGGATTGAGGGGGAATTTTGCTCATCCTGATTCCTGACGGGAAGGGAATCCTTTTCCTGCCCACAAGCTCTTATGAGCCCATTCTGTGAGCAGCACGGCAATACAAATACCCAACCATTTAATAATAATGCACTTGCGAACGCGCACTCACACTCACATCACTGTCAAATCAAAAGATCTCTGTGTGATTATCAACACTCAACACGCAGAAAAGGAACCAACTCAACTCAACTCTGCCCTCTTAATTTGGATCAACAGTTGCTCTGAATAACATGGCCACCAAACATATTGCATTTTTTTTTATTTTATAAACTTAAGATCAGGAAACACAAGGGGGTGCTTGCATGAATATGAGTCTGATCTTTCATTTCAAGTCTTAGGGTCTCAAAAATGCCCACGAAAAACTTGTCTACATGAGAACAGACCCTTTTCGTGATGCCCAAATTATTATAATTATTGCAGGCCTAAACTGTTCCCTCAACGCACAAAATTAAGAGGCAGTCTTCCAAATTCATGTTTTTCAGTCTCCTAATGTTTTATGGTCCGCTCCAATGCACAATACCCAACACCAAAAATAATAATTGCTTCAAATATTTGTTGCATATATATAAAGAAAATTGAGAAATTATTTCAATAATGAATTTAATCTATATTTTTAAAAATTAAGAAATTTTGGGTGGAAATGTACACGTGCGGGGTACTTTTTTACTTGGGCAAATTGGTGGCCAATAGAATTTCCATAATGTGGGAAATGGAGATAAGCCATATGTGGGTATAATTTTCAAAAAAATATATCATTTCTACTCAGTCTTGTCTCTAAACTTGCATACCTTGTTGATTTGACTCCGTTATTTTAAGTACAAAAACTGCACTGTTTTACACTATTCTGTCCTGTATGCATGCAATGACAGAATAATAATAATAAATAAAATAAAGTCCATACCAAATAAAATTATATTTTATATTATACATATAAATTTGCTTTTGAAGGGGATCAATCTTTAGAATTATTTTTTTATTAATTTCAACGTTACAATTTGAGTCATAAAAATAATCTTTTTTTTAAAAAAAATAAAAAAAATTTACATACATATACATCTACTCTTTTTTTATTTCACACCAAATCAGAGAGTTGAGCAGGTGAACTCTTATTATCCGTAATGTCCTTTTGGATATAAAGAAGAAGAAAAGCAAATTGGACAGGCTATGAAAATTTCACAGATTTGCCCATCTTATAGCAGCCTTTTTCAAAATTCTCAAATATGAGACATTTACTTGAATTATTTCTGATATTTTTGGCCTCTTTAGACAACTTTTTCATTATTATTCTGGGGGAAAAAAATGAGAGTGTGTATTTACTAGTGGCGGGCAGTAGACAAGAACTGCAGAGAAACAAAGTCTGGTATAAAATGAATCCGATATCCGAGGCTAAAGAAAAAGGAAAGGACAGATAAGAAAAGATAGAGATGATTTCTTCTCATCCATACAATTTTTTGTTTTGCAGAAACTGTTCCCTGCTACCGATAGTCCTTTCCTCTTTCCCAAAAGAAACAAAATAAAATCAGCAGCTGCTTGTTCATGACAATCAAATTGGTCTGACCAAATTGTTGAATGAGTTTGAGACAAAAGTCCCAGAAGAAAAAGAAAAAGAGAAGAGACAATTGCAGAGACTATCCTCAGTATTTGGTAAAAGCTTCCAAAATTAGATGAGATGATATATATGTGAATGATGATTCAAGTCCAGGATAGGGTTTCCTGGGCTTCTTCTTGGACCACTGGGCAATTTAGAGGAACTTCTAATGACGGGACACTGACTTTGTGATAAAGAACTTTAAAAAAAAAAAAAAAAAAAAAAAATCGAATGGATAATTGTACCCATGTTTAGTTTATCTAATAGGTGAGTATCAATACTTTAAATCCAAACTTAAATTCGAGTTTTGTTAAAGTTTGATGTATGAAAAAAAAATCATTAGAAGAGTTTTATTTTTTAAAAATTTAATTTGATTCGAATCAAATTTAATTAATTGTAATATGATTATCGAATATATATGATGGTATATAAAAGAATGGGTAGTCATACTCTATAATCTTGCATGTAGCAAAAAGAAAAAGTTTTTTTTTTCCTTGAATATGTGATAATTGTAAGGATACATTTATTAATGATGATTCAAGTTGATGATAAGGCATTTTTTCTTCGGGGTTTGTAATATATATATAGAGAGAGAGAGAGAAAGGAGTGTAAGGAACTGTTGAGGTATGCCTTTTTTGTCTTGGCATTGAATATTGATGGTGCCAAATTCATTGCAAAAGTGTTCGGTTTATGAGGAACAATTGTGGGTCTTAAAGAAAAAGACCATTCCATGTTCATGGACCACTCCCTGCTCCAATTACCTTTTCTTTTCAAAAGATTATCAGAAATTGGTACCCTTGTTATTAATTTTCTTTTTTTTTCGCCTTTCAGTGGTTATAAATTATCTGATGGATCCAACACAATAATTTTATTTTTTCCAAATACAAATGAATGACTTATGATTTACAAAAAAAAATTACAATTTTAATATATTATGCAACATAATAATCTTTAACCGACTTCTCTACATCTTTCTCCTTAGCTTTAATAATAATAATAATAATAATAATAATAATAATAATATTAATTCACTCAATATATAAAATATTCTTTAACGTTAGGTGAAGATGGAAAGAAGGTATATACAACTTTTTTTATATTTTTATAAAAAAAATATTTTTACGTTTTAAATCTGTGATTTTAAGATAATTAAAAAATAATTTATCGTTAGGTTGAGTTTTACTCACTTAACTTTAATATATGGATATAAAATTATAATTTTTATTATTTTTATTAAATAAAAATGGGAACAAAGGCACATAAACTAAAATCACCAGATTATCTCTGGGTGGGTCCACAATCCGATGCAACTGAGGTTCCCAAGAACGCGAATAATCCGGGGATGTCGATAATAAAAACCCGATATTGGAGCTGCTGTGGATGGGGACCATTCCTAAAATGTGGCCACGTGTCGCAGTGAACCGTTGACCGTGACGTGTTATGTAAAGAGGACATGAAGATTGTGGACCCCACACAGGTCGGACGAATTATAGCCCATCTATCCACGTGGGCTTGTCATCCTATATTTCTGCTTTTGGCTTTCGTAATTTTCCACATTACATCTTTTCCTTTTTTCTGTTCCAATTTCCATTGGTCGAATAAACACTCGAAGGTGACATCTAGTTTGCATTCAAAAATCGAAATTGAATCGAAATCATAAATCTTAAAAATCAAAATTGTAATTAAATTTTAATATTAACTATTTGATTTAAATTTTAAAATAAATTTTATTATCATTGTTAATATTTGATTTATATATCTTTCAAAATAAAAATCATTTAATTGTTAATTTTATGTTTAATAAAAAAAATTTTTAAATTACTATTTTTAAAATTTTGTTTTAATTTTTAAAATTAAAATTATAACTATAATTTTAATAAAATTTTAAAAAATTAAAAATTATAAAATTTTTGAAGAAAAAAATTTTATTTACAATTTTTTAGACCATTTTCAATTTTAAATTTTTTTTCTTATAGAAAACAATGAAAAAGAAATTTTATCATAAATTTTAGAAATTATAATTGTCAATTTTTTAGATCACACTTAATTTTTTTAATTTATAATATTTTTAAATAATTTAATTTATAATATTTTTAAATTTTTTTTTATAATTTATCAAAAAAATTAATTTATAATATTTAATTTATCAAAAATTTTTAAAATTATTAAATTAAAAAAAATGTTTAAATTGTTTCTAGTTAAATTTTTTATCAAAAAAATGTTTTTAAATTGTTTTTGATTAAAAAATTTAATTTATAATATTTTAAATTATTTTAATTAAATTTTTTTGATAAAAATAATATTTTTTTAATTTTAAAAAAATTATATTTAATTTATAATATTTTAATTAAAAATTTGTTTTTGAAAAAAAATAAATTAATTTATAATATTTTTAAATTATTTTTTATTTTAAATCACCTTTTGTAAGGGAAATAAAAATGTTCAATTTTTTTCCTTGGATTTCATTTATGGGTTTCATTTGAAACACATCAATTTACTTGGGTTTCACATAACTCATACCTTAAAGGTTTTATCCTCATACTTTCATTCTCATTCTATTAATCTAAAACAAATTATATAAGTTTTATTCTGATTTCTGAAACTCATACCCTTTAATCAAACACGCTCCATGTCTTTCTTATCCAAATCTTTCATTCCTCTCTTTCGATCTATTTTTTTTATAAATCATTGATATTAGAGTTATACTCTAATTAATCTGATTCAAACATATATGAAATTCTATTTAAGAAATGACTCTTTTAATATATTTTCTTTATTTTTAAATTTTAAATGTAAAATTTAATTAATAGGCCTAATATTTTATTTCATTGTGTCAACTTTCTCTTTGAGAGGGGGTGAGTAACCATCTTACTCTCTTCCTATTTTTCCTACCCTAATGGTTTGCTCTTGCTTTGTCTAAAATAATGGCTCTTACACTTAAAAAGCTCACGTCCATTATGAATGAAAATTTTAATGGGAGTTTACGACTCAAATTCATGAAAAAGAAATACTTTCTCTTTCTTTCACTTGTGAGAAAGGTTTTGTCAAATGGAGAGATAAATAGTGAAGAAAGAGACATCTAGAATGATAAGGATATAAGTTATGTTTTGGGAAGCGGTAGGTCCAACAAAGCATGGTGATAGGAGCAAATGATGGCAACAACAAGATCAATAATGATAGAGAAAGCTAAATAACATAATTTCCAAATTGTGAAGGGGATTACAATGCTATATAATATACGACCAAATAATGAAGAGGAAAGGTCTAATGTATTGACATGTTTAGCAAAATTTGAAGTGACACATTAACGTCCTACCCAACTCTTATCTCCTCCATACATCAACCTTTTTCTCAATAATGAAATCCCTATAAAGCTTTACGGCATGTACTCTGCTATCTAACCCTTTAAATTTCCATCAAATACTTTTTTTATTATATTAAAATTTGAATTTGAAATTATCGGATTGAGGAAAAAAAATTTTTGACCATTAGACTGTCCCCTTAAAGACTTTCATCAATTAAATATACTACTAATATAAAGTGAGACGCAACGTTAAATTTTATGTCGTGAGATAACTCACCACAAAAGTGATAAACTAGCACAAATTTATTAAAAATTCTCTCTTCCTCTATTACCTCTTTTGTTGTTCAATAGAAAGTCTATGTATAAAGTGTTATACAATCAAGGGTTTTTCATAAAATTATTATAAAAAAAAAAATCGATATTTTAAAGAAAATTATAAGGTATTACCAATCACTGCCAACTCAACGAGAATTAAATCAAGCGACCTCTCCTTTACCAATTGCTTTGAAAAGAGAGGTGTTTTAGAGTAACCCCATTTGCCTTTAGCTCTTATTACTCTTCAAATCTTCAAATATACAATTATTTAAATTTATAATTACCAATTGAGTAACATAAATAATTTCACTAATCACAATAATTTATAATTCAATTGATATCAATCGCTATCCCTCGTAAGTTTCGATAAATAAAAACGAATCAATTTCAAAGGTAAAACATTAATTGGGACGCAAATGCGTCAAAAGTAGGACCCTAGTGTTGAACCAAAGAATCCTCATCCCCTTTGTGGACACAGATGATATTAAATAACATTAAATGTTACTAAAATATTAATCAACAGCTAGGAAAAGAAAATTCCCAATACAGCCACTCAAATTAATTAAAAACCAATACCAACAGAACAACCTGGGCAAAAGGTTCGCGTGAATTGTCACATCTGTCTGACTGGAAGTTGACGGCTAAACTTGGGAGTTCTCATTCCTATTTAAATTTTCCTATTTCACAATATTATATAATATATATATATATATATATTACGTGACAAAGTTTTTTTTTTTAAATTGTTTTGTATGTGAAAATTTTACATAAATTCCATACAAGTTATCAATTGGCCAATACTTCGCCACATCACATCTTATTTATACCCCTAAAAATTAATAAAATTAAATATTTTCCCTTTTTTTTAATTTTTGTATTTTTGTGTGGGGGGAGCGGGACGCTTTGCAATGTCACCAGTCACGTGGATGTTCCGTGGACATGACGATGACACCGAACAACAGCACGTGTGGCCAATTGGAGGATGTTGACTTTGACTGACCTCCGCTGAAATGAATCCCCGCCCACAGGTGAGCACATCTTCTGTTCATCCTTATTGGGCCCCACCCGGAGGCCCATTTTGGGCCCAAATTTTCGTCATCCACAGTGGGGTTGTTGCATGGGTGCAAATTTCTGGGCCCACATTTTTAGACCAGTCTTTTCTGCTGTTTCTTCTTTCCCATATGCTCTTTGTTGTGGATGTGATACTCGAGAGACAACAAAACTAAATCTCCAAATTAGCTTTGAAATGACTATTCATCAAGAACAAATGCGATTTTCATACAATGTACGCAACACTTTTGACCCACTTGAACTAAGACATAGTTAATATAGTAGAATGAGATATTAACTCTTTTAATTAAGTCTCGGATTCAAAACTTAAAAATAAAAAAGATTAGATTAGGAGAGTAGTTCTCTAAATAGGGCCCTATAAACGTTTGAATCAGATTAATCAAAATATGATTTTAGATATCAATAGTTAGAACAAAAAAAAGTATGAACTGGTTCGATTATTATAAAATAACTTAATACAACAAAATAAAACTCAATTAAAATAAAATTAAATCTATCAAAATGTATTATAACTAAAATAAATGAAATCAGAGTCGCAATAACTAAAAACTATAATATATATTTTTTCCATGTAGATGAGGACACTCAAAATTATTAATGAAAACATTATTTTTTCCCCCCTCAAGCTCTTGAAGCATTAAAAAAGAAGGGGGTGGAGGGGGTTTAAGTATATAATGGGTGTTTGATTACTTAAGCCAAGATTGTAGAGATAATGTTAAATAGAACAACACATGAATCAGACCATTTTTGTTTACTAATTCTTAAAACCGGATCAGGACAGGATCCATAGAAGAGGGGAAATTTTGTCGCCATTTCTTCTTAAGAGTCAACTCTCAACACTCTTTCCTCGTTCTCTATGCAATTCTTCTAATATATGTGTTTTCTTCTTACAGAAAAAGGGTGTACTTAGCTCTTAATCCTCATTATTGTGCACAAAATTGATCATATAATTATTGAGGAATGCTGAAATTTCGGCCTCCATGATTGCCATGTCAAATGTCATGGTGTAACAAATTAGTATTGTTATCCTGTTGTGTGGGGGCTTATGTCATAATGCTTTCCTAGCAACCTAGCACACTAGAAATTCACACTATATATGCCTAGGCCTTTTCTTTATAAATGGGCTAAATGACAGAGACAATGTAAATTTTTTCTTTTATGAATTATTATTTTTTAAATAATCACATTATATGTGATTAAATTTAGATTTAATCGAGTTGTTTTTTTAAAAAATAAAACTCTCCCGATGCATAATTTTATCATACACAATATTCAATTACTAGATTTTATTTAAAAGGTATCAGTGTCCGATCATTGGATCAAAAACGAGATAAGAAATTAGATAAAGATGTGATGAATTGGTATTCAATTTAAGTGTATATAAATGGTGAAATGTGAAGTGTGGAGGATTAAAAATATGAACAAGATAGGGTTTGAAGGAGACAATGACACGAGGGCTCAAAGTTGATGGATGGTGAAATGAGCATCTAAACTACTATTCTATACTTTATGTTTGTCTTTGCTTGATTTGCCAATTTAAAAGCTTAGGCAATTATTTTAATCAATAAAAATGTTTTATCACTAAAGAATTATATGGGTCCCCAAAAAAAATGAAAATTAAAGAGTTGGGATTATTTCAGCAATCTTTTCAGAAGTTGAGCTTTCAAATACCCATCATTTGATAGCTTCTCAAAAGCAATTTCCCTTTTTAAGGGAGGACACAAAACCAATTGTCTATTAATACTTACACACTACCTGCCAAAGCTGCTTCCTAATCCAAGATTTTTGATAATTGAGTGGGAATGACTTGCACCATACCAATTAGGCACACGATTATTTTATTTCTTTCTTTGTTTAGACCAAAGAATGATATTATTTCATTTGGGGTTTTTTTTTTTTCTATTAAATCACGATTTGAACATGAGGTTATCAGATCAGAGGAGGAGGTTAAGATGAATACATTATCCCTTAGGGTTATTTGGGGGTTTGTGAAAGCTAACATAAATTCGGCTGGACCGACCCCTCCTTGCGTTATTATTGTGGCAAATTGAAAAACTGAGTGTGTTGATATGGATGCCCAGAATTCATGGTTGGCTCATCTGAATTTTTTTGAAACGAATGTTGGTTTGAAATGCTCCAAATTTGGACCGGGCACTACGGTAAGAGATGTCTATAGGAACGGTAAGGGTAGGGTTAGGTAAGCTGATCCAGCTTTCGAACCCAAAAATCTTTTCAACTAAAAATAAATGGCCTGAGCGAGCAGTGGACATACGTTACTCGTGTCGTGGGTCTTCTTCCTGTGGGCTCAAGTGCCAAAGCGCCTTCTTTATTTTTTTATTTTTTATAAGTGGGTTATTTTTCGCTGATCAGAATTTAGATTTTATCCAATTAATCTAATTTGAGAATTATAAGTCTCATTTTAAAAACCGACTTTTTCAAATTCTTTCTTTTCATTTTCAGAATTTAAATTCAAAATAAAGGAGTGCGAAAATGCATTGAGCCTTGTATAAAGCAGAAGCTCCTAAAAGTTCAAGCCGACTCCATCAAAATATGAGGCCCGAGTGCATGATGCCTCGTCTAAATTTGAGTCGTTTTACTAACATAAAAGGGATGTAATTTTTTTTTTCATCATCAATATTCAAAATTATATTTTAACTAATTTAATTCGAGTATTTACGGTATCTCTATTTAGAAACAGTTTTCCTAACATAATTTTTCTATTTTTAAATTTCAAACCCAAAAGTTAGATAAAAGATTTGACATCCTATCCTATTAGGTCAATTTTTTGTTAGTGGAGATAAATATTTATCATGATGTATACCCTCGTGACAATTATGTATAGGGTAAGGCAGTGATACCCACATTAATTTTTTTTTTCTCCCATCAAACTCCTTTTAAGAAATCCTATTGCTTTATTTGGGGGGAAGCGATGAAGAGTTGGTCAACTATGGTCAACATTGATTGCATAGCCCTAGTTAAGCACAAATGATCTCCACACAACTATTTTATCAGCGTTTTGTGGATCTAATGGCAATGCACTATACTATCTTAAGTGTGGTCTTAAATTTGAGTTTTGAGAATAAAAAAGAAATGTTCAAATCGGATTAATTAAGTTTTTGAATATCAATGGTCAACTACCCAAAAAAAACTAAAGGATTGTTAAACTAAAAATAACTTCTGTATCAAGAGTCAAGTCTTGTTAGTATTTCATTATAGTTTTTTTTTCCCCTTTTTTGAGCAAAAATATTAAATGATAAAATTGACGATACACATAATAAATAGATATTATCAACCTAGTATAGATAGCTACATAATTTTATAATTTCAATCTATACTTTTCAGGTATACTGATGGTTGACACGGTTATTGAAGATGCATACTAATTTACAAATATAAATCACACAAAAAGGAGCATATATTAGAAAATTCTATCTGTGAATTCAAAATATTCTTAGAACTTGAATCGTGAGTTTTGGTTAACGTTTGGATGCCATACCTTAGGGCTTCTCCATCTCACATGCTAAGCTAGCAATGTTTCAAAACGTGTTCATGAATTGTATTACAATCAACGGCCAATAACTCAACTGACACTATCTTTTATTTCCTTTAAAAGTTTCAATTCTATATATAAATAAATAAATAATTATATTTTCTTTTATTATACTGAAATTTGAATTTAGAATTATCGGGAGATCAAAATTATAATCGAAAAAAAAAAAGAATTGTTTTGCATGTCTATCTTGGGAAAGAAAACATTGAATTGCACGTACCGATTTAAGCCCATTTTGTATGGGCCTGTTATCTAACTCGAGACACTAATCGGCCCAATTTCCACCCAAATGAGAAAATATCTAAAGATTTTTAAACCGGAGTCCTCCCTTTTTCTCACGTCATCTCCTATCCCTATACTCTCTCTCCAATGGCGACAACTTCCGCTTCAACCCTCTTATCCAAAACCCTAATCCCCTCCCTCGAAAGCATCAGCCCTAAACTCGCGCTATTTCGTACTTTCCAACTAAATCCTCTCTCTCTCACCTCCAAATCTGCTTTATGTTGTCGCAATCTTCGGCGAGCTTCCGTCAAAGCGGCAGTCGACAGCGACTACTCGTCGAGGAGGAGGAGCAGCAGCAATGAGCCAAGAGAGACTATTATGCTTCCCGGTTGCGACTACAACCACTGGCTGATTGTGATGGAATTTCCCAAAGACCCGGCACCCACTAGAGAGCAAATGATTGACACATATCTCAACACACTCGCTACTGTCCTCGGAAGGTTTGTTCTCTTTCTCCATCTTTTTTGATTTTGGGTTTTTGTGTAAATAATGGAGGATGGTAAATGAAGAATTTGGGTAAGGGTTTTGTGTTGTTTTAATCTCTCTGTTGACTCTGCTTTTTTTTTTCAAGAATTTAGTTGGGTTTTAGGATTTTAGGGTTTTGGCAGGCTTTACTGTATGTTTTGTTAATGGGTTTGATAATTGTGTCAATTTATCTGCCATTTCTGAGAAATTTGATTATTATTATGGTGCAGGCGAATGGTTTCTGTCTAAATGTCATCCCTGTTTTGCTTGTACAGTATTAGGATGGTCAAAATTTGGTGGATTCGGGTTCTACAGGTGTTTGTTTAGGAACGATGCTTGTGGAACCGCTAAAGAAATAGTTTGTTTGCATTTGGAAGAATTTATTCAGATTTTGTATATGTAGTGGGTTGGTCGACATGGTGATTGTTAGCACGCAATGTTGTTTAATTTTTTGTGGGACTGTGATTGTTGGTGCCAATTTATCTATCATTTTTCACAAGTTTGACAATTATGTTGTTGGAAATTTGCTATTTGGTACTCTTTGTGAGCATGCCTTTGCCTAGTTGTTGAGCTTGCGCATTTTCCAAGTTCATCGAAATGTCAAGGACGGATACTTACCTGCTTGATGTTTTTAGTTGTATCATCCTTTTTCTTTTTTGGAAAAGGGTTTCTTTCTCATAGTTTTGATATTTATTTTCTTTATAACAGCATGGAAGAGGCGAAGAAGAATATGTATGCTTTTAGTACGACCACCTATACTGGATTTCAATGCACTGTTGATGAGGAAACATCTGAGAAATTTAAGGGTATGTGTGTTTCTTGTTTATACATTCTCTTGTTGACTTTAACCTCTAGAGGATTTATCTACATTTCCTTGTTGTGTAGGACTGCCTGGAGTTCTTTGGGTGTTACCAGATTCATATATAGATGTTAAGAACAAGGATTATGGAGGTATGTTTATCCCATTTCTTGCACCAGGAAATGGTTTTGTTTCACCTTTATTATGTCACAAAAGATGTCTTTTCCCCCTTATATTTGCGGTATTTGTTTTCTTAGGTGACAAATATATAAATGGTGAAATAATTCCCTGCAAGTATCCTACTTATCAACCAAAGCAGCAGAGAAGTTCTAAATATGAGAGCAGAAGATATGAAAGAAGAAGAGATGGCCCTCCATCTTCGCAAGAGAGGAGGAAACCAAGGCCAGCGGTAACTCCTTCGGAATCAACCTCTGCATAAGGTGCTACTAGATTTTAGATTCAAATTTTGCAGCTGTCTTTCCCATATGGTGAATTGGAGGATTGCCTGTCATTGTGCTGGAGATGATTAACTCGAAATTAAATCTTTAGAAAATTTGTAAAGGTCTCAGTGTATAACTATGTTGCTGAATCAGACTATTATAAACCATAAGATGAAATGTGTATTTAACGAATTATGCCCCCTCTCTCATATGTTAAACTGTGTTAGTTGGGCATCTTCGTGGTAGAACAATCATATGTTTGTTAGTCTGCTTCCTTCCGGTCATGAACTATGAAATGATGCTTTGATGGAAATATTGCTACTCAGTTTTTTTTTTTTTTTTGGGGGGGGGGGGGTATTGACTTCCAATTCATCCTGCTTCCCTACTCTCAATGATTGTTGCTTTTATTTTAATGCTTCAACTGATTCTTGGATTGAACCGCTGTTAAAACTTCTTGGGGGAAGCATAAATGAAAGTTCCTCTAATTAGATGGTGCCTGAAGAGATTAAAATTATGTTACTTAGCGAAAAGAAGCTTGAAAGTTTGGAAGTTGCATATATTTGTGCATGAGACAAATCAGAGACAATCTTTGGAAAGTTAGCTTGACCAACTTATGATTATCAAGAGAACCATAACTGTGGTCTAGGCCCTCAAGGCGTCAGAACCTGTGAAGATGGTGTGGACTTTGTGAGAAAATTAACGCTAGATTTCTAGGGATCGAAAGCTGAAACTCTCAAAGGATCCGAGGCTGAAACGCTCAAGTGTTTGAAAGTTAAAGATGAAATTGCCTCAACTGAAGGAACATTACACTAGAGTTGTAATCCCCGGCCAAAAAGCATACTTCACTGTTTGTTCCTGCATTGTTGGTCATTACTGCAGTGGCACAAATTTATTTTATTTTTGCTTCCAATGGGGAAAGACTAGTCTTGAACCTCATATCTTTATTATAGGCAAGCATTTCAAGTCAATAGGGTGATCGTTTGAGCTAAAGCCTTTGGCCGAAAAAATGAATAAAATGAACTCTGTGACTTTATCCCCTATATCAACTTCCCCCATGATATGTGACCAAAAAGTATAACTTATAGAGTGATCATTTCCACTTTTGGATAACATTCACCTTTTGTTCCCCTTTTCTACAGATGCTATATAAACCTAGTTGTTGTAACTTGATCAAGCAAGAATAGGAAACCATTAAGCTGAGAAGACTGTTTTTGATATTTACATAGGACTTGATAGCTTAACGCTTTGGAGTATGTGGATGGAACACTTCTTTTTTTTTTGGGATGACAAAGGGCATAAATTTTGAGGATGATAATGAGATCCTAACTTTCATTGTTTTGTCAGGAGCGAAGTGCATTTTGTTATGCACCAAGTCTAGTCTTCTGCGCCTGCTTTTGCTCCTAAATTTTCTTGGTCCAAGCTATTTCTAGGGTTAAAGGGTTATACCTAGGGATGTCAGCCTCATCACAAGGGGCATGCATTTCTCAAATTTGGAGGAAAAGGAAATGGATGTCTTGAGTTGGCTAAGCCTATGTTTCCGTCTCATCAGCTACAAGCATTCCAATAATTCCATATTTCATATGCTTCTTACTGCATGACCAACTTCTTTCGTTTTGATCTGGTCTATGGTCTGTTGCACTTATCTTTTAATTGCGTTCTCCTGTCAGTGAGAGATCCCTGACCTAATTGCAAGCTTAGCTATTTCAAGCCTCTAATACCTTTATATCGTGCACCTTCTACTTCACTGCCACTGCCTGTTAAGTATGCATGCAAGTTGTGAGATTGGAGTCTACCTCAACTCAACTTGTCATGGCTGCTGCCGCTATAACCAACACCTCTATACCCTTCATTCTGTGTTCTCCTTTTCGGGTTACTAGATGTTTTTGGTTATGGTTTTGCCTTGTTGTGGAGTTAGACTTTTTAGACGTTTGACTCAATTATGTCCAAATCGAGTTTTTCAGTATGTCATTCTTGTAACTCAAAAGGGGAGAAGAGAAGGCTTATTTATGTGATGTCTTTGCGCCCAAATTTTTTTTTTGGGGGGGGGGGGGTGGTTTTTCAAAGAAGAGGGGTTTATGGAAGCTGAAAGTCCTGACCTAAATCAGAATCATGTATTAGTAGCGCATGTGCATTAACTTGTTCACCCTTGGCCCCTCGGTCACAACGAACCAGAAACTGCAACTCCTCGGGGATTGTATGGCTTCAAAATCTATTTGCCCAAAACTTTTTGGTTCAGTCCCCCTCAATTTTCTCTCACTAGACCTCAAGGATTGGCTGTTGCTTTTAAGTCGACCCCCTTACCCTCTCCAAATTACATCCTTGAGACGGCCAGTCTAAATCCTTGGAATTTTCCCTTCTTGCAAATGCGTCGCCTTCCACCCGTCCAAAGAAAGTTTGTTTATTCAGATGGCAACCCCACTCCACACATAATTGGTTTATTCTCAATCCAGATGGTTCTGGCTCTTCCCTTGATGATCCTGGTCCAAGTGGTGCAGCTAGTCTGATTAGAAATGATTGTGGTTATTGGCTTACGGGTTTTGCTCGAAATATGGGTTGGGTTTCTTCGGTTCTGACTAAGATTTGGGCTATTAGGGATGGCCTGTGCTTAGCTATTGACATCAAAAACCCTATTGTTCAATCTACTTTATTTTTTTTATTTATTTATTTTTATCTCCGATTGATATCTGGAGTTATGCTTTTAGTACTCTGATTCGAATATCTATGAGGGTTCTATTTAGGAAACGACTCTCTCAATATAATTTTTTCCGGTTCAATATACTTTCTGGGGGCTATACATTTGGTCCAATCGGAGTTAGCTAACTGCTTATGATTATTATCTTTGATTGCATGTCTTGATGCATCAGTTTGAAAGCTACGGATGGGAGCAGATTACCTTCAAACAAATACTTGTGCAGGTGGCTTAGCTAGATTAGGCCTTTTGTTGGGTGACTTTTGTGTATGATTGACATATATCTTTTAATTTTTGTAACATTATTGGAAAAGAATATCTTTGGATGGGGTTCTCTAATTCAAGGAAATGGGAGGCATATGCTTATGGTCCTACCCAGCATGATTTATTTTATATACTTGTTTGGTTTCATATTTATTCATACTTCTATCATTTTGTACTTACTGTGCCGATTTGTCTCCTCATAACCTACACTTGTCCGTTCTTATGTCTAATCCACCAGAATGATAATAATTTGCTAACAAAGAGATTTGTATAATATATCTTGGGAGTAAGATCCAAGAGAGTGCGTAGGATTGAAAACACTTCCTTCTTGTCCCGGAATGAAGAATCCGTGTAGCAGAAAATCCCTTCTGACAAATATTTTACCAACATCCATATAAATATAGTATATGTATTATATATTAATATTTTGAGAAAACATTCAAAAAGAATTTTTTATAAGAATCAGTGAGCTAAAGCAACAAGAACTTTAGTTTGGATCATTGATTAAAAGGGTTCATCTGATACACAAAATACTCTTTGACTTTGTTTGGATCATTGATCAACCTCAATTAATCTTTTATTTTTTAATGTAACATATTCATTTTATACTCATTTCAAGTTATTTTTTTAGTGGCTACGTAAAACCAATAGTATATATTTGTAAAAAATGAAAATATACGAAAACATAAGAAAGATTATTTTGATAATTTGTTTAATTTTAAAAGTACAATAGGTATAGGAAGTATCGTGATACCTGTAAAAGAAGTTAATAGAAATTTTAAACGTAAAATTCATTCTCATGAAGTAAAAGAGGCACTAAAGAGAATGAAAAATAACAAAATCATAGGATTGATGGCATCCCTATTGAGAGGTAGAAATATTTGGATAAATTGGTGTAATAATGTTAACGACTCTGTTAGGGAAATTGTTATCTTCTTAGAATTTTGATGATAACAAAATCTTTCATGTTATTCTAATATTTTTACTAAGTGTGCAGATTAAATTTTATTTGTAAATTTCTATAAAAGTGGGTCATTGAAATTATTATAGAAGATACCATAGACGTAAGGTATTTTTGGAATATAGAGACGGGTGCTGAGATAGAATGTATCTTTCTTTATTTATTGAAAATTCAGTTAGCAATTTGAGTATAGATTGGATACTATAGTTACTTTAAAAATATATTTAGATATTTTAACCAAACCATTAAGTGGATACTTTATAGGAAAGGGAAGTTTAAAAAAAAAAAAAACCAAAAGAGGAAGGTCTCTAAATCTAAATTATAATCCAGGAAATTATTTAAATTCAAATGAATTTGAATTCAAATATGAAAATTGCGGCTATTGACTTCATTTAAAAAAAAAAAAAAGAATTTTTTCTAGGGAGGAAAA
The DNA here is from genome assembly GCA_037126225.1 of Dillenia turbinata. Classification (NCBI taxonomy): domain Eukaryota; kingdom Viridiplantae; phylum Streptophyta; class Magnoliopsida; order Dilleniales; family Dilleniaceae; genus Dillenia; species Dillenia turbinata. The sequence continues at coordinate 2,821,155 of JBAMMX010000001.1, forward strand.
ATCCAAAGATAAATGATTTTATCTAAAAAATTCAAAAATTTTCCAAGAAAGATGAATATGATTATTTGCACAAATTTAATTAACTATATCTTTACATATGATTAAGTTTGTTCAAATTTGGAAATTATATTTCAAAGAAGGTATGTGAGGTTACAAACTTAAATATTCAGCCCAAAATGCATTAAGAAAAGTTTGAAAAAATTATGAGTAAGGTTGGTTGGTTACTTGGAAAGTTTTTGAATTTTCTAGCAATGTTTTTCAATAAAGAAAATCTCAAGAAATTACAAAATATTTAGCACCTATAATCAGGAAAGTTATTACTGTTTTGATATTGATTTTGTGTTGTTGCTAGAAGGTTTGAAAGCTGAAAATTTGAGTTAAATAAGGGGCACGAAAAGAAGAGTAGAATGAAGAAGATTTGAAGAGAAATTTTCTACATATTGAAGTAAAGAAAATTCAACACATAAAGAATATCATTTTAAAAAATTCCTACTGCCATATTTTAATTCTTTGTACTATGGTTATTGTAAGTTGAGTTTTAAATGAAGTATTGTGAGGTAAACCTGGTAAGAATTGTTTGATTATCATTATTGGACGAAAATATTTTTGAACAAGGAAGATCAGAAGTCAACAGTATTTAGATTGTACTTTGTAATTTCGCATTATAGTAGAAAACTAGCAAGTTGCTAGATCTCGACTTGCTAGCTAGAAGAGTGGACATAGGTATAAAACCAAACCATTATAAAATTGAATTTGTCTCTCTATCCTTTTATGTGTATTTTATATTTATTTTCTACTACATATATTTAGATTGACTATAAGATTATTTTATATTTAAGTGGAGTTAGATTAAATTTTTTTAAAAAGCAATCAAAACAACTAATTTAACCTCATTTTTGGTTGTCATAGGGATCAACAAATGGTATCAGAGTACAGTGATTTACTCCACAAAAATGATTACTTTTGAGCAAAAGATCCAACAGCTTCACATTTAGTATTTGGTCAATTTATAAATAGGACTCCATACTTTGATGGAGAAAATTTTTTTCATCGGAAATATAGGATAGAGACATTTATAAAAGTTACTGACTATGAGGTTTAGAAGATTATTACGTCTGGAGATCTAGTTGTGAAAAACTCAATAATAACCAAAGATGGTAAGAGAATGATTTTTATAAATTTTAGGGTTAAACATTTACTACTTTGTGCTATTTCTCTCACTGAATTTAATTTTATTTCTTCATATGCTACAACAAAAGATATTTGGGATAAATTATGCATCACTCATGAATGGACTAACACGGTGAAGGAAACACAAATCAAGTTGTTGATGCAAGAATATAAACTTTTCTGATTTCAACAGGGAGAAAATGTTAGTGATATGTTTAATAGATTTTTCATTAATACTAATGGAATTATTTCTCTTGAAAAAAAAAATTCAGATGCAGATCAAATAAGCAAGGTTCTTCAAATATTGCCAAGAACTTGGGACTCTAAGAAGACTGCAATCAAGGAAGTCCAAGACCTCAACAAACTGTCCCTAAATGAATTGAGAGAAAAATTAATGTTTTATGAAACCGAAATCTTCCATACTGCTGCATCTGAAAATAAGAAGAAAACTATAACATTTGCGACTAAGAAAGATGAAAATTCTGCAGAAGATGACAGCAATGATGAAGGCATCAACTTGCTGGCCAAAAAAATTCACTTGAGCCTTCAAGAAAAAGGGTAAACTTAAGAATTTTTAGAACTGACAAAAGGTTAAAGTGAATGCAGGAAATGATAGTCGTGAAAGGGAGCAAAAAGATGAGAAAGTTTGCTACGAATACAAGAAATAAAGACACATATATATGAGTATCCAGTATTGCTAAGAAAAATCGAAACATTCAAGAAAAAAGGGAAAACAATGGTAGCCATATGGAGTGATTCAGAAGATGAAGAATTGGATGATGAAGTTTCCGATATATCATAGGAAGTTAACCTTTGTCTTATGGTAAAGAATAAGATGAACTTTGAAAATTCATTTGAAACTACTGAATTAAATAGCATGTTAAACATAATTTCAGATTTAAAAAATAAGGTTGTGATGCTAAAAAGTGAGAAGGATATGTTTAGGCAAACAAATCACTTGCTGAATTCTGAATTAGAGATTACAAGAGCTGAAAATGATGCATTAAAAACTGAAAATAATGAGCTAAAAACTGAAATAAATGTTCTAAAAATAGGGTAGATGTTTTGTCAAAATTCATAGAAAATGCTTTTCAAAAATTTCAAGAAACTGATAAAAAAATTGACAAAATTATTTTCTTTTTAAAGAATGGATTTTTCTAAAAGGGGTTTAGGTTATGCATGTGACAATAGTTTCAAGATCTAAAAATAGTGGTTTTGTTAAAACAACAAATTTAGGAAAAATGAGCACTTTTGGTATCATAGAAAATTCTCATAAATGAGTTCAAAAAATTATAAACAATAGTAAAAATGTTACACAAATTGCACAAGACTGCACAGAAATTTTGTACAAACTGTACAATTTGATTACAGAAATAATACTCAGACTATAGAAAAATATTACAGGAAGTCACATAGAAGTAGAGACTTTGCTAAAAAATGAAATTTCACCAAAAGAAAATTAATTCTGAATTTAGGTACAATAAATTTGGGTATAAACCTAATTATTGTAGAAATAAAAATAATTTTTTTTTGTTATATATGTTATAAATATAGACACTTTGCTGAGCGTTATTTTATAAACAAATTTAGTACAAATCAAGAAAAATTTAATGTTCATACAAGTTTGTTTTCTAGAGAACCCAAATTTGTTTGGATTCCTAAGAATAGATAATCTTTGCTTAAATTGTGTTGGAATAAGAGGCTAAATTTGAAGGAAATTGATACTTGAACAATAAATGTTTGAGACATATGATGCGAGGTGCCTCTATATTTATAAAGTTAGAGAGAAAAGATCATAGATTTGTGATTTTGTTTGAGACGATCAAAAAGAAAAAATTATTGGTAAAGGTAATGTAGGTAACAATTCTTCCGATATTAAAAATGTTTTACTCGTGAATGGTTTAATACATAATATTTTGAATATATGTCAATTTTATAGAGAAAAATATAGTTTAATGTTTGAAAAAAATAAATGCACTGATTTTGATAAACTATTACAAGAAAAAAATTTTGTAGGAATTAGGTTTAAAAGTATTTATATGGTTAAATTGACAATTTTAAATAATTAAAGAAAAATTGTTGATATTTATAAATAATGATATTTTTGTATGGTATAAAAAATTAGAACGTGTAAATTTTAAGCAATTAGAAATGTTGTCCAAAAAAATTTCATTATTGCCTAGCATAAAATCGAAAAGTATAAAGTTGAAATATATCTCAATTGGAAATTGTTATCCTTAAATCTTATCATTAAAACATCAATAAAAAAAAGAGTTGGAATATAAGCATACGTGATAATATGAGTACTATTTGCCTAACCAAAAATCTCACAGTTGATTCAAAACATGTAGAGGTTAGAGATTATATTACAAATGGAGATGCAATTTGAAATAAGTTGAAAGCAAAAATCAATTTGTAGATATTTTTATAAAATCCTTAGATAAAGAAAGGTTTAAAAATCGTAGAAATTGGAGTATGTTTTTCATTAAAAAAAATCTTTTGGGGTTTACATAACTCAATTTCAATGTTGTCTCCCTATTTTTTTGTAATATTTGCTTTAATATTTGCTTTACTTTTTTTTAATAAAACAAAAGGTGAGAATAAAAATAAGAAAATATCATGCACACATTAAGGGGGAGAAAATTTAATACGTTCATGAATTGAGGGGGAGTTTGAAAATGTGCACTCACTCGAAAATATGAATTCTTGATATTTTTGAATATTTAATTTTATGGTTTTGTTGTCATCAAAAAGGGAAAAATTATTGTTCTCTTGAAATTTTGATGATAACAAAATCTTTCATATTATTCTAATATTTTTACTAAGTGTGCAAATCAAATATTATTTGTAAATTTTTATAAAAGTGGGTTATTAAAATTGTCATAGAAGATGCCATAGAAATAAAATATTTTTAGAATATAGAGACTGGTGCTGAGATAGAATGTATCTTTCCTTATTTATTAAAAACGCAGTCAGCAATGTGAATATAGATTGAATACTATATTTATTTTAAAAATATATTTTGATATTTTTACCAAACCATGATTAAGGGGATATCATATGGAAAAGTAAAGTTTAAAAGAACCAAATGAGGAAAGTCTCCGAGAAGAATTTTTTTTAGGGAGAAAAAGTTCAAAGATAAATGTCTTTATCTGAAAATTTTGAAAATTTTCCAAAAAATGTGAATATGATTATTTGCACAAATTTAACTAACTATATCTTTACATATGGTTAAGTTTGTTCAAATTCAGAAATTGTATTTCAAAAAAGATATATGGGGCTACAAAGTTAAATATTTAGCACTAAATGTATTAAGAAAAGTTTGAAAAAATGATGGGTAAGGTTGGTTGGTTATTTTGAAAGTTTTTGAATTTTTTAGTAATGTTTTTCAATCAATATAATTAGGAAGGTTGTTGTTGTTTTGATACTGATTTTGTACTGTTGTTAGAAGATTTGAATGCTAAAAATTTGAGTTAAATAAGGGGCACTAAAAGAAGAAAAGAATGAAGAAGATTTGAAGTGTGATTTTCCATATATTGAAGTGAAGAAAATTCAGCACATAAAGAATGTCATTTTAAAAAATTCATGTTACCATATTTTTAATTTTTTGTACTATAGTTATTGTAAGTTGAGTTTTGAATGAAGTATTGTGAGGTAGATTTTGTGAGAATTGTTTGATCATTATTATTGGACGAATATATTTTTGAGCAAAGAAGATTAGAAGTAAACAGTGTTTGGTTTGTACTTTGTAATTTCGCATCATAGCAAAAAACTATCAAGTTGTTAGATCTTGACTTGCTGACTGGAAGAGTGAACGTAGACATAAGGCCGAATCACTATAAAATTAGATTTATCTCTCTATTTTTTCATTTATATTTTATCTTTATTTTTCGCTGCATATATTTAAATTGATCATATAATTATTTTATATATAAATGGAGTTAAATTGAATTTTTTTAAAACCTAATCAAGACAATCAATTCAACCTCATTTTTGGTTATCACAGGGACCAATAGACTATTTTCAACAAAATTTGAAAAATAAAAGAAATGTTTCAAATATGAAGAGAGAGCACACTTGTTCTATTATATAAGAATAAAGTAGGTATATAAAATTGCTCCACCTATAGATAAATTAAATTCATGAGTCATACTATGAAATTATGGGAGAAAATGATAGAGTATAGATTGAGACTGAAGATAAGTGTGTTTCAAAACCAATTTAGATTTATATCAGAACGATTCATCACCGAAACAATTCATTTATTATGACAGTTGATAGAGATATTTAGAGTGCAAAATAGAGACCTACATATGGTTTTCATTAATCTTAAAAAATCATATGATAGGTTTTCTATAGACGTATTGTGGTGGACGCTGATAAAAAAATAAATTTTTTTAAAATATATTAATATTATTTGGGATATGTATGAAAGAAGTGTAATCAATGTAAAAATTTGTGGGGGTTTAAATGATAGTTTCTTTATTAACATTAGTTTTCATCAAAGTTTGACATTAAACTCCTATACTATTTACATTAGTGATAGATAAAATTATAAAAAATATTCAAAATAAAATACCATGACATATGTTTTTCGCAAATAATATAGTATTAGTTGATGAAATTATGGAGCGAATTAGTACTAAATTAGAGTTATGGAGGGTTACATTGGAATCTAGTAGATTTCGATTGAATAGATCAAAAATTGAGTATACGAGATGTAAGTTTAGTGACAATATCAGACTGATGAAAAAATGATTACGTTAGAAGGAAGAGAAGTACCAAAAAATGAATGATTTAAATATGTTGGTTTCATCAATCAGAATGATGGCAATATAGATGACAATATGAGCAATAGAATTCAAGCGAGTTGGATGAAATAGAAAAAGACATTTGAAATTTTTTGCGATCGCAACGTGTCGTTACATTTAAAGGGAAATTTCTGTAGAACCGTAGTAAGACTTGCGTTATTGCATAGTACTGAATATTAAACCATTCAACAATAATAAAAGTCTAAAATAATTATAACTGAAATGAGAATATTTATATGAATGTGTGATAAAATTAGAAAAGATAGAATTAGAAACGAATAGATACGTAATAAGTTAGGAGTTAATTCAATTGTAAATAAGATGCATAAATATCGTCTGAGATGATTTGGACATATACAATGAAAGTCTAATGATACACCTGTTAAGAGAATTGAGAATTTAAATATAAGAAATTTAGTAAAATGTAAAAATAGGTTGTTGAAAACTTGAATGTAAATTATTTGTAAAGATGTAGTAGTTATAAATTTAATTGAAGAGATAATTTTAGATAGGAATGAATGGTGTGAGAGATTTCTCATAAATTAAAATAAAATGTTCTCTAAATAGGATCTCTCTAAATGGTCGGTTTAATTAAATAAAATATTAAATTTTTTAATTAAATTTAAAAATAAAAAATTATATTAAAAAAATATTTTCTAAATAAAATCTCTTTAGATGCTTAAAATAAATAACCAAAAAAAAAAAAAAGTTCACATTTTCAAAATGAATCTCCTCGTTGGAAGGAACATGCACCCCTATGGAGGGACACAAGGCTTTTATTTATGCGCCACACATGAACACAATGAAATATTTCATCAAAATTTATTGACAGATCATCCATTATTATAATGTTAAATTTTTTAATTAAAATTTATTTTAAAATTTAAAATAAAAAAAATTATGTTAATAGAGTTATTTTTTAAATAAAATTTTTATAAATAATTAAATCAGATTAATTAAAATATAATTTAAAAAATTCACAAAAAAAAAATTCAATCAAAAATCTAATAAATAAATTATGGTTGATGGAAGAGTTGTGGCATTTTCTCTCTCCAGTCCACGTCTACTTTGAATGATTAACCAGTGCGCAAACACAGTTGTCAATTGGTGAGACACAATGATGATTTTGTTGAAAATTTATCTCATGTAAGGCCACTCTATGCCCTTTTTCTTTTTCAATTTTTTCCTGTGACACATTATGCACAATTAAGCCACTCAATGAGGGGGAAAAAACACTAGAAAACCCAGTAAATGACTCTTTTGCTTTCCCCAAACCCATCAGAGGGAAGGTATCCCCTACCCTCCCATGATAAATTGGTCAATTTTTTGCTATATTTATTTTTTTATGCGTATTTAGCCTATTACAATGTGCTACATATATTTCCAAAAAAAATTAGAATTACTTTATTTATGAGTGTTATTTTACTTATTATCATCAACTCACAAGAATCCAAAAAAAAAAAAAAGGATATAAGTGAATATGATTTTTACTAACAAACCTTTCACAGCTAGATTCTCTCCAAAAAAAAAAAAAAAAATCCCTGCAATATAGCGAGAAATGTTAATCAAAATTTTGAGAAATAAAAAAAAAAATCATAAAGAAGAAGAAAAATAGTGATGCAATTCGAAACAGTATGAATCTGATTCAAACAAGTGGCAAAATAATGGTATTCTTGCTCTTGTCGAAAAGTAAGATATAAACACATTTACTATATAATTTAAGGTAAAAAATAATAATAAAAAAAAAGCTATAATACAACCTTGTCCGTCATAAGATGGTAACAAAAAGATTAAGAAATACTAGAGTCACAAATATCAGTCTTTATATATTTCTAATAAACTATAAAAACTATTTTTTTCCATGAGGAAAAAAAGTTAATTTAAAGTATAAATTTTTTTTGTATAAGATATATATTTAATTATAATCTACTAGTTAAATTTTGGACCGAGATGATCACAGGAAAGCTAAAGAGTTGTATGTGACACTATGTTAATTATGTCTATAATATAATTTTTGTATCTCGTAATGATATTTATAAAATAGTTTTTACTGGTAAAAAAAATATAAAAATTATCACAAAATCTCTAGAATAAATATTGAAAAAAGGAAATTAACTATTTATGTAGAAGTCATGTGGCATATTATTTTTTTTCCCCCCATATCTGATACTCTTATATTTATGCTCAGATATTAAAATATTCATTAAAAATATTACTTTCTTTTTTATACAATTCGGCCGCACCAAGATGGGCATCGGCCAGACTGGTATCATGGTGGGCGGTAAAGTGGCAAAGATGGTAATAATGAGAAGAATGGGGGGCGAGTTAGAATGAAAACATCGTAGTTCCCTCCGCGGATCAAGAAGAGGGGCTTCGTTTGGGTCACAAGTGGCTCTCGCTGAGCCCTCCTTCCGCTTCAGTCCCTGACAAAGATTCCTCTACTCACTCAAATCACGCCCCCCTCTCTCTCTCTCTCGAGCTGGTATGGGACCTTACCTGAACCGACGAAACCCAGAACCCCACGCCTTCCCCTCCTTCCACTTTTGCCCTTCTTTCTACCCACAAGTTACTCCAATGCCATTTTGATGTCATCGACCAACCCTTTGTCGTTTGCCTCAAAATTGATAGTGAATTGTCCAAATTGACCTCATCTTCCATCAACCTATTTTATTTTTTTTCCCAAAAATAATTAAACTACACGATTTAAATAGCATGATTTTGGACATATTACCATAATAAATTACTTATTAATTTTTTTTAATATAAGGAGACGTAATTAAACAGAATTAAACTGAGGAGAAAAAAATAAAAGTAAGGAGACTCTATCACTTAAATTATCCCCGACGAATATAAATTATTTACTAACCTAATGGTTAGTACCAAGTCTCTGAGGGTTGAACATAGACTTTTCCTGGATCACATATTTTTATAATAATCTTATATGAAATTAATCTCTCAATTTATCATAATTAATATGGTGAACTTTTAACAAGTTGATGCTTACGTCAAATGGTTAGCATTTATCTCCATTTTGACCCACCTTGATAAAGATGTGAAAGCTCAAGGCTTAAGATGAGAAGGAAACCAAATTGCCTTCATCCAATCATGTTGTCAGTCTTTGAAGAAAAGATAATGCACTTACCTGCAAATTAATAAAAAACCCATTTGCATTTTATAAAGATAAACACAAAGATCATCGAGGTCATATCACTAAATATAAATATCCAAATTACAATTCCTTTACTCTTTCAAAAAAATAAAAGATAAATTAATCAAGCAAATTCCTCTTAAAATTCTCTTCTCATTTATTTATTTATTTTTTTTGTCTTGAATTTGATCGATTTTTTAATATCTAAAATTTTATTTTGATTAATTTAGATTAAACAGTTGTCAAATCCCCATTTAGAAGGGACTCTCCAATATCATTTTTGTTATTCTCAAGACTCATATTCAAATATTTAATATGAATTTTTATTATCTTTTTCACTGAATCAACGGATAGAAAAATAAATAAATAAATAAATAGTCCCGGGGTCATTTAGGTATGATCGGATTATGAAGGGGAAGAATCCCTAATAAATAAATAATATTCCCCTCACCAGACAGGGGTAAAAAGGTAAATTCATAAAAGGCTCCATTGTTTGAACTGTAGCGTCTTTCTACTTGCCCTGCAATCCCTCCGGGTCAAGTTCACATAAAAACCACCCCCCACTAAATCCCCTGCCTCCCCCTCTCCTCTCTCTTCTCTCTCTCTTCTCACAAATGGGCATCCGTTTCACAGCCTTTCTATCTCTCCTTCTGATGATCTCTCTTTCTTCTCTTTCTTTCACCTCTGCTTCAGTTCATGAGCTTCTCAAAAGCAGAGGATTGCCAGCAGGGTTGATCCCAAGGGATGTTAAGTCATACACTTTGGATGAAAATGATATTCTCGAGGTGTTCTTGAATGGTCCCTGTTTGACCAAGTATGATACACCGGTGAAATTTGACAGTGTTGTGAGAGCAAATTTAAGCTATGGAGGGCTTATAGGAGTTGTGGGTCTGTCTCAAGAAGAGCTCTTTCTTTGGCTTCCTGTGATTGACATAATTGTTGATGATCCAAAGTCCGGGGTCATCTTGTTTGACATTGGTCTTGCTCATAAGCAGCTTTCTCTGTCTCTCTTTGAAGAGCCTCCTGAATGCAATCCCCCTCCAGGTTAGAGAGAGAGAATCATTGCAAAAAAAAAAAAAAAGCATTCCTTGATTTTCCATTTAAATAATCAAAATTTTTAATTAAATTATTATGCCGTCGATAGATTCAATTTTATGATTTTATGCAATCTTGGTTATAATTGGGGTTTATGAAACTTCGACTGGAATATGTCTGTCCTCCGTCTTTTGGCCCCCAATTCAATAAAAACTGATGGATTTTGGTTGTCAGCAGTTCTAATTATATGATTTTCTTCACTTTCCAATGATCATCTTGCATTAATTTTAGTTCCTCCCATGTTAATTTCCTCGGTTTCCATCAAATTCAATTTCTTTTTCCATTTTTGATGTCAATAGTTTCAATTATTAGATTTTCTGCATCTTAGTCATAATGGGTCAGCATCAATTTCGGTTTTTGCTTTGTGAATATATATAAATATTTGTTTTTTCTTTAAGAAACAGAGCTTTATTTTCATCGAAATTGATTCGTTTTACGATTTATGATATCGAAACTTTCACTTATTTGATTCTTTGGACTCTTATAAATAATGGGTTTGCAATAGTTTTGGTTTTAGAGTATGTTAATTGGCAAAGGTTTGTCTTTTCTTGGGAGGGTCTGGGTTAAAAAAAAAAAAAATTCAGAAACCTATAGTCTGAGTCTTATGCTGGAAATATGTGGATTTAGAATTTGACGTTAACTCTGGGATTTGCTCTGCATTTTGCAGGTGGTCTGACAAGGAATGTGAGGATAGATAAAGGCTATGAAGGACAAAGTGACAGCCCATCTCGTCTTTTCGCCATACAAAAAAAGTGAAAATTAGTAGATAACAATAATAATGCTAATGAACATGTTTTTCTAATCTAAGAGTTTTGTAGCCCTTGTTAGTATTTAGAGAGAGAGAGAGAGAGAGAGAGAGAAATGATGATGATGGTGGTAATGGTGGATAGAGTCAGTTGTAAAGATTTGGAAATATGGGGGAGAATCTAATTTCCTAATTAGATTAGAGGTTCTAATCTTGAGACTTTTGCTTATTCCTTTCTGTTTTTATCTCTTAGTTCAGAAAAGCACCAAAGCAAAGGATCAATTCTCATCATCTCCATCATAAATCTTGTTCTTTTTTATAACGAAAATATTACAATTAAAAGCTTTTATGCTTAGGGAAAATAAAATAGAAAAAGGGTTAGTAATGTGATCTTTTAGGCCATGTTTGGATTACTTGCTAGTGTAAACATTTTAGAGTCTACAAAAAATGCACTGTTATGCTTAGATTTAACAATTAAATTTGAATTATATCTAATAGCGGAGTAAGATTATGTGGGTTAAATTTAACTGAAATTAAAATTAAAATAATTTTTTAATATAAATACGATTAATATAATGAAGAGAAATTTAATTTTTATTTGTAATTTTTTTTAAACTTTTATAAAATCGTATATTTTGATTAAAATAATACTTATAAAATAAAATATTATAAAGGCATTTTGAGCCAAGTTGAGCTGCTGAAAAAGCCAATTCCAGCTCGTAAAATGAGCCATGTCATGCTTATTATTTGAGTGACCCATGCTGCCAAAATATTCAATTGATTAACTCAGAATTATTTTTTTTTTTTTGAAAAAAAAAGAAAGAATTTGCTAGATAAAGTTTTTTTTCTTCTCTCTTTCCGGTTGAAAAATGACCATTTTACATTTAATGCTATTCTTTTTTCGGGGGTTTTATGCAATTTTTTTTTCTCAAATGCAAATAGATATTCATAATTGTCCTCCCAATCTTTTAAAATTAGCTATAATAGTCCTTGCTTTTTTTCTGTTTTCTTTTGAAAAATGAATTGAATATTTTCCACTTGGTTTTATTTTATTTTGTGGTTTTATGAATTTTTCTCAAATGAAATAAGAAATTCATAATGGTCCTTATTTGGTCGGACAAAAAATTCACATACAATTATAAATCACATATACTTACAAAAAATTCACATATAATTTCCCTTTCTAATTATTTGTTCCACCTTTTTAACAAAACACAAGGGGGAAAAAAAGAATTTGGGAAGGAAATCAAAAGGTTATTTTTTTTTTCTTTGTCAATCGTACTTACAAATTCAATTTTTTTTTTTTTTTATATATATTGGAATTTGAATCTTAAATTATTGATTGAGAAAAGAGATTGTGATTACTAAACTGTTAAATCTTTTTTTCTTGCATTTCACAAAGAGAGGGCAGTATAAAGAGAGGAATGACGGATCAAAGGGTGTATATGTGATCTAAGGAGGATCACCAAAATCAGATTAATGAGAGGAATGACGAATTTTGTAACAAACTCCGTCAATCTGCAACTTTGGCGTATTGGAATTGGAAAATGGCTTGGCCTTGGCTGGGCCTACTGATTACATGCCAACTGTTGTAAGGTGAAGCTAGCCGAGAAATCAAAGGGTTTTAGCCAGTGACATATGCCCGTGAAGAGTGGGAGGCGCAGCACCTTTTCAGATTCTTCGGTGCCTCACTCGGCTCGGCAAATTCTCTTGATCTTCGTTTTAAGGACGCGTTTGGTTGGCCACAGTTTGACTACAAACACTAGATCTACTCAATTAGGAAGTGATGCAACCCGTCTGGTAATGCGGACGGGCCGAGCTGACCCTCAGCTGTGGCCCGTTTTGCTCGTGTCAGGGTAGGTTTAGGTACCTACTAACTAGTACAAAATTTAGTACTTCCTATTGGTTCTTCTCTTCGCAATAACCCAAGAACCTCTCTCTCTCTCTCTCGGCATGCAACGCAAACTTTGAGAACAATAGTACCATGTTTTTACCTGCACCGACAGAAACAGTATTTGTATGTTGGGAGTTCCCCAACTTTGGTTCTATAGCTACGCCTAAGCTTCCAAAGCAACTCGTACATTTTGGAATACTGGCGAACCTACGAATCGTACGTATTTTAATTTTTTTTTCTTATGATTAAAAATTGTATCCCACGTTATTTGACCTTATATCACAAGTTGATACATTATGACTATCACAATCTAATGGCCATTATTTTATAAATAATACTAGGGAATAGGAGAAAATTTTTATGTATCGTATATACGTAGAAATAATATATCTTGAGAGTGGAAAGCGAGGGCACCCTTGGAATTTGAGAAGATTCGAACATGCTTTTGCCGGCATAAAATGGTCTGCAAGACTGAGTTCCTTAAAATGTGAATTCACTTTAAGTACCATTTGGATGTTCATTAACTTTTTCTTTAGTGCTAACAAAGCATATTTATTAGCGTAATGGTCGGATCACTTATTTACCCAAAGCCAAAATTTCTTCCTTCATTGATTATACATTGCTTAAAAAGTATCTCCTCAACTTCACCAACGAACAATGAGATGCATTAAAGGGAATTTGAGTGGGGCTTATAGGATGATGCCTGCTCACGAGCCCCATCTTTTGGAGATATTTGTCCAAGTTGGGGAATCGGGGGGGGGGGGGGGGCGATGGGTTGGTCTTTTCTTTTTGTCTTTTCATGGTTATTGGCTTGTGAAATGTCATATGTTCTCTCATGTCATCGTTGTACCGCGAAAAATTTATGGTCAGGTTGAATTAGGTTGGAACTTGGAAATCAGAATTGCAGATATGGTGACTAATGACTAACCATTTTAGGCACACAATACTAAGATAACAAAAGGGGGTTGTCATTGTCTTCAGGCTTTGTGTGTTTGTTTTTGGGCTCTGCCGACCAAGTTTTTATCAGTAGGTTTGTATTTTAGGGATTGTCATGTTGTTTTTGGTGCTTATATACTAAGTATATTATTTGCGTATTAATTATCCCCCCCCAAAAAAGGGTCTCACAGCTCATCCAAACTAAGATGAATCAAACCCATATTTCCCATTTTTTTCTTTTTTACAAGCCAACAAAATTTTGTTCTTTTGTAGATATGCCAGCTTGTATATATGTATGTATATATGTATGTATAAAACCTGCATTGATGTTTGTAACTTTACCTACGTGTTAATCGGATGCTGTATTAAAGTGAGGCGACTCAACTAATTTCAAGAGCTTCTGAAATTAAATTCGGATAGAATTAAGGTTGGACTGAATTACCATTGGACAAAAGTAAGACAATGAATTTACATGCAATTTTCTCTGTGCCTTTTTGGTTAATGACATATGGAATTCAGCTTTTTTTTTTTTTTTTTAAAAAAAAAGGGTATACAATGAAGGATTTTAGGCATTACCTTTATCTTTTTAAACTGGTCAAGGGAACTTATCTTACGACAAGAAAAATAAATTTATAGAAATTTTCTTTCTAACCTTGTTAAATTGTTAATTCGGTTATTTAAGATCTCGTTTTTAAAAAAAAAAAAAATAATAATAATACTTGAAGGATCCATGCCAGCCGTATGGGCTTATAGGTACCCTACAACGCCAACAAAGTACATAACCCAAGGACAAAAAAGACTTGTTAAAACTGCATGGGCCCTGAAGCAGCCGGCCCAAGACATAGTACCCTTGGGCCTATATAAGTTATAAAAGGAGATAATCAAGTGTTGGACCTATATCACTTGCATCATGAATTTCTTTTTTTGTTATACAGATATTTAAATTTAAAAATTTTAAATTAAAAAAATGAGATTATGATTACTAGACTATCTTCTTAAAATCACCCGACACCATGATGCAAATGAATAAGAGAAAACCCACGTTACCCCTGCTCGGGATGGGATGAAAAGGAGGTTTGGGCTTCATTTTTCTTTTTTCTTCTTTCTTTTTTTTTTTTAAATTCTTATTTTCTTTTACGTGTACAGAAGAAATTTGAGTAGAGAGAATAAAAATTAAATTTGTGTAATATACAAAATAAATTTCAAGTACAAATTTTTATTTTGTCACACTTTTTTTTGGGTGAGATATGTGTAATGATCCTTTGACATCTTGTAATATTTTGAACGCCGATCAAGTGATTTATAATCAAATCACAAGGATGGAGTGGAAGTTTTTCATATAATTTTATTTATTTATTTATTTTTTAAATTTACATATTATAATGTAAAGAAGAATTTTTCTCCGCATTTACAAGTCTTATTAAATATCAAATTATTTTTCTAACTTCATGAAATAGAGATTTTTTTGAGAGTATAAATAAAATAAAAGTTTTTAAGTAAAATAAAATAAAAGGAATAAAATCATTATATTTATATTATACATATATATTTTTTGAGTCTGATATACTTAGGTGACGTTTGGTTAATGGGTATGAGAATCAGCAATGAAGTTGAAACTCATACAAATTATTTGGGTTAAAAGAATGAGAATCAAGGTATAGATATAAAAGTTTCAATCTATTGGTTTTGTGAAATTCAAGTAAAATAATGTATTTTGATTGGAACCCATAGATAAAATCTAAGAAAAAATATTTTCTACTTTTTGTCATTTCATAAAATATTAATTTTAAAATATTAATTTAAAATATAAAATAAAATATTATTTTTAAAAATATTTTAATTTTAGTTTTAATTTTTTAAAAAATAAAATTAAAGAAAATAAAATAGATAATAATTATAGTTTTTATTTTATAAAATAAAATAAAATTTTAAAAATATTAATTTTAAAATATTTTTATTAAGTGCAAAATTAATAATTATATAATTTTTATTCTAAAAAATATATAAATTAAATATAAATATTCATAATTAAATTCATTCGGGAATTTGAAATTTTTGAATCCGATTCTGATTTTGATTTTCGAATACAAATCAACCGTCCAAAGTCGAGGGAGGTGGAAAACGGAAGGACATGTCGTATCTCGGCATAAACTTATGTGGTAAGGAAAGTCAGCCAAGTGGGTTGCGTTTCCATATACGTGGCGGAGCCCAGACTCGTTCATACCGTCTATGCTCGCTCCACGTCATCACAGAATGCGATGCCCTTTTCCATTATCTTCATCTCTTATTATTATCCTTCTTTCCATAATTTTTTTTAAATGAATATTATTTAATAATTATTATTTTTTATAAATCAAATAATATTAGTTAAATAATAATAATTTAATAATTATAGGGATTCCTCGCTCTTTTTCCTCTCTCTAAATGAAAATCTTACATTTTAGTTTTTATTATTTTCATTTTAAATCAATTAAATTATTCTCTGTTTATAACTCAACAGAAAAAAAATATTTGTAATGAAAATTCAAAATGACGAATGATGAGATGGAAGCTTCTCATTGGCCGACAAAACACTACAACATCGTAAAAGTACTAACGGTGATTCGATTACGGGGCAACGAAACGAAACTTCAATTGAAGATTAAATTTGGATATCAATCGATTACCCCCTTCTGTTCTGACCCAAAGGCCATCTCTCCTCTCCTCCCCTTCTTCCCATCTTTCCATAAATTCAAAACTCTCTCTCTCTCTCTCTTCGCTCTTCCTCACTCACTCTTCATTCACTTTCGCATTCCAATTTCTCTGGATAGAGAAAGATGGGCGGAGGAGTGATGAGAGCGGCGGCGAAGTCAGCCGGAGTCGGCGTCGTGCACAGCGCGATGAGGAGTATGCCGTCGGTACCGAAGGCCGAGCACTCCGTCTCCGCCGCGTCTCGTAGCGTTTCGCGTTCGATCTCTGCCGTTGCTGCCACCGCCGACGGCAAGCCTGGCGTGGTTCTTTCCGTTAATACTGCTTCTTCGGCGACGTTGCAGAAACCGTCGTGGGAGGTTGATGATTGGGACTTCGTTAACGGCGAAGAAGATCGTATGGTTCTGAAGACTGCTGAATCGATGCCGAGACTAGTGTTTGGTGGAGTTCCTAGTCTTGATGAAGCCAAAGAAGCCACTTTTGAACTCAAAGAAGCTCTTGAGAAGTATAATTTCTCTTCAATCTCTCTCTCTCTCTATTAATTTCGTTTTTGATTATGTGTTTGTTCTGTTGATTAATATTTGATTCGATAATTCAATTCCGGTGATAATATTTCCAATTCGTAGTTTTAGGTTTTTTAAAGAAACAAAAGAAAAGGTATTGGAAGGACTAAAATTGAACAGAAAAAGCGAACCCATCATTCTGTATTCGATTTGTCTGTTTTATTCATACTTGATTATGCATTTAATTGTTGATTAATATGTGATTAGATGGTTCATTTTTGGGGGGTGGTTGTTATTGTATTGCTTTCATTTTTTATTTTTTTTTATTTTTTTGGTTGGAGGGTGGGAGGGGTTCCCAGACAAAATCTTGTAGACTGGGGAGTGATCAACGTTGTTAATTTGTTGCTATGGAGTTTTATTGAGCAAAATTCTACCTTGTAGGAATACTGGTAGAAATGATGGTCTTTAGGCACAACATGGTACAAAATGTGCCTACCCTCCTAGAAATTATGGTTCTTTGATGACATCATACGAACTCTGTATTGTGTTCTCTGCTTGTGTTTTTGCTTTCGTATGCAAAAATATAAAAGGGAAAAAATTTTATGTATTCTTTAGTGTAAGATCATATATTTAAGGGTAGTTTGGTTGGGGTGAAAAGTGGAAGGAAAAGGGGAGGAGAAGTAAAAGTGGAGGGAAATGAGAGATTTTACTTGTTTGGTAAGAAGGTAAAAGTGGAGGAGAAGTAAAAGTGAGATGGAATCCTATTTTTTTCTCTTAATAAATTATTTTCATCCTAAAGTTTACGGAAATGGAAGAAAATACAATTTTTAGACGATTTTATCCTTATTTCTTTTTAATATTTATGAAATTATCCATTACTTTTTACTATTATAATTTTATTTAATATGAAGTAATAAAATTTAATTTTTTTCATCAATTTTATTGGATAAATTATTTTTTTTTAATTTTACCTTTTTGTTTATTCTTTTTACTTTTTTACATTAATATTCTAATTTTATTTAATATAAAATAACAATAAAAATAATTTATAAAAAATAAGAAAAAATATATTAAATAACTATTTTTTTGGAAACATTTTTAGAAAAATATGTTAATTAAAAAATAAAAAAATCATATAGTAATAAATATTAAAAATATTATTTTACAAGGGTAGAATAGTAAATTAGGTATTATTTCCTTCCATTTTTCACTCCAACCAAACACAAAAAAGTACCATCAATTTCTTTTCCTTCCATCCCTACCAAATAACAAAAATGAAGGAAATGCATTTATTTCTATCAGGTGAAGTAAATCTCTCCCTCCCCCTCTGCGAACCAAACTTACCCTAAGTCTCATTTTTGAATGCTATTGCAGTATTGGCCATGGCCTGTATTACACCCCCTGCAACTGGTCCTATTGGTCACAGTAGTGGCCAAGGAGACGGAATGTCGGAAATATCAACTAGAAAAGTGCTCACCTCAAATTTTCCATGTGTTTGGAGTAGAACATTTAAAATATGGAAATGACAAAGTTCAGAAAGATTTATAAATGAATTTCCTATTTTTGTTTCCTTCCTTTTACTTTCCAATTTTTACATATCATATTGTTGGAGCCTTTAATTAGTGCCATTAGCAAATAATGGTTAGTTAAGCAATTTGCTTCTTCTGCCTCAACCATAATTTTGTTTTTATTCATTAATGGATTCATGAATTTATCCACCAGGAAGGTTCTTACCTCTTTATGAGATTGTTAAGCATCAGCAATTCATTTTTTTTTTTTTTTTTCTAATAAGGTTGAATATTTGGACAATTCATAAATGGTAGTATTTCAGTCCGTGAAATACATTTGATATAAATGCATGGTATGAAGGGTTTGGACACCCTTTTGATTGTACATTTGATCCATTATGCATAATTTGTAATTTGTTGGTCACTCAAATTGTGGTCTTGCATGTTCAACAGCGAATGTAGATATTGTTTTGTATACTGATTGTTATTAGTAGGTTGTATTGGGGAATTATTTTGTGAGTGAGAATAAGTTGCTAGTTCTTTTCTATTCAATTTTCTATCAGGGTGTATCTCTCATCACCTCGGTCTACTGTGTCCGCTGATTCTTCTCTGGCTGATAAGAACTCGGAAAATGTGGAGACTACTAAGGCTTGTGTTACCAGTGAAGCTTCCATTGTCTTCCCAGGCTCCAAAAGTGCTATTCAGGCATTTAAGTTTCTTAAAGAAAATACCGATGCTCAGGTCTTTATTCACTCTCTCATCTTTGTTTCATCTTGAAACTGTTGTTTATTCTGATGAACGAAATGTTGAATTTCGTATCCCTTAACTCTTCTATACTCTCTGTAATGTTTTTGGTATGATGATTATATACCAGTATCAGAAAATTTGAGATCACATGCTTAAACTCTTTGGGCATTTTGAGTCATGACTTATTTGGTGATACTAGTGATGCCTCCCTCACTGGTCTGATGTTGTTTCTTTATGCAGCATGTTGTTGCTTCAATCGCCTCTGACCCAAATGTCTGGAATGCCGTAATGCAAAATGGGGCACTTCAGGAATACCTCGAGTCCCGGAAAATAGGTGAGTAGTGTTCTCTTCCCTTTTCTCTATATTTTCACTTTTCCTTCCTATCACTTTGGGATTCTGTTGTAGGTGCTTCTTGCCTCACAGCACAACCATATGTGACCGAAACTGTTGCTGAAGGGGTATTGAAAGTGCAGGAATCTGCAAAGACTTTTGAATATTCATCTCATGAAGATGAACCTAACAAGTCTAGGAGGGGCAGGTTCATTTGTTTTCTCATGAATGTCAAGCGTTCTGTTGTTGAGATGGTCAGCAACTTACCTGATTTTCTCCAGAATCTGTTTGAAGGCCCTGCAAGTGAAAAAGTTGGGGCAGATGATGAGGATCAAAGTGGCCAAGGCAAATTTTTTATCAAGGCTCTGGAAGCCACATCTCTATTTGGACTCGTAGTATTGGTTATCATGGTGGTTGTGTTGAAACGAGGCTGAAGTCTAGGAAGCTTGTGAATTTGCCGAATTTGCTTTAGCATGTTGTTCTCTCTTATTTGGTAGAAACTTTTGTGTAGTTTGATTAATAAAGACTTAAAAGCGAGCTGTTCTTCCTATAATGGTTGTGACATCAGTACATAATTTTTGGTGTATGGAAGTCTGAACATATTGACTCCTGGTTTTATTACATTAGCTTCGGTTGGAACATCGCACTCTTCTAATTTATTTATTTATTTATTTATTTTTGCGACTCTATTTTCTTAATTTTCCCGGTGGTAAGGGTAGAAGTTATCATATATAAATGCAGTAAATCATTGGTTTGCTAAGAGATTTTGTGTGAGTAAAAGTTTTTGGTTTCATTGTTTCTTTTACTTTTTTTTTCAAGTGATTACACGGGGAATAATTTTTTTCTTATAAACTCATGTTTTCCCCTATAAATTCTGTAATTTTGGTACTCAGAATTTAATCTCATAATGTTTGAATACCACTTTAAAAGTTTTTATCAGCTTAGCTGAGAGTGGTGGAAAGAGAGTTTCTTCTTCAATCAAGCCGTCTGCAAAGCATGTTGACTGATACCTAGTTATTTCTGAGCTATAGGGAGTAACCAAGTGAGATTTTTCGCCCTCTGAAGTTCCAAGGTGCTCAGTTAGAGTTACTCCAGCTTTAACCTCAACCTCTAGCCCTCTAATCTTGAGTTAACTTCCCTCCACGGAATATGGGTTGAACCAAAGTGAGATCCAGGCTTCAAAGTACTATTGCCAGCACCGGCATAAGAAGGTATCTCCCACCATCCGGCCTTCACAACAAAGGAAACACAGGACGGGATACAAAAATAACAAACCGGCACTATGCTTGCCAAGTCGAGAAAATTTGCTTCCATACCTTGCTATTCATTTTTATTTGACCCCATGCTTAATTGTTATCAAGTTTGCAACAGCTGACAGCCTGTGATATATAATGTTACATACTTTATGATTTCTAATCAACATAGCATAGCAGCACAACAAAATTGAACAAGCCCTTCTGCTTTTGATAAAGTGGCTAAAGGGCAGGGGTGAACAAATCGATGTCCACATGCAGCCCGGAAAGGGATTGGATAGATAACTTCAATTTGGACCCTCATTATCTTCCCGTCCAGGAATCAGCCTTGAGATTCATTCTCATTTACTCTTATTATACTCCGCTGCTAATGTACATAATGTCTTCCTTCAAGACGTGCATCTTCCCATTGCTTTGAGTCTGTCGTGACTACTCAGACTGCCCTCGCTGAAAATATCAGAAAGTCCTTTTAGTGTTAGACAAATTAATAAATGGTAGGGATGTTTTTCCTCTCCTTCACCATAGCATTTGGGAGCAGGGAGATCATGGAATCCGGATTTACAGTGACTACATAGTAAAACTGCAACATTTATTTTTCCCGAGACCTAATACGTACCTTTCTCAAAACAAATGCCAAATACAAATAGGCTACTTCCCGTTCATCCTCAGAAAGCGAGCCTGCAAATTAGCAAAAAAATTAGTTGTGTATTCGCCGAATCACTGACATTAAGGAAACAGTTCACCTAAGTTTACATGTAAACTGGAAAGTTATCCCAAACACTCTGATGGCACTAAGCTTGTACACAAAGCAAAGCCAAGAATATGAAAGCAAACTGCATAAAAGAATATAAAACATACGACCAAGGCACCAAGCCTTGGCATCAACTCAGCATGTTCACCCCTCTTCATGTACTCCTCCACAAAAGCACGCGAGTTCTTCTTAGAGACCAACTCCAAGTCATACTGCAAATTAAGAGATACCTTGACCAAATGAGTATAAGGTAAACAATATGTTCACATTCAAAGGTAGAGAGCGACAGTGTGTTACATTCTATAGTGTTTGCACCAAAAGGAACTGACATTTGAATAACAGTCGATTAAGCAGTTACTACTTCCTCACAACTTTTCTACAGTCCAGATTGCATAAACACCACTTCTTTCTTTTTCCAAGTCAAAGCTTCCCCTCACCCTCCATCCCAACCCCCAAAATAAGAAAAAAAGAAGACAAGAAATATCACAAATAAACAACGCACTACCAATATGCTTCTACTAGCCTATATGTTGCACCGGCACTTTCATAAGGAAGCTGTACTCATGGTGACACTTCATCGAAAAGAGCACTCTTTAAGACTTATATCAACACATCTGTAGCTCACATTCTGTTCAACAAATATTTTCAACTAAGAACTTCCCCAACACCCTAAGAAGACCCGTTCCATTCACATACAAGATGGACAAATTGATCTACGAATTAAGTTTAATCACATAAGTAAAAAATAAGATAATAGGTGGAGTTAGAACAAAACCAAAAAGATCTCCATTTTTTAAAATAATATGAAGACTTGAGTCAGTTTTCGGCTAATTGAAAATGTTTTGCGTAGAGGCTGATATTTCATGTACACACAACATTATACATTTCATTCCACATAATATGTCCTACATCTGTTCCATGTCACTTTATCAGTGCTATGTCATGGTCCAATGTCCAAGCTTTACATCTTCCGGCAACTCAACCTAAATTGGCACAAGCTTTTTCTTAATTGAACTCAAATTGGCCTCACATCCAGAACTAGTTAATAATTACAATAGGAATGCATATTTTTCTTCATTTCTGCAGGACTGTGGCAACATTACATGATTTTAAATATTAACACTTGCAAGTTGCTTATATAGACACCTCACGGTAAAAGTAGGAAGATAGCCCAACACATCATTTCGATTTTTGGGCAGCCAGAAGAGAAAATTAATGTCATATGCTAGAAGTTTATACCTCTTCCGCCAATGATTTGAAGACATGGAAGGGAACAATCCATTCAGGACAATCGACAGCATCCTGTGACAGAAAGTTAATGTTATGTCAATAGCATTAACAGAAAGGACCAAAGTAATTAATCTGACACCATATGATTTAGGAAGCATGTTACCGGATAAGACAGTGAGCATGATGAAATGGTAATTAAATTGGAGTGACAGATAAGGAAAAGCTCAATAAAAAAATAAAAAGATATAACAGCAAAATAAATTCCATTAGGGCAGTGGGAGAGAGGGAGAGTAAAAGGAGGAAAAATTAACATTGCAATTCAAGATTTTATTACCAGGTAACCAGTAACTTCATTAATGTATCCATAAATAGCACTTCAAGTTATTTTAGAGTCAAATTTTACATGAATGAGTGATAGCACTTCCAGGTAACCAGTAACTTCATTAATGTATCCATAAATAGCACTTCAAGTTATTTTAGAGTCAAATTTTACATGAATGAGTGATAGAAAAAAGAAAAATAAGGCAGCAGTACCTCTGGGTGAAACTTGTACCGGATACCGAAGGGTTGAGAAGATTTATATTCTGAACCAGATGAAAGAAATATGTTAATATTAGGGCCAAAGACAAACTGTTAAAGCCTCTTTTTGGTGTATACAAGGAAAAACTCTACCTTCTCGGAAAAT
Organism: Dillenia turbinata; assembly: GCA_037126225.1. Classification (NCBI taxonomy): domain Eukaryota; kingdom Viridiplantae; phylum Streptophyta; class Magnoliopsida; order Dilleniales; family Dilleniaceae; genus Dillenia; species Dillenia turbinata. The sequence goes on from JBAMMX010000001.1 coordinate 2,844,650, forward strand.
TCTTCATCAAACCTGATCCAACATACACCGTTACCAAAGGCCAGTCGGTCAACTGAAATTTAAGCAACAACTCCAATCAAGAATGTGAGATTTTATCTCTTTTGTCTATCTCAATGATTTTCAAAAGAAAATGAAATAGACCAATTTGAAAGTTCATGCAAAATATCATCCAGAAAGCAAGTCCAGATGGGTAAAAAAAAAATGATAACACAATTAAATGCAGTCAGTGTGATAATGATCGAGTGACTGGCCCGAACAAAAGACTCCCTTAGATATGAAGCAAAACTCTAAACCTGCCTTTGATACAGATGTCCATGTTTTAGTATCTTTCAACCACACACACGAGAAAAAAAGAAAGAAAAAAACCACGTAAAAAGAACAAATAAATCAATAAAACTCATACATCAAATAGACTAAATAAATCTAACTCCACAAATGAAAAAACTTTGTCAATCTCCAGAACCTAGCCCACCCATTCAATCTCCAAAAAACTTTTAATCTTAATGCTACAATGAGCAGAGGCAAGTAATGCAACATAAGATTTGAGAAAGGGAGACTCCTAATAATATGGCAAGCGCAGAATTGGTAAGTATCTTTTCGATCTACAGGGAGCTGAAGAATCAAATCCTTTAAATATTAATGTGGTGCAAAACTCTAATTCCTATGATTCTAGCCAGCAATACTTGTCAACTTGATCCTAGTTCATTTGGTGTAGCATCAGAACATACCCATTTTCCTTACCATGCATGCAGATTCAATCATCAGAATTTGAGACTTAAGTTTCATCAGGACACATGAAGAAACTAAGAGGACAAATGTATGAGGCAAATGGTGTATTGGAGATGCTTTTCACCTATAGACAGCAAAATGGTCAAGTCCTCGAGAGTCGAGATATTAATATGGTGCAAATCCCTGTTTACTAATACATTGACTTCACATTAGCGGCTTACCCATGAAAGCTGTACTCACTTTGCTACAGATGCAAGACATTTTGGTGACACCTAGAATTGAGAATTCTCCATCAAAGGTTAAACCAGTTAGCATGTGTATTCATGACTATATGCTATTGCCTTAGACCTAATAAATCCCTCTTTCACTAGGATAAACAACAACCCAAAAAAAAAAAAAAAAAAAAAAACACAAACATCTGGATGTACAGAAGGAAGGACACAGAAAAGTGACACTGGACAGCCACTTAAAGGACCTAAATAAGCCAGCTAATTTTAGAGAAGAGACACATATACAGAAAGCAAGATCTAATGTTGAACAGAACAAGAAAATTTGCATCATCTTGACTCCTACATTAGAAAGAGAAATTTTAAAATAAATAATGAACATCCAAACCCTAATTGAGACTACTAGCTTCTACAAATTTCTCACTCTGTTGACTCCAAACAATTCAAAAGATCATGCCATGGATCAAAGCGATGAGATCCTTTTAGTTTGACAGCCAAGAATAACCCCCTTTCTGACTGCTACAGCAGATGAATAAATTTTTTGTCACTTTCTAATTAGCCCAGAAAGAGAGACCCTTATGGTTAAGGAGGATAATCACAGCTTGGGGGAGAAGAGAATCAACTGGGCTTATCGTCCACGTACTGATAATCATCTACCCAATCCAGCATCGTCCTCCAATATACTACCTACGTTCATTGCATTAGAGTCTTCCATAAATAATAAGAAAACCTAAACAAAAGAAAAATCGACATGACTCACCAATAATAAAACTCAAAATACCTGAATATGTCCTTTAACATTTAGACAACTAAGAAGCTAAAGTGAACCCACATCCCTATCCATTATAGGCATAACGAACATAAATAAGCCCAACCGTGCAAGAGTTCTGCGATGCAATAAAATCTCTAGGTTTGTAGTTGCATAGTTGATAAAATCCACATTCAAACTATAAGATCTCACAATTTATAACCTTCTAATGGGTCCTGATAACCACAACTTTATGTAATTGTAAAATCACAATCATTCAACGGTTGATTAACGTGATTCGCAATTCACACTTAACATCCTCAAGTAGAAAGAATCCCAATGGTAACTATCTTGAGTAGGTGGAAAAGAAAATATTTTTAAGGGAGAAGATAGTGTATCCTTTTCATGAGGAGACCTAAGCTAATATCATACAGCTCCCTCTTGGTTTTAGTTCTAAAGAAGAGAGTAATTGATCAATCTAAACCAGCACAATGAACAAGAGAATGATCCTTTAGACAACATGAAATACAAGCCATCAGATGCCCAATAAAATATGCAAAAAGGACTTGATAGCAACATTACACAATATATCCACATCAAAAATAGATATGGAGAATCCTAGCTCTTTTATAGAACAAGAAAGAGGACCGAACCTAGTGCATTCGTCTGTATAAAAAGAACCCGGTGTTTGCTCATATTTTTCTTCCAATGTGACCCGACATTTCCTGGCTTGTGGCGGGAGTGATTATGGAGAAAGTGTCAGCTGAAGGGGATTTTTTCCCTTCTTTTCTTATCTTTTTTTTGGGTAAGAGGAGTTTGAAAGACATTCTTAGTATTCTTTTTGTGAGCAACCCTCATAATTTCTGGATTAGTCTGCACAAAGCACAAAAAAGGAAGAAGGGGAAATACAGGGGAGTTTCTGAGGGGGTGATGTGACCCTTATCATGATTGATACTTGCTGGGAATTTCATTCATTTGGAACAATGGTGCTTTTTATGCAGATCCCTTTGCTCTCCTGGGCAGATTTTTGAGGCTAATTCTTCCTTACACATATAATCAAAATGAATTCTGCTATTTATTAGCGAGGATGCAATATGATTTGCTATGTTTTGATTAAGCAAACCATAGTTTAGAGAAGATAGTACCTTCTTGAATTTTCTTGATGATAACATTAGCATCTGGCATTGTTCCAATAAATATGCCGCCTGGACGAAGTAATGCTGATACATTCGCCAAAGCCCGCCTTGCTCGTACCTCAGTAGGCCATGAGTAGTGCATAGCAAACTGCAAATTTAAATGGGTATCTATTTAAAACCCATCTTAGTAGCATCAACTGTAAATTGGAGCATAGAACTCAATGTATCATCAATATGAGCGTTTGGAAAAGGGACAGAGATACAGACCTTGAGGGTGATAGTTGATAAAATATGCTAAGAGATCATTACATATTAAAAGAAACCAAACAAAAACAATTATCACAACATACGCCAACTGAAAGATAGTAACTCAATGCACAATGCAGTTATAGAAAATCATCTTCCCTAACAACCCAAACACCCATCTGTAATTAGGATATATCCCTAAAGGATCATATCCTTGGTCAGACGATCTGCAAGTGGAGGCATTGGGCAAAGAGGGTGTGTTAATTTTTAATAGCCGACTTCAGAGAGACATACAGTGTAGTCACTTCAGTCGTTCCGGCAACCGAAAAGTATGTATTAGGCGTTAAGTCTGTTTTGAGCTATGGTGTAATTCCATCACATGTCTCTATATTAATAAATTTTGATGTGTTTTCTCACTGTTGGAGGAAAAAAAAAAAGATAAAACAAAAGGATAGACAAACACTCATCTCTAAATAGAAAAGAAAAGCACATAAAGGAACTTCCAGGTTATGAGATAAATTCAAGAATTTTACTTTCTTATCACCACAAAGATGATGTGCATTTAATGTACTGGAGAAACTAGCAGATACGATGAAAGTTAATACTCAAATTCTCTTGAGAAACATAACAGTGATGAAGCCACACATCTATGACAATTAAATTTATAAAGAATGCCAGGCTAATTAACCAAGCATGAAAATCACTCACCTGGCAACTAATTATGTCAAATGGCACATCATCTTCTAGAACTTTATCTAACCGAACCTGGTAACCAACATCAGAGAGAAAACAAGCTTCAGTATAACATACAAAAACTAGTGTCGTACATAAATTATGATAATTGTGTTAATGACCCAGCAATTTAATCAAGCTAATCAAAAGCAAAAGATCAGCTCAAGGCAAAGGAGCTTGCCCCAGCAAATCAGTAACCATGATCTTGATAAAGCTAACATACATATATTTAAAATTTAAAATTTTAGACACACACCAGAAGTTGATGTTACCTTTTGATATAAATTAAAGGTTTTCCATGTATTTGAGAAAGCTGATAAAAAACATGTGACATAGAAAAGCTAGAACCTCAGCCATGAATCCTAGCAAAAAATCCAAAAATAAATGTTTAGAATTTCAGCTTTATTATTCTCAGCACTATATTCCTTCATTCTACCTTTTCTTCCAAGAAAAACAAATAAGTAACCCAAATATCATTGCAAGTATTCTCATTGAATTAATCCTCAACTACCTCAAATCAGAGTTCCATGGAACGCGTTAAACGAAACAGGCACATAGTTCGCTACCCCTGCCCATAGCGAACATTATACAAGGAAATAGGCTTAGTATTAGGGTCGATATTTGGGGTCATACATACATATTAGTCACATATAATAAAGAAACCTATCAAAATTCAAAACAACATAGAATTTTCATAAAGTATTAAAATTTATTATTCATATTTATAACTTCAAGTCCCAAAATTCCAAATCCACAATAATTAACAAGTAAAATTGAAATATTAAACATAACACCACAAATTCACGGTTCAAAACAAAAATCTCCAACATAATTAACTTGTCCCACTAGTAAATAAAGTTAGCCTTTCCTTGAACTTCTTAAAAAGTCAGCTGCATTTTTTTTTCAAAGGTAGGATACCAAGTATAATTTTATTCCTATATTACCTGGTTTTACACCTAAAAGAAAAGGGGATCTCTAAATTTTGAGGGTTCGGGTTGCGAAGGTATCACATTTGGGATTGTGCAATCCGGATCCTAATTCCATGGGGGCTAGAGCGAAATAGGTAATTATGCGTCAAACAATATAGCTTTTCTATATTCATCCAAAACAAATAGGTAACACATAAATTAAATTTTGAGGAAGCAACTAATTTTGCGCGTTGCATTGACACTTCTTTTTTCTTTAAAAGGAAATAGGATTCAACAATAGAAAACATTGGCTATGTAGAATAATTTCCTTAGATATCATCTTATCGAAAGATTGGCAGGGATATTAACTAAGACAAAAAGTTTTGCTAAATCCAATTCCGGTATAATTTGTGTCTTAGCGTTCATGCAATAAGACAAGTGCTTTGGCCAAGAAGTGGACTGTACCATTCTACTACTACAGGTGCAGCCAAGAGAAAAGAAGTCCAACTCAGTTTATGGCTTGTTTGTGTTTACGACTTTTTATCAAAACTTTAATAGAGCAAATGCCTTGGGGAGGGGGAAAAAAAAAGTGAGCACCTTTGAAAAAAGGTTCTTAAGCCTAAGAAACCTAAGGGATAGAAACTTTGACAGTGGTGCAATCAACACTCACTCCTTGCAAAATGGGCTACATATTTTCAAGAGGGATGAACAGACAGGGTATATAAGATTTTAAGTCCAAGCCCATTTTACAATTACCATAAATGTGTCATTTATAGCATTGGTTTTCAGTATCATGGATGGTGGCTACCTCATAACAATCTCCACATATTAGGCGAGCAGTGAATTTCTTACACCGTTGATTTTGGTCTCCATCACCACTGTAACGCGAACGACAATCTTCTATCTATCAATCAGGCTACAAACAAGAATGCTTACTCAATGAAGGCAGAAATAATCAAATAAAAAGATAATACCTGTTAATATAAAGATCAGATTATATAAGTGATGCATAAGTTTGTTTCAGTAAGCCTTCCGACGAATCATTTTCTGGGCATCTTGAAGGATATTCCAAGTGAAATATTACGACATTTGTGGTTGTATCACTCAAAAGCCCAGTACGGCTTCCCACAAGAGACTGAATGTTACATTAAAAGTGTAATGTCCATGGTTGTCAAATCAAGTATCATAGAACATGACAATTTCCTTTATTTATCAAATTGTAACATATCATATCGAAACACTTCCGTTTAGATGCATAATAACATGTACTGTAAGTTTTTGACAATTATGGTAATATATTTTGAGAAAATTACTTCCAATTAGTCTTCCCAGTAAGGTGATGTGTGCAACCATACAGAGTGAGCACGTTCATATGGAGTCGAATGCAGCTGTAATATTAAAAAGAGAAATACCAACAGCAACTCACTGAGCCATCTGCAATATCAATGCCAACATGGTATCCAATTTTTGCCTTGTCCCATTTGATTAGGTCACCGCCCTGAGATTTTAAGAAGAGAATAATAATGAAACAGTGAATAAGGAACATATGCATATCCAAATAGCATACAATACAAGGAGCCAATATACCTTTCCACAAGCAAGGTCAACTACAGCATCTCCTTGGCGGGCATATAGCTGAATTAATACACTTTTTATCCATTGAAAGAGAAAAATGCACAAGAAAATTAATACCGAATCCAAATACCATCTCATAAATTCAAACATATGCCATATTTGTAAAGCACGGAAAAACTGTAACTGTTAAACATAACATACCCAATTGTTGAGTTTCTTTAAGTGGATGATTGGGCTCGCTTCTCGTTCTTTGAGGGTTTGATTGGTTCTTGCACTGTAATGATCGCCACTTTCCGGGAAAAAATCTTTGTGTTTTCATCCTTAAAAAAATGTACATCACCTAGAAAGCAAAACCACAATTCATCAGGACTAGAAGTAAGCTTCTAAAGATTAAAGCAGATCCTAGAACAAGTAATAAATTCACAGATAAAAGCATGATTCAACCTAGATTGTACAATATACCATCTAGCTTTGGTCCAAAACGAGAATGGGGTGGACCGGGAGAAGTTGAAGCAGAATCTGAGTAACTCCTCTTCATTTCGGCAAACCCAAACTGGGTTTTCCTCTTCTACACGATAAATTTCACCTGAGGAAAGAAGCAGAGCAAAACATAAGATCCCAAGGAGGAGGGTCTTGAAAAACCAAGAGCTTGTTGCTGTCATACGTGATCGGAATGGAGTACACCCTTCTTTGTTTATCTTACTATCCGAGAGAGTGAATGTTACAAAAGTGAACCTCAAAAAAGCCATGTATATATATCAATATTCCGTGGCTTAGTGTTGGAAGGCAGTCGCTTAATCATAATCGGGTTCGAATCTTCATCGGAACATAAAAGTTAATATTGGGAGGAGAAACTGACAATAGATCGATCCGAATGACGAAATCCCGAATACAAGATGATGACCAAGCCAGATAAAAAAAAAAAGAGTGTCTTCAGCAACAGAAGACGAAAGACAAAGCAACTCTGCTCTGCTCTCTCTGATGATTTTCCTTGTCTGGTTGGGCGGGATGGGGCTTTTCTTTTCGCCGTTTGAGTGTGTTAACGCGATGTACACTTTTCCGGATATATAACTATTTTCTCGAAATTCTTACTTTTTTTCCTCAAAAAAACATTTTTTTTAAGAATAAAAATGTTTATTGTTTGATAGGTTTTTTTTTTTTTTTAGGTAAAAGTTATAATATGTAAAAATATTAATTTCATCGTAACTTTTAATTATTTTTTTTTACAATATTTTATATTTAGTATGAGATATTTTTTTCTTCCCACAAAAATTTTAAAGATATGATTAAAATAAAATAATATTTGTTGCAGATGGGTTATGACTTCACAGATACCGATTCATTCCTGACTCAAATAGTAGCCGTCGATGGGTGGATACACCTACAAATACCGTCGGAGGATACTCTAACAGGGAGACTCTAATGCTCAAGTCACCAACGGGGAGACTCTAATACTCAAGTCAGTAGAATGTGATTTTCTTTTAAAAGAGAAACAGACTGAGAATTGAGAGAACGTTATTCATTGTGTTCTGTGTGCCCAGAGTGTTAGACTTCGAGAGCATACCTGACGTCGAAGGTTTTGAAATCTATTATACCTGTGAGAATCATGTGCCGCTGAGGGATTTCTACCCTACCTTCTTTATCGAGCTGATTCGAGAATTTTGGGGGTTAATATTCCGATTTGATCATGATCCCCATTTATCGAGAAAGCTTCCATCATCGAGAGGAATGTCTTCCTTATCTGGAAGATCCAAGATTTGCCGTTATGAAATAGGAGACTGAAATTAAGGAAATTCCGACCTTCCTTTAGAATCGTTTGGAGTGTTGTGTACTGTTCAATCGCTTGAATGATAAGAGGCCTTCGAGACTTGTTCGATTAGCGGGGCGATCGGGGCCCTATCGTTCGTAGATCCGGATGACTGAGACCCCTCGGTAGATTGATCGGGACGGTTATGACCCTTCGGTAGGTTCGTGGTGGGCGTTAGGTATTGATCCGCAGGCGCCCTTCGTAGTCCTTTAGAGAATGGACTCTTTTTGGTTTGGGACTTGAGCTATGTCCTATCATTTGCCTCCAATTTATGGCTTTCTTGAAAAAGAAAAGTCATAAGTTAAGTTCTGTGAAGCGTATTTCGTACGTTATGAATGTATAGGGACGCTCGGTCCATTCTGATTCGCCATTTTTGTATGCTAGGAGTACGGATATGTCTCATCAGATATGACTTTCTTCATAGGGAACCGAAGACAATTTACTTCAGCATTTATGACTTGCGTTTATGCTGATTCGTTTCATCTTCCTTGAATTAATTGAGGTTTCTCCTTTTCTCTGTTATAAATAGCCATGATGCGCATTCACTTTCTTTCGTAGAGAATTGATACTCCTCCTTCAAGGTTGTGTAGATTGAGAATGATTCTTTCCGAGGGTCGATTCGCAAGGTGTTGTAGCGTGCAATGCTCCTTGATTGAGGTAACTTCTACTGGAATGAGGTCTCATTAAAGAAGAGGACTATTGGAATGAGATCTCATTATATTTACAGTCCACTTTGGTTAGCATAATCTGATTCCTTGTCACCGAGGGGGTGCATCTTGTACTGTCTTACATGGCCTTCTCTGGTTGGTTCTCGCCATCCAGGCACGGTGGGAGTATTTTTTGTACTGTTTTTCGGATGGGTAAGTCGAGTTCGGGTCGCTTTGGCGGGGCGAAACCCGAACTCACCTCTTCTTGTCTCTAGCGTTACATTGTTTTTTGTACTCTCCCGTGTAAGGATTATGTTCTTCCTCTTCAGGTGGATCAGCGACCTGATGAGGTGTATCTTCTTATATATTCTCCTTGGCATAATCAGTTGGACTTAGCGGCTTGTACGTGTATCTTAGTGTATATCTTCACATAAGAACGAATAAAATGATTACTTTTCACTTACTTGAGTCTTATTTTTGCTTCTCTTTGATTTCTTGCGTTGCAACACAATTTCCTTCCCACTTTAGACTTCAGGTTGAGAGACAGGGTAGTTTCAGCTTTCCAGACTGCTTGATGTTCAGTTGATTGGATTTGAGAGTCATGTCTTCCCGTTCGGGGAAAATCTCAGTGTGACTCACAGAACAGGGGTCGGTCAACTAAGGCCTTCCGATGATAAGAGTTCTTTGAAAAGATGGACCGTGTTTATCCGCTCGATGAGTTATATCCCTCATTAGCAGTGCATACGAATGACGGGCGTTGGGGGACTAAAGCCCTCCGAATAGGAAATTTTTAAGTTGTGGGCCGCGTCCACCCGTCCGGGGAGTTACATCCCCTCTTGACGACGCGTGCGATCAGTAGAGGTTGGGTGACTGAGACCCTCCGATAGGAAACTTTTAAGTTGTGGGCCGCGTCCACCCGTCAGGAGAGTTACATCCCCTCTCAATGACGCATACGATCTGTAGAGGCCGGGCGACTAAGGCCTTCTGATAGGAAACTTTTAAGTTGTGGGTTGCGTCCACCCATCCAGAGAGTTACATCCCCTCTTGACGACGCGTACGATCGGTAGATGTTGGGCGACTGAGACCCTCCGATAGGAAACTTTTAAGTTGTGGGCCGCGTCCATCCGTCCGGGGAGTTACATCCTATCTTGACGATGTGTATGATTGGTAGAGGTTGGGCGACTGAGACCCTCCGATAGGAAACTTTTAAGTTGTGGGCCACATCCATCCGTCCGGGGAGTTACATCCTTTCTTGACGACACGTACGATCGGTAGAGGCTGGGCGACTGAGGCCCTCCAATAGGAAATCTCCAGTTGTACTTAAGAAAAGCCTCCTGGCTGTTGGATAGCGTCGAGACTCATTGATAGTACATGCATAAATTTTTCGAGTTCCACGTCCTAGGTATTGCTGACCCGTTTAAGTTGTCGAGTCAGTACGTTCCCGATCGAACTACGGAACGTACTCGATATGGACCTTCCCAATTAGGGGTGAGCTTATCCCCAGGTTGCTGTTGACCAGTAGCCTCCACTTTCCGTAGCACCAACTCTCCGGTTTTAAAAGTTCGGCTTCTAACCCTTCGGTTATGATACTATGTCATTTGTTGCTGATAGGCCGTCATTCGTGTCGATGCAGATTCCCGCAATTCCGGAAGTAAGTCCAACCTTTCTCGTAGGGTGCGTTTGTTTTGCCCGGCATCATAGTGAGCTACTCGGAGAGAGTGAATGTCTATTTTCATGGGTATGATTGCTTTGCTTCCGTAAGTCAAATTGAAGGGTGTTTCTCCCGTTGCCCTTCGAGGGGTAGTACGATACGACCAAAGGATGCCATAAAGCTCTTCGACCCATTGTCCTTTGGTGTCATCCAGCGTTGTCTTCAATCCTTGCAGGATTGTTTGATTGGTTACTTCGGCCAATCAATTGGTCTGTGGGTGAGCGATCGATGAGAATCTGTGCTGGATCTCTAGTTTCTCGCAAAACTCCCAGAAATGCTGGTTGTCGAATTGTTTCTCGTTCTCCTTGATAAGAACGCGTGGTATACTGAACTGGGTAATAATATGAGTCCACATGAAGGATTGGACTTTAGCGGTCAGGATTTGGGCTAAAGGCTCGGCTTCCACCCACTTCGTAAAGTAATCAATCACCACAATCAAGAATCTTCGTTGTCCCATGGCTAGAGGAAACGGTCTGAGAATGTCTATGCCCCACTGAGCAAACGGCCAAGGGCTGGATATTGGATTAAGCCCGGTGGAGGGTAGCCAAGGAACCAATGAGAAGCGCTGGCATCTATCGCACGTTTTGACGTAGTTATCAGAATCGACCTTCATGGTTGGCCAGTAATATCCCTGTCGAAGGGCCTTATAAACTAGATTTCGGGCACCCAGATGATTTCTGCAAACTCCTTCATGAATTTCTCGAATGACATAATTTTCCTCTTCGAGAGTCAGGCATCGCAGATACGGGTGAGTGAATGACTTGAGGTAGAGGACCCCATCAATTATGGCGTAGTGTGCGGCCTTTCGCTTCAGTTTTATTGCTTCCCCCGGGGGTTCTGGCAAGAGATTGTGTCTTAGGTACTCTTTTATAGGGTCCTTCCAACTAGGCGGCTGGTCGATTGGGAGGATCTCTTTATGCTCGTCGATGCTGAGATACGACAGGATTTCAATATACACTGTTCGGCTGGAAGCGATTGAATCAGAACTAGCAAGTTTCGACATGGTATTCGCTCGTGCATTTTCAAAACAAGTGATTTGTTGAATATCTACTTTGCCTAATCGGTCCATCGTCTCGCACAACTTACTTAACTATTAAACCCCCTCGATTTGCTTCACGACCAATTGGCTATCCGTAAACACCTTAACATTTCGTGCTTCCATATTGGTGACGATCCAGAGGCCCGTTAGCAAGGTTTCATACTCGGCTTGGTTGTTGCTAGCTTGAAAATCAAAGCGGAGCGTGTACTCTGCCTTAAAGTTGTTCGGTCCTATCAATATGAGTCCGACGCCGCTTCCTAAAGAATTTGATGATCCGTCCACATGGATAGTCCATTCGGGGTCGATCCATTCTTCTTGGAGGCTAGAAAGTTGCCATTCGGACACTGTGAATAAAGTGCATTCAAGGATAAAATCTGCTAGTACTTGGCCCTTTATGGTGGGTCGTGGTCGGTATTGGATATCGAATTCGCCTAGCTCCACACTCCATTTAATGAGTCATCCTGACATATCCCTCTTCTAGAGGATTTGCTTCAGCGGTTGATCTATGAGTACCACGATAGTATGAGCCTGAAAATATGGTCGAAGACGCCTCGCTGAGACAATCAAGGCATAGGCTATCTTCTCGATCGGCCGGTAGTTAACTTCAGAATCTTTCAGTATCCTGCTGATGTAATAAACTGGCTTCTGGGTGGTAGACTCCTGTCTCACCATTACAAAACAGAGCTCTCGTTCAGAAACGGCCAAATACAGGTAAAGTTCCTCCTCGAGAATGGACCGCGAGAGCAGCGGTGGTTGCATCAGATATTCTTTCAGTCGTTCGAAGACTGCTTGACATTCGAGCGTTTATTTGAACTGTCGGGATCTCTTCAACGCGTCAAATATGAGTTTGTACTTTTCGCCAACTCTGGACATGAATCGACTTTAGGCATTGCACTTCCTTGAGTGTCTGGGGGGTGTCATGTCTAATATTGCTTATATTTTTTCAGAGTTGGTTTCTATCCCTCTATCGGTGATCATGAAGCCCAGGAACTTCCCGGAAGTGATCCCAAATGTGCATTTTTCTGGGTTTAGCCGCATATTGTACAGTTCTAAAGTCTGGGAGGTCTTTTCAAGATTTGCAATGTGAGCTTCTGTTGTAACACTCTTTACGAGCATGTCGTCAACATAAGTTTCGACATTCTTGCCTAATTGGTTTTTGAAGATCGCATTAACCAACAGTTGAAAAGTTGCTCCGACGTTCTTCAAGCCAAAAGGCATGACCCGGTAACCGTACGTACCGAACTCGATGATGAAACTAGTTTTCTCTTTGTCTTCTGGTGCCATTCTGATCTGGTTATAGCTGGAGTAGGTGTCCATAAAACTCAAAAACTGGTGTCCCGAGAAATTGTCTACAAACTTGTCAATGTTGGGGAGCGGATAACTATCCTTCGGACATGCTTTGTTGAGGTCGGTGAAATCTACACACATCCCCCACTTGCCATTAGCCTTTCTCATCAAGACTACGTTAGCCAACCATTCGGGATACTTGATTTTGCAGATAAATCCTGTTGTCAACAACTTCTGAACATTTTCCTAGATGGCGCATTGGCGTTTAAGGGCGAATACCTTCTTCTTCTATTTAACCGGTCTGAAGTCGGGATTAACAGTCAGTTTATGGGCTATGACCGACGAGTCTATGCTAGACATGTCTTCTGGAGTCCATGCGAAGACTTTTGAGTGTCGTTACAGACAGACGACTAAGGCTTCTCGTAAGGGAGGTGATAGGTTGGCTCCTATCTTGACCGTTTGACTAGAGTCGTTTGTCAGAAAGACCTCGATTGTTTCTTCGTCTAGTTTGGGCTTGGCTCTTGACTCAGTGTCCTCTCTAGGTTCCAGGGCGTTGACCGGGAAAACTTCTTGAATGCCTTGTGTCGCGAAAAAGATATAGAGGTCAGAGTCACTTCTTATGGTCGCTACCCCTAGCGGTGTTCTGAACTTCACTTTCATGTGTTTTGTGCTTAGTAGCGCTTCTAGATCGTCCAGGCTGGGTCTGCCAAGTATGGCGTTGTAGGGGGAGTAGAGCTTTACCACATGAAAGAAGATGAGAGCGGTTACGTAATTAGGGGGTCTTCCTAGGGTCACAGAAAGATAAATAATACCTTCAGGATAAGTGGATTCGTTTGAAAGCCCTTGGAGGGATCCGGTGGATGGCAAAAGTCGAGATGGATTGAAACCCATCGTGCAGAAGGCGTCCCAGGTGAGGAGATCGCAATCAGCTCCTTGATCAATAAGGACCCTTTTCACAGTGTAAGAGTCTATCTTGAGGGTGATGACTATAGGGTCATCTCGAAGAAGATTTATTCCGGCTGTAAGGTCATCATCATCAAAACCTATGATTGGCCTTCTTCTTTTGGTAGGTAGTGTGTCGAAGATGACCGTTGCAAGCATCGCTATGAGATTTCAGAGAATTACTCTGTTTCCCACAGACGACGCCAATCTATTGAAGGTGGGTTATCGCTCCACAGATACCGGCTCCTTCCTGACTCGAACAGTGACTGTCGATGGGTTAATACATCTACAAATACCGTCGGAGGGTATTCCAGTAGGGAGACTCCGATACTCAAATCAGTAGAGAGCGGTTTTTGTTTGAAAGAGAAACAGACTGAGAATTGAGGGAAGGCTGTCCCTGTATTATGTGTGCCCAGAGTGTTAGATCTCGAGAGCGTACTTGACGTCGAGAGTTTTAAGATCTCTTATAACTGTAAGAATCATGTGCTACTAAGAGACTTCTACCCTACCTTCCTTATCGAACTGATCTGAGAATTTTGGGGGTTAATATTCCAAATTGATCACGTTCTTCATTTATCGGGAAAGTTTCCATCATCGGGAGGAATGCCTTCCTTATCTGGAAGATCCAAGATTTGCCATTATGAAATATAAGATTGAAGTTAAGGAAATTCTGACTTTCTTTTAAAATCATTTGGAGTGTTGCGTACTGTTCGATCATTTGAATGATAAGGGGCCTTCGAGACTTGTTTGGTTAGATCCAGACGACTGAGACCCATCGATAGATTGATCGGGACGGCTATAGCCCTTCGGTAGGTTATCGTGGTGGACGTTAGGTATTGATCTGCAGGCGCCCTTCATAGTCCTTTAGAGAATAAACTCTTTTTTGTTTGAACTTTGGACCATATCACATCAATATAAACTAAAAATTCCGACTGTATTTCAAATGTTATTGTTTCTCTTTTTGATCTTAGGATACAATCTTTCATACAAGTTCAGATTTATTGAGATAATTTATATCAATTACTTCCATCGTACTCTCTTTCTCTCTCTCCCCAGATGATAATCTTTTCATAATATTAATATTTACTTGTAAAATTCTAATTTTACTCTTAAACAATTAATGGGAACTTTTGAAAGAAATAATTTTGGGTAAAAGAAAAAAAAGATTTAAATAACTTGTGTTTTTTTGTTGTATGTGTTTAAATAACTTTGCCCTTAAAAAAATCATAGAAATTATATAAAAAGTAATTTTTTAAAATTTTGATGTGCTAATTTCCTGATGAACTCTACCTTTTTTTTAATTATTAAATAAAAATTATTTTCCTTTAGATTGGCAAAAAATATAGAGCTGATATAAAATTCAAAAAAATATTTATTTTATTTGAATTTCATGCATCTTGAAGAATAATTTCCTAGTGGTGGGACGATTTAAAAAAAAAAATTAACCACCTCATATATGTTTAAAGATTAGTATTTTTTATAAACCATTGGTATATAATAATCATATAAACCCGATTAAATCTAATTTGGGTCGAGTTGGATGTGTCAAAACTATCTCTATGCATATTTTCTCTAAATCAACTAAGTGTTAAATAATAATAAATTAGTATAACAATGAATTAAAGTATATTCAGATAAGAAAGTTAATCATCAAAAAAAAATTAAGTTGTCAAAATATATATGATGGTTTTATTACCCTTTTGGCATTATGTTTTTAAAGGCATAAAATTCTTTTCATTTATTAAAAAAAACTCTTTCAAAACAATTTAGTTATTGCTTTTTCTTTGATGAGAAATCCACCCGGTCCATGAAGCATTGCAGGGGTTCTATAATAATAATAATCATAATCACCATCATTATCATTTTACAAAAGAGTGTGGGTGAATTTTCTTGATATTTAAAATTAGGAAGTGTAATGGTTATCTTGTCACGTATTATATCCACGTCTAAAATGATTTTTGAAAGGTTCTTATCTTACAAAATCTGAATAGAAAGGAATAATTTTGCTATTAAGAAATACTGTACTATTCAATGCAAATTTAGATAAAAATTCAGTGAAAATATAACGTAATTATTATTTTAATATATATATTTTTAATATATTTTATAAAGTCAGCTTTTTAATCAACATGAAATGTACTCCAGATCCAAGATAATTGCACTGTAAATAACATTGAATCTATCCGGTTTATCACCTTTGCTGATCAATGGGAAAAGAATCATACTTGACAAAGATTGAAGGGTCCGATTCGGTGAACTGATAATCATTTGGGTACTATATATGCTCTCAAACATATGTTCCTACAACTCCCATGTTAAAACCCTTGAAACAAAGAAACTTGAAGGAACATGTCTTCATTCAAAACAACCCCCCCTTGTCTCTTGGTACTGTTACTGTTTTCAGCTACTATTCTATGCGAAGCTGGGTGGATTCAATGGAAGACAACAGTGGAAATCCATAATGGCTTAGGTCAAGGAATTGATCTCACTGCACACTGCACATCAAAGAAACATGATCCCATCGACAGCTTTTTACATTATAATGATTTCTTTGGCTTTTCGTTCAAGCCCAGCTTCTTCCCCATAACCAGTGGAACAGTTTTCTCTTGCAGTTTTAAGTGGCAATCAGAAATTAAATATTTTGATATCTACAAGCAGGTGAGAGATGAAGAAAGGTGTCACCATTGTATTTGGAAAATAACCCAAGAAGGGCCATGTGTATTTGACCCGTCTACCGGTGAGGTTAACCCTTGCTGGCCTTGGTAATAAGTCTAAGACAGAGAGTCAAAGACATTGACTGAATCAACTGAAAGAAGAAGGGGCAAGACTTGATCCCCCTTATAAATAAAATTTGATGTTAATGTTTTCAAAATTTTCATCTTTGACACAATTAGATTCGATGAGCAAGCAGTAATGACATGGTGTTGCACCCATCATATTAGCATTTCTAATTTTTTTTTTCAAGCTTTTAAATATGTCCTATCACATGAAAAACCTATATCATCTGTAGCATACTTAGAAAATTAAGAAAATAATAGGTGCAAATAATAGAAACAAAAGATGCAAATGCTAGTTTAATGTGGGATCTCAAAGATAAATGAACATACAAAGGAAAAAAACAAAGATGAATGCCATATGTATCTAAGAGTATGGTAAACAATAAATTGATACAAATAATAATGAAAAATTATGGAATTCTCAAAATATTTCATACGACCCACATGTTACCCTGTCTACACTCGTGTAATTAGGTTATTAATTTAATTATGTATAGAATTGTCATTTTTTTAAATAGCAATCCAATTCCTAAAATACTTATATAAGAAAACATGCAAACCCAAAAAAAGAAAAGATATTCTATTTTCTTCAAAAAAAAAAAAAAAAAAAAAAAACCCCAACCCCAACAAAGTTCAATTTCTTATGTTTTTTTTTTTTTTAATTCTAAAACAAGTGCCTATTTGGCAGAGTTTTTTTTTTTTTTTTTTTTTTTTTTTTTTTCAACTTCTAGGAGAAGTTCTGGCAAACAAAAATTCTTTTCTTTAAAAGTAGTTTTATTTTTTAAATAAAGAAAAATAGGAAAAAAAAGAGTTTTAAAGGAGAAGTTCCTAAGAGAAGCTTTTTCCTTTTTTTTTTTTTCATATGCCAACTTTTCCAAAATTATATCTTTTTTATTTCATTTGTATTCTCATTTGAATTATTTAAAATTTCAAATATGTTCATATTACCTAATTTTAAGATTCTATTTGAAATTTAAAATTTTAAATATTTTAAATATATCCAAATTTGGATATTCTTTCTCCATTTTTCATTCGATTATTTTAAATAATTTTTAATTTTATTTTAAAAAATATTAATTTGAAAAAAATTCTATCAAACGTACTCTAAGCAGAAGTTTGAAGAAGGCAGAGCAAAAGTATTTATAAAAGGGGGTCAAAGAAGAAGAAGACGACAGGAGAGAAAAGCTGAGAAAACATTGTTTATGGGTGTTGATTTTGTTGGCTCCATTTTTTATCACTTTGATCGAAATATACCCGCCTGAGAGTCTTGTCCTTGGCCTTATCCTCTTGGTCGTATTTCAATACTAAAACTAATGATAATGTTATCGTGCTTCAGGTTTTGATTTGATTTTTTATTTTTTGTTTGTTTGTTTTATTTTTTATGTTAATTTTTGAAGGTTGTCATTGGCTACTTAAAATTTTTTGTGTTTTCTGGTTTATTCAACGCCAGAAATTTATAAGTACGAAGGGTTATGCATTTTTTTTTTGACCTTTTTGAATTATAGGATAAGATTCTTATCAATATTATCAATATTAACATTGATAGTCGAACTCTCATTTGCATCTTGTTACTCATTTGCCACTGTCCACTCCTTTAAAACTCGCTATTTTTATCCTATATATGGCAAATAAATAAGCATTGAACATGGTGTTTATCACAAAAACCTCTCCCAAAAACTTTATTATTTTGTATGTTCTTTTGTTAGTGACAATATAGGGATTGAAGTGGGCTTTTACTGCTTTCTTGTTCTAATCTTTATTGCAAAATTGATTCCACAGTTTAACATATCCTTATAATGTTGGGCCATTTTTTTTCTTTCAATTGCAGAGACTGTCTCTTCTTTGCTTGAGCACTCAAACAGCTACATCTCAGCATACTCATCAGATAAGATATTATTTGAGAATAAGGTCATCTTACAATATCTGTGGTTTTGATACCAATGTGGTTTGCACTTATTATAATCACTATCCAATGACTATCAATAATTCTATAAATGGGTGACCGTTGAATGATAATTCAATACTTATGAATTTCATGAATATCAACATCTGAAAAATTATAGAAAAATCTTTTGTTTTGCTAGCAAATGGTAGTCACTGGCTTGAAAGCGGACTCTGAGAATACATTGTGTTGTAAAATCCTTCCAGGTCCATGCTGCAAATGCTGGGGACAGTCGTTTGGAACAGCTTTCTGCTGAAGAAAGAAGGAGACTTGCCGATGTCAAACACACCTATTTACGGAGAAAAAGCCTTCGGAGCCTCATAGCTGAACGAGCAAGGAGTGAATACATCGTAGTTTTTACCGACGTTGGTTGGCATAGTTGGAATGGAGTTGAGTTTTCTTAATTATGGTCATGAGTTTTCGACTCCTCATGGATATAGAAAAAATCATGTTGAGAAATCTCTCCCGAAAAAAGCTCAACAGTAGATCAATCCAGATTAGTCATGGTAAAACTCCAAATACCGAACGAAAAATCAAAAAAAAAAGTCATACTTTATATATATATATATATATATATATATAGATTTACGTTAACAGTAGTATTTTTAAAGAGTATGGTATGACTAAAATAAGTTAAATCGAGTCACATTTAAAAATATTCCTACAGTAACACAAAATAATATTTACCAAAAATATAAAAATTGAAAATTTAAATTTGATATGACACAATTTTATAATTAGTTGTCACATGAGCTTGGGTCACATCAAACCTTTCTAGTGCTAAGCATTTGATTCTTTTTTTTCCAAAATGTGGGCCGCAAAGGCAAAGGTGCTTCGGACTCCGAGGGATGTGGGTGGTGTGCTGCCCCGGGAGACCCTACTTCAAGACTACCCGCGTTTGAGGCCTTTTAAATCTATTTTTTGACTAGTGGTTTTTCTTTTTTTTTTCTCTTTTTTTTTTTTTAATACAAGGATTTCAATCCGTGATCTCTTTGTTAGAGAAAGGGGTTTCTCCTTGAGGACATTTTTGACTAGTGTTATCAAAGGACAAGTTGGGATGGTGATTCACTCACCCTTAAAAAAAAAAAAGAAAAAAAATTATATTGGATATATTTATTAGAATACGAAAATTTTAAAGGGAAAAATTTATAAGTGTAATATTTTAAAATTTTCATTTTCCCTTCTTTGCTTCAACAATGTTTGTGTTTGATATATGAGGTAAAAGTTTAGCCGAAAAATGCTATATGGTAAAATTAATTCAGTTTTTACTCTCTCCAAATTAAATTTTTTCACTTTAAAAATAAATTTATTTTTTTTAAAAAAAATTAAACACAAATTATTTTTTAAAAACCAATCAATTTAATTCACATTTCCTTTTTTTGAGCATATTGATTTTACATTTTTCCTTTTAAAAAAACAAAATTAGTTTTTCACTTTTAAAAATGCCAATTTAATTCATAGAAAATAGTGATCGCATTATCGTCCAGCAGCAATTGATCAAATTTTATTCAAATATTTCTCAATCATAATATAAATTCGACAAATTTACCAAAGAAGTTTGGGTTTAGCAACTAATAACAAAAAAAAAAAAAGAAAATTGATTTTTTGGTCTAGTTGTGCAGGAAAAAAAAAAAAGAAAAGGAGTGAATTTAACCTAGATCGAATCTGTAAGAGGAATCATTTAGCCGAGAACATTTTTGTTTTGTTTTGTTTTTTTTTTTTTTTTTTTTTTTTTTTTTTTTTTAAAAAAAACTATTCTTGTTTTCAAAGTGCTACTTCCTAGAGATCTCTTGGTTGACTCTCTCCTCGTTGCAAAAAATTATAGAAACATATATAAATCTTTCTCAAAGCAATTACTTCTTCCAAAAAATATAAATATAAATATATATATTACGGATATAATTTGATGGTTAATATATTAAATAATTTTTTTCAAGAAAGTATATTTAAATTCTAGTTGTGATTTTAATTTATTTAATAGTTAGATAGGATTACTTTATTATATATTTTTAAATTTACAAATTTTTGTACTTAAAAAAAAGAAAAGCATATAAAGAGAAATTTGTGTACCGCATCCACAAACCATAACTTCTTAGTATATAACTTTTCAACATGCACTTCACCATTTTTTACAATCATCATCTGCAATTCATTAAAGGGAAATACATTAAAGAACAATTCACCATCTGCAATTGTGTTAAAGATTAAACTTTGATTTACAGTCAAGAAAGCCGCAGCCTTTTACAATTATCAACAACGGCTAATGAAAGAAAGTCTCATCCGAACAAAATTCAATCTTGAAACCCTGGACTCTGAAGTCCCACTTCACATGTGCTTCACACGTATCCCCCATAACCAGAAATCAAGAACTCCATTGGAGTCAAAGAATAATCAATCTACCTATCCCAAAAGGATGGAAAAAGAAGAATGAATCACCAATGACGACTAGAAATAAAGAAAATGTCATCTCTAAGGGAATAGTCTAGTGATCATAACTTTCTCACTCAATCTTGTGATCCGGAGTTTAAATTTTAATATAATCAAAAAAAAGAAATAAAAAAACGGCCAACTTCAAAATTTCAACTCAACCAATTTGCTTGTTGCATGTTCGCCATCCACCCTCCAAAATGCTGATTTAGTAAGACAAAGCCCCTTCATAGCATTAACTGTCCCGTTACCTTATAAGATACTCAAGAAATTTCAATACTCTATGAGCTTCAATAGTTGGAAATTTTAAATAATAAAAAAGAGTTTCTATTAATATATTTAAAAACAAACTAAACGGAAAAAAAAAAAGGAAGGCCCTTCACGGGACAAAGAAAACCTCTTCAAGTCTTTGTCTATTGACCTATTTTTATATCTTCATCATTTTGTAATGCGAAAACATTGCTTTTCATTCCTCTTTTTTTTGTTCGTTTCTTGTACGACCAAAATCTAGATTTTCTCAAAACTCCAATTTGAATTCTTGATTAAAAAAATATAGTATTCTGTCACTAAATCAATGAATATTGGTATTACCTTTTTTTTTAAAAAAAAAAAATTACATAGAAATTTGAATCTAAAATTTTCAGATTTAAGAAGAGAATTATGATCACTAACTTATAATATTGATATTACTTTTCATACTCTAAATGGTTTTTATTTTATCTAAAAAATTAATGTTAAATAAAATAAATAAATAAATATTTATTACTAATTTTTTAATAATAAACTGATTAAATATAATATCTTATGTTAGTCTTAACCTAAAATCAAAATTATAAAAAATAGAATTTGAAACGATGAGATACTTAATAAATTGGAAATTAGTTCAATTATAAATAAAATACGAAAATATAATCTGAGATGGTTTGGGTACGTACATCGAAAACCTAAAGACGTACCTGTTAGGAATGTTGAGAATTTAAATATAAGAGATTTAATAAAACGTAGAGGTAGACTGTTGAAAATTTGGATACAATATATTTGTAAAGATATGATAGTTATAGATTTAGTTAAGAAAATAGTTTTAAATAGGAATGAGTGATGCAGGAGAATCTGTATAAATTAAATCAATCATGTTTTTATATTTATCTTTTATATGATCGATTTTAAATTTTAAAATAAAAAATTTAGATTGTTATCGTTGGAGTGGTCTTAATAAGTCATATCCATTTGACCATATAATCATCTTACAAAATCTTGAAAGTTGAATTTTCCTTTCGGGTCCAATCTGAGCTCCATATTTCTTTCAGCTCAGACCCAATTGGCTAGTCAGGTCACTGGCACCTTGAAAGCTCAAGCCCAACCCTACAGCACGAATCATGTTTAACAGGCCCAGCCCATAATACTATATCGCCTAGGATTATATTATCCAAATTACCAAACAAGGCCTAGGGCAACGCTCGTGAAACTAAAACCCTAGTTGCCGTTGCCTTCATTTTCTCATCTCCCCATATAACAAACCCTAAACGCCACACGCAGACGAGAGATTGAGAGATAGAGGGAGATGGGTAGGGTGATCAGGTCCCAGCGTAAGGGTGCGGGCTCCGTCTTCAAGTCCCACACTCACCACCGGAAAGGACCCGCCCGCTTCCGCAGTCTCGACTTCGGTGAACGAAATGGGTACTTGAAGGGAGTCGTAACCGAAATTGTGCACGATCCGGGTCGGGGCGCGCCGTTGGCCCGTGTCACTTTCCGACACCCGTTCCGGTACCAGCACCAGAAGGAGCTGTTCGTTGCAGCCGAAGGGATGTACACAGGCCAATTTGTTTACTGTGGGAAGAAAGCTAATTTGATGGTGGGCAATGTTTTGCCTCTCAGATCTATTCCTGAAGGAGCTGTTGTGTGTAACGTTGAGCACCATGTTGGGGATCGTGGTGTCTTGGCTAGGTCTTCTGGTGACTACGCGATTGTGATTAGTCACAATCCTGATAATGGGACTACTAGGTATGCAGGTTACCATTTTCTCGTTGTTTTGTATCTGGGTTCTGGTATATTTGATCTAAATTTTTGGTTTCATTATGGTTTGTGTTTATATGTACATATATAACCTATTAAATGTGTAGTAGATGTTAAGACTGTTGGGTAATGAGATTGTTGATTGTCATGATAATGGAATTGTAGGTATGTGGTTTTGATTTTCTTGTTGTTTGATATGCTGGTGTATTTTTTTTTTCCTATTTGTTGTTTTGATAAGGATATGATTTTATTTGGAAGTCGATGCTGTCTTTGGGTGGGTTGAAGAATATATTTGTTTTGATGATTGATTTGCTGATTTAATGTTATTGAGGAGAATGCTTGTTGTTGATTTGATGTTGGTGTATGTGAATATATGCTTGATTTCTTGTCTACTAGATGTGAAGACTACTGATTATGGAGTTTAAGGAGTTGGGTTATTCATTTACGTCTTCATAATCCTTTTACTAGTTGGCCTGGGATGGAAAGAGAGGAAGAAACTCTTTCAAGAGCTTACTGATCTAATTTTTGTTCTATCTAAGAATTAGTTTAAAGTTGCTTATGAGTTTTGCTAGATCAAATTTTTCTTGTTTGATATGGTTTATGATTTTGGAGATTAATGACCTTTTGAGTTTGGGGAAAATGTTATCCTATTGGTCTTACTAATTGTGGATCAGCATCTGATAACGTGGTGGTAGAGATGATGATCGTGAGTTACAATATTTATGGTGTTTGATCCTCATTGAAAACTCCTTAACCTATGAGACTTGTTAGCATAGGATGTAAGGAAGGAAATAAAAGAGGGGAGAAAAATAAGTCTATTAATTTGGCTATTGCAAAATTCTTGTTCCTTTATCTGAGGTAGCATAGTCTCCAATATTTGCATATCACCCTGCTTAATTTCCTTATCTTTTCAGAATTAAGGGTTGTTTGTTGGTCCCCTGACTTTGTTAGTATAGTTTTCTGTTCCTCTTCTCTTTTAAATTAATAATGAAATGTTTTGAGCATCTTATATTCCAAGTTTGTAGAGCATCGGTTCATTATGTATGGTTTTACTCAATTTGATAACCATTTGAAAGCACTGAGTGGCAAATATCAATCCTGAAATCATGAATGGCTGTAGTTGGGGAAATATCTCTGGGTGCTTGTCTTCTCTTGACAATGTGGCCTTTATTCTTCTATTTTACCGCATTTTTGATTATTTGCACTTGATCTGGCTGTAGTTGGGGCAGATATGTTGGATGGCTGCATTCATTTACTGTCCCTTCCGTTACTTAGCTATAACTGACTACATTTTTTTTTTTAATGTCTTCTCATATATGACTCTCGAATGATCCATTTTGGCATGTTTGTGCTATTGATAGGATCAAGCTCCCATCTGGGTCCAAGAAGATTGTACCAAGTGGGTGCCGTGCAATGATTGGTCAGGTTGCTGGTGGAGGAAGAACTGAGAAGCCCCTTCTCAAGGCAGGTAATGCATACCACAAGTTCAGAGTGAAGAGGAATTGCTGGCCTAAGGTTCGTGGTGTGGCTATGAATCCTGTTGAGCATCCACATGGTGGTGGTAACCATCAACACATTGGTCACGCAAGCACTGTCAGACGTGATGCTCCACCCGGACAAAAGGTTGGTCTTATTGCTGCCAGGAGAACTGGTCGTCTTCGTGGACAAGCTGCTGCTACAGCGGCCAAGGCTGATAAGGGTGCTTAGAGATATATTAGTCATGTTGGTTTTTCCTTTGAACTTCCTAAATTCATTGTGTTTTGATTTCCTTATGAATTATCACTGTCGTGAGGATATTCTTAGTTTCTTTGGGAAGTATAAGAGTTTTGTTTGTCTAGACGAATTTTCATTGAATGGTGGGATTTTAGTTGGTATTGCAGTCATCATGGATGTTTAAGATGGCTACGTGATTTTAAGTTTCTTTAATGGCCAAGCAAGCAAATTAACGTGCACTGAGAGATTGATACTATGAGTGAATGCATTTGAGGTCTAGTTTCAGATTTACCAGCTTCTCGCTACCATGTCCTAGCAAAGGAGGATGATTTTTTTTGGGGCTCATCCTTTCGATCTGATTCATTCATTGGCTTTTCATCTGTTGCATTGCATGCAATTTTCAGATTTATCTTTTTCTCATATACACATTCGATACCAAAGGCCAAGGTGCTTCTCCAAACCTGTTTGCCAAAATATGCTCCACACCCAAGACATACTATGAGCACGTGTCCCAGTTGTCATGGTTGGATATTTGTACTTGAGTTGTGAGTGGGTTGAGCTCGACAGTTTGACACATTAAATTTGAGTAGAGTTATTCGACTTGTGATTTTACCATGTATCAGATGAAGCAAGCAACTTAAACTCCTGTCATATAAACTTCGTTTGAATTCAACTTCTTGGTCGTGCTCATTAAGATTTTTAAATCAAGCAGAGGATTTATTTATTTTTCAAATTATCGGGCTCAATATTCAAGCGGAGGAACTTACAACTCAAACCTCTTTTCTTTTGGGGGTAAGTGGAACTTAAATTACAATTCATTTGATACTGGTTCTTGGTTCTATCCTGAAAACAGCAAGCTCAAGGTCACTCATCCGAGACATCCGTTGGGGAAGTGTGAAGCGCTAGCTGGTAAAATTCTGGGCCTGACTGAGGAATTTCTGTTGGGAAGTGTGGATGCTAGGGGTCTGACTCATGTAAAAGGATATCATGGTGGCCTTCTCTCCTCCTCCGGAGGGTTGGTTCAAAATCAAAAGTAGATTGTATGTTGGACGAAGGGAAGGACACAGCAGGAGGGATCGTTGGAAATCATTTAAGAGATTGGGTGTCTGGCTTATTTGTAAACTAGGATTCCTGTCAGGTTAAGCAAGCTGAGCCCTGGGGCTTTTCCATGGCTTGGGTCTGGTGAGACAGCCCCAATTGTCTAGTATTTTGGTGGAAATGGATTCTAAGATCACTGTCTCTCTGTTATTAAACTGCTGGCCCTCCTTGCAGGATGACAAACATTCTGCGTCAGGGCAATGTCTGGCTTGAGGATAACCAGATGTTTAAATGTCTGCCACATCTTCAGGAAAGCTAACTTTTGTGGGAATTGGCTAGTTAGTTTAGCTCCATTCCTTCCACATTGGGCAGGTTCCTCGGGCAGGAGCAGGAAGCGTGCCTTATTTGGGTAGGGACAGGCAAGGTTTACATACACATGGGGGAAATAGTTTTTCCGTCTGGTGTTCTTGTGTTTTTCCTGTGTGGTCTGTCTTAGGTCTCTGTTTATGTTTCCTTTGTTGAGGAAATTATTTGTCCAGTTTGTGAACTTTAGTTCCTGAATTTTAAAATGCCATATTTGAGGACTCAAACTTTAAAAAGTGTAACGAAATGATCCTTACATTAGTGACGATGATAAGTTGACCATTAAATGTGAAATGAATTGACGTGATTTTTGATATAGAATAATTGTTGCTGAGTTGGCATTTCACCCAATAAAAGTGTTGATGTGGTAGGTGCCATGTCAACAATAATGGCAAGCACCCACACCATGTCAGCAATATATTGAGTTGGCATACATATGGGAGATAACAATGTTGATGTGGCACATCCTATGTTAGCACATATGACAGTTATCCATGCCACGTTAGAAAATTCCTGAGTTGGCATACACGTGGAACAAAATCACTAACGTAGCATATGCCACGTCAGCCCTAGGTTGAAACTTATCATCATCATCATCATCTCACTCTCTCTTTCTCTCTCTCAATGCAGCAGGCATAGCCGTCGTGGTTGCCACCAGGTTGCAACGCAATCTGGTAGCACTTGGCCTCCTGTTGGCGACTCCGGTGGCCTCTCTCTCTCTCTCTCCCCCTCTCCTCTCTTGTGACGTAGTAGCCATGGCTGTCGTGGTTGGCCTAAAGGCTGTTCCTCTTCGGCTTCTTCGTCTTCTTCATCTCCTTCTTCACAATTCTTCTCTTTCTTTCTCTAACCCCTTCGATCATTGTTTGTAGTCATTATTGAATGTTTTGAAATTTCTGATATTCAATTTTCTGGAGAGATGAGAGAGAGGGAGGGAGGGAAAGGATGAAGAAGAATCACTGCTGCGAGGAGGCGAATCACCACTGCTAGGGGGCCAATGGCCATTGGACTGCATTGTAGTGTGGTGGCAATCACGAAGATTAGAGTTGTTGTAGCACGAGAGAGGATAGGAGAGAGAAGGAAGAGAGAAGAGAGAGGGGGATGAGTTTCGACCTAGGGCTGACGTGGCAGGTGCCAGGCTAGCAATTCTATCCCATGTGTATGCTAACTTAGGAATTTTCTTTGACGTGACGTCTATTACTATCATATTTGCTAACGTGGCATGTGCCACATCAGCATTTCTATCTCCTGCATCGTTAGAAATCACATTAATGCAACTTAGTTTTTAACGATCAGCATATTGCCGTCACTAATGTAAGGATCATTTCATTGGAACTAAAATGTGCGGACAAGTAATTTTCTCTTTGTTCTCCTGTTGTTGTGTTGGGTTTACGGTCTTGCGGGCCTCCTGTGGCCGATGCGTGTTAAGGCCTAGTGCCCCTTTTCTGACAAAAAAATGGTCCGTTACGAGAGAGGCATAGAAAGAATCACTTTTGGATCTCAAAAGGTAGGAATTCTGCCCCCTTACGGGTGTTTTAATAGGATTGCCTTCGGCGGAGCCCTCAACAACTCTCGCGCAGATATTTACATTAGTGGGCCGACAACAGTCATTTAAAAGCCCAACTTTGAAGAAAGGCCATTCTAGTACTTCCAAATTTTCGACTATCGCTCTACATTGTTTGTAAGAGACCTAATCTCTCCCTCTCTCTCTCACTCTCTTTCTCTGTCTAAAAAGTGCAGTCGAGATAGGCCACCCCATCATGGCGTTGAGAGCAGCGGCTACGACGGCGGCACCGCGAGGACTGAGACAGCTATTCTCTACGTCATCCATCTTTCCTCCGCAGAATCCCGCCGCCACAAATAAGCCTCCTCCTGCCGAGCCTTCCACCAATCTCTTCGTCTCCGGCGAGTCTCTTTCTCTCTCTCCCTCTTCCCCATTGATTTTTGTTATCATTCTCTCTCATACTAAACCCGTAGTCTTTCTTTTTGTGTTTCCTATTTTGAAATAAAGAATCTTTTTAGCATGAATTTCATTTCTTAGGAAGAAGGATAATTCGAGTGTCTGATTCTGATTGTGATTGATCTGCGTGTAATTTGAAATTTGCAACCAAGAATGCAACACTTTCTGATTGTTGGAGAGCTCTATATAGAACTTATTTGGGCTATTGTTATATGCTTACTCAATTTGAATGCATCTATTCCCATTGTGAAGACTCGGTCGCATGGTGATAGGTTTTCTGCCATTTACTGGGTGAGTCTACTGTTCACACACTGGCTGTCTCATGTGCATATCTGGTGCACATGATTCGTCCGCTATTGTGAGTGCCTGATGGATTTTTAGCTGTGCACACCCAAAGGGCAGTGGATGAGATTCCCACCTGTAATATAGGAAAAATCTAACTGTATTTGCTTCTGTATGTGATTAAAAATGAGTGCAATGAAGTTGGCTTTGTGTTCAACTGCCACCTCTATGTTGCCAAAACTGATTAGTAAAGTGACCACTATACTATTTAATCAGAAATTTTATGACTTGTTGAAAAATCTTATGTTCTTGTTTGTTTAGTTGAGAATTGCTGCAAGGAGAATATGACAAAATATCGAATTTAAGAGGAAAAAAGAAGGTCAAAGCGGATGGTTAAGCTTTACACAGATGCAGCATATGTGTAGCATCATCAATGGCTTTCTTTATGTTGAGCCCTTAGTCGCCTTTATGACAATTTCCCAGATTTTGTCATTTTTTTTGTGACAGTCTGTCTTTATGATGCTGGTAAAGTTTTGATTCCAGTGAAGAGAAACTATACTGTCTCATGGTTCAATTGAATTTGTCGATCATCACCAATATAAGGTGGCGAAAAAAATGAGTAGAATTAGAATTAGCACTTTCTGAAACATATGATGAATGGCAAATTCAATTGTTTGGTGGCAAAAAAAATTAGTAGGATCAGCCCTTTCTGAATTAGAATCTGGAAAAGAAGTTATCTTTTTGGGAATAATGTAAACATGCCTGGTAATTTGTTCACGGTGATTTCTAAACTTTGGTTGGGTACTATTATCACAGTCCATTTCACTTGACTGGTGAAAGTTTAAATGTGGTAATTGGACTACCTCTAAAGCAGGTTCTGTAGATAGCAGTGAAGATTTGATGGCCTTATTTCTCTACTATAAGTTATCTTCAATTGGTTTTCTTAATGAATCTTACTGAATCATACTCAGCATTTGGAGATCAATGAAATTGAGAGTCGTGATGACGTTGTTGCGAAGATGTATGTTGCTTCAAATTTTAACATCTCTTGCAAGGGATAGAGGTCAACATATCTTGCATGTCTATATGGAAAGATGTTAAAGCAACCTTTTCTCACTGCTAATGTAGTTAATGAGCTTATCTGAGCTGCAGAGAGATAATGTGCTAGGATTTTTAGTCTTCAGCTTTTCAATGGCTCCGGCGGGGTTTTTGACCTGGGCTCTATCTTTTGAATTCCAAGTCTGACCCTAGTCCTCAAGCTTTTTTATATTCTCTGTCTATGGGTCTAATATTATATCATCACTAGTTTATGTCGGATTGTTATTTCCAAATAATTGCACTAGTTTTCTTTATTAACTCCTTGCCGGTAATCTTGTCATCCTTTAGTTATTTTGACATATTGTTTTTAGTTGTTTTACCTGTACTTAATATATTTATTCCTCATGCTTGCTAGTATTCATTTGATTGACATGTCATGAATAGCCAAGATCGGTAATTATGCAGATGAGAACTGTAGGATAGCTTAAAAGTAGAATTGCATTCTGGTCTGCATCCAAAATGGATGGTTGTTCTGCAATGGCCTCTTTGGTTGGTTGCATTTACATCACTAAAGGTTATACCAATATATTTGTTCTTTCATCCTTTGTTTCTTAATATGAAGATCATGAATTGTATTAGTTAGAAATCAATTGTTTTAGCTCTATAAGATTCTCATAAAAGCTTGTAGAGACTAGTAAAGTATAGATGACAAGTTCATGTTGAAGTATTAAACTTGGCAATACATGGGTATGTTATTCCGTGGCAGACTGTATCCCTGTTTTCCTGGGAATATTGTTACTTGTGGCGTCTAATTGCAGGTCCCTTTTTACTGTGTATCACTAAATCTTTGTTAATTTAATATGGATTCCCCTGACATCTCTTCTGATAAATATATAGGACTCAATAAACGTACTACCTCAGAAAAGCTTCGAGAAGCTTTTTTGCAATTTGGCAATGTGGTTCATGGTAAATAAGATGCTGCTCTTCAGAGGATTGACATATCTTTTTTCTAAGACTCCATATACTTACTATTGCATGTGTGCTTTGCAGCTAGGGTTGTGACTGACCGTGTATCTGGTTATTCAAAGGGATTTGGTTTTGTACAATATGCTACTGTGGAAGAGGCTGCTAAAGGAATAGAAGGGATGGATGGCAAGGTGAGTAACTTTGACATTTTCCGGTTTGTGATCAAAAGTGGTTGCCTTTAAGTACATATGATCGAGATTGCACGGAAATGGAAACGGATAAGAAATGACATAGGAAAACGGCATTTTGTAAGAAGACAGGAGACAAAAATGTGGATAAATGTGTAAATATAAAGAATATAAGGATTTTTATGTAAATATTAATTATTTTATGAAAATAATAGAATTGTCATCTTTTATAATAAAAATGTAAAATGATTAAATATATAATTATTAATCATAAGACAAATAATATAAAAATAAAAATTATAATTAGATAAATAAATAATTCATTAAATATAAAAAAATATATAAATATAGAAAATATAAAGATTTTTATATAAATATTAATTAATTTAGTATGTTGAAATGTATGTAGCGCAGACCTCTAGAAATGAGCGTGTTAGTGTGAGACATGTCTTTTGGACACGACAAGATATGACACTTCTGTAACTTAAAATGTAAAATCTTTATATCTTTTGTTGTGCCTGTTCCTGTTTCGTTGGCCCTCATTTGCTTCAGGTAGGAAGCTCTAAAGCAGCGAATGTTATTTAGAATTTCTTTTTCCTTGTTCACTGCTTGCCCACTTTGCAGTTGATTATGCTTCTGTTCCCCTTGTTCTTGAGATATGACTTCTTTCATGGCTTAGAAACTTAGTACTTCAAATGGTCTTGCTTGCTTTTACATAACATTGTCTATAATGGTTTCTGATACACTGGTTCTTCTTGTTGTTGCAGTTCCTGGAAGGATGGGTTATATTTGCAGAGTATGCAAGGCCCAGAGCACCACATCCGCCACCTGGGAACAATGGACCTGGACATCCCTATTATCGTCAATGACCACAACATTAAAGAAATATCTATACCCACTATAACCAGATATGATCAGAGATTCAGGAGAGCGGTTTCCATTGCTGGTAAAAATTTTCTTGGTGGTTAAGACTGGGTAACTTACCCTTGGACGTGGCAGTGATTGAGATTGGACCATGGAAAATGTGGTACAATGACTTGGAGAACCATATATTTAGTAATATGGCTGCATTTAGTTGATTAAAATTTTTATTCTATAAACTATGTTACGGACCGGTGCTTTTTCTAAAATTGCTTCTAGTCTTAATGTGGTTCTTGTTTGTTATCCTAGTTGGGGTGCAACGTGGTATGCCTGCCGAAACCGACCCAAGTTTGGTTTTAATTTTAAGAAACTTGGTTGGTTCTCGGCTCAGATGATATGGTTGGATCTTGTTATGATCCAGCTCTTGAACTCAAGATTTGAACCCGAAACAGCTCATCGTGAAAAGGGAAAGAAAAACAGAGCATTTGAAAAGCAGGGGATGAGGGAAGAGTGTGACTTTGATTGGGAGTGATTAGCGTTGGTGTTGGAAAATTATGAATGCGTGTAAGGAGGTGATTGAGAATGAAGAAGAATAAGAAAAGGAAGAAGATTACAGTGAGCAGAAGGGTAGGGGTTAGAGAGAAGTAAAGAGAGAGGGCCGCAAATCATCCTGTGTCATTTCCCAAATTCTTCAAGCTTTTTGTATGGGTGAAGCCGTTGCATTTGAAATTTTGATTTTATTTTTCCCCTGCTACTCGTTACAGATCTCATTCAATACCTCGAATTTGATTTTTATTTGGGGTAAATTACAAATGGTTCTCCTCTAGTTTGATTATTTTTCAAATTATTTCTTTGTAATTTTAAAATAAACAACTTACCCCTGAGATTGACACTAACGCTAGCATGTTGCCCCCATGATTTTCTGTCTTCCCCATGGGTCAAGAAAAATCAATGTGAAAATGTTTTGCCACATGGCAAATATGTGTCGAAATAAAACATAAAAAAGTAATATTTTTATTCTTTCTTTGTTTTTTTTTTTTTTTTTTTTTTCCGGATTCACTCTTTTTTTTCTGTCGTGCCCGCCGTCTTCTCTATGCTTGTTTTTATCTGACTCAATTTTTGCATTTGATTTACAAGGCTTTTTGTTTTCTGGCTCTGTTTTGGATTTTTAGGTAGAAATTGTGGATCTTGAAGCTCTGAAAGAGAGGTTCTTTTTTTTTTTTTTTTTTTTTTTTTTTTGGTTTAATGTTTTGAGAAATGGGTTTCAGTCTCTTGAGCTTTATTTTGGTTCTGACCTTTCATTTCAATTCTTCTGCTTGCGAACTACCAAACAGGAATAGGTAATTTGTCTCCGACTTATTTCAAGAAATTGGTTCGGTCCCTTCTCAATATTACAACTGTTCTTCGCCATTCTGTTCATGGTCTGGTGTGTTCTTTGACTCCAAACAAGAAATTGTCGTGGTGTTAGTAGCTTCTGGTTTGGGGCCTTTTGGTTTAATTTCTGACACCATTATTGGGAAGCTTGAAAAACTCCAATCTTTGAATCTCCGCCAAATATTAACATCATCATGGGTTCTCCTTAGCTTGAGGGGTGGCGAAGGAGAAGAAGAGAATGTTTGAATATGGATAATTTTACTAAAGTTTAAACAGATGATGGGATTAAGTAACTGCGGCAGTATGTCTAAAAAATGCCTCAAAATGAAGATAAACCCATCTCTCTCTCTCAAAATTGATGGTAGTCGAAATGGTGAGTTTTTGCTTCGATCATATTTAAAAAAGAATAAAAGGATAGAGTTGAAGATCAATTTGCTAGAATAAAACTTACGAGAAGTGGAGATAGTTTCAAAGGTTGTAGCAAAGATGGTGTTGGAAGTGGGTTAAATTTCATAGATAATGGTTTTGTTAACTCAAACAAAATGTCTTAATTGTCTGATAATCTTGATTGATAAAACTTATAAAAGACTGTTGATGGGTGATTCGGTAGGGGAGGCTTTAACGTTGAAATTAAAGAGTAATTTTTAAAAGGAAGAAAACAGATTGAAAGAGAACGTTGAGTGTTCTGCGTAAGTATATTACGTATCTGGTCGATTGATTTAGTAGTGTATATATAGTTACTTGATGTAAAATATGTATGCAAGCGAAGTGTTTAAAACCCTAATTTTTTTATGAAAGTGTCTCGAGATTATGAGAATCACGGTAAAAAGATTTCAAAAAATTTTAATCGACATTAATTAGGAAAGTCCCTGTAGTTATAGAGATTTCTTTCTATGATTGGAGATTTTCCTTTTATTTATGGGAGATTCTATTCGCGTTCGAAGGAAAAGTAAATATTTGCCTTGACAGGCCGAGTGACAATCACCGAACACCAAGTAAGTGTTCATGATCGAGTAGTTGTCTATCGATCAGAACATGGTCAACGTATACCGGGAGAGTATGAATAATGTCTATCCATATGGAAGATAGAGCCTATGTTGTCGACACGTTTCGATTGATGTACCTCATGAGTCAGGAGTTCGGAGAGTCTGAAACCTCATGATAATGACAAGCTCTTGAATTGAACAGTTAGTTGATCAAGTGGATACCGACCAATTGAACAATTGGGTTATCAAGATTCATTCGATGTGTTGTGAATTAGTATTAAGTCTAATACAAACAGTTTTTATCGCGTATAATTATAGATTTCAAATAAGAAACAAAAATGGACGTTGAAGAATCAATTTTGACGTTGAAAGAATTTTTTTTTTCTTTTTTTTTCTTGATTTTAATCAAACCATTTGGCAAAAGAAATATCTTGAGTTGAAGAGAGGGGGGAGGGTATAGAGAGAGAAAATCAGGGTTCTGTAGAGAACAGAAAAGGAGATGGCGCGTGCTCTTCATGCGTGGATGAGGAGAGCAAGAAAGAGATTATATGAAAATTTTTATATAATTTAATTTTGACACGTGTATTTTCCAATTGATAAAGAAATATCCATTAAAATCTGGGGTGTGCAATATTTGGTGATAATCGAATAATCGATCGATTCAAATTAAATTTGAATTTGATTTTTGAATTCGAATCGGTTTTTGGTTAGAACCGAATTCCAAATTTGATTTTCGATTCGAATTTCGAATTAAGATTTTTAATATGAATTCGAACCGAAAATCGAATTAAAGTTTTTAATTATTTCATTTTTTATTTATTTTGATTATTTATTATTTATTTTCTTTTCGTTTTATGCAAATTTTGATTGGTAATTTTTTTTTAAGCAACCAATAAAATAGTAGTTAAAAAATTCATTGTTTTATCGATTCGAAATTGATTAAATTAGATTTATATGAAAATTTAGATCTCAAAAATTAAAATCGAATTATTTGGTTTATTCGATTTAATTCGAATTCAAACCGAAAATCGAATTTTGAATTTAAACGCTTTTGGTTCGGTTTTTGATTTAAGATTAAAAAATATTAAACCGAATTAATCAAACGAATTAATCGAAAAATTCGAAAACAGAACCACCAAATGGGTGCACAACCCGCAAAAAGTTTCAATCTTAGGAAATAAATTATGGTTTTGAAATCACACAAAAATTTAAAATTTCTTCCACAAAAGGTGAAAAATAATTCACTCTGTATTCATCGTGCTACATAAATAATTTAAAATCTCATCAAAATATAGAAAATTATTTCTAATTATCTTTTTATTTATAAAATTATATATATATATATATTAATTTTTCTTACTTAAAAAAATATTAGAAGTAAAATAAGTTAATGATACATAACCGAACGAGAATCAAATGCATTATAGGCTTGTTGGTAAGATTGAGAATGAGAGCGTTTTTTTTTTTTTTCTATATTGAAATTGAACTCGAGTTTATTATAAGAGAAAGAGAGAAATGTGTTATTTGAACTGAAACTCATCAGCATGAGAGTGTATTTTTCACGTGAGGACTCTTTAGGATTGGGAGCAAATACACTTTTGATCCCCACTCCCTTAGTCGTATGGAATCTTAGGAGTTGCTCCACCCTACCGTTTTAAGTGATCTTCTTTTAAAACTTTTTATCATTCTCAAATCACCATCAATGGTTTATTTAATTAACACAATGAATCCGAAATTTTAGTATTATCACCTTAAAAATGGATCGAATTATAAGACTATTTTTGAAAGAAAATAGCTTTCAGTGAACAAAGTCAAAATAATCAATATTTATGTAACTTTATTATTTAAAACAAAATTTTTAAAATTTTTTAATAATTTCTATGCATTTTAATATTTATAAAAATAATTATTATTGAATGATAATTTCATAATTATTAATCATTTTATGCTTCTTCGAGGAGCCGAAGAAAATGTAAGGCCTCCTCGTCCTCGTGTCTTATCTTCTCTTTCTGCTTTCAACTTCGAGTGCGATTCTTGTCGGTCCAGCCACATTGGAGTGGCATGGCTTCGTGGCTAAATGAATCATTCCTGTGGCCTCTCAGTGGTCCACTGACGTGATTGATGCTGCATGTAACATTAAATCATTGTACGGAAAATCGATTAAAAAAATGAAATATTAAATTTGTTAATAAATTTAAAATTTAAAATTTAAATATAAAAAATATTATGTCGAGACCTTAAACCTCAAATAAAATTAATTGAAGTTTAATTCTCGATATCAACGTTGAAAAAAAATATGGCATCGATTTCATTTTATAGAACTAACCTTTTTGTAATTTTGAAATTCACTTTTTTCCCCATACTTTTAAGTTGTACCATTTTACCCCCTTTTATCACTTTGTCTCTTTGGTTTTTCTTCCGTTGATTTCGGTATGTACGGGAGAAACTACAAGAAATTAAAGTAGTAAAAAATTGATGGAAAATCAAAACGAAATAAACTAGTGTAGGCAAATAGGAGAACTTGAAAGTATAGGGTGAATGTTGAAATTACAAGGATTTAGTGACACGAGAAAAATAGTTCTAATATTCTACTTAATTTTGAAGAAAAGGCTAATATTATTTTTTTTTAAATGAGTCAATAAATGTTTGAATAAAAATAAGTTCAAATAGTTTATAAAATATTCTCTAATCTTAAAATTAGTCCTTCTATTTGGTAGCAATATGTTTTTATAAATTCGTTTAGTATTGAGATTATTAAAAATGCGATTAATATCACTAAATAGCTATTTTATTGATATGAGAAAGATAAATGTAAGATCATGAAATATGAACAAAGGTAATTTAGTTATTTTGTAGGTCAAAGTAAGAGGATGGTGGATTAAATTTATTTTAAATAATTTATAAACTTCTAAAACTTAAAAAATATTTTTGAAATTTATAAATTTTTATAAATTATTTTCAAAATAAGTTGTTAAAGTATTTATTTATAAATTGTTATTGTGTTTGGTAACACTAACTCTTTGTCATATTGAAATAAATAAAAAGAATATGATGCCATTAATATTATATAAATAGTTATGGAAAGGATAATTAAAGGAAGAGTAAATTCACGATAAAAAAATATCAATGGAAGCATTTTAATTAAATTATAAATTAAAATAAAACAGTTTGTAAGATACACAGACAAAAAAAAATTGAGGTGGATCTACTTTTCTTTTTAAATTTTTTTAAATTCTAAAAATCTTATTTTAGGGTTTTTTTTCCCTTTTAAAAACAAATTACCAAAGAAATTCCAATCTTATAAACTCTCAAACAATTTATAAAATATTTTGAAAAATTTGAAGATCAGCCAAATACTCTCTAAAATAACTTATAAACTACATAACAAAAAATTGGGTAGAACTATTTTTTTAAAGAGTTTATAAACTAAATATTTTATTTTAAAAATCTATAAAGTATTTTAAAAAAATTATCAAACAAATTTCATAAATTTATAAGTTCTCCGTCCTATAAAACACTTCTAAAAATTTATAAGTTTAGTGAATCATCTTCATAAATTATATTTTAATTAATTAAATTAAGACAAAATACAACAAATTTTTATTTGGGTTTCGTATGCTGTTCTCGTGCACGAGAATCAGGGCAAAATGAAGCCACCACAACTACTGAGTAGTCAGATCAACTCATAAATTCTTAATGTCTTGGTTGGAAAGTTTTGAAAGAAGATTATATTTATGTTCATCAACAGGTGTCGTCATCGGTGGGGAAGAAGCACACACTTACGTGTTTGCTAGCCATGGAAATAGACGCTTACAGAAGTGGCACGAACTCAAGGGCAATGTCTTTGGAAAAACTGTGTACCATGTGTGTGAAGAGGCAACTTTACCTTGTGGTTCCGGCAACTTGAATTGAAGACTTTGGATATTTCAAGGTTTTGGTGAATTTTGTCATGCGGATAAGAGAGACGTGTCCTCCTACTGCCAACTGAATTATTGTATTGTACGTCTCTCTTAATGGCGACCTTTAAATGCGTTTGCGTTTCTGTGCATCAAGGGCAACAATTTCCTTTGATTAGTTGCTTTCCTTCGTTGCTCCATGACACATAATGTGTGTGTGTGCGTGTGTGTGTGTGTGTGTGTGTGAGAGAGAGAGAGAGAGAGAGAGAGAGAGAGAGAGAGATGCAGTGAAAATGAAAGAGATTCAGTTGTAATAGATGTTATAAATGTTAAGAAACTGTTTGTGGTGGAGAAGGGGTTGTGCGTCTTATGAATGGATCTTTCATACATGTGTGTCCAACCAAGGATGGATCTCTCTCTCTCTCTTTTTATTTATTCATTTATTTTCAAATTTTCTAGAGTTCTTCATTTTGGAAGGGTCGCTTTTGGTCTTCATAGATAAGTATTTCTTTAGCAATTAGGTAGCTTTCGTGTTGAAATATCTGGGGCTCAACTTAAAACGACCTTAATCTTGGAGTAAGGGATGGAGGTTGTTTAGTCCATTTATCATAATTAAATGCCATTTCCTTTGTCTTAATTCTATACTCGTCGCACGACTCTAAGCAATTTGTTGAAGTCCTTGAGAAAATTAATTTTATTATGAGAAAAACCAATATTTTACAGCACATTTTGTAATGCAAAATGGTGGGTCTTATAATTCCATGATAGTGATACTATGGGAGTATTAATGAAGGGTAGTTAGACCATCCAACCCTATGCTCCTCTGGACCCTAAATTGATAGATTTGGGCGTGGAGGTCCTACCCGTAAACAGCGGTTGCCCTTTATCAAATATTATATAACTTTTTTTTTTCTAATCGTTATCGATATCTAGAATTATATTTTGACTAATAAGTTTTAAACGGATTCTCTTTCTCAACGTACTATTTTATATTCTCAGATTTTAAACTTGAAATACGATAATATCTCATTCTATTAGGCCAACAAATATTAGATATTATTGAAGTATATGATTCAAGCCCACTTATTAATCATAATTGATATATGATGAGACATAGTTTTAGGTCCAATTCAAAGAGTTGATACTTGAAAGGCCCACACACGGAGCCCACAAAGGACAGTTACCGTCCAATATCCAATATTCTCTACAACTATCTACCGAAAGATTTTAACCGTCCAGATCTCTCGAATGATAGAGTCTCAATTACCCTATTTACCGAATGAGATTTATTAAGTGAGAATAACTTCCCCGATCGGATACTCAATCATTGATCTATCGAACGAGCGAACCCCGAAAACTCTTCATTGGCCAAACAACCGACCAATAGCCAGCGGTTCTAATAATTCTAAAGGAAGGTCAAAGCACCTTATCAGTTTTGATTCCCTACTTAAAAACGATATCTTTAGCATCTTTCAGTTAAGAAACAGATCTCTCTAGGAAACGAAAGTTCTCATACGATGAAAATTACGATCGATTTGAAATACTTAACTCTCGAGATTTTCAGATCGGTTCGATAAAGAAAGTAGAGTTGAAGCACTCCAACAGTGTACGACTCTTACAGATATAAGACATCCAAAACCCTCCAAGTCAGATATACTCATTGAACCTAACACATTGGACACTCTAATCACAGGGAACCTCTCTCTCTTTAAACTCTTAATCTTTTTTTTTTTTTTTTTTTTTTTTTATATTCGAAAATCACTCTTTCTGATTTGAGTGTTGAAACCTCCTCCGTCGGAATACCCTCCGGTGGTTTTTGCAGGTTTCACATCCTATCGACGGCAATCGTTCGAGTCAACAACGAGTCGATATTTGTGGAGTCGTAACCCACCTCTAATAGATTGACGTTATATGTGGGAAATAGACTGATCTCCTGAAAACTCATGACGATATCTATTACAATCACTTCCAGCGCAACGCCTACCAAGAGAAAAAGTCAAGTCATAGGCTTTGACGATAACGATTTGTTGGGGGTTGATCTCTGTCGTGATGACTCCATAGTCATTACCCTTAAGATAGAATCTCACATCGTGAAGAGAGTCCTTGTTGATCAAGGGACTGATTGCGATCTCCTCACTTGGGATGCCTTCTGCCGAATGAGTCTCAATCCGTCTCGACTTTTGCCACCTATCGGATTCCTTTGAGGACTTTCAGACGAACCCACCTATTCCGAAGGCATCATCTACCTTTCCGTGACTCTCGGAAAACCCCTTAATCATGCGATCACCCAGATATTGTTCCATATGGTGAAACTTTTCTCTCCTTACAATGCCATTCTCGGAAGGCTCAGTTTGGATGAACTAGAAGCATTGTCGAGCACAAGAAAAATGAAGGTG
Organism: Dillenia turbinata; assembly: GCA_037126225.1. Classification (NCBI taxonomy): domain Eukaryota; kingdom Viridiplantae; phylum Streptophyta; class Magnoliopsida; order Dilleniales; family Dilleniaceae; genus Dillenia; species Dillenia turbinata. The sequence continues at coordinate 2,884,601 of JBAMMX010000001.1, forward strand.
AAGTTTAGAACACCGCAAGGGGTCGCCATCATACATAGCGATCCTGATTCTTATGTCCTCTTTACGGCCCAAGACGCACGAAAAGCTTTTCCAATCGACTCCCTAGAACTTAGGGATGACACCGGACCGAAATCAAAACCCAAATCAGGAGAAAAAACGGTTGAGGTCCCTTTAACAAGCGACCCCAGTCAAACCATCCGGATATGGACTAACCTATCACCTTCCTTGCGAGATGCCTTAGTCGTCTGTCTATGATGACACTCAATAGTCTTCACCTGGACCCTGGAAGACATGGCAAGTGTAGATCCATCCGTCATAGTCCATAGGCTAACAGTCAATACTAATTTCGAACTTGTGAGACAGAAAAAGAGAGTATTCGCTTTTGAACGCCAACATGCTATACAAGAAGAAGTTCAGAAGCTATTAGCAGCCGGCTTCATTCGCGAGATCAAATATCCCGAGTGGTTAGCCAACGTGGTTTTGGTAAAAAAAAAAAAAAGCCAATGACAAATGGAGAATGTGTGTAGATTTTACCAATCTCAACAAAGCATGCTCGAAAGATAGTTATCAACTCCCTAATATCGATAAACTCGTAGATAACTTTTCGGGACACCAACTCTTGAGTTTCATGGATGCCTATTCAGGTTACAATCAGATCAAAATGGCACCAGATGATGAAAAAAAGACCAGCTTTATACCAAATTCGGCACGTATTACTACCGGTCATGTCATTTGACTTAAAAAACACTGGAGCAATTTTTCAACGGCTGGTCATCGCAGTCTTTAAAGACCAGTTAGGTAGGAACGTTGAAACTTATATTGACGACATGCTAGTCAAGAGCATCACTGCAGAATCTCATGTTGCGGACCTTGAAAAAACCTTCCAGACATTAGAACAATATAACATGCGATTGAACTCGACACCTTCGGAATCACCTCCGGAATGTTTCTAGACTTCAAGATCACCGATCGAGGGATAGAGGCCAACCCCAAGAAGATATAGGCAATATTAGATATGTCGCCTCCCCAGACGTTAAAAGAGGTACAGTGTCTTACTGGTTGATAGCGGTTCTAAGTCGAATCATATCCAGAATTGGCAATACAAACCCATATTCGATACACTAAAGAAATCTAGACGGTTCGAATGGACTTTCGAATGCTAGGCAGCCTTCGAACGACTAAAAGAGTACTTGATGGAACCACCTCTACTTTCGCGGCCCGTCCTCGGGGAAGAACTTTACGTATATCTCGCCGTCTTCGAACGAGCGCTCTACTCTGTGATGGTAAGACAGAAATCTATTGCTCAGAAGTCAGTTTATTATATTAGTAGGATATTAAAAGAGTCTGACGTTAACTACCGACCTATCGAAACGATAGCTTACGCCTTGGTCATCTCAGCAAAACATCTTTGACCATACTTTCAGACTCATACCATCGTGGTGCTCACCAACTAACCGCTGAAGCAGATCCTCTGAGAGAGAGACACTTCCAGTCGGCTTAGCAAGTGGAGCGTGGAACTGGACGAATTCGATATCCAGTATCGACCGCGACTAGCGATAAAGGGCTAAGTATTGGCCGATTTCATCGTCGAATGTACTTTGCCGACAGCGCTCGAAGACAAGTTTCCCAACCATCAGGAAGAGTGGTCAATCCCAAAATGGACTATTCATGTCAATGGATCATCAAATTCCTCAGGAAGTGGCGTTGGGTTTATACTAGTAGGTCCGAATGATTTTAAGGTAGAATACGCCATCTATTGAAGGGTCTTAGTCGCCAAGATCTCCCGAATGATAGGATTTCAGTCGCTCTACTTACTGAGCGAGATTTATCAAACAAGAATAACTTTCCCGATCAGGTACTCAATCATTGGTCCATCGAACGAACAAACCCTGAAAACCTTTCATTGGCCAAACAACCAACCGATAGCAACAGCTTTAATAATTCTAAAGGAAGGTCAAAGCACCTTATCAGCTTTGATTCATTGTTTAAGAACGGTATCTTTAGGATCTTTTAGTTAAGAAACGGATCTTCCCAGAAAACGAAAGTTCATATACGATGAAGATCACGATCAATCTGAAATACTGAATTTCTGAGATTTTCGGATCAATTCGATAAGAAATATAGGGTTGAAATACCCCAACAGCGTATGATTCTCATAGGTATAAGACATCCAAAAACTCTCCAAGTTAGGTATGCTCCTTGAACCTAACACATTGGACACTCTAATCACAGGGAATCTCTCAATCTTTAAACTCTCAGTCTGTTTCTTTTACATTCGAAAACCGTTTTTTCTGACTTGAGCGTCGGAGCCTCTCCCGCCGGAGCACCCTCCGACGGTTTTTGCAGGTTTCACATTCCGTCGACTGTAACCGTTAAAATCAATAAGGAGTCGATATTTGTGGAGTGATAACCTACTTCCAACAATATGTATTATTGATTCTTAACTGCAAAATTGAAATAACCCTCACCAATATGAGACAACAAAGTGAAAAAAAGAAAATAAATTTGGAGCTAAAATAGTTCTTTTTTTTAAGGTTTCAAAATGGATTGTTATATATAATGCAAAAGAATATGCTGAATCACAAGTGAAGACGAAACATACTATGTTGTTGTGCTAAAAATTTCTTTATTTTTTTTTCATTATCCATAAAAAGAAAAAGAGAAAAAGGGGGAAGGGAGCAAATAAAGATTGAGCAATCTTCTTCATGCTTCCGATCAATAAATTTTGACAAGAGCTCTAAAGGAAAGGGAGAGACTCCAATGTGATCGCCATGAAAGCAGACTCTACGTGGAAGAGTCTTCAATGAAGCTTTGCGCCAGATAATTCTTATTTGGGGGTGGGGGGGATGGAATTTAAACATGGTCCCATAAGGTTTTTGGGATTCCACATTCATGTCGAGCCTGCAGGTAGATTATGAAGTGAGTATTAAATGCGATAGTCATGAAGGAGGGACGTGTGTGATACAGAGGAAAAGATAAGAAAAAAGATCCTCAAAACAATAATTTTAAAAAATAAAGTAAAATAAATGCCAATTTGAATGCAAATAATATCTATTATAGCCAAAATTATTCGGTAATAATCAATATGTTGAGTGTGAGTTGATATCGAAATCCATCATGTAAAATTAATATTAAATATAAAATCCACTAGTTCAATATTTTTTTAATGTAATTTATAAAAATGAAAATATTCTATCATAATAGTTAACTTTTTCATGGTATTTTTAAAACCGAAACGGACCGTCCGATTCGATCACGAACTTATAATTCAGTTCAATTTTTATTATTAATTCGGATGAAATCAAATTCGATCAAAATCTTTTAAAATCGATCAAAACTGATAATACCAGTGATCCATTCAAACCGATTTTTAAAAAAAAATTTATAATATGTAAATTATATAATATATAAATTCATTTTTTTTATTTTTTTTAAATAGATCTAAAAAAATTATATAATATAAAAATTATAATATACAAGAATATACAAATTTTATTTTATTTTAAAATATATAATATATAAATTATATATATATATAATATTACGATAATATTATCTAATTCGTAAAATGATATGATTTAAGTTGAATAAATTATTTATTGATTTGATTTTTAAAACATTTTCTTGTTAAATATTTTTTCTTAGTATTAAAAAAAAAAATAGATAGAGTTTTGGGTTGCCGTGATTCTTACTCAACCACATGCATGATTTGAGATCAAATTCCATACTGTTTGCCAAAAGATAGTGACACTAAGCATAGATATGGAGACTGGAGAGTGATTTGAGTTGCATGTGGGCGCCATTTTGAAGAAGAAAAGCAACATTCTTCAAATCTCGTCTCTAGTATCCAACCAAAACGAGTCACATCCACTTAAAAGTAGCAGCCGCTTTGAGACAAAATTTGGAATCTAAACTCCTAATTTATCAGAGAAAAGCTCATCCGGCATTGCATTAGGTACTGTTAATTGGACTATTTTATTTTATTTTTTTAAATTTAGCGAACCCAAAACAATATAGAATTAATTCAATCATATGGTGTTTTCACGAGTTAAATCAGCACTCTCTATTTCACACAAGAAAGAGAGACAGAGAGAGAGATGCATACAAGACTCTGACGAATCATATTACTCCTACACGTAATCACAAATTCATTATTGCAAAATTCAATATTTATTAAAGCTTTCATCATTATAATCTTTTTTATAATTAATAAATAATTATAAACAGCCGCTTGAATAGCGACCAAACTCAATTTACACCGTTTCGCTCGATTGAGTGATACTTTTTATTGCTCGTGTTTTCCCTTTCCCCTTTAATGCAAACATGGACAAAACCACTTTTTTTTTTTTTTAAAAGAAAGCATGTCTTTTACATGAGGCAATGAGCAATATTAAAAAATTTACGACCAACATCTCTCAATCGTGCATCTTCAATCAGCCTAAACAACAATATAATCGAGACAGCTTTGCCTAATATATAATATGTTTATATATTGGACCATACATATCAGTCCCACTCCAATTAATTCACTTTATAAAAGTTCTTAATATAATGCTAAAATATTTAAAATCAAATTTTACTTATTCAAAATTAACTAAATTGCGATTTATAGGAATTTACTATAAAATTTAAAAATCCAATTCAAATTGGAGACGCATGTAATTCTAAAATCACAAAATTTAGGACGTTTGTTTGCCTTTGAAAGAGCAAAGAGTGTTATATTTCATTTCAAGAGACATTCGCTTTATTTATTTATTTATTTTTATCTATTCCATCTCATTTTATTATATATTTTCTTGTAAAAAAAAGTATGTTATATTTTTACTAGAATCGAATCAACCCGACCCGACCCGATCCGATCCCTCAGATTTGAGCAACATTTATTAATTAAATAAAAAATTGAGATGCAATTTGGGACGTAATAGAAACACCTGCGGGTCCCGATGGGGGTAGCCAAAGGGTCGCAGTCGCAAAGTTGTGAGGATAAGTTGGTAATATAAATAAGATGCTGGGGGCAAAACTCTAACAGGACAACAACGAAAGCATTCTCATATCTTCCTATAAAACCGCCTGCACTCTCTCCACACAATTCCCAAATCCTAAAAATCACATTACACTCTTAAAAATCAACAAAGAGGACAACAATGAAAGCTCTTGTTGCGTGTCAAAAATGGTTTTAGGCTTTGGAATTCCTCTAATTCCCAAATCCGACGCACATTTTTCTCCTCTCTGCCCTAAAAACACATGAAATTCCTGTTAGAATTCGTCACGTGCTATGGCTCCCGTGGCTCACGTGCTTCTTCTATGCAGCCACAGCCGCCAGTGGAGGAGACACGGTCCCTGGTGACGGAGAACCTCCGGTCGTTTCGGAGGAAACGGGTGAGAGTTGTGAAGGCGAGAGGGGCCGGTGCGTCGGCGGAGTGGCACCCGTCGCTGGTTTCGATTTCGGAAGATGGAGGGTTGATAGAGAAGGAATCGCCGCCTGCTGCGCCGGAGAAGAAGGCAAAGAGACGGAGCGGGTCCACCCGAAAAGTTCATCATGGTCGCAATTACAGTGACGATAATGAGCCTGGGTCTCGGTCAGGGTCAGTCTTGGCTTCCTCTTTTTTTCCCCCGTAATTTTTTTAATAGAATTAGTCATACATCTAATTAATTATTATATAAAAAATCTATTCAATCTCTTTATAAAATTAGTCATACTTTTTAATTTTGGCCAAGTACAAAAGAGTTTAATTAAAAAAAAAAAATTAAAGTTTCTAGTTATGATGAATGTTATTCTTATTTAAAAAGTACTTAGAAAATTTATATCTATTTCTTTTTATTACCAAAAAAGTAAAAAAAAACAGGTTCTTTACAGCATTATGGGGTTTATTTTATGTTGTTCTAATTAGAAGCTAACCTAGTTTCGTAAAAGTATTTTAAGAAATATTTGTATTTTTCAGATATTTCACTGGTTTCAAAAATAATAACACTAGTATTTTCTATCATTTTTTTTAAATAATCAGCAAAATTAGGTATTCCTTTATCGAACTGAAAGCATTTAAATGTAAGGCTCGAAAATACTAAAAACTTTAAATCATAGCGTAATAATAAATTTATAAAGTAAAAGTTTTATGCAACTTTTATTATTATTGCCATAAACACTATGCTTGAGAAAATTATTTCATGCAAGAATCATTTTTCTAATTTCATACGATTCTACTACGTTACTAAGGTATATCATTTTTTTTGTGGGAACAGACAGAGCAGCCTCCTCATGGTGGTTCCGGCATTCTCGGCATCTCCATTTATGTTCTAAAAATTAAAAAAAAAAAGAAAAATTAAGAAGAAAAGTTGGGATCAAATCACTGTTGTTCTTCTTAGGCATCCTCCTGTCTCTGTTGATATTATTTTCATGGGTGCAGTGCGATCTACGTTCCCATCTGGTGAATTAATGTTGTACAGCCTTTTTATCATGAGTTATTGTAGCTAAAGGAAAATATTAATAACAATGAGAACTCCAATTATCATCGTCACACAAGCAGAAACCTGTGAATCAATTCTACTAAAATTGTTGAATATATTGTCCAAGCTTTTAACCCCAGTTGGGACTAAGAGTTTTAATGCTCTTCTCTACGGGGAAAAAAAAGAAATGCTTTTGTGCTCTTCGAATGCAAAAATATTAAGAATATAATAATAATAATTGTAATTTATTTTATAGAAACACTTGATCTTTATTGATAAAATTTTATATTTTTTACAAAATCGAAGGTTTTTAGATGTTATATATATATTTTTTTTGGGTTTTCTTTTAATTTTTAATTTAGAATAATATAATGAATGACGTCATGGTCTTGCAATTTGTATATATATATTTTTAGAGATATGGTGCCAAATGCATATCAAAATAAATAAATAGATTGTTTGGTGCAACTAATGCTAGCATGGTTGGGAGGGGGAAAGCCACGATCCACCATGTCTTATCGGTTACCTTTGGGCACATTGATTGATTTTATGGGACTCATTGATTGGCCTTCACAAAATATTATTAAATTCTCAATCCTTTTGCTTAAATGATAATATAAATATATGATGTGACTTAAGTGTTTTAACAATTATAAACTTAAAAAACTATATCCCGACATTTATGTTGACAATGAGAGAGTTATCCTCTTTACTTGGTTTTGAAAATTTAGTCTTACCTTATTGATCTTAGCTTATTTTATTTTGAAAAAATACATTTAATAATTTTGTACGGTTCAAAATTATATGAGTTCGTTGGATCATCTGCTAAAATATTTAAGGTCGGGAAGCTTTTATTTTCTTCCTCATAATATGTGCTTACATATATATATAAAGGTGATAAAGCTTCTATCCCAAAAAGGGAAAAGAAATAGTTTGAAAAAAAATCTTAATTATAGGGTTAAAAATTGAAATAATCTTCATATTGGGGTCATTAGAGAATCTTTTTCAATCTTGGGTGTCAGCCCCAATAGTGCAATGCGACGGTAAAACTCTTAATTGAAAATAATTTTTAAATAGTTTAGAAATTAAAATTAATTAAACTTTTAATGTAAAAATCAAGTTTTTTTTTTTCGGGGGGGGGGGGGGAATTTGAGCCTCTCACCACTTACGCAAAAACAACCAATTTGGATAAAAGGGGAATTTGATGCGAAACTCAATGATATTATTAATAAAGTTTGCATGTTTACTTTCCTTCCAAGTGGCCCAGCGGCTGTTTTCCCCAACACTAAAGCACCAAAAGCAGTGAGCAAAATCGCACATAATGTGGAGATTGTCCCTTCCTCCCCCCCCCCCCCCCCCCCGGGAAAAAAAAAAAAAACCAATGGAAGCCTAGATGCGATGAATGTTGATGGGAAATAAAAGGAAAGGGCCCCCAAAAGAAATGGACCAACTTTGCATGCATGTATCTTATTCAGTGATGATCTTGGATCAATGTTATTATCTCGTCCGAACAAAATCTAGTCTGTATCAAATATGATACCGTTCATCCTTACCGGTTACTAAGAGCTAAAATTAATGAAATCTTATTCAAAATAGAATAGAAAGCTATTAATGTTTTTGCAAGCAACAAAGTCACTTGGTTAGGGCGTGTTGCTGTTAACCACAAGATCAAAAATTCCATAGTGTTTTGTGATTGGAAAACCTTAAGTTTCTAGAGGAAAGTTACTTACAAAATCTATAGAAGCAAAAAATAAAGGAAAACAACAAAGGACAGAATAGAAGATCACATTGCTACTTTTGCCATCACGCTACCGCATTTACATTGCACTCACCATCTTCCATCCCGGCCATTGTATCATATAATGGTTTATTCAAAGTCTCTGGCAAGTAAAATGCGAGAAATCCAGCCAAAACCCCACAAAAAGAAAACACGGAAAATGGCAACCAGCTGCCCATAACCACCACCAGTGGTGCCAATATGGCTCCCATTTGTGCTGCCTGTGTAGCACTTCCGAGTGCTGCATTTCTAACCACCGTTGGAAACAGCTCAGCAGTGTAAATAAACAGCAAATTATACGTACCAGCCATCCCAAAAATCCCCAAAACTCCACAGCCCATTCTCACTACTTTCCAGTAGCCTTCATTTCCAACTAAACACCCTAAAAGGCAGAAAAATCCACTAAACCAAAGTGTCCCAATTGCTAAAGGCTTCCTTCCGAACTTGTCAAGCAGAATCGCTGTTATCGTGTATGCAGGCATTTCAGCCACCGCGTTGAGAACAACGCTTACATAAATGTTGGTTTCGAGGTTGACTACATTGAGAGTAAGGCCATAGTAGACAACAGAGGTTAGGAAGTTTATGGCCACAGCTAAAATCAGACGGATGCGAGTGATTGGTGAGCGAATGACATCTATCAAAGATCCTGATACAGCGACTTCTTTTGTTCCCTTCTCCTGTTTAGCCTCTGAGTTTTCCTTTGTTTCCTCATCAAGCCCAAGAATAACTCCCTCTGGAAGATGCTTACCATTGCTTTTGGCAATGGAGTGCATTATCTCCATTGCTTCGTTTACTTTTCCACGAACTAAGTACCATCTTGGAGACTCCGCAATAAAAGGAATGAAAGCCACAAGGAAGAGAATGGAGGGTATAGAGGAGACAATGTACAATACTCTCCAAGTTTGGAAAATGTAAGCTAATCCAGAGAGGATTCCAATTCCTATTGAGAAGAAGTAAAAGGTTGACATTCCTGCGGCTCCACGCTTTGTTGGGCCTACAGGTTCAGTGGCTAGGACGAAAGCACAAAGGCCAACACCACCAGTGCTGAAACCAGTGAGAAGTCGGAGGAGTAGGTATGTCCAGTAGTCAGGAGCAAACGCTGTCAAGAATCCAAAGATGGCATTTAATAGACAAACTACTGTAAGCGATCCTTTTCTGCCTAGAAAGGAGTCAGATAGATGGCCAAATACACCAGCACCTGAAAATAAAATGGGGTTTGAGAAGAAATGAAGTAAAATTTAATGGAATCTTAGTGACTGCATCATGTGAACACATTCCAGGACTCTGCCTCGAACATAGGTGATCTTGTATTAGCCACGCATATCAAATATGAGGAATCACATACAAGTTTTGTCGGAATGTTTTAGATTTTATGCTTCTTTGAGTTACATAATGTATGACATTTTGTAGGATCCTAAAATAAACCTCCGGACACCATGTTGAACAAAAATCTATGCACATTAAAGATGCTAAGGGCTACAAAGGCATCTGAAATTGCTGTTCCTGCTTTTCAATCCTTTGCTTTTGTGGTAATGGTTGGATCATTTGTGGATGCAAGTCTTTTTAACTAGCTCAATTACCAACACAACTATGACAATAAAAAAGAAAGATAGTTCTTCTAACTAAAGAAAGAAGGAAATAAAGTGTTAAAATCTGCATAGCCAAAATATGGAAGCGGTAGAACACTGGGTCTGCACTTTGAAAATTATCAAACCTGATTGTTTATCAAATACAATCTGAAGCTCTTTTCAGATTGTAAAATTTACAAGTCTTAACCCTGATCGGATGATGGGATAAATAGTGGTATTATTAAGAAGGAAGTTGATTTACATGATATTTATCTGATCTTTTTAAAAGATTTTCACTGTAAAGCCAACAAAATATCAGGATTACTAACTGCATAATTATGAAAAGTTTGTTTCAGTCCTCCGAAATGGGACTCTCATTTATAGAGACCATGTGATGCAAGAACAGAAAAAAAATGGTTTATGAGATCTTGTAATTTCGGGACTTCTCAATATGATAAAAGACGATCTACATGTGACAAGAAGGGAAGAAAAATAAAGAATTATCATATCCTGCAATTTCTAGATCTTTCAATTACATAGTAAAGGGAGATCCACGGGTGACATATGGATAGGGAAAATTATTTCTACATCAATCAAAATCATTGTGATCCTAATCATGTGCAAACGATGTACAAAGACATGTAGGATGCAGATGCTAGAGAGTAAAAAGAAACAAATATAGAGCTTTTGATTCTCACTCGTGACAGAACCAAAGGAAATTTGTTAGGCAACAATCCAATTCTCCATACAGAAGTTGTGCACAGAGGCAAAACACGGAGCCCCCAGGTCCTCCTTTTTCTCCTTCCTTTATCCAAAAGCATTTTTGGACTTTTCTCACTACCCAAGTTTAAAGCTCACTACCAGTTAGCTGATAAAGTGTCGTTAGTTATGTTCCCTTTGCCTATAGCTATACTATGATAAACATTTATCATCACCACAGTCATGGCATGCGATAGGCATTTCCATTCTTTTCTCGAGAGGTTTTCAAAGAGGTCATCCTTGTTGTCCTCTTTTCATTAAAAAAAAAGGATGCAGGGCTAAATTTTTCATCTTTTGATACAATCACAGATAACTATTCTGCCCATGTTCTACTATGATTAAAAGCACATAAATACAAGAAACCTTATCAATTATTCAAAATATGCATGACATGATTTTAGACCATATAGACATAGCTATCGTAGATATGACCAAATTTCGAAGAGAAAGAAAACCTAAAATACATAGTACAAGACCTTGATACTCTGAGAGAAAAAGATGTTTTGTGAGGATAACTAAGAAGATACAGACCTTGGATCGTAAGAGGAAAACACTATATGGGATCTTTGGACCACAGAAACAATACCATGCCTGTAAACACTACCGATGGGAAAGGGACAGAAAACATCATCCACCTATTTTCAAGAGAAATTAGAAAGCAAAAACAATGACCTTTCGTGATCTTATAACCATGTGATTCTCTGCTTCTGTTTCTCAATGAGAGTAAAAAAAAAAAAAAAAAAATCATTTGGGATAGAGAGTGTGGTACATATATGAGACCTTGATCAAAGATGAAGAAGTATAATCCCCCTGATTACAAGATACAAAGGGATAAAGAATAAGTGTGCACAGGGAAGAATAATTATATTGTACGAAGTAAGCACTACAGAGCTTGACATGCCCTTTTCCAGGAGAACTAATTGAGGGACGGATTGGAGAAAGCAAGTCCCCTGTAGTTGTTTACATGCTGGCTGGACCAAGGTACAATATTAAGCGCCTTCTAAACCCAGCATTAGGTGCCTCAATTCAGCTATTACACAATGCCCCACTTAGCTACATTTGGGATACACCCACTCCGCTTAGATCACCAAATATGGCACTAGCACTCAAAATCAAGATAACTAATGATCACGTGAGACCTATTTAAGGAGCTTCAAAGCAAAACACAGCTGGTCCAATCAAGAATTACAGAGGCCTAATGAACTGGGAATGAAAATGCGAGCCTAAAACATGTAATCAAGAAGGCCAATCAATCACAGATAGACTAAGCTGAAGGGGTCCAAAATAAGCCTCTAAAGTTGTGAGCTACGTGCCCTTCCAGTTTTTTAAAACTCTTCTTAGTGCTTAATTGAATGAAGATTAGAACAGTTTTTCTTTGTATCCTTCCTCTGGCTTTTTCGTCAAATTTCCAAACGGGTCAGTCGCTCCCGCACCTCGTAATCATAATCGGGGACTGGGTCAGTTTAGTCTCACCACCCATGCCACCCCATGTTCATCGTAGAAATGCTAATCTAAAGGGCACAAAAATACAAAATGCAAAAAGTAGGTCAGCGCTGTTGGGAGTCATGATGGGACAAAAACACGTTCAACGAACAAAACAAAGATCCCCACACCCCACAAGTAATTAATATAAAAAATAAAAAGATAATCTTTAGCCTCCAATTCAGACTCTCCCTCCACAACGGCGCTGCTTTATCCGCATCCCCCTCACTCAAACGTTGTCCGTCGCAATCTTTCTACTTTACAAACTCAATGACGAAACTACCTCGCTTAGCAATAATAAAAGAAAATTAATGATTAAATTGAAACAAAATTCTTTTTACATAATTTTATTTATTTAGTAAAAGACAGGCTGAGGTCAATCTCAATTTACGAGTCCAATTAAATGAATAATTTTTTATTGTACCGAAATAATGTTTTGGCGGATCGAACTCAGCCCGATACCGGCCAACCATTCATGTTACTCATCATGGGTATTATTGTAATTTCAATCTCTACTCGGACAATCAAGACAAACAAATATAGCAGTGTTCTTTCGGGACTGCAAGAGAAAGAGAGAGAAGAGAACGAACCGATCATGCAGCCGCCAAAGAAGAGTGACTGAACTAATCCAACTTTAAACTTCTCACCACAAACCAAACTCCACTCGGCCACCGTCGAGCTAACCGAACCGCCAATCCACTCCCACGAACCCGGTTCAAAATCACAAAATCCCAAACCGGACGAATAACAAGAAGAACCGGGACGACATCTCCAATCCGGTTCACGGTCGGCAAAAATCATAACCATGGTATGAAAAGCCTCGAGAGCCCAAGCACAGCTCGTCAAAACAAAATGTCTCAACTGCCATATCCCAAACTCACCGCAATATCTCTGAAGCATGTCGTCGATGCATATCTTTTCCGGAAATTCTTTCTTTGTCGGAGAGAGAAGCGGTGACTGGAGGTCGGGGTGGTCGGACGACGTTCCTGTTGTCATGATTAATGAGAGAGAGAGAGAGAGAGAGGTCTTGTTGGTATTTTTCTGGCTCTTTTTTCACTTTCAATGTTTTTTTTTGGAGGGGGGGAGGGGCCGAGGATTGTTTCGTATCGTATGGTTTTGGTTTGTAGGGCGTATTTGTGTTGTGGGTTTGACACGTGGAGATTGATCTTGCCATTGATCTGTATGGTGTCAATTAGTTTGACTATTTTAGTCTCTTCGTTAAACCGGGATTAGGAAAGTATATAATTAAATTGACCAAATTTACGAATCATTTATGAATTTATGACTTCTTTTGTTTATTTTATTTATATATTCTTTACTTTTTAAAAGAAATTATATTTTATAAGTTAAAATTAAATTTTTAATTAAGAATACTATTTGATTATTTTTTATAAAAATTTCATCTAATCTCAATTTATGTAAAATCTGATATTTCCAAATTGGGGTCTTGCATCATTTTATTGGCTTTTCTTTTTAAAATTGTATGGGGCACAAAATATATATATATTTTTAAAAAAAATTGATTATATGGTTTTCGTAATATTGCTAATGATAGGATTTAGGTAGTCTTCCTCTTCTATCTTTTGGGATTCTTAATTGTAGAACGTGTATACTTAAGTTATTATTTACCTGAATGTTCAAAGAATTTTCATTTTTTTTTTGTCGTCAAGTCATGAATTTAACTTATTTGAATGATAATGAAAAAATTAATATATTTACAGAATTTAAAATAGATAAATCTATTTAAACCGAATAAAACATACACAAAATTCAAAACCTCCTGTCCAATAAAAGAAATTAAAAAAAAATTGAAGAAATTTTGTGGTGTGAAATTGAATTACGAAGTTTGTCGTCCACATAAAATTAAATCTTTAGAGCCTGAAAGAGACGAAGGAAATAATTGAGTTAATCAGGAAGTGTTGGATTCGGGTATATTCTAGGGGACCAGTCCGCTTTGATAGGAATTGATATTGAAGCGGTCTGGTCAGATTTGGATTGGGATATGTGGTGTGATATGGAATATTCTTTGGGGGGAATTCAATGCCGCCTTGCATCTGTAGGTTCGGATAAGTTTTATAAAACAAATGAAATTTAAGGAAGGATAAAGCCATATGTATACATATCTATATATCTACATACATACATACATACATATATATATATATATATATATATATATATATATATATATATATATATATATATATATATATGTAAAGAAGTTGGTGTTTGCCCATCCCTCACCGCGTGGGCAAAAACCCAAATCCCATCCCTCACTCTCTCTCCCACAACCCTCTCCAAGCTCAAGTTGCTTCCCACATTGCCACTTCAGCAAGCGAATGCACCAGTTTTGTTTCGGACCCGCCCAGAGCAAGAGCCAGCAAAAGGGCATGCGTTGTTACTAACTACAATAACACAATTGTGCAAAAGTCCGATTTGTTTTAACATATTTGAATTATAAAATATTCTCTATTTTGTAATTAACTAAATAAAAGAAAATGGAATTGAAAAATCTGAGTAATAAGTCTATGGTAGCAATATATGGGAGGATGGCCGCTGATGAAAGGGCTATTCATTCCATTCCCAAGTTTTAATCGATGGATTTTGATGACCAAATACTTTCCTAAGTACTCATTCTATATATTCAATCAACTTAACAGTCAAACATGCAATTTGTTTTTTTTTTCTAATTTAAAACCCAATTAAACAAAATTGGAACTTCACTTTCATAGTCTCCATGATTCACACTAACTACCAACTTTGTTTTTATTGAATTTATGTCTTAAAACTTTAAGTTCATTTGAATTTACAAATTATGATGAGACAAAAACAATTAATTTTTATTCGCACTTAGATTTGTTGTCTCATTTTTGCTAATATTGTAAATTAAATTATAACTAAGAATATCTCAACTAACTTATTATATAAATAAAGAAAAATATATAATACAGTAGGCAGTGGATATTTTCATGTTAGTAATCTTATAAGATCATCAGTTGTGGAAAAATAATAATTTCATAAATAACATTTTTAAGTGTTTAATTTGATTTATTAAAAATAAATAAATAAATTTCTCCAATATAGATATTGACTTATTTTTTGTATAATTTAAGTTAATATTATTGTCAAATTAAATTTTGGTGATCGCTTCTGAAAGGAAGAACATATCATTAATTAATTTAAAATTTGCAAGTTTAATATATGTTCTAAAAGTACAAAAAACAATTATAATGAATCATAAATTCTTGAATTACTTGATAATAAATAAAGGAAACAGACAAAAATAAATCTCTATATGTTTTTTTCTTTTTTGCTTCTTCTTATGTTGCTTAAGACAACAACTATAAGATATTCAATTAGAATATTTTAAAATTATGAAACACAAATTAAACTTTTTAATATTTAAAACTATTAATTATCACTTCATCTAATTAAAAAACAAAGCTTGAAATAGATCATTAAACGCCACAAGTATCGTCTTGTGCTCCTCCAATATGGTACTTGTGACAATGGTTCGAGCAAGAAAGAGAGAGAGAGAGGTACCATTAGAGCTATAGACAATTAATACAAATAAAAATATAAAATTTATTATCTTAGGTTTCATTTAATTAAAAAAAAAAACTTAAATGACTAAAATTGTAATCTATAATAATAGTAGTAAAAAATCCCTGTCTTTCCAAACAAGTTGCAAGTCTTTCCAAACAAGTTGCAAGGTTTTAAAGGTTTTAAATCAATACACAAACATACAGTATGAAATATATAAAATAATTTTTTTAACAAAATAATTTTGAATTCTAATAATAATTATAAATTATTAAATAATTGTATGAGAAAGTTTACTTTCATTGTGTAACACAATATCTATATATTTTACAATGAATTATAACTTAACTGACACTATTTTCCTTTTTTTAGAAATTTTAAATTCGACCCTCTCTTATATACTAAAAAAAAAAGACTTTCCAATGAAAAAAAAATTAAATCTTACAAAAAATTTTCAATAAGAATAATTTAAAAATTAAGATGTATAATAAATTTATAAAAACATACTTAAATGTCAATAACTTTAAAAAATTCCGAAGTTATTAAATATATATATGTATGTAAATTGTTCAAGTCACAGATAAAAAAATAAATTAATTCTATTAAAAAAACAAAATTAGTTTACAGGAAGAGATTGAGATACGCTTGCTATCAATAAAAAATTCTTGATAGAAATTATAAATGTTATCTATTTAATATACTGTATAAAATTAATTATAATTAATAATGAATTCCATAAATTTGAAATTTAATTATTCATTGGGTCTAAATAAAAATAGTGAAAAAATTTCAAAAATTTTTGAGCCTTGGCCGCACCTTGTGCGGCCAAAACCCACCTTATATATATACAAGGAAGAGGCACCCTTCTAAGTTGTTTGTAGGTTGTTGTTTTAGGATTTATTTATTATTGTTATTTTTTTTTTCCTTCTATTCTATGTTCTTCATATGTTAACCTTTTAGTTCCAAGGCAATCAAAATAAAATAATATTGTTTGAACAATAAGAGATAATAACTAAGTGATTAAATTTAATGTGACTTGCAAACTATATGATAAATTTTTAAATTAATTAATAAAATTACATAATGTAAAATTTTTATTAATTTGATTTTTTTTTTTTAAAAGAACTACCTGATCCAATTGAATGTTATTTTATTTCCTCTTTTAGATCCTTAAACTTTTGCCTCACATTTGTTGTTTCTTATCAAGGAATGAAACTAGATTCTGTTTTGTTTTGCTTTTTTTTTTTTTTTAAAATTTTTTTTAGGCAATGGAGGAAAAAAATTAACTCTTGACTATCAGATTTTCAACATACATTTGATATAAGGTTGAGAAGATCATTGACACATAATTGGTTAATTGTGAGAGTTGCTTCGACTATAGGAGTATTAATGATGGGATAATTAAGTCATTATTTTTTATTGATTGTATTGAATCCAAATGTAATTATTAAAATTCAAAACAGAGTGATGCATACAAATATTTTTCTTTGCCGAATAACAACGTGAAGGAGTTAAAGAAAAAAAAAAATCAGTTCACATAAATTAGATGGACAATAAATGAGAATACTTTCCAGATAATTCTAATTTTGAAATGATTAATAATTATAACAAATTAATAAATCGGAACATTATTGGTTGGGACCAGAGAGTTAATAACCTAAAATGCTTATCCATATCATGATGTTAACAAAGAAAGTGTACTGAGCATTGTTGAATTGTGGGACAAAAATGTTGGAGCTGCAATGTCTGAATGAACTGGAAGCACCGGTTCAGTGAAGAAGAGCTGTATTCGCTGACAAATGGAGTCCAGTGAAGAAGAGCTGTATTCGCTGACAAATGGAGTCCGGGCATGTGCTTCTGTGACATGATTGGTTTGATGACAAAGAAGAGGTCACTGGATGGGGGACCGTACCACAACACGAAGAGAGAGAGAGACTCCCGTTATCAAAGGCACGTGACGATAATGAATGACACTGGAGAAGTCTCTATCTAGAGCCAAAGTCTTTTCTTTCCTTTTTACGCCATATGAGATAAAAGTCAGCGGGTCTCACTTATTCACTTTGGCACTTTGGTTATTACTGATATATGGGAAATTTGGGTGCATAGGCGAGGTGGTGCGGTTAGGTGAATTTCAGAGTGAGGGGATCATACCTGCTCTTGGTGTCCACGCTAACATAGAAGAGAGAGAGAGATTTTAATTTAGATGGCATCCGTCTATCTTTTTATAAATAAGGTTTAAATTACAATTTGAATTTATTAAAATTTGATAAAAAAAATTACGTTGATAAAATTCCCTTTTAAATTGAATCCGACATCGTTCGGATCAAATTAATTGAAATATAATTTTGCATACGGATTGATTATTAAAAAAAATAAAAAAAATTGGTTAATTAGTTTGTGTTGTTAATAGTGGTTAATGAGTTAATTAGCGATGACTAATAAGTTAATTAGGTAGTGTTAGTGAATTAGTTTTCATCTTTTATATATAAATCTCCAGTAGTTATATTTAAAATTGCAACGAAAATCCCCAATTTTTAAGATAATATAGGTGTATTTTAGAGATTACTGCAGATATCTAAATTTACATACAATACTATACTCAAAAAATGACAGAGACGGAGAGCACAAAAAGGTCAATAGTGGGTGGACAGACTGGCTCAACAGAGCCAACCCCCCCCCCCCCCCCACAAACAACTAGTCTGGCAATGTACAAGGGAACAAGAAACTTGAATAGGTCAGTCGCCTAGAGCGTGTGGCTGTTAACTGGAGGTTTAAGCCAAGATTTCTTGTTTATCCTTCGTGGATTTGAATGCCTGCCTCTTATATTTTAACAAGCAAACAGAGAGTTAGTTGTGACATGCACAATTCTAAGCATCTAAACTTCAAGACAAAGGAAAGCAACTTTGGACAGAGGAGAGGCTCACCTTGCCCTCAAACTGATCCAAGCAACCAATCCCACCCCATCTCATCATACCCCTCCCCCATTTACATTGCTCTCACCCTCTTCCATCCCCGCCATTGTATCATACAATGGTTTATTCACAGTCTCGGGCAACTAAAAAGCGAGAAATCCAGCCAAAATTCCACAAAAACCAAACACTCCAAATGGTAACCAACTGCCCAAACCACCACCAGTGGTGCCAATATCGCTTCCAATTGCAACGCTTGTGCAGCACTCCCTAGTGCTGCATTTCTAACTACTGTTGGAAACAACCCTGCAGTGTAAATAGTCACCACGCTAGTCGTACCTGCCACCCCTAAAATCCCCAAAACTCCTCAACCCATTCTCACTAATTTCCAGTACCCTTTATTTCCAACCAAACACCCTAAAAAGCGGAAAATTCCACTAAACCAAAGGGTCCCGAATTGCCAAAGGCTTCCTTCCGTACTATCCAACAAGAATTGCAGTTATTAAGTATGCAGGCATTTCAGCCACCGCATTGAGAAGAACGCTGACATAAATGTTGGTTTTGACGTTGACCACATTGAGAGTAATAAGACCATAGTAGACAACCGAACATAGGAAGTTCATGGCCACTGCTAGAATCAGACGAATGCGAGTGATTGGCGAGCTAAGGACAACTATCAAAGATCCTGAAACAGCAACTACTTTGGTTGTCTTATCTTGTTTAGTCTCTGAGTGTCCGTTCGCTTCCACATCGAGGCCAAGAGTGACTCCCTCTGGAAGATGCTTACCGTTGCTTTTGGCAATGGAGTGCATTATCTTCGTTGCTTCGTTTACTTTTCCACGAACTAAGTACCACCTTGGGGACTCGGTGAGGAAAGGAATGACAGCTACAAGGAAAAGAATGGAGGGTATAGAGGAGACAATGTACAATTTTCTCCATGTTTGGAAAATGTAAGCTAATCCAGAGAGAATTGCAATTCCTCCAGAGAAGAAGTATAAGGTCGACATTCCTGCAGCTCCACGCTTTGTTGGGCCTACAGGTTCAGTGGCTAGGACGAAAGCACAAATACCAACACCACCGTTGCTGAAACCAGTGAGAAGACAGAGGAGTAGATAGGTCCAGTAGTGTTGAGCTAACGCTGTTACGCAACCAAAGAAAGCATTTAATATACGAACTACTATAAGCGATCCTTTTCTGCCTAGAAAGGAGTCCGATAGATGACCTAACACTCCCGCACCTGAAAATAAGAAGCAGGGGTCAGAAGAAATGATGTAAACTTTGCTTGAACCTTAGTGACTGCATCATGTGGACGCATTCCAGGACTTGGATTCAAAACATAGGCGATCTTGTTTTCCCTGTCCATTAATATCAAAGGAGTAATTGCAGACAAGCTTTGTCAGAATATGGTGAAGTTTCTTATTTTATACTTCTTCGAGCAAAATCCTTCTCTTTTGTTACTTACATAGCGATCGCGAAAATTATAAAAATATATGTACACACAAAAGTTCAAACATTGGTCTACCTCAACCTTGGGAAGAGTTTTTTATTATTTGGATGTCCATACAAAACCTACAAAGGCATGCAAAATTGCTCTTCCTGCTCTTCATGCCTTTGTTTGGCTGTAATCATCAAATCATTTGTGGTTTGTAAGTTTTTCAAATTAGTTCAATAAGTATACTACTACAAAATAAAGGCTTTTTTTTTTGTTTTTAGTTACGATTCCAATAAATATTTATCATAAAATTTATGGAGTTTGTGACTATTGGATAGCAATCCAATACCACTAATTATTTTACTATTTCATCACGCAAGAAATAGTGATAGTTAAATCATAATTTGACAAACTTCATAAATATCAATTTCTATAGATTGTATAAAGATCTTAAGAATAAAAAAAAAAGATAGTTCCCGTCCCCAATAGAAGAAGAAGGCACTGAAGTCCAAGGTTAAAATCTGGATAGTCAAAACAAGGAGTAAGTAAAACGCTGGTTCGGCGCCTGCGACAATATCAAACCTAATTGATTGGCAAGGATCTGAAACTCTTGTCTGATGGTTTAAAATTACAAATCTTGCCCTTAATCAAGGTATTATTAGAAAAGATGTGAAGTTACATGATTTGTTGTTGTTGTAGGTGGGTTTGACTTCATAGATGATGACTTTGCTAATTTGAACGGCACGACTTGACTGTTAGACGGTCTTGATCAATGAGATTTGCAAAAAACTGCCGGATAGTGTTTCGGTAGAGAAGACACCGATGCTAAAGTTAAAGACCGATTTTCAAGAGAGAACAAATAGACTAAAAGGAAGTTATGTATGTCTTATGTGCAATGTGTAATTCCAGAGAACATGTGTACCTGGCTAGTTGACCTAATGATATATAAATAAATAAATAAATATATATATATATATATACACACACCTTTTGCATGTAAGAGTAGTATGCATGCGAAGTGTTGAAATCTTAATTTCTTTATGAGAGCATTCTGAGATTATGAGAATTTTAATGTCGAATTCTCAAAGATTTAGAACTCTTACCAGTTCGGAAAGTCCAGATCGTCGAAGAGATTTTTTTTTCTTTATCAGCTACGTTTGTAGATTTCCCTTCTATTTACACAAAATTGCTTCCATGATTTAGGGAGAATGAATATTATCTTAGCAAATCAAGTGACGATCACTGAATACTGAGGTACCGAATAGTTAACTACCAAATAGCTAGCTATTAGGATCTGTTTCGGAAAATACCAAGAGAGTACAGGTCTTGCCTACCTATCTAGGAGATAAATCCCTTATTGACGGTACACTTCAATTGGCTGCCCCTTATACTACTGACTCGGAGGGTCTCATGCCTCGTAATGATTAACTCTTGGGTTGGTTAAGCGGTTGATCGACTAGCTAAATGCCAACCAGGTTGACAACAGGACTACCGAAAGCCGTTTGACAAGTCGAGGGTTAGTCTTCAACCTAACACGATTTGGGCTATTTTGGCCATGTATCATCATTTGCCCCTATTATTGATTCGAAGAAGGGATTTCAGGAGTATCTTCTAGAGAAGACTTTTTGGATTTTGCAAATCAAAGAATTAAATACGGCATGTGTCGTTTTGGTTATCGCGAACCGTCTCCAATACGTCTTTTATGCTGCACATTCGTTGATTGGTTTCCCACTATTGCTTTTGCTTTTATGATGGTTAACTTTCTTGACGATTCAGCCTTCTTGCAAAAATCATCTGAGAAAAATAGCCAGAGGTTTGCCGAGCATTGAGGAAATCAGAAGCATTATGACTGAGGATGAGTTGCGGGATGTTCAAAATGACATGCTGCTAGGGGATGACTACGTCCTTTGGTTGGCTCTTGATAAAGACTGGGCCAATAGGACGCCGGAAGGTCGCGTTCCGATGTATAGGCAGTGTGACAAGTACGACTTAAAAGTGCCATACATGAGCAATGTTGCTAGAGTTTTGGTCTGTTGGAATATTTTTCCAATGAGGTTGATCCCTAACGCTTGGCGTTTGGTCATCGCTATAATGTATCTGATGAGATCTTGGCGTCCGTGTTCGCTCTCAAAAGGAGTGCTCGCGGTGGACCACAGAAGGGTGGTTCTATTTGCAAACCCGACTCGAGTCCAATTGAAAATTCTTTTATAAAGAGACCATCGACAAAAACTAAATGCACAAATATTTTTTTGTTGAATTCTTGAATATGGACTTGATGCCTAAGTTGTTGAGGGACCTAGGATGAGCCGATTCTTGGGTTGCGGTCTCATCAATCGTCTCGCCACTCAAGATTCGTGCGTTCTATTGGCGGTTACTGTGAGGTCAGAAAGAGATGCATTAAAGTCGAATCACTTTTAGAAAACGAGATGTTATCATTGGTGGGCTTATTGCTAGGGGAGAAGAGGAAGATCGAGAAACCACTCTTGATTGAGAAAAAGAAGAGGCTTGTTGATATTCTCGCCTCTCCCGAGGAGGAAGATCTCGAGAAAGATCACCACTGACAAACAAATGAGACCCATGTAAGTCCAAGTAGATCACCACTGAAAGAAAAGTATATTTGCCTTGTGTGCAATGTGTAAGTATGAAAAACATGCTTACCTGGCTGGTTGCCCTAATGATATATATATATGAATAGTAAGTCTGAATAGTACTGTATATGTGAATAGTATCAAATATGTAAGTCTGAATAGTACCGTATATGTGAATAGTACCCCTTCGTTCCTGGCCGCTCTTGGTATCAAAGCCACGGGAGATAGTGTCATACAATTTATTGTGCTAAGTTGTTTGAAGTTTTAAAACTAAAATTTTAGGTATACAGTGAATCCTTCCGTAGGTGGTCCCGACCGTAAGTTCCAGGAAGAGACAGTGAGTCCGTTAGTTTAGGCTACGCAGTAGTTGTATATTTAGATTTGAATCTTATGATTAAAACAATGAACCCAATATTCTATAGAACCACTAGCTCTTCGAGTTTTATATCTAGTTCATCTAGGTCTAGAGATATAATAAATAGTGAAGAAATAACTATAGAAGATTTTGAAAAACAAATAGATGAATGAGAAATACCCAAAATAAGTATAGATCAGATATATAAAATACCTAAAATTAGTTTATTTAAATCTGATTATACAATTAAAACCGAAGAAAAAGACATTTAGTTGTCAAAACCCTTTGAAACTATACAATTATTATAAAATAAAATCTCTAGAAAAACAAATAAATAAAGGATTTAAATATATTCATGTAGGATTAATCTAAACTGATTTAAGACCATTAACCAGAGAAGGTCAAAAACACTTCAATCCTAATTACCCTTAGGGATGCTAGGCAGAAAAAACTTTTCAGATTCCTTACTAGGAACTGTAGAGTCTAGTCTATGTAAAGGACCAGTCTCATTTGATATATTTTCAAATTTAATTATATCTCTGAATGATAAAAACATTTTAAAATCTTTAATTTTACAAATTAAAACTCATAATTATGATATGATTAAGGGATCGATTCCGGTTGCTCTAATCTATAAAATCCATTATAAAGCAATGACAACCGGTTTTGCTTCAAAACACAATCCACCATAAAAAATGAGAAACACTGTTACTCTAAACTGATATTACTAAGTCAAACTTGGTAATACCAAAACTCATTCGTTGGATTCCTGAAGATTGGATCCTTGAAGGAGCCACTCAACCAAGACAGGAAGATGATATTTCTGAACCTAGCACCAGGATAAGACAAATAACCCAATATACATATGAAAATGTAAAAATTAGTTTTGAAAGAAACTTTTAGTTCTAGGTGCTCAGATTCATCATCTGAATACTTAGATTTAGGAAGAGTATAACAACTACCTTCAGTTATAAACCTTTCAAATAAAAACCCAATAGAAACAAAAACAGATAGGTACTCCACATCGGATCTACCTTCAACATTTCAAAAAACATAGGTATTCCACCTTGGATATACCTTCAGCATCTCTGAAAAATATAAACTTTAACAAAAATATACCGCAAACAGTTTATACAGGATCTCATACAGAGAACCAAAACCCTCCTGATCAAAATCTCTCTGATCAAAATCCTTTTGAACCAATATCACCAACAAAATCTGCTATCACAGAAAATGTAGATGATGAAAAAGAATTATATGTTATAGAAAAAAAAGTTAAATTCCTATGAAAAAGGTGAAAAATTTAAAATTGAAAAAAAACACAGAGAAAAATATTACTACTCAAAACAAAATAAAGAATAAAGAGAGTGGTATCTTAAAATCTTTAGACATAAAAAAGAAAAAATGCAAGCAAAATATTGTAAATATCTTAAAAAAATTAAATATAATATACCATTCTTTATATGGCTTGAAATGTATACAAACAAACATAAAATTGAATATCCATATAAAATAGTCAATCCACTTAAAACAATCAACCTTATAACCTCTAGGAAAAAGGTTACGGTTTGGGAAACTGCAAACGGTGAAACCATTGAGTTAGATCATCCACCACTAAAAACAATTAAAATCAACATAGTAACAGATGTAATAGATGTGAGTCCTTACAAAAAACTCCAGGATGATAACTCAACAAATCTAAAGAATATAATCATTCAAAACAATTATACCAATGCACATTTGAACTCTATAGGTAAACAGTATTCCAGGATAGAGAAATCCAAGAGAATTGAAGAATCTACTGAGTTTAGTAAAAAGGAAAATGTAAAACTGAAAAATCCTATCTTTAAACTATACCAAATATCAAACCAACCTCAACAGGAGATTAAAACCAGTAAACAAGAATTCTTAGAAGCTATAAAACTCCAGCTTAATAAAATTGGATCAACATAAAGACAAACAAACCTAGTTGCTCCAGAAATTGGATCAACATTGGAATAAACCTAAAACAGAGTATATTAAACCTAGAATGCCTGAATTAGAATTAGGTAATCCACCTGAAATTCTAGTTCAACCAAAATATAACGCTAATTCTGTCTATATATGGAACAAAGATGGAATGAGTAAATATCAAATATTAAATTTATTACAACAAATGACTATGACATCAAATGCATATAAAACCCAACAAGCAACAACAGATAAAACAGACACAGAACTCCTTATAACAGGATTTTCTGGATAGTTAAAAGGATGATGGGATTTTCATCTCACTAAAAAACAATTAAAGATCCTGAATGCAATCCAAATCGGAGAAGATGGTGAACCAATTTTAAATCATCTAGGTCAACCTATCCAGAATGCATTCGCTACCCTGATATTCACCATAACCCTCTACTTCATTGGAGACTCCTCACATTTAAAAGATAAAAACACAGATTTGTCATCAAATCTAAGGTGTAAAAAGTGAAATGATTTCCAATGGTATAAATCAACTTTCCTAACTAGAGTTATGCTTAGAGAAGACTCAAACCAATCATTTTGGAAAGAAAAATTTCTAGTCGATCTCCCAACACTATCAGGAGAAAGAGTTAGGAACGCCATTCGTGAGACTTTTGGAAATCATATAATCTCATATGACCAACTCACTTATGGAGAATTGGTTAGTTTCACAAAGAGGGAATGATTAAAAATATGTCAAGATTTAAAACTTCAAAAACATTTAAAATGGGAAATGAAAAAGACAAGAAAAGAATTAGGATCATTTTGTAAACAATTTGATCTTAATAAAACTAAAATATGTAATTGGGAGTGTAGTAGGAAACATTCCAAAAAAATCTCAAAGAAAGAATATTCTAAAAAATATATAAACCCTTTGATTATAAAAACAAAAAGAAGATTATTATAAAAAATTGCATAAAAAATACGACAAAAAAACAAGAAAAATCAGAAAAACCATCATTATCAAAAGCATTAAAAGATATTACATGTTTCAAATGCAAGAAAAAGTGACATACAATAAAATATTGTAGAATGTCTAAAAGGATAAAAGAGCTTCATTTTGATAAAGAAATTCTCAATAAAATCTCAAAATTATTAGTAGAAAGTTCTGATACTGATACCATAAGTTCAGAAAATTTTACTGATAATCCCCAAGTAGATGAATTAGCATCTACTTCATCAAAAACAGAATCAGAATCAAATTCTAATGAGATGAATGTATTAACAAAAGAAAAAAATTTGATTTTAGATATAATTCAACATATAAATGAACCAGAAATCCAGAAAATGTCTAAATCAATTAAAATAATCCCTAGACGAACCTAAGATAAAACCCTCTGAACTTCCTTCTACTAGTACAGGGATGTGTGATCTTACAACCATACTCAATAAGAGAAAATTCAGTAAAAAATCTCCTGAAACTGTTCAAGAAATTCAGGAAGAAATTAAAATAATTAAAATAGAACTAAAACATTTAAAGAAAAAAAAACAAGAAAAAGATTCTAAGATCTCTTTCTTACTAAATCAACTACAGTCTAAACCTGCAGAAAATGAATCTAGTAGTGATGAAAAAAATTCTTTAGAATCTTTGATTTTGCAAAATCTAAAAAAAAAAACCCTAAGAAATTTCCTGAAGAAATTCTCTTTCTTTTGAAAGAAATAAATATAAAGAAATATCTAATAAAAATAATCTTAGTATCATATGATAACTTTCAAATCGAAACAGTTGCTCTGTTCGATACAAGAGCAGATTCAATCTGTATAAAAATCAGAGTCATTTCTGAAAAGTATTATGAAGAAATCTCAAAAAAATTAAAGTCGGTAAATGACCCTAAAATGAAAATAATCACTAAAACAGAAGCATGAGTAAGAAATGATAATTATCTGTTTAAAACTGCATTCTTGATAACTAATGTTCGTCATACAGTATTTATAGGAACACCATTTATTAACATAATAACTCCCTACAAAATTACTTATGATGATATTATTTTTAAAACCAAAGGAGAAAGGATATCATTTCCATTCCTAGAAAAACCTAAAACAAGAAACTTAAACATTGTTAAAACCGCGTCCATTTATGACAATTTTATAAATTTGTTAGTGAAAGGAATGCAAGCAGATATATACTACTTAAAACAGCAGGTTGATTTTCAAAGAATTGAAAGTCAACTCAAAATAGAAACAATAAAACAAAAAATTTCTGATCTTCAGAAATTATTTGAAAAAGAGATGTTCAGATCTTCCAAATGCTTTTTGGAGCAGAAAACAGTATATGATAGATTTACCATATATCAATGGGTTTGATGAACGAAACATCCCCACCGAAGTCAGACCAATTCAGATGAATGCTGAATTGGAGGAATATTGTAAAAATGAAATTCAAGACTTTAAATCTAAAGAGTTGATTTCCAAATCAAGATCTCCGAGGAGTTGTGCAGCTTTTGAGATAGAAAGAGACACTCTAAGACTAGTTACAAATTATAAACCATTGAATGAAGCATTAAAATGAATTATATGTTCTATTCCAAGGGGATTTACAAATACATTTTCAAAATTCTGATATAAACTAAAACTATTCTTGTTTCCAAGTCAGAAATGACTTTCAAGGCCTTAAATGAATGAGAAGGGAACTTAAGAACCATCGAGCTCAGTTAAAACAACTGCAATGACAGTTATTAATTCAAAACCTTGATATCCAAAACCGTCCTCAAGGTTGGAGGGTTTTTTTTTCCCTTAATCTAAGAATTAAAAACCTGAAAACCCGGATATGGTTATTAAGCTATCAAATTTCACAGCTCATCATATAACAACTTTCTTCATTCAGAATTGCAAGATAACTTCAGAAGTATCCATGGCGTATAAAACTCTGACTGATATGAAGAGACGCGTTCAACAATATCGAGCAGAAATAAAAGTTTGGGAGGAAGAATTAAAATACACCTCCAATCAGATTATGATTTCCATTCTTAAACTACGTATAAGCCACAATAAATGACGTATATGACTTATTCACCACCATATGTATGACATAACCTTTTAATGTAAACCAACTATGCTGAGGAGTGTTATATTTCAGTTTAATGAATAAAATCATATTTTTAATAAAACCTAGTTTTAAGAATCAAATCTTTAAAAAAGCATTTGTCATCTAGCAAATAGACTATTTTATCTGTATTTGATTTTGATATTGAATATATTAAAAAGATAATAACTCCTTACCAGATTTTCTAACCCGGGAATTTTTGTAAAACAGGTAAAATGCCCTGAAAGAATTCTGGAAAGGGAAAGGCTAATGCCGAAAATGAGAAAAAATTCTCAATAAAATCTCTATCAGCAGCTAAATCTATCAAAACATGGTATGAACTGGTGACTGAAGAAGAAGAATCACAAAAAAGGGCCTAGGCCCAAAACAAAAATGAGAACCAAAAGGAAGAGGGAAATAAAACAGTGGCCCAAAATGTTACATTCTCCCAACTCCAAAAATGTGTTGAATCAGTCCCAAAAAGATCTAAACTTTGGAGTCTAGAAATATTCATGTGTCTTAAAACATCTCTGAAGGCAATCCAAAACAGAAACTTAACCTTAAAACCGACACAAGAATTGAGTCCAACCCAATCCGATTCAGGTAAAACCTCTATACTAGTTTCTGAAACCGAGAAATGAAAATCTTCATCTTCTAAAACCCTTTCTCAAATAAACTTAAAACCATTGACTACTATTTCTGGTGGTCAACAAATTGTTTTTAAAATCTTAAATTTTATTACAAAATCTTTTCATCAAAATATTTTAACTGTTG
Organism: Dillenia turbinata; assembly: GCA_037126225.1. NCBI lineage: Eukaryota > Viridiplantae > Streptophyta > Magnoliopsida > Dilleniales > Dilleniaceae > Dillenia > Dillenia turbinata. The sequence continues at coordinate 2,913,258 of JBAMMX010000001.1, forward strand.
ATGAGGACTTTCTTTATAAAGATTATTTTCAAATAATGACAATATTTTGGAGAAAATTGATTTTACAAACCATGGGATATTTCGAAACCCGTGACATATTATCAAACAATTTTAGAATATGCAAAGAGCGTAGATATCAGACACCACGTATATTTTTCTGAAAAATAACACCCATCATATTCCACTTGCAGAATTTTAAACATCATTTATCCTTCTGATTTGGGACAAGACCTTGAAAAACCTAAATCCTTCCCGACAAATTTTAAAACAAAATTAAGCTTTTACTCCGTATTCTCATATTGGGATTACCAGCAAGCATGCTATAATATTTTTCTAATTCAAAACAGAAAACACACACATACATGGTTATTCTATTTTCATAATAAAAACACCAAAATATCTAAATTTTCAGCCTGGTTCCTTCATTGGTGGAAATATTATGGATCTCTACCTGATATACTTTTCCCACGTGTTAGAGAATCATTTAAACTATTTCGAACCCATTATAAACCTTTAGAGAGTGAAAAGAAATTATCACCTCTATGTCTCTTTTGCTCAAAGTTCTTTGTACCATGAGTTATTTAATGGGATTTAGAATATGACAACACATAATGGATCATTATCATTAAAAAAAAAATTCAAAATAAAATGGTGGAATCAATTCACCATTCCTAAAACCATTTTAAAACCATCTATTTCACATTGACTAAAATTAAAAGGATCCGTGGATCCAAACCCATCAGATAAAACCTTCTTGACCCAAAAATCTCATACTCAAACCCTTTTGGTTTCAGCAAAAACCAAAGAGGAGTATCTTCAAATTATAAAACTTCTCTCCAATGAAAAAGGCTCATTCTTAAGATCAGAAGAGTCAGATTCGGATATAGTCTTTAATCTCAATGAAGATGATCTTTTGTAAAATCTCCTTATAAAAAAAAAAAAAAAAAAAAAAAAATTGACCTGATGGATTGAAAACCTAAAATAGGCAGTCCATGCAAAATTGGTCTTGAAAAAATAGTAAAAGGCTCGATGGGTTGAAAACTCATATATATATCATTAGGGCAACCAGCCAGGTAAGCATGTTCTTCAGACTTACGAAGGGGTACTATTCACATATACGGTACTATTCAGACTTACTATTTATATATATATATCATTTAAGGTGTTGAAATCCTAGTTTTCGTATGAGAGTGTCTCGAGATTATAGGAAACTAAGTGTAAAATTCTCAAATATTTCGAACTCTTACCGGTTTGAAAAGTGCAGATCGTTGAGGAGATTTTTTTCCTTATCAGTTACGATTGTAGGTTTCCTTTTTATTTACATAAAATTGTCTCTGAGATTTAGTGAAAATGAATATTATCTTAGCGGATCGAGTGACGATCACTGAATACCGAAAAGGTATCGAATATTTAACTACCGAACCGCTAACTATTGAGCAAGATCTACTTCGGCAAATACCAAGAGAGTGCAGGCTGTGTCTACCCATCTAGTAGATAAATCTCTTATTGACAACATGCTTTAATTGGCTGTCCCTTGGACTACTGATTCAGAGGGTCTCATGTTTCGTAATGATAAGCTCCAGGACCGGCTAAGCGGTTGACCGACCAGGTGAATGCCAACCATGTTGACAACTGGACTATCAAAAACATTCAACAAGTCGAGGGCTAGTTTTTAATCTAACACGATTTGGATCGTTTTCTTTGTCTGAGAGCCCAATTAAATCCCAAGGGCAATTTCATTTTCCCAATCACTCATAGCTTAGCTTCTTGGTTCACTAGCACCAAACTTAGTTCTTTGGACATATTTGTTACGTGAGAAAAATATTAAAAGAAAAAATTATAAAAAATAATATTTAAAAAAAATAATAATTACCCCCATATTATTTAAATATTATTATCTTTTACCAATATAATAATGAAATTCCCTTAATATTCATAGACCAAAAAAAGTTAATAATTAAATTGATTAAATTCTTTTTATACACTTTAATTTATTTCATAAAATTTTAATATTTTTGTTAGACCAATATTTGTAATCCCCCACAAGCATTCATGTATGTCTGGATATTTCATCTATCCATGGGTATATTTGTAATTTCAGTCTACGATTGAAAATAAAAATACATACAGTAACAGCGTTCATGGGGGACAGGAAAATAGGGAGAGGGAGAGAGAGCGAGAACGAACCAATCATGCAACTGGCGAAGTAGAGTGATTGAACCAACCCCACCTTAAACTTCTCACCACAAATCAATCCCCACGGGGCCACAGTCGAGCTGCCCGAACCGCCAATCCACTCCCATGAACCTGGTTTAAAATCACAAAATCTCAAGCCGACAGAAGCACGAGTATAACCAGGACGACATCTCCAACCCGGTTCACGGTCGGCGAAAATCATAACCATGGTATGAAAAGCGTCGAGAATGCAAGCACAGCTCACCAAAACAAAATGTCTCAGCTGCCATATCCCGAACTCACCTAAATATCTCTGAAGCATGTCGTCGGTGCATATCTTTTTCGGCAATTCTTTCGTTGTCGGAGAGAGATGCGATAACCGGAGGTCGTGGTCGTCGGACGATGTTGTTTGGGTTGTCATGATGAAAGAGAGAGAGAGAGTGAGAGAGTGAGTGACAAGATTTTGGAAATTGTAATCATTGTTTTAAAACCCGAACCGGACTGGCCGGTCCGATCAAGAGCCGGACCTGTGTCCGATCCAGTTTATATGGCAAACCCGAATTGTTAAAAAATCGGTCAAGAACCGGGTTGGACCGGGAACCAGACCGACCCGGTCAACCCAGGTTTCTTCTTTTCCCCACTTTTTTGTGCAAAAATGTTGGTGTTGTGACTCGAACTTAGGAGTTGATAGAGCATTTGACATGCGCTGACCGCTAGATCAGAATACTCCATGGTGTCTTCTTTTTAAAAAAAAAAAAAAAAAAATCTTACCTTTTTTTATTTGAATTTTTTATTGTTTAAATTAAATTTTAATATATTCAACCCTATTGTTTGAACTAAGTTTTGATACATTCGAATCATATTTTATATTAAATGATGTGTGATATTTAAATGAATGAATTATATTTTATTAATATTTTATATTTTGAACATGATATGATAAATATGTGATTAGATATATAGATTTTTAAATTATTAATATATTATAATTTAAATTTATTTGTAATATCATGATGACGTCATCTGGTTTTTTCATCCGGTCTAACCGGTTTGACTCAGTGATCCATTGACCCCTTGGCATGACCGGTTCATACTCCGGTCCGGGTTTCAAAACACTGATTGTAATGTTACTTTTGATGTGAGCTTACAGTGAAATGGCGTCTTAAAAAAGCAGAGAACGATGCATTTAGAAAGCTGTGCCGTGTCCAACTCAAATTTATAGGTGATCATCATGGCATGGGTCGACCTTGTTTGCATTCGAATCAATGTTATCTAAACCTCAGAACAATGAATACAATGCGAATCAATGTTATCCACTTGTGACCTTGTTTGCTTGCAAATCAAATTTATAGCTGTCAGACGATGATATAATGCTCAATCAACCTGGTAAGAATGAATACTAATGGGAAATAACTCTAAACCCAATTCGAAGGGTCAGCAGTTGAAAGACCCAATCCACAAAGGACAACTATTGACCGATGGGTAAACATAAACGACTACTCTCTACGACTATTCGACTGATTTGTCGAAAGAGCTTAGTCGTCTGGTCTCTAGAACGATAGGGTTTTAGTCGCCCCGCCTACCACACGAACTTGTCGAGTGGGACTAGCCTTCCCGATCGGGTACTCAACCATTGATTCATCGAACGGACGAATCTCGAAGACCATACATTGGCCAGACATAGCCAACAGCTCTATCAATTCTAAAAGAAGGTCAAAACACCCTAACGACTTTGATTTCCTGCTTAAGAACGACATCTTTCAATTAAGGAAACGATCTTCTCAGGAAACGAAAGTTTCCAAACGATAAAGATCATGATCATTTCGAAATATTGAACTTCCAAAATTTCTGAATCAACTCGATAAACAAAGTAGGGTTGAAACACCCCCACAGCATACGACTTTTGCAGGTATAAAATATCCTCAAACCCTCCAAGTCAGGTACGCCTTCTGAGCCTTTCACATTGGGCACTCAAATCACACGGAACCTCTTTATCTCTGAACTCTCAGTCTGTTTCTTTTACATTCGAAAATCGCTCTTTTTTACTTGAGTGTTGGAACTTTTCCCACCAGAGCACTCTCCGGCAGTTTTTGTAGGTTTCACTTCCTGTCGACAGCAACCATTTGAGCCAGCAAGGAGCGATATCTGTGAAACCGTAACTCACCTCCAACAAATACCATCGACAAAGTCAGAAATTCACCAATTTCTTTCTCCATAACTTGGGGATGCGCTTTCATGTTCCGCACCATGTTAAGGAAGAGCAATCATTCTCTTAAGGTTTTTATGGAAACTCATTAGTTGCATAAAGATAATTACCTGTATGTATTAGCTATAACAATTGTAAACATGGGCTGAGCTAGGTTGAACAAAACGCTTGTAGCAACGGCCACTAACCCAAACTTGGTCATGTTGGGCCAAACCTGGCCTTTCATAACTCAAAACTACGAACAACGTGCCCACCTTACTTGAAATTTAGGCCTCGCTCAATGCCACACCCAGTTTATTTCTTTTTTTGAAACCTGATCACCTGTATTTAAAAATCCGACTAATCTGAATCAAATAACTATAAAGTCTAATTTAGAAACTGGCTCTCTCAACACCTATATTTCTATTTCTAAAATTTGAATTTGAGATTTTGATTAAACGAATCTCGTACTTTATTACTAGACTCCCAAGACGTTAGTGCCGCACCTAGTATATTGAAGTCATGTTATTGTCACATTATTTTTTTGGCATATTAAAAACAAAATGAGATTGTTTATAGTTTGTTGCTTAAAAAATGGACAAAAATAGTTTTTTTTTTGTTACACTGCAATTTGAATTCATGATTATCGGGTTTGCGGAGTGGGATTGTGATCATCAGGCACACAGAAAAATAGCTATATATTAAAGAAGTTTGGACAAACAAATCTTAAGCCCACTAAAAAAAGGAAAAAACTACTAAATATAATAAAAACAAATTAATCCTTATTAAAATTGAGTTCACTTAATTAATTATAAAAAAATATATCATTTGCAAGCTAGTCAATTTAAAAAATAAGAGCAATTTAAATATTTCTAGCTGCACTAATTAAAAAAAAATACCATACTAAGGGAAAAGGTTTAAATTGGTTACAATTTAGTTTATCATAAAAAACTAATGCAAGTGGAAAATAGTATTTACTAAAAAAAAATTTCAACAGGTTAAATATAAAAATTAAAGAAATTTAAAACCTTAAATTTCAAGAGAAATTTACCATAAGCATTGGTACCGAAGGTGCTTTGAATAGCAGAGACAGGGATCTCAGCAAGAGTCCTAACACACTGAACCCCAGCATTATTAACCACAATATCAATCCTCCAAAACTTGGAAATCACATTAGATGTCACTTTTTGCACCCTTTGGTCGGAAACCACATCCAATTCTTTAAGGCAGAACAGCAAAGGAACAAACATTTTCTCATGGACAGTGGGTGTCCAGCACTAGTAGCCACATAGATAATGCAGCTTTTATGCATGCATATAGATGCAAACATGACCAGGATACAGAGGGCATATATGAAAAAAAAAAATGCTGAGTTTACTATAACCACTTGGGCTAAATTGATAGCAGTGGCGTTCCTACAATAGGACTTATTGGGGCAATCACACCAGTTAATCTTGCAAACTGCAGTCGCTCTTTAAGTTTAAATAGCACTTGTAACTGACCCCCAATAATTCCAGGTGTTCCCCCCACCCCCCAAAAATAATATATCAAAGTGCATTGCAACTGCAATATGTACCACATTTTCCTAGCAAAGATGCTGAAGGAATAGTTTGATTTTGCACTATTGTTCACATATGTGCTCACATATATCTTGCTAATAGGTTGGGAAGCTCTTTTCACAGGAGATCAGGAGAAACAGCTAAACCTATTAATAATAGAGTTAACATCTTGCAACAACAGAGTAATCATCCATAGATCGATTGAGAGCAGCTACAACACCAACATTGTTGACCCTAGAAATACCCAACTCCACAGCTGACTGGACTCCAAGCATTGCTTCCTTAGCTTCACCAACATCCCATTCAATAAAACCTTCAAAACCACGAATGATCAAACTCATTCTACCCAACCCTTATTTTTTTCAAAAAAAAAAAAAAAAACCATAAATCCCTCATTTGTTTCTTAATATTATCCATGAATAAAAAAACATAAACCTTCAATATGGTAAGGTAATCTCTGCTATGATAGGGCCTCATAGCCCTCTCCCCTGCCTTGTTTGCTTGCTTGAACTCCTTCAAGCGCCACCCGATATACATCACGAGAGAAATTGTGCTGGTGTCAAAAGAAAGTCTATAAAAAGGAAAAATGCAACTGCTATCCATGTCGAGGTGATCTCAACCTCTTCATTCACTCTCTGCTCTTCTCCTTGGCAACAATTACTCATTCACTACATCATCTCCCCTTCCAAACCCAATCAAAATCTCAACCTTTCACTGAACTATAAAAAACCCCAAAACTCCAGAATCCCTAAATCCCTAAATTTCCACAATTTCCACAAAAACCCAAAAAAAAGGTGTAATTACTACTGAATGATTCAAACACAATCAATGGTTCAAGGCCAATCAATTAATATGCAGAGTAGGTGATTACAAGATCTAGAGAGAGAGAGAGAGTACCTTGTTCGATTCAAACAAATTCCTTCACTCAGAAACACAATTACAAGATCTAGAGAGAGAGAGAGGGAGGTATCAGATCCGATGCTTAAGCACAATAGAGACAAAATTGAAACAATTTCTAGGGCTAGTTGTGTGTGTGTGTGAGAGAGAGAGAGAGAGAGAGAGAGAGTTACCTCTGATCGAAGGAGAGGGACGAGTTCCGTGTTCTTCGAGCGAGCGAGCGAGCGAGCGAGAGAGAGAGATCGAAGGAGAGGGATGATAGCGTGCGAGCGAAAGAGAGAGAGAGAGAGAGAAGGGAGGCGAGTGTTAGGGTTTTGAAAGTGGTGAGAAGGGAAAGAAAAAATAATTTTACCGTAAAAGTTAAAATTAAGCAAAGTAAAAACTCTCTTTTTCTTTTTACTTTTTCTTATTAAAAAATTTATTTTTAAAATTATTTGATAAATTTTTTTTTAAAAAGAAAAAAGAAAAAAGAAAAAAGGAAACTCAAAAAAAGAAATTTCACCAAACATATGCTTAAATCGGTTACAATTTAGTTCATGAAGTCAATAAACTATGATTCTGTTGGTATTGTCCCTCTTGTTGCTTCATATGTATAAACAAAAGAAAAAAAAATAATTCATGAATTATCCCTTCTAGATCTCAATCCATCCAAATGCAGTTTAAGTTGGGCTCGAATCGACAGGCTCAAATGCAGTTTAGTATTGTACTAGTATATAGAGGGATGTTGAGTTGAGCCCATTTTGCATTTGAATCGGCAAAGATGGTTTTTTTTTTTTTTTTTTTTGTCTTAGAATTGGTCCACCGTCTAGTTTCTAAAGTTTTGTTCCGACTATTTCAGATCGAGTCGCTGAAATCCCTCTGAGGGGTAGAGCTCTCCCCAGTATGGTTTGCTCCATCCGAGACTCGAACTCGGGTTCTTTAGATGAGACCTAATGACTAACCCACTAAGTCAACACATGTTGGATGCAAAGTTGGTTTTAACTTTTTGATAAGTTTGGGTTATAGTTATGGGTGAGTATTCGGTTAAATTATAACCGAAATAATTAAAATTAAAATAATTGATTTAATTCGATTATACAATTTTTATAATCATAACCTAATTGAATAAACTAAAAATCGATCGATAATTTGATTCAATTATCCAAATTAACCAAATTATTGACTTGTTGTATCTTGGTTGACAACTCGAACTTCCTAAAGGTTACAGATTCTTTTGCAACATTAAATTTGATATCATTTTTTGTCATCTTCTGAAAGTTTCAAGTTTTGGAGTGAAAAAACCACATTAAAAATAGAAAGATCAAATAAAAATATGAAAATTAAAAACTTTTCATTAATTATTTGTGCATTCTCCATTTTAGGTTTTTTTCTCTTTTAGAATAGTCATATTGGAAATAGAAAGGTTAAATCAAAAGGTGAAAATTGAAAAATTTTCTTTATTTTTACACTTTTGTTTTTAGATTTTTTTTTTCTTTTTTAAAATACTTACATTGAAAATAGAAATGTCAAATCAAAAAGTAAAAATTGAAAACTTTTTCATTAATTGTGTACTCTCCTTTTAGATTTTTTCTCTTTTAAAATTTTTTATTAATTATGATATTTTTTCTCTTTTAAATTTTAATTATAATATTGTAATAATTAAATAAAAATTATCTAAAAATATATAATATTTTTAATTAATTTGATTTGATCGAAATAAAAATTGTTAAAACCGATGACTACCCAAATAAACCAAATTAAAATTCTATTTTATTCAAAATTAAATCAAATATCTAATAAATCACTAAAAATATAATAAAATGGTTAAAAAAAAACAATTTTTTTGGTTTTAACAAAATAGTACTCACCTAGTTTGTTTACTTTATATAGATGTGAAGATATGAGTGACACTTTCATAAAATATTTGATTTTTTGGTGGTATCAATTCCTGAAATTTGTAATTATTTATCACGATTCTATCATCTAATCCTATCATCTAATCTTACAAAATATATTAACCATTAGATGGTAATCTACCGACGGTTATAAATGCATACAGTAAGTAGTTTGGATCGTGTCACTAATTCCGCCACTGGGCATAGTCTCATGGGCCACAAGTTGGTGTCACCTATTTCCTTGGTTCATTAAACCACGTCGTTTTGAATCCAAACCTTTATTTTCCATTTTTACCCTTGCACAATACTCACCATTTAGTCCAGACCAGACCATAATGAGAGAGAGAGAGAGAGAGAGAGATGTAGATCTCCAACGAGCCACAAAAACCACTCAGGCAAATAATATTTGAAATAAACCCATAAAAGCCAACACTTGGGGATTAAACAATCAGTCAGATACCAGGTTATCAGCATAATTATACAAACATAAGGTCAACAAGCAAAGCAGATATGGAATCTCTGAGAGCCTTTGTATAGTGGGTGTAGCCATCTTCTTCTTTGTATAAGAAATCGATTGCTCGTGCAAGATTGAAAATGCGCGTAAAAATAGGCATTGCCACACCATTTGGCTTGTCAATTATGCACTCTTGGTTCATTTCCTTCCAAGCATCTTCCACTTGTTTCATGAACAATTCGCTCACTTCCTTCTCTGTTACTTCTGGATGCGCATTCATGTAGCACTCAACTGTTGATGGAGGGTGTCCTCTTTGTTGCTCAAACTTCAATCGTAAATAAATAAATAAATATTAAAAAACAATAAACATCACTATAAGGAAGAAGGACAAGGATTTGCCTTCGGTTTTGTAACAAACCAGTTAAGATTGTACGGGGATAGCCATTTATAAATACATAAGCTAACCAGTAAAAGTGGATATGAGTTGGGCCAAGGTAAACAATCAAGTAGGTCTCCGCCAATGCCTTGTAGATTTAGTGATAGTGTACTAAACTCTTTTAATCAAAATTTTGAGTTCAAATCTTAGGAATGAGAAAATAAGTATGAAGAAAATCAATACTGTTTAAATCAAATTAGCTAGATTTTCAGATACCAATGATCAAATAAAAAATATTAAGACTTATGCTCAAGCCTAGCCCTCTGTATCCTTCAAAGCCCAAGAGTTGCCAATTATTCTTAAATATATTTCTTAATATATTGTTTTAAATTCTTTAATTGTTTAAAAATAAATGGCATACAAACTATTATATGTAAAAATACATTTTTCTTTTCTTTAATAAAAGGCTAAAGAAAAGCGTGCTCTATGCTTATCGTGCGACTGTGTAAAATACTTTTTTCTTTTCATGAAAATGAAAACTAATTTTGGGTGAGTTGGGCCTGACGAATTTTTGTCTGGCCCAAGCCCGGCAATTTTCAGAGCCGCATTATTCGGCCCCTCGGGCAGGGCTGATTTGCCCACTCACACTACCTGGTCCAAGAGGGCGGAAGACAAAGTGTAGGTGCAAGTATACCTTATGACCAGCTACATCATCCATGAGTCTGCAAATCAAGGATGCAGCCATGAGAATCTTAGGGTCACTGGAGACCCACTTGAAAGCCTCCTCTGTTCCAAACTCTGTCATGCCAACAAAGGACGTAGCTGCTAACATGGGGTAACCCGATGTTTTTAGCACAAGGGGCATATGCACCTCTGGCGCTGGCATGTACCCTTCATGATACCACTTTGCTTCAATGAAATATGCTTCAACTGTTTCTTTCATCTGTCAGTTAACCATATAGTGAGCTATCATTTTAAGCGAGAAAAGCTTGATACGTAGATATGTAGTTCGGCCATTTTTTTTTGTGCCTATTTTGTCTTACTGCTTGTTTTGTGTATTGGAAACAATAGGGTCTTCCTTCCTTTCTTGTCACCTCTTCAATTTCATCAAAAGTTTCCAGTAGTGCCTTGTAACTTATTTTCATGTATTCTGGAAGTTGATCCATAGCACTAATATCCCACCTGAAAATCAAAGAGAACAAAACTCATATATTTCATCCTATGTTTGTGATTCCAGGATGGATGTTACTATGTTTATGATGCCAACGCAATATTAATTTGTATGTAGAGACTGAGGACCTGGTAGAAGTTCATGACAAGCACCTTTCAATAGCTTCTGTATACAGCTTTAGTTCTTCAAAGGTGCCATATGCATCGTATGTGTCATCAATAATGGATGTTAAAGCAATCACTTTGGTCAAAAACCTTCTAGCAACATCGTATTGGGGTTCAAAGTACACCCCCAGTGTCCAAAAGTACAGCTCCACAATTCTGTCCCTCACATATGACAACTTGCCTTCATTGTTTAAATCTTTCCACCACCTAAAATAGTATGAAATTAAAGAATATCACCAAAAAATTCCAACTCATACAAAGTACATCAAGTTTTTAGTAGGAAATATTATTCATCGAAAGATTAGGTGATATCAAATTTTTGTCTTATAATTTATATATTTTTATTCAACAACAATAACCTTTGATATCTGATAAAATTAGTATCATATTATGCATGATAAATAAAACAACACTTCATTTTCAAAATTTCAAATAAATTCAATCAATACTTACTGTGACACGTATCCAAGTTCTTCCTTGTGCATTGCTTGCAATTTGTTAAAATCCAATTTTGCGAACTTCAGTAAGGTTTTGCTGTGAGAATTATCTTCTTGATAGATGGAGATGAAATGTCTTGCCTCTACCCTCCGTAAGCACTTGTGGATTGGCCTCTCAAGTGCGCGACTCACTTGTTGAGCAAGTGATGGAGGGCTTATATGAGCCAACTCGTTCTTGAGATGAGTAGTGGTGAAAACTAAGGCTTGATCCAAAGTTTCTTCCCCAGGAAAAGCCAAATATGCTGCCTCATACAAACTAAGCATGCCCTTCACATCATGCTTGATTGATTCCTTGAACTTCCCTTCTTCATCCTTGTACTTGTTGAATATACCTGAGTACACAATTAAAATAAATAAATGAATGAACAAATATATTGCACCTCAGCACTTTTTGTTTTACTTTGACGCCCCGGTTTTGTATTTTGAAGCGTTGGAGCATAGGGTCGAGGTATGGTACGTCCATAAATCTATGTCTGAATTGACCATGATATGAATCTTATTATTTTCTAAGTTTCAACACATGAGACCATGGGATATCTTATATTTGATAGATGCAATATAGTCTAAAGGGTAAGCTATCATGACATCATGGGTTTTCTATAAGTAAGCAATCATAATTTTGATCTTAAAACCAATATTTGATGCGTTGATTTAAACTATGTATCATAAATTTTTTCTCGAACACCTTTAAATGTTTGTATATACGATTTAGGACTTGTTTTTGCTCCAGCCACAGTTTTGAGTGCTAGCGTTCAATATTATTTTGGAGCACCACCTTATCCGTCACGATACATTTGGATCGAAGCATAAGACGGAAAGAAAAAGGCCAGAAGAGATGAAACAGGCCAGACAAAACAAGATGAAAATTAAAAAAAAAAAAATACAGGAAGACAAAATTAGAAAAAGAAAAATGATTAAATTTTCTATTTCCATCTTTATTTTCCTGTCTTCTTAAAAAGGTGTAAAATAAAAATAATTTTCATTTTATCTCCAATTTATAAATTAAATATGATATTTTTAGATTTTGTATTTAGTTATTTATTTATTCATTTTGTATGCCATTTTAAAAACATAATGGTAAAACGTTAAATATGCGTCTAAAAAAGGAATCTGATCTTTTTAAGGATAAGGACAATGAAAGCAACCAGATGATACTCGATATCCGTGCTGCCTCAGCAATCGAAATCGCAGTGCATGAACATAGAGATTCTTGCTTCCATCATCATCACCGTCATCGTCGTCGTCGTCGTTGTCTTCGTGGTGATGAGTTTCATGGTAAATGTTTTCTAAGGCTTCGTCTATCTCCTTCGTAAAGTGGTAGAAAACACCTAGGCGTTCAACTAAATCAATCAAGCTCAATTTTTGTGAAAGCTTATCCTCGGTGGATGTAAGCAACCTCCTCGATTCTTCTTTTAATTTCTCATGTTCTAGCTCTGATTCAGCCTCATCATTAATCTGCACATCCAAGAAAAAAAATTATTATTTGATATACAAATAATATACATGTATCATAAAAATAAATTTAATATAAAAATTATTAAGTCTAAAATTTTTTAAATAGTTCCATCGACATGCTTATATTTGCTATTATTATTCACTTTTATTCATTTAATCGGTCAAATCAATCATTTAATCTCGTCAACATATATTTGAATTGGATCAAAATATAACTTAAAAAAATATATTTACATTAATTAACGAAATGTTAAATGAGTCTCCGAAAAAAATAAAAAATAAAAAATTATTTATAAATGAAATTCAATATATACCTGATTATCAGATGTGTTAATGATAAACTGTTCTCCCCAAACACTTGGTCTAAAATTAGCAATAGGTCGAAATTCTCCCGAATTGATGTCCGAAGTAGATGGCATATGAGGAACGGGAGCCTCTGGAGCCATTGTTTCAAAATGCCAAAGCAAAGACCTTATCTATCCTGCTTTAGCTGTGGCAGATGCTACCAATGCAGTTAGGGTATTTATAGCAAGAAATTGGTGCTCCCTCGTCGTGATCATCATCATCGTGACTCTCATTTCTCGATGCACTGTGAAGAGAATAATTTAGAGAAAATTATTTATCCAATCTCTATGAAATTAACTTATAATTAAGTTTTTAAATTTTAAAACGCAATGATTGAATACTTAAAAGTATAATAAATGTAACAATTTAATCCCTTCATCATTAATATCGTTAGACTGACCATAAATGTTAAGATACAATCATGTGATGACTAAAATAGAATAATACATACTAATTTTATATCACATCTAAAGTTAAGCGATGATATGGCACATGACACATCTACTAAAGTGATAACATGACACATACCACGTCAACAAGTGAAAACGTGACAGATGCCACACCAACATATTTTTATAGCATTTATATCATGTCATCAAGTGATGATATGGTTGGGATTGAATTGTGATTTAGTGTAAAGTTTAAAAACTAAACATGTAATTTATGTAATTGATAATGAAATTAAGATCTTAATTTATTTGAAAGCAATTATTCATTTACAATAAAATTAGGGTCCTGTATTAAATTTTTGTAATAAATAAGTTTTTAATTAATTTATAATTTCAAATCAATCTAGAATTTCAATTTAATTTAGGATGTTGAATCAATCTAAAATTTTTAATTTGAAATTCTAATTTGATTTAAAATTCTAATTTAATTCAAAACCCTTATTTATTATAAAAGCTTAATTTAAATTAAATTGAATTAAAATAAGATTTTAAATTAATTTAAATCTAGAATTTGAATTAAATTAGGGTGTTTTAAATGAAGTGATGGTTTAATTTGATTGGAGATTTTAATTAAATTATGGTTTTAAATAAATTTAAGATTTTCAAATTAGATTAAGAATTTCAATTAAAATAGGCTTTTAAATGAACTTACGGTTTGCAAATCTTACTGTTTCTCTTAAGTTAAAATTCTAATTCAAATCGAAAGTGTAAGTTCAAATCGACGATACTTAGCATTGCTCTTTCTCCAAGGTGACATTTTGAAATCTTAACTTATTTTAATTTATTTCGATTTTTTAATTAAAAATGAAAATTGATAAAAATTGAATATAAATTTATCAGCAAAAATAAATTTTTAATAAAAATTTGAAATTATTATCATATTAATAATTTTTAAATTAAAATATTTTCACATAATATCGATTTGTCTGCCATGTACCGAGCAAGTGTGAACATTCTCCAAACATGTGATCCGCAATCAGTGGCGGAGCCACATAGAAAGAAGAGTGAATAATTACTCTCACTAAATCAAAATAATTCTATTAATTTTTATATGTCAAATAAATATTATCTCTATTCGATCAAAGATATTATCCTCACTAAGATCATCAGTCAATCCACTAATATATCATTTTATTCTATAAAAATATTTTATCTCTATTATTATCGGATTCTGAATCTATCACTATCCGCAATTCAATTAAAAGTATGACTAAATTTTTAAAAACCATATTTAGGAGCTTCCGCCAAACCGGTGTTTTAGTGACATAATACGTAATTGTTGGAAACTGTTATTTTAGAAATAATTTCGAAAGGACAATAATATATAACTCAACAAGTGTCAGATCAGAGACTCCCTATAAACAAAATAATAATAATAATAATAATAATTCGAAAGTATGACAAATTTTGTGAGAATTATATACTAAATATTAAAATATGCATATGTATATGCATTGTCGGCATGAAAAGTTGGGAAGCAAGTGGAGTGTGGAGGCCTAGACATACGTTCGATGATTGGAAGACAACAAAAAATTAAGTAGAGAAAGTAAAAGATGAATTATACGACAAATCAGAAGAAAACAACAATTGAGACGGGGTGAAAACAGTTTAAGTGACACCATATTTTAATTAAGATGCAAACATTACTTTTAACAATAAAGTTGAAATTTATTTTTCTTATTTCATTCTGTTTGTTAAATAAAAGTATAAGTTTTATTTTCATTTTTTATATATTATTAACAAATGTAAGAAATATCGCGATATCTGTTGAAGAGATTAACAGAGATTTTAAATATAAAATTCGTCTGTATAAAATAAAAGAGGTTTTAAAGAGAATGAAAAATAATAAACCTATAGATTCTGATGACATTTTTATTGAGGTATGAAAATATTTGAGTGAATTTTTTATAATAATATTAATGGATATTTTTAACAAAAAATAACAAACTAAGAAAATACGTCAAATATGGAGATCACACTCGTATCACTATATAAGAACAAATAACGCACACAAAATTGTTTCAACTATAAAGAAATTAAACTTATGAATCATACCATGAAACTATGGGAAAGAGTGATAGATTATAAATTAAGATTAAATATAAATGTGTGCTAAAATTAATTTGGATTTATATCAGGAAAATCTACCACTAAAACAATTCATTTGTTAAGACACCTAATGTAGACATTTAGAATACAAAAGAGATAATTATATATGGTATTCATTGATTTAGAAAAAGTATATGATAGGGTTCTTAGAAAGGGTACTGATGAAGAAAATGATTTCATTGTGATGATACCCTATTTAATAGGTCTCATAAATCATACATGATATCCAGTAAAGAAAACAATCACCATCAAAATCAAATCTTTCCATATTTCTGTGAACTCTCATAAAGAATATGAATTTTTCTAAAATTCTAAACTTTTCTAAATTTTGGGAAAATTTAAATTTTTCAGAAATCTCTAATTATAATTTTAACCATCGTGAAAAATTTCAAACAAAAGGAAACTAGAGTTTTCTATACCCCTGGAAGACTATAAATACAGAGTATAGACAACTCTTGAGGGGGGACGCAGTTTTTACACACGAAAGAGAGGCAATTCTATATATCATTCAGAGTGAGGTTCTATACCCAATTCCATACATCATTCAGAATGTGGTTCTATACCTAATTTTATGTATCATTCAAAGGGGGTTTTATACACATTTACAAATATCGATAAAAGTAGGGTTTTCATGCTTAATCTTATACGATCAGAGGTATGCTTTTGTATTCTACTCTATATACAATTGGATGTATGATATCAATGACTACTATCAGTCTTTATTTCATCACTCATACTGACTTAAGCGTCGGAATCCCCTCATCGAGTCAGTCCCGGTGGAGTTTTTACAAGTTTTTCATTCGTGAAAAATCGACAAAC
The DNA here is from genome assembly GCA_037126225.1 of Dillenia turbinata. NCBI lineage: Eukaryota > Viridiplantae > Streptophyta > Magnoliopsida > Dilleniales > Dilleniaceae > Dillenia > Dillenia turbinata. The sequence continues at coordinate 2,929,787 of JBAMMX010000001.1, forward strand.
ACCACCATCATCGGCTCTCTGCTCGAGTCGGAAGAACATGTATCTGTGGGGCAAAAATTGACCCCAACAGATTGGCGCCATTCGTGAGAAACGACTGACTGACCAGTCGTAGAGATCTCAAATCTTCTTTCACTTCTTCTTGACAGTCTACGAGGGCGGCATAGACTCATTCAGGGAGATAAATTCAATCAGTAGATTAGGGTGAGATAGGCTCATTTGGGGAGATAGATCCTATCACATGGCCCGTTCGGGGAGATAGATCCCATTGGTAGATCAGGACGACATGAGCAAGTTAGAGGAGATAGATCCCATCGCCAGATTGGGTGATATGACCCGTTTGGAAAGATAGATCCCATCGATAGATAGGGGCGATATGAGCCATTTGGAGAGATAGATTCTATCGGTAGATCAGGATGACATGGCCCGTTCGTTAGATAATGTACTCTCGTCCCGATTGTCGCATAATCAAATGACCTGTCGGTCTCTCTATCGTCCGACCTGTCAGTTTCTTAATCTCTTGTTAGTCTCTTGACTCCCGGATCTTTTGATTTTTCAATATGTCGGTTTCTCCATTGTTCGGCCTATCGGCCTCTTAATCTCTTGCTAGTCTTTTGGCCACCGGATCGTTCGACCCTTTGACCTGTCGGTCTCTCAACCATTTGGCTTGTCGGCCTCTCAATATCTTGATAGCCTCTGGACCTCTTGACTATCCGAAACATCTGACCTATTGGTCTCTCGATTTATCAATTTCTCCATCGTTCGACTTGTCAGTCTTTCAATCGTTTGATCTGTCGATCTCTCAGTCACTCGCTTAATAAATCTATCGACCTATCTATTTTTCAACCTTCTGATCATCCGATTTGCTGACCACTCGATTTGTTGACCTCTCAGTATCTTAATCTCTCGATCGCTCAGACCTCTCAGTATCTCAATCTCCCAATCCCCCGACTACTCAACTTGGTGATGTTGATTTCTCGATCACTCGATTTGTAAATCAGTCGATCTCCCGATCCCTCGACTTGTTGATCTCCTAATCGCCTCTCTATCCTTTGATCAGTTAACCTATCGGTATCTCTCTGAATGGGCAAATATCACCCAGTCTATCGAATGAACGAGTCATTCTGAATGAAGTCTATCGTTAGGGATTTATCTCCTCGAACGGATAAACATAGCCCATCTTTTTGAACAAAAATTTTCAAGTAAGTCCTCCCAAATAGAGCTTAGTTCTAAGGATGTATCTTCCCGACGGACGAATCTGGCCCACTCTTTCGATTGAAATCTCTCAATGGAACTTTTTCGGATACAATTTCTAGCCGAATACATATAACTTATACTTGTAATCATACGTCTCACATGGGTTCTGCATCCACTTTCTCTCGGTTTTCTACTTATGAGCTCTAACCTCCGGATGAGATTCAGCTCCCTTTTTGTTCGAAATTGTATCACACCACTTTCAATATTGTTCCAGTATATTCTTTTGGCTATAACGCCTTCGACAATAAGCAAGCACTCATGCAAAGCCTGACATTATTCTCTCGCATCGGTTTCTAGCCTCTCGCATTTACCGAGATTTACATCATTCGGATATAACACAGATTCCAGGTCAGTTTTCAGATCTTCTACTTTTGCTTTTCTTAGCACAAGTATTATATACTCCTGTCCACTACTCACTTGAACTGCTGGTCATACAGCACCCCAACCTAAAGTCTCTTATCGTTTAAACGTATCATCAATATGGGATGAAACTCCCCGAATGGGTGGATACGACCACTCTATCTAAAAGCTTCATATCACTCGGAGGGTCTAAATCGCTCAACTCATATTGTTCGAACGTGTCATCAATATGGGATGGAATTCTCTGAATGGGTGGACACGGCCCCTCTATCTAAAAACTTCCTATCGCTCGGAGGGTCTAAGTCGCCCAGATCCTATTGTTCATACGTGTCATCAATGTAGGATGAAATTCTCCGAACGGATGGACACGACCCCTCTATCTAAAAGCTTCATATTGCTCAGAGGGTTTAAGTCACACAACTTCTATTATTTGAATGTGTTATCAATATGGGATGAAATTCTCTGAAGGGATGGACATGAGCCCTCTATCTAAAAGATTCCTATTGCTCGGAGGGTCTAAGTCGCCCAACTCCTATCGTTCGTACGCGTCATCAATAAGGGATGAAATTTTCCGAACGGGTGGACGCGACCTCTCTATCTAAAAGTTTTCTATCGCTCGGAGGGTCTAAATCACTCAACTCCTATCGTTCGTACGTGTCATCAATATTAGATGAAACTCTCCTGAACGGGTGAACACGGCCCCTCTATCTAAAAGTTTCCTATCGTATAGAGAGTCTAAATCGCTCAAATCCTATCGTTCGTACTTGTCGTCAATATGGGATGGAATTCCCCGAACGGGTGGACACGGCCAATCTATCTAAAAGTTTCCTATCGCATGGAGGGTCTAAATCGTCCAAATCTTATCGTTCGTACGTTTCGTCAATATGGGATGGAACTCCCCGAACGGGTGGACACGACCCATTTATCTAAAAGTTTCATATTGTACGGATGGTCTGAGTCGCTCAGATCCTATCGTTCGTACGTGTCATCAATATGGGATAGAACTCCCCGAACGGGTGGATACGGCCGTTCTATTTGAAAAGTTTCCTATCGCACAGATGATCTAAGTCGTCAAACTCCTATCGTTCGTATGCGTCGTCAATAAGGGATGAAATTTTCCAAACGAGTGGACGCAGCCCCTCTATCTAAAAGTTTCTTATCGCTCAGAGGGTCTAAGTCACAAAACTCTTATCGTTCGTACGCATCGTCAATAAGTGATGAAACTTCCCGAACGGGTGGACGCGACTCCTCTATCTAAAAACTTTCTATCGCTCGGAGGACCTAAATCACCCAGCTCCTATTATTCGTACGTGTTGTCAATATGATATGGAACTCCCCGTACGGGTGGATACGACCAATTTATCTAAAAGTTTCCTATCGCGTGGAGGGTATAAGTCGCCCAGATCCTATCGTTCGTATGTGTCGTCAATATGAGATAGAACTCTCCGAACGGGTGAACACAACCCCTCTATTTAAAAATTTCCTATCTCACGAAGGTCCTAAATCGCCCAGATTCTATCGTTCGAATGTGTCATTAATAAGGGATAGAACTCTCCAAACAGACTCATGTTTAGAACTCTCCAAACAGACTCATGTCTCCCCGATCCACCGATGAGATCTAATTCCCCGAACGGGTCTATGACACCCTGATCTACTGTTCAAACTGTCCATCTGGTTTTTTCTCGATCATTCGATCTGTCGGTCTGGTATTCTCTCGATCGTTCGACCTGTCGGTCTCCCAATGATTTGATCATTTGACCTATTGGTCTAATATTTTTTTCGATTATTCGACCTGTCGGTCTGGTATTCTCTCTATCATTTGACCTGACGGTCTAGTATTCTCTCGATCGTTCAACCTGTCGGTCTCCCAATCATTCAATCGTTCGACCTGTCAGTTTGGTATTCTCTCTATCGTTCGACCTGTTGATCTGATTTTTCTCTCGATCATTCGACTTGTCAGTCTGGTATTCTCTCGATCGTTCGATCTGTCGGTTTGATATTTCTCTCTATCATTCGATCTGTAAGTCTGGTATTCTCTCGATCATTCGACGTGTTGGTCTAGTATTCTCTCGATCGTTCGATCTGTTGGGCTCTCAATGATTCGATCGTTCGACCTGTCGGTCTGATATTCTCTCGATCATTCGACCTATCGGTCTGGTATTCTCTCGATCATTCGACCTGTCGTTCTGGTATTCTCTCGATCATTTGATCTGTTGGTCTCTCAATCATTCGATTGTTCGAACTGTCGGTTTTGAAATCGCTCAATCGTTGACCTCTGGATCTCATGATCACTCAACCTGTCGATCTGCCAATCTCTCGATCACTCGATGACTCGATCTCTCGATAACTCGATCTCTCGATTATTTGATCTCTTAGTCTACTGAGCTGCTGATCTCTTGACCTTTCGATCTTTTGGGAGGCCATTTACAATCTACTCTACTTCTAATATCATTTCTTCAAAATACAATTAGGAGTGGGGACAAATGGTGATACCCTATTTAATAGGTCTCCAAAATCATACATGGTGATTCGGTAAGGAAAGCAATCACCATCAAAATCAAATTTTTTCATATTTTTGTGGACTCTCATAAATAATATGAATTTTTCTAAAGTTCTAAATTTTCCTAAATCTTGGGGAATTCTAAATTTTTCAGAAATCTCTAATTACAATTCTAACCATCTTGAAAGACTTCAAACAAAGGGGAACTACGGTTTTTACACCCTTGGAAGGCTATAAATATAGAGTATAGACAACTCTCGAGGGGGGACTCAGTTTTTACATATGAAAGAGAGACAATTCTATACATCACTCAGAGAGGGGTTTTATACCCAATTCCATACATCATTCAGAAGGGGGTTCTATACCCAATTCTATGTATCATTCAGAGGGGGTTTTATACACATTTACATACACCGACAAAGGTAGAGTTTTCATGCTCAATCTTATATGATCAGAGGTATGCTTTCGTATTCTACTCTATATAAAATCGGAGGTATGATATCTACGACTATTATCAATCTTTATTTCATCACTCATACTGACTTGAGCGTCGGAGTCCCCCCGTCGGGTTAGTTCCGGTGGGATTTTTACAGGTTTCTCATCCATGTAGAGCTGACGAACATTACCGTCATCGGCTCTCTACTCGAGTTGGAAGAGTAGGTATCTGTGGGGTAAAAATCGACCCCAACACATTGAAATATATTAATTTTATTAGAGATATGTACGAAAGAGTTTTAACTGATATAAGAAATTGTGGGGTTCTAAACGATAGGTTCTCTATTAACATTGGACTCCATCAAAACTCAATATTAAATTACATCATTTTATAATAGTGATAGAAGAAATCACAAAAATATCAAGAATGAAATACCATGGTGTATATTTTTTTTACAGATGATATAATATTGGTTGACGAAACTAAAAGGAGTAAGTGCTAAATTAAAGTTATGGAAAGTCACACTGAAATTCAAAAGATTTAAATTAAATAGATCAAAAACTGAATGTATGAGATGTAATTTTAACGACAATCATCAAGGTGATGAAGAAACGATTAAGTTAAAAGGAAAAGACGTAACAAAAAATGAATGTTTTAGATGTCTTGATTTTATTATTCAAAATGATGACAATATAAATGGAAATATGAATAATAAAATTCAAGCGGGTTGAATAAAATAGAGAAATACATTCGAAATTTTTTGTGATTGTATGATATCATTGCATTTGAATGGAAAGTTTTATAAAATCGTAATAAGAACTGCACTATTGTGTAGTATTGAGTGTTGCGCTATTAAATAAAAATAAAAACAGAAAATGACTATAACAAAAATGATAATATTTAGATAAATGTGTGGTAAAATTAAAAAAAGATAGAATTAGAAATAAAGAGATACATAATAAGTTGTGAGTTAGTTCAATTGTTGATAAAATACGAAAGTATCGTCTAAAATGGTTTGAACATGTACAACGAAAATCCAAAGACATACCGATTGAAGAGAACCGAGAACTTAAATATAGAAAATTTAGTAAAATCTAGAAATAGATTATTGAAAAGTTGGGTGCAAATCATTTGTATAGATATGATAGTTAAATGTTTAATTGATGAGATGATTTTGTATAGAAATTAGTGGAATATAAGAATTTATACAAATTAAATCAACACTTTTGTATTTTATTTTTTATCTTTTACTTTTTTATCTTTTTGATATTTGTCTTTTAAATGATCGATTTTAAAATTTAAGATTAAATTTCAAGTCGTTGGATATATTATTAACGGAATTATAAAATAAAATTTTCATTTATTTTATCTTTGTTATATAATGTTTATTTTTTGTGTTATTTTTTTTATACCTTGCGAGATTATTTTTTGTATGAGATTATAATTAGTGATTACAATTTTAAATTCTAGGATAAGATGGGATGATGTGGACAAACATAGAGTTTGATGATTCACGTGTCTTCTCCTACGACAATACTCTCACCGGCGGCAATCCCAAAGGAAGATGTTTAGATGCAAGATTTCCGATCTCCAACGAGAAAAATAGATTCGAGAAGTCACCCATTAAATTGAATTTAAAGATATTTAAATCGGATTAAAAATATTAAAATAGAAAAAATGATATTTGATTTAAACAAGAATAAAAAAACAAGTTAATCTGCCTACTAAACTATTTTTTTTTAATGAATGCACACCCATTAACATTGAAAATCGGAAAAATTAATTTTTTTGCTTATTTCTATGTTAAATTTAACGAATTGTCACATGTTTGTCACATAAATTTTATCTATTAAATATTATAAGAAATACAAAAGAAAAAATAGAATTATTTAACAAAGTTTAATAAAAAATTAATCGTAAAAATAGAATTGCTATTTTTCTCAACCCGAATTTTTTCATTTTCCCAAATTAAATTTTCTCCAAATTATATTACTAGTAATTCGGAGAATTTTCTATATTACCAGAAAATTTGGTAATATTTTGGCATAAAGTCAAGATGAGTTTTTAACTTCAATCAAAATGTTAAAATTAATTCAGCAAAACAAATTATTAGTTTAAATTTTAAAAGAAGGATATTTAAAGCTCAAGAATTTCATTACATCAGATATGAAGCACGGGGAAAGGAGAAGCTGAAATTTGAACAATAAAACTCAGAATAAAATAACAAAAGAGATAAATCAATAAAATAACAAATTATATATATATATATATATATATATATATATCAAGTAATTCTCCAAATTTTATTTTTTAATCTTTTATTGAATCAATTCGGATAATTTAAAATAGATAATTGTGACATTATTTTTGAACAGTGCTGGCGGCTAAGAATGATAAGGAAGCCTAGATTATAAAAGTGGAGGCCGGTGGGGGAGGGAAGGATGCGGCTGCCGCAGACAGTTTGGTGGTCTGATGTATTAATATTGGTTAAACAATTTTTATTTGTATATCATCTTTTTAATAAAAGATATGTAGAAATACATGATTCATACATTAAATTTAACAACCTAATAACCTCAACTCGAGGGAAAGCCAATCAGCCAGATAGTTCAAAACATGAAGAATCACTTCTGTGACTCTGTACCAGAAGTGGGTTCCATTTCCTTGTTTCCCTTTTGTCCGTCTTTTCCTCGGCAAATGAGAATATTAATCATGACGATTAATAATTTATTACGGTGAGTTCTCCCCCACATAAGCGTCGAAGGCGCTTACAATATGTTTGAATGGGGGCGTTTTAATAGAAAAGAAAGGAAAAGGGAGTATTTTTAAAGTAATTATTTATGTTTTACAAGGTAATTAATCGAAGGAAAGGAAAAGGAAGAATTTCTATAACAGATTTTAAATCTAATTTTTTAGGTCTATTAAATTGATGGATTTTGAAGAAAAAAAATTTATTTTTTAAAATTATAAATGTTAAATTTATTTTTATATCGTGTATTTTAAAAATTCTAATAAAAAGTAAAGAAAAGAAAATAATAATTTATATATATATTTTCTTTCTTTTTTCTTGTCTAACTAAATATAATTTTTTATTTTATTTTTTTTTCTTATTATATATTTTGTTATCAAATGTAATTTTTAATTTTACTTTCTTTTTCCTTTTCCATACTTTTCATTTCTTTTCTTTTATCTCCCTTTTCTATGAGAGTGTCAAACACACCGTTAGCGTTCACTCACGCATTGTTTATATCTTTGGAAGTCCCTCAATAGTCATCTGCTATTTTTTTGATCCCACTTATTTTTAATCACATCCTTGCACTTTTTTTAAACTCTCCTTTTTGCTCGCCTCTTTCATATTTTTGGGATCATTTTTTTTCCTTCCTTACACCCTTTTTTTACTCATGACAACGTTTTTTTTTTTCATTCAAAATTTTGTATTTTTTTTACTCTTTTTTTGTTTAATTTCTTCGTCTTTTTCAGAATATAATATTTTTTTTCATTCATATCCTTACACTTTTTTCTCTCTTTTTTTCCACACTTTTTTTCTATTCAGATTTTTGTATTTTTTTTTATCCATGACCACACTTTTTTTTTTGGTCCTTTTTGTTCAACCACATTGTTCATTTCTTTTTGGACATCCCTGGATGGTCATGCGATATTTTTTGGACCCTATAATGTTTTTTCTTTCATTCATGTCCTTCCACATTTTTTTGGACCTTTTTTTTTTTTGCTTGGTTTTTTCGTCTCTTTCGGACCATACTTTGCTTTTTTTTTTTTTTTTTTTTCATTTGGTTCCTTGTACTTTTTTGATTCCTTTTTCACACTTTTTTTTTTCATTCACATCGTTGTACTTTTTTTTTTAACCTATGACCACACTTCTCCCTTTTTTTTGTCTTAGGAATGGTCGTCCATTTATTTTTAGAGTATGATTTTTTATTCTTTTTTCATTCATTGCTCTTTTCTTTTCCCAAGTATTTTTTTCCTCTCTTTTTTTAGCTCCATGTGTCCATTTAAGGTCTTTTTCCTTTAACCCAATTATTTTTTCATTTTAGTCTTTGGTCTTTTTGAAACATAGCTTTTTCCCCTTTTTTTTTCCTTCCACGGATGATATCCCTTTATTTTTAAATTATAATTTCTTTTTTTTATTTAGATCCTTATTTTTTTTATCCTTTTTTTCCTCTCGAGTTCTTCATTTTTTTTACATAGGTCGTCGTGCTTACTATTTATTACTTTTCGGATGTCCCTACTTGATTATCCCATAATTTTGGGGCCCATCTTTTTTTTTTTTAATTCAAATCCTTCCCCTTTTTCTTTTTTACCCCCTTTTTCACTTAGCTCCTTTGTCTTTTTGGGATTATACTTTTTTTTTGTTTCATTATTATTCTTATACTTTTTTTGTCCATTTTTTTTCGCTTAGGTCCCTTTTTTGAGACCGGACCACACTTTATTTTTTTGTGTCATTTAGGTCCTTGCACTTTTTTTAACTGTTTTTTTATTTTTTATTTTTTTTTTTGCTTAGGTCCTTTTTTGGGATCGGATCACTTAATTCGAATTCTTCCACCTTTTTATCCTTTTATCGCTTAAATATTTTGTCTTTTTGGGATATAGGTTTTTTCACTTTGTTTTTTGGCCTCACGGATGGTCGTCCATTAATTTATAGACTATAGTTTTTCATTTTTTATCCATTTGGGTCTTTATTCTTTTTATTTTTTAACCCAACTTTTTTTCCTCTTATGTCTTTTGTTTTTTGAGACATACATTTTTTCTTTTTTTTTTTGCCTCATGAATGGTCATTCCTTTAGTTTTAGATTCTAACTTTTTATTTTTTATCAGGTCTTTGGTCTTTTTTTGACTCAATATTTTTTTCCTTAGGTCATTCATCCTTTTTAGACATACGTTTTTTCCTTTTTTTGGTCTTGTTTGTCCATTTGGATCCTTTTTTTAACCATTTTTTTACCTAGTCTTTTATCTTTTTTTAGCACAGATTTCCCCATTTTATTTTTTTTGTCCACATGAATGGTCATCTTTTTATTTTTAAACCAAAATTTTTTATTTTTTATTTTTTTTTTACTTTTTTTGTTCTTGAGTCTTTCATTTTTTTTTAACATAGGTTTTTTCCTTTTTATTTTTTGGGGTCCACGGATAGTCATCTCTTTATTTCTATTATCTTTTTACTTCACTTACTAACTTTTTTTACCTCATTTATTGGTCTTTTTTAAAACTCTAGTGTTAGACTCTTTTTTTTTTATCGTTGATATACACTATATTTTTTATTGGTTTGCACAATAATTTAGTTTAAATATTAAACTAATTATAGATCTAACAAATATTTATATAGTGAAAATATAGTTCATACTTTGTGGGCACCACGCGTGTTAGCGGGGCAATAACTAGTATTCTATACAAGAAGATAGAGAGAGGGAGAGGGAGAGGGAGAGAGAGTTTTTAAAAGGTAATTATGAGAGATGAAATAGGAGAAGTGAGTGGATATCTGGAATTAAATTTTTTTAAGTTACGAAAAGTTTTGAAAATATTCTCAATATTATATTTTATACGATAATCTATTTAAAATTAAAATAAAATCTAAAAGTATATTTTTTGTCATATTAAAAATATAGTTATGTCTTAAAATCAAACTTGAGTTAAACACGTGAGCGAAGTTAGAAATTAATTTTAGCGTGGGAGAACAATATGCAGGGACAAGAAGAGAAAGGAAAAAAAAATGTTACAAATTTTACAAAACAAATAACCTTGTAATAGATTTTAATATTATTTAAAGGCTTTTTCTACATTTTATGTTACTTTTAACTTTATTTGTGGGCCATTTTTAGAAATACTGCTGAAACCAGGAATTTAATCTCATTTTATTAATTTTTACAGGTATTTATGGTTTATATGATTGCATTAAAATGATTTTAAAATCTATTATTTTATATTTATATGTCATATCATGTTTTTATCTTTTCTTTCAAGTTTCATAACTTAACCATTTCATTTTTCTCTTTTAGATAAGGTGAGGGATGAGCGCAACAAGAACTACATCATGCAAGGAATCTATAGTTGAGCGTTGAAGCTGTGGATCCACTCATGTTTTAGATTTACTTTATCATACAATTGAGTTCTCATTGTTGATTTTGAAATAATATTTCTGGGTCTTAGATAAAATTTGATATGTTGATTTTTATTTTGAAATTAGTATCTTATAATCGTACATGTAGTTGTTTTTACTTTTTAGATGGTCCTTCAAATGGCCACTTTATAGTTATTCATAAAAAAGATTATAACTTTTTGAAAAACTATATATTATGATAAAAAAATATTTTATATAGTAAGTACGAAATATGAAAAATAGATAAAAATAAAATCTTATATTTTAGAAGAGAAGCAGTGGGGTGTCTAGAAGTTTCTGAAAAATTAAAATTGAAGGATTATGCTATTCATCTATATTGTAAGCTCACAATGAATTTGCAAAATAACAAACTCCTGTGAGTTTAATCTATAAGAATAAAAAAATAAAATTCAAAAGAATCAATCCTTTAATACATTTTATAATATTTAGATTAGATTAATAAGATAAAATTTAAATATCGATCGATTAAAATAAAAAAAAAATAATGAATCTGCAAAATGAACTTGGCGTCACCTTAATTCATATTCAAATAGAAGTCTTGGTCCAACTGCAAATGGCCGCCGGGGAATCTATTGTTTTTATATTTTATAGTATATCTTCACTTCTCGATTTGAGTAGCTCGATGAGTAACCATGACAAGAATCCCATTAACCCCTGCATTATTACGGCATATAAAATAAAGGGAGAGACAAAGAATAAAACAACTCGGGTCATGTCCACCAACTATGCCCCAACCTAGAGTTAAAAAAGGGGGAAATTATATAATTTTAAATTTCGTTTTATTTAAAATAAATTTTTAAATTTCTAGATACATTGTTAATATAACATAATCAACAATGTGGTTGGCTAACTAGGTTCTTAATATGATATTATTAATAATGTGATCGTTTGTATAAAATAAAGGGGGACACAAAGAATAAAACAAGTCAAGCCATGTCACTTAGCTGTGCCCCAACTCAGAGTTAAAGCTTTAAAATTTATTTATTATAATTAAATCTTTAAATTTCAAAACAAATCAAAATTAGAGTCTTAACATAATATTATTAATAATATTGTGTTATCTGCAGACCAGTAAGATGGACAAATTTGACTATCATAACATATGATACATCAGCAAGCAATAAAAAAATAGGCAGCGTCCCAATATGCTATATTCTTTATAAGTGTTATGTGATGGGCACACGGACTCAATTCCAATTGAAGAATTCATCTCAAGAGTTCGAATCATTGCTCAACACATATGATAGAATCAAACTCAATAGGAGAATTTCTTTCAAAAGATCAAACTAATATGAGATTTGTAATATTGTTTACCACTTGAGAAGCCAGACATCCATGGACGGCCAATTTGTCACGGATTCACGTGATAGATTCAAACCCAATAGGAGAACTCATCCCAAAATATCGATTTATTAGGTGAAAAAGACTAGTAAAATTAAGTACCATAATATAATTTTTTTTTTGGAAAATAATGTGGGAACCAAAATTATAGTTTTTAAGGAGACAGTTTAATAGTTATAACTCTCATTTTTTAGTGATTTCGGATTCAAATCTCAATGTAAAAAATAATAATAATAATAAACCACCAAAATTATTAGATTCAACCATTGGTTGGGAACATACCCAGTGGAGAGGTGCATAATGGTGAAAATTGTTAGTATTTAAACACAGAATTTTCTCAGCAAAAGTATAAAACTTAAATTAGAAGAGAACTAAATTCGTAGTTTAAAAGTTAAGTGTGAAGTGGAGGGTTATAAAAAGAGGATAAAGCAGAAAAAATGAGAAAAAAAAAAAAAAAACCTAGAAAGAAAGATAACTTGTATTCCTTTTTACCAGATAGATTATACAGGAACTCTATTTATAGAGTGCTTACCCAAATTTACTTCAATTTAAAAAAGTAATATGCTTGATTCCTAACACTAAGAATTGGTATGGTGGCTAAGACTGCTTCAAACTGGGAAGGTGACTAAGAGTGTTTCAACTTAGGAAAATGAATATTCTGGACACACCTTATTATAGTTGAAGATTCAATTCATATAGTTTGCTATCCTTCTTTGTTCAAATCAATGAACAACAAAATTTGGGTGTTGATAATTTCTTTTCTTTTTTTGACTTGTTCATTTAGTTTTCTACATAATAAATTCCATTGTATCAACAAAATTTCCTTAACCAAATAGACAAATTTAAATCATTTTCAAGTCATACCTAAGGGGAGACATTCTTGTCATTTTTCAAGCCAAAAAAAAAAATAAATGACATTAAACATGACGAGAAAAGCTTGGCAAAACCTTTTGATTCAAAAGAGTCTTATTTTGTATTAATATACTATGTGTCTGAAAAAATCAATTTTATTTGTACAGCAAAAGTACTCCTAACTACCATTTAACTTGAGCTTGTTTAAGGATTTGTTAATAAGGGACTATCATGACTACAATAACTTTATGACAGAATGCATTACTCGAATTTTCATAACTTATACTGAAACCATACCTTAGGTTTTCGATCCCATATCAACCCTAAACCATACTGTAATTTTATGACACATGTAAAGTTCTCTCTCTCTCTCTCTCTCTCTCCCCTTTCCTCTGATCCATCTCAATTCAGCTGGTTGAATAATAGAGTAATAGTGTGTAAAATTCTCTTATCTCAAAAATCTGAACTAAAATGGGCTCACTAGAGTGGGTGAAACAAATTTTTACTTTAGATTTGACCAATTTGTGAAAATGCTGGCACAGGTATACGTAAGGACCAAACTTCCATAAGTATAGTATAGTGGTAGAGCATTATATTTTCTTCACCATCGGTAAGCATAGGTAGTGGCAAAAAAGAAAAGGTATATGTAAAGGGTGCCAACTCTAACGAGAGCCCAACGGTAATGGGATATCTGAACGAAGCCCATGGGAGGGAGCAACCAAAATTGGGCCAACATATGGAGGCAGAGCAAGGGGAAAAGCGTCTTGCCTTGAAAATTGTTTGGAGGAGTTTTATATGGAGAATCAACCGCTAACCTAGTGAAAGTTTTATATGCATATTTATAATCGAATTTTAATAATTATATTGGATTAAACATTACTTTCAAACTAATAATAATGGTTTAGTAATATTTTTTAATTTTTAATGTCATTTTACTGCCATTAAATTGATAAATATATTTTAAAAACTTCCGATTCCAATTATCGGTTTAAACAAAAAATTGTTATTTTTTTTTCTATTTTTTAAAATGAAAAATCAAAACCGAACCTTTAAACACAATTCATTCCGATTTCTAAACCACAAACCAAACGACAGTTCTTTAAACCATTAACCACGATTCAATTCTACGGTTGGGTTCGAATCTTGACCATGTTTGGTCCTCCTTATTCTAATTGTCCTGTAGCAGTGTTTGTCATGCATCTTCTTTTAATGGGTATCTAGAATTATTGCAATATTGTCCAGTTTGAGTCAACTCTTTTCTGTTCATGTCTTTGTCAATATTTCTCGTGGGTTTGTTGCTTTTCTAATAATTTCAACAAGATTCCCTTTGTAAATTGTAACCCTCGTGACTCATGCCCTAATGGTGAAAGCAAAGTAATCATAAAAACGAAGACCAAGGTAAGTTTCATTTTGAATATAGTATTATTAAAAAATACAATGCAAGATCATTACTCTTCCGACATAAACAAGATCTAAATTAGGAAGAGTGAGTTACAAAACAAACCATGTGGAAACGGGAGTTTGTGGATTATTCGAACAACTACAACGTAGTCCCAATTGAGGTAAACAATAGTATCTTGATTTTACTTTTATGATTTTAAATAATTCCATAAACATGCTTTGATTGTAAAATAATAACTTAATACCTAATTTTATTCTCGTAGTTAATTTACTAGGATTCTGATTTTAACGACTGCATTATTGGTAAGTTCACTGGGGCAAAGGATCTATGAGCAATGCAGTGACCGAAGCTCTGAAATTCTTAGAAGAAAGAGTATGGCGATCATCTTCCTTGTATACAAAATCTGTAACCCTTGCAAGACTGAGCATTCGCAGAAGGAGAGGCATTGCCAACGGGGTTGGCTTGAGATGTCCCTTGTTAATGACTTTCCATGAATCTTCAACATCCTGGAGTAGCAAATCATATGCTTGTGACTCTGAAACACTATGCTCTTTCATGTAACACTCAACAACAGATGCTGCATGTCCTCTCTCTTGCTCAAATTGCAGAAAATGTGCATCAAAAGAGGTGAACTCCTACGCAAAAGTATAAATTTTATACATTTATATAAGGCGGTATGATCGAAAAACCTTGTGGGACACAATGTCATTTTGGAGGCGGCCTATGATTGATGAAGATCTGATGATTGGAGGATCAGAGAAGACCCAATCAAAGGCCTCTTTGGTCCCTAAATCGTGCTCACCAGCCAATGCTGTGGTCACTAGTAGTGGGTAAGAACTAGATGTTGCTGCACTTGCCAGATACTCCTCCACAGTTGGCACACGCCCTTCATGATACCATTTTGCTTTTGCAAAGTAGGCTCGTGCTGTTCCTTCATCTGCCAAATAATGTGGCATGTAAAGAGTTTAGTATAAAGCATGATTTTCTGGTGACAAGATGGAGTCAAGATTTTCTTACTGCTCCTTTTGCATAATGTATACAGTGTGGTCTCCCCTCCTTTGTTGTATCCTCTTCAATTTCGTCATAAACATAAAGCATTGCCCCGTAAAACACTTTCATGTATTCCGGAAGCTTTTCTGCAGCACTGATATCCCACCTGAAATTCGGGACATAGAATTCCCCTTTTTAAGATTGTTTTTGAGCACTTCAAGCCTTCATGGGTGTTTGCTAAATAGTCAATTAGAGAATAACAACGTGTTCAAATCGATCATGACCACTTCGATCTTGATTTTCTCAAGGTTTGTCATGAAATGTTATTAGTAATCATGATTATAAAAACGCACAACAACCAACAAAAATTAAATAGAGACCCATGAGAATCTCACGGTCGAAATTGGTTATGAGGAATGACTTGTTCCCAGTCTAGCATTCAAAATGATGGGGAAATGGCAAGAATTTATGACTTAAACCTTTCAATGGCATCCATGAAAAGGCTGATTTCTTCGTAAGTACCGTACGCATCAATTGTGTCATCCAAAACAGATATCAAGGTAAGAACTTTGGTCAGTGCCCTCCTCCCGAAATCATAATAGGGCTCAAGGCCCATGGCCATTGCCCAAAAGTACAACTCTACAATCCTGTCCCTAGCATAGGGCAGCTTCGTCTCAAAGTCCAAGTCTTTCCACCACCTGAACACAAGCGAGTGCAAATCATTTATTTGGCATCCAATTTACCTAAATGAATATAGTTTAGAATCATAAATATATGAGAGAAATATCACTAGTTCCTACTTTGTCATGTTTCTAGGCTTCTTTTGGTGCATTGCTTGCAATTGTTGAAATCCAATTTAGCAAACTTGAGTCGAGTTTTGTTGTGGGACTTATCCTCCTCCTAGATAGAGAGGAATATCCTTGTCTCTTGCCTTGGGAAGCACCGATGAGTTGGCCACTGTAATGCACTCATCACCTGCTTTGCAAGTGAAGAATTCAAATCGTCCGTTAACTTTGATTTAAGATGTGAAATGGTAAAGGCCAGGGCTTGATCAAAAACTGTTTGACCCTTTATCCCTAGATATGATGCCTTGTACAAACTTAGCATGCCTTTAATGTCCAGAGTGAGAGACTCGTTGAAGTTGCCCTTGTCATCCTTGAATTTGTTAAAAACATCTACATGCACATAATATTTAGTAGAATTAACAAATGTAGATAATTATATAAAAATATATAATTTTGTTATTAAGTTTCATATCGACTGTCATGGTATGTAAATATTTTGTAACACCGAAAATTCGGTGTTAGAAATGTTCTGTGAAATATGGTGAAAAATTTTAAATTTTGCATTGATTTTCGATTTTGGGGTATAAATTTTAAATTTTTGGTATAATTAAAATGCCGAGTCGTAAATTCGTAGTGGATTCTATTTTAGGTAAATTTAAAATTTCATTATAGTAAGAATATAAAAATAAATATAAATATATTGGTATATAAAAAAAAAAAAAAAAAAAAAAAGGGGGGGGTTGGGACAAAACGCAGCAAAACGCTGCGTTTTGCCCCAAATGAGGATTAGGGCTTTTAGCCCTAATCCCTCTTTCTTCCTCCCCTCTTTCGTCTCTCGCTCTCTGCACTCTCTCTCCCTCACGCAATCTCTCCCGCGACTCCTTTTCCATGATCGATCGCTCCTCCACCGCGCACAACCCAACTTCGACCACCGCAAGCCCTTGTTTCACCCTACCTCAGCCTCTCTTCCAGTCCCTCTCTCTCTCTCTTCGAACGTATCTCTCCTTCTCGCGGTTCTCCGCCGCTGTTACCACAACCCACGGCCACCGCGGCCACCGCGAGCCACCGCGGTCACCACCGCGAGCCTGTCCCGCACCATCTCTCTCTCATCTGACCACCATCTTTGCCTCTCTCTATTCTTCTCTCTCGCGCGACAGACGACTCTCCCTACGCGCGCAATAGCGCGCGACAGCTCCTTGCCCGCACGACTGAGCACGCGACAGCGCGTGACACGGCGCGAGACAGCCCCTTCCTGCGCGCGCCAGCACGCGACCGTCCCTTCCTGCGCGCGCCGGCGGCGCTGACCGGCTTCGCGCGCGGCTACAGCTCCATCCTTGCTCGTGTGCTTTCTGCCACTCTTGCAGAGCCCAAAACGGCAGACTTTGAAAACCCTAGCTGCGGTTGTGAGATCGGTCTGCATAGGTGAGGTTCAGTCCCTAACCCAAATTTTAGGGTTTCAAATTTTCTTAAAAATTAGCTTTAGATTTCTGAAATTGACTTTAAATTGGGAGCTTTGCGGGTTTCGAATGGAATGAGAAGACAATTTGACGAAGGTTGCGAACCGCGAAAACACCCTAGGTGAGGGATTTTCAATCCCTTCAATACTCAGATTATTTGTCTAATTTAGGTTGAGAATAAGTGTGGATATATTCTAAAAATATGCTAGATCCGTAGAAAATGCGTTATTCTTGAAAGTCTGTATGAAATGATGGAAGTTAGGTCTAGAATTTGATATAAATTTGACTGCGAAGCATGATAGAATGTCGTAGATAGTATTAGAGTTTTGTTTGATTGATTTGCGTAGTTGTTCTTGAGATTTGAATTGAAATTGGAATGAATTAAATTAGGATTATGTAATTCGGGAGAAAATTGGTAAAATTGAGGAATATTGTAAATTTAAAGTCGTCGGTGATTTGAAATGATCCTAAATTGATGAAATGAAAGTGTAAGAACGTGGTTGTGTAAATTTAAGCTATTTTAAATAAAAGGGAAATTAGAAAACCCTTTTTTAGAGCCTTAATTGATGATGATTCGTGTTGATTGGTCTAGGTTGACCTTTGGAGACTCGAGGGGAGTCTTTTTGAGTTGATTTCGAAAATAGGGAGTGAATACCCTCCCTAGAGGTGAGTGGACGGATCGTTGTGTAATAAATAAGTAAAATATCTTTAAATACTTTGATAAATGATTTGAAATTATTTTCATATGATTTTTATGCAATTATTTGTGATTGTGGGATGTCTGAAATGAGAATTTGAATTATGAATGCATCCTATGTGATTTTACATGAATTTGTGCCATGTGATTTGATTACTTGATTTGTAAATGCTCGTAGCATGATTTGTGGATTGAATTGATAAAATATGGCACATTGTTTGAAATGGAATGATTGTGAAATGATGGTGCACGAGAGAAATGGCTATAGTCATTCCCCCCACGGAGCGACCCGACGGGGTGACGTGGATTTGGGTATTATATGCGAGAGAGGTACGCGGCCTCTGCTCTGCCCCGTCGGACTATCCGGATTGCACCCCGGTGAGGTTCGAGCCAACGCCAAGGAAGAGGGTAGTTTTGAAAAACTGAAATGGAAAACCCTTGGCGGGCTTTCGTCTGGGTTTGGCCGCCCTGAGACGGAAGTGTCTTCGATGGGACCCTTGTGATTTTCTGAGAAAATGTTTGATATGGATGCATATTTTATAAATGATGTTGAATTACTGAAATGTTTGGATATGAAAATGATGTTTCAAGTATGCTTTGACATTCCCCACTTTCACCCCTTATTTATTACACAATCATGCCATTGCACTCCACTCACTGGGTATTTATAATACTCACCCCACTCTTTAACATTTTTCAGAGGAAGATTAGATTTGTGACAGAGATTGGAGCTTGGGGAGGGCCTATCAGCTGGCTTTTGTAGGTATACATCGAGATGTATAGTCATTTTTGGTTTGAATTGAAATCCGAAGAAGGGAAGACTTGTACAATTCTTTTTGGTACGGATTTAATTGATACTTGTTTACTGTATAGGAACAAGTATTGATGGAATCCTTACGTGGTTGTTGTTTACTTTCTTTCTCTCCTAGTTTTGGTAAAAACTCATTTTTGAGTGGGACATTTGGTTTGTAATATTGAGAATGGTTATTTTCTTTCGATTTCACGAAGTCTTGGACAACTCATATCGTTTGGATCTTACGAATGTTTGCTTGATTCTTCAGGCAAGTGTTAGTAAGATCTTACGACTATGTTTTGGGACTTCTGTTTGTTGAGTGCTTTCCTTATACTGTGAATTTTGAAATGGCTTGGATGGCCATATTGTGTGTCGTGCATGCACAGGTTCCCTCTCCCCGATTGTGTGTTGATGTGTAAATGCGCATGTACAGGTTCCCTCTCCCCGATGTGTGCTCGTATGTACAGGGATGGACCGGATGAGTCCTTGCATGTGTATTGTTATGTGATGTTTTCTGTTTTTGATGATTGGTGTAGAAAGAATTGTTGTTTTGTTGTCTTTGTAGCCTTGCGGAGTCCCGGTATATGGGGAGGTTCTGCCCGTATACCGAGATTTCGCGGCGGCTGTCGCGTGGTCGATCCGAGGATCGGGGCGTGACAGCTTTAGTGGTATCAGAGCTTAGGCTCACGATTTTAAAAGTTTATTGGTTTTTTGAATGTTTTAAATTGTTTCCAAATGTCCCGAAAAGTTTCTAAAGACTTTGAAGTATTTGGTTTTTGAAAAAGGTGTTTTTGAGAATGTACAAGTCTTCCATGGATTTCTTAGGAGGATAGGAATGCTCATTTTTAAGGGTTAAATACCTAGTTCAATTCCTATTCTATTTGCTGAGATTTGACTCTTCTTCGTAGAACTATCCCTCATAGACAAAGATTGAGGAACCGAATGAGATTCCTCCTACACACCTCTACATATTAATTATAGTCATCATATATCTTGATTTCATCTCTTTATTGAGTTGTGGTTAAGATTCTTGCTAGTAGATTGCGTACGGTACTCGGTGATACTATTATCTATAATTTAATAATTAGGGTGTTTTTGTTGAAGATAGATTCTACTTCTGATTTTAGTGGCTTATTAAGTGGTTCATTTTGCTAAGAAGCATGATAAAAGAGTATATTTGAGATTTAAAAGGACCTGGCCATTAGGGGTTCATTTAGAGGGCACTTTGAGGAGTGTTCCTAGTTGTGGAGTCTTGATAGCACGGTGGTGGTGAAGGATTAGATTGAAATGATGACATGAAAAGTTACAAATGTGATGCCGTGACTTTGGTAGGGTTTCCTACAATCGGAAGAAGGAAAGGTTGTAATGAGGTTGTAGATTGGATAGTAAAGGAAGTGTGCACATTGAAAATTTATGGTTCAAAATTGGTTGAGTTTGTGAGATTCAAGAAGATTTAAATGCCGAAAAGTTTGGAGTATTTTATTTAGAAATTGTGTTCAAAGGATTCTAATATGAGGAAAACCTGGCAAATCTGCCTTCAAGGCGCTAATAAACAAATGGATATTTCTAAAAGGAATTTATGGATATTTCTTCTAGACAATTTAACCTTGGAAAAAAAAAATGGATATTTCTTCTTAAACAAGCAATGGCCAAGTGATTCGTGGTTAGGGATTGAAATACTAGAGCTGGTATCAATTATTTCTTTTCCCTAAATAGTGGGAGTTCGAAATTTTTTAATCATGGACATGAGAACTCTATTTAAACCATATGAATGCAAATTTAGTATATTAGATAGAATGAAGGAAAGGTTGGTAAGGATAAACTGAAATGATATTGACATAAATTGTTAGAAAGTTTCTTCCTATTGCCTGTAACCGATATGGAAAATTTTGATGATTTGAGTGGATATTTGTATTGTGAAGATAATGTTACTGTTAATTATTGGCATAAAAGGGAATGCTTAGTTGTGTTGGTTAGTAAGTGCGATCTGTCATAAAGTTAGATAGGGAAATTTACAACATGAATTTGATATTATTTAATAGAGATGCAAGGGTTTGTTTAGTATATTGAGTATGACAAAATTTCTTGCCATGGAGGACATTAGTTTGTCAGGTAAATTCCTTAGAACTTGAACTTGATGATTTAGAGATTTGGATATAAATATTAAGTGATCATGATTGCATGATAATGAATTTAAGGAGAGATGATTTTGATGTTTTGAGATATTCATGGTGTTAGTGATAATTATATACCTTGATTGAAATTGATAGAAATTGTCATTTGACTCTTTTTCCATAGACATATAGTATTATTCATTGGTGGTCAACTCATCGAGATTTTGAGTTGAGTTGTTTCCAAATTTAGAGATGTTTGGATCAACTCGTTGATAATTTGGTTAACTCTCTTATAGGAGATGTGAATGGACGGCTTTGATGCATATGAATGGGTTAATTGTTTTCAATTATGAATTATAAATTGATTTTTGAAATGACTTTGCAAATGGATTCGAAATTGATTTGTGAAATAAATTTTAAAAGAGGATTAAAATATTTTGTGAGTGTGGTGTGCCTGAAATGAAATGGCAAAATATCCATGACTCATGACTTTGAATATTAAACTATTTGCATTCGTTACATTTGGATACTCATGTGAATTTTGAAGAATAGCTATATCTTATATTTGAGATTGTGAATCGATTGATAACTTAAGCTTGGGAACATGGTGTTGGAAAATCAATAATGACTAAGTCTTGCCACGGATCGAGGCCATGGAGGCAGCGTGGCAAAGGTGGGTAGGAGAGTGATTTTGGACAGACCGAAAGTTATTGAAAGGAAAATATAAAATTGTTTATTGAATTGGAGAATATGAGTCATGGAAAATTTGATATAAATTTATGTTATTACAAATGATTTTGGCATTACACGGAAATGAATTTTGATATATGTGTTTGGCACAACCACTTTCACCCTTCATTCATGCTCAATATGCCATGCCGTCTATTCACTAAAAATTTCCATGCTTACCCCAGTTCTTCCTAATATTCTTTAGAAGAATCTTAGATTCGAAACATGAATTTTGATTTCTAGCAACGGCTAAAGTCAGATTCTAAAAAGCACAGATATGCATAACTAGTGAAACACGATAGTATTATTAAATGAGACTTACAAAGGTAGGTACCTGTGCTGAAAATGATTCGCTTCAGTTGGTCTTTTATTTTGTTTGGTGAATTAATATTACTTTGAAGAGAATGATTGATAGTAGAGAGATTTTGTACGATAATGCAATGAGAAGATTTATATGTAGCTAGGATATGTTTTGTTGATTTAATCGTTTTGGTGACGTGGCTTTGTTTAATGAAAGGTTTGTTTGTAACCCTAGGAAAGACTTATTGCTACTCATGTTGGGAGTTCCTTTCATATAATTATGAGCAGTTGGATTTTTAGAAAGAAATTGAAAAGGGAAAATTCAGAATTTTATCACTAATTATGATTTTTTTATTTTAGTAAATCGAGACCATCAAGTTGTTACGGGAGAGATCCAAGTAATTAGGATTTTATTTCTCTAATTTCTACCGGAATGGAGTCTTTGAGTCGATTAAAGTCGGTGACAAGTGGATGTAGTTGATCGAGTGAGTAAAGTTGAAGGGATCGAATATAGGAAACTATTACAAGATAGATCCATAAGCAAGTTGAGGTTTATGGGTAATATTTAAGATAGTTTAGATCAAAAGGAATTTTGACCAGGGTAGAAAAGATCAGTAGTAGATTAAGTGAATGCAAAGTGAATTTTTTTTGATGTATCTTTTGTGATTATATGATTATAGAATTGAAGTGAGAGACTAGGTATTTTTGAAAATATTTTTTGAAAAGAAGTAATCTGGTTTCAAAAGCAGGGAAACTTGTATATTTGTCAAGCCGATCAATTCAGGGTTTAAGAGAATATGAGAATTGTATTGAAAGCACTGTATGTAAATGAGAAGATTGTAATGTCTAGAGTGTAACGGTGATAAATATAACAGACACTAGAAGTGGTTATTACTTTGATAATTTGGGGATATTAATACAGACACCGGGTAATATGCAGATGTATGTACTAGATTTGATTTGGATAGAATATTGGTGATATTGCATGATAAAAAGGTGATAGAGAATGATCGTGATAGAAATACCTTGATTAAAAAGTTATCTAATTAAGGATTGGAGATTTAAAACTTGGAAGCATACAAATATTATCAGTGGAGTAAATTTCCTCACTTAGTCTAGGCCATATTGAGGTTGATTTACATTTCGTTATACACAAACTTGAGGATATAAGGATTTTCTCTATCTTGGGATCTGCAATTGATATGGATATGACATGGTAGTGGACATTTCTTATTTGAGGTCTCTTTTGAAAAATTATTTAAGGAATTTTGTGTTGGAGTCTTGATAGTTTAGTTGTTGATTCTGAAGGTAAAATAGTCCTAACATATTTTAAGAAGTATTTGCCAGATCCATTTCATGTGATCGAAGCTCCTCTGATAGAATGGAATCTAGATCTGAGTTTCAAAGTGCAGCCTGTGTTAACACTAGATCAGCAGTTTCAAACAGATTTGGGAGACTGAAGAAGCATTGCGAAAATAGCACCTGTAGCTCTTCGGTGTATAAATCGTATTTTAAATTTCGAGGACGAAATTTGTTTTTAGGGGGTTAAGTGTTGTAACACCGAAAATTCGGTGTTAGAAATGTTCTGTGAAATATGGTGAAAAATTTTAAATTTTGCATTGATTTTCGATTTTGGGGTATAAATTTTAAATTTTTGGTATAATTAAAATGCCGAGTCGTAAATTCGTAGTGGATTCTATTTTAGGTAAATTTAAAATTTCATTATAGTAAGAATATAAAAATAAATATAAATATATTGGTATATAAAAAAAAAAAAAAAAAAAAAAAAAAGGGGGGGTTGGGACAAAACGCAGCAAAACGCTGCGTTTTGCCCCAAATGAGGATTAGGGCTTTTAGCCCTAATCCCTCTTTCTTCCTCCCCTCTTTCGTCTCTCGCTCTCTGCACTCTCTCTCCCTCACGCAATCTCTCCCGCGACTCCTTTTCCATGATCGATCGCTCCTCCACCGCGCACAACCCAACTTCGACCACCGCAAGCCCTTGTTTCACCCTACCTCAGCCTCTCTTCCAGTCCCTCTCTCTCTCTCTTCGAACGTATCTCTCCTTCTCGCGGTTCTCCGCCGCTGTTACCACAACCCACAGCCACCGCGGCCACCGCGAGCCACCGCGGTCACCACCGCGAGCCTGTCCCGCACCATCTCTCTCTCATCTGACCACCATCTTTGCCTCTCTCTATTCTTCTCTCTCGCGCGACAGACGACTCTCCCTACGCGCGCAATAGCGCGCGACAGCTCCTTGCCCGCACGACTGAGCACGCGACAGCGCGTGACACGGCGCGAGACAGCCCCTTCCTGCGCGCGCCAGCACGCGACCGTCCCTTCCTGCGCGCGCCGGCGCCTGGCCCGGCTTGCGCGCGGCTACGGCTCCATCCTTGCTCGTGTGCTTTTCGCCACTCTTGTCGAGCCCAAAACGGCAGACTTTGAAAACCCTAGCTGCGGTTGTGAGATCGGTCTGCATAGGTGAGGTTCAGTCCCTAACCCAAATTTTAGGGTTTCAAATTTTCTTAAAAATTAGCTTTAGATTTCTGAAATTGACTTTAAATTGGGAGCTTTGCAGGTTTCGGAATGGAATGAGAAGACAATTTGACGAAGGTTGCGAACTGCAAAACACCCTAGGTGAGGGATTTTCAATCCCTTCAATACTCAGATTATTTGTCTAATTTAGGTTGAGAATAAGTGTGGATATATTCTAAAAATATGCTAGATCCGTAGAAAATGCGTTATTCTTGAAAGTCTGTATGAAATGATGGAAGTTAGGTCTAGAATTTGATATAAATTTGATCGAAGCATGATAGAATGTCGTAGATAGTATTAGAGTTTTGTTTGATTGATTTGCGTAGTTGTTCTTGAGATTTGAATTGAAATTGGAATGAATTAAATTAGGATTATGTAATTCGGGAGAAAATTGGTAAAATTGAGGAATATTGTAAATTTAAAGTCGTCGGTGATTTGAAATGATCCTAAATTGATGAAATGAAAGTGTAAGAACGTGGTTGTGTAAATTTAAGCTATTTTAAATAAAAGGGAAATTAGAAAACCCTTTTTTTAGAGCCTTAATTGATGATGATTCGTGTTGATTGGTCTAGGTTGACCTTTGGAGACTCGAGGGAGTCTTTTTGAGTTGATTTCGAAAATAGGGAGTGAATACCCTCCCTAGAGGTGAGTGGACGGATCGTTGTGTAATAAATAAGTAAAATATCTTTAAATACTTTGATAAATGATTTGAAATTATTTTCATATGATTTTTATGCAATTATTTGTGATTGTGGGATGTCTGAAATGAGAATTTGAATTATGAATGCATCCTATGTGATTTTACATGAATTTGTGCCATGTGATTTGATTACTTGATTTGTAAATGCTCGTAGCATGATTTGTGGATTGAATTGATAAAATATGGCACATTGTTTGAAATGGAATGATTGTGAAATGATGGTGCACGAGAGAAATGGCTATAGTCATTCCCCCCCACGGAGCGACCCGACGGGGTGACGTGGATTGGGGTTTTATATGCGAGAGAGGTACGCGGCCTCTGCTTCCGCCCCGTCGGACTATCCGGATTGCACCCCGGTGAGGTTCGAGCCAACGCCAAGGAAGAGGGTAGTTTTGAAAAACTGAAATGGAAAACCCTTGGCGGGCTTTCGTGCTGGGTTTGGCCGCCCTGAGACGGAAGTGTCTTCGATGGGACCCTTGTGATTTTCTGAGAAAATGTTTGATATGGATGCATATTTTATAAATGATGTTGAATTACTGAAATGTTTGGATATGAAAATGATGTTTCAAGTATGCTTTGACATTCCCCACTTTCACCCCTTATTTATTACACAATCATGCCATTGCACTCCACTCACTTGGGTATTTATAATACTCACCCCACTCTTTAACATTTTTCGGAGGAAGATTAGATTTGTGAGAGATTGGAGCTTGGGGAGGGCCTATCAGCTGGCTTTTGTAGGTATACATCGAGATGTATAGTCATTTTTGGTTTGAATTGAAATCCGAAGAAGGGAAGACTTGTACAATTCTTTTTGGTACGGATTTAATTGATACTTCGTTGCTGTATAGGAACAAGTATTGATGGAATCCTTACGTGGTTGTTGTTTACTTTCTTTCTCTCCTAGTTTTGGTAAAAACTCATTTTTGAGTGGGACATTTGGTTTGTAATATTGAGAATGGTTATTTTCTTTCGATTTCACGAAGTCTTGGACAACTCATATCGTTTGGATCTTACGAATGTTTGCTTGATTCTTCAGGCAAGTGTTAGTAAGATCTTACGACTATGTTTTGGGACTTCCTGTTTGTTGAGTGCTTTCCTTATACTGTGAATTTTGAAATGGCTTGGATGGCCATATTGTGTGTCGTGCATGCACAGGTTCCCTCTCCCCGATTGTGTGTTGATGTGTAAATGCGCATGTACAGGTTCCCTCTCCCCGATGTGTGCTCGTATGTACAGGGATGGACCGGATGAGTCCTTGCATGTGTATTGTTATGTGATGTTTTCTGTTTTTGATGATTGGTGTAGAAAGAATTGTTGTTTTGTTGTCTTTGTAGCCTTGCGGAGTCCCGGTATATGGGGAGGTTCTGCCCGTATACCGAGATTTCGCGGCGGCTGTCGCGTGGTCGATCCGAGGATCGGGGCGTGACATATTTGATCTCTTTATATTTAATAGCTACCTTATTATAGGATTTATTATGGAACTTACCAGAAGAAACATTATATCCATGTTGTCTAAGTAATCGAAATCGAAGTGCCACAGAGTGCAAGTCATTGTTTTCATTCTCATTGTCCCACTCATGAACAACCTTTCTAGGACACCTTCTACCACTTTAGCAAAGTGGTAAGACACCCCTAAGCGTTCCATTGCATCCATCAAGATCAGTTTCTGTGAAAGCTTGTTTTCGGTGCATACAAGCATCCTCTCTATTTCTTCTTTCAGTCCTTCGTACTTCTGCTCTGATTCATTTTCGCTCAGTTGCAAAGCAAGTAAAAGAATTAAAATAATTAGCAGTCGCAGATTTTCTCATCTTAAGATGATAACCCGCTGAGAGAGAGAGAGAGAGTACTTTGGTAATAGTAGAGGCATATTTGAGAAAATAAGATCATGTCTCACAGCTGTGCCCCAACTTGGAGTTGTCTCAAGTCGGGTTCCGTTGGAGTTATTTATCCATAGAGGATTAGGAAGCATATAAAAGTAAAAATTTTCCATCTTAATAGTTAACTTTTAAGCTAAAATTCATATTCTTCCCTAATATGGTATTGTACCCACATTAAAAAACCCATAGTCCATTATGTCAACATGCATTAAAGCCCAAATTCCTCCAGTCAAATTCTAACATTATCATCTTTGGACGGATCCATATGTTACCTCTGGAATCAACTAATTTAAAATTCCGAACATAACATAATATATTAATTTAAAATTTTAGATTTTCTGCTGGCCCCTTCAAACTTAAATTCTCTATATAATAAGTAAGAAATATGACAAATAGATAAAATAAAATCTTGTGTTTTAGGAGAGAAGCAGAGGGGGTATGTAGAAGTTTCTGAAAACAAAAGTTGAAAGATTACGGAATTCGTCTAATATATTGTAAGCTCACAATCAATTTGCAAAATGAACTTGGCTTCACCTTAATTCATATTCAAATAAAAGTCTTGGTCCAAGTGCAAATGTACGCCATGGAGTATATCACAATTAGATTGCTAATATAACATAATTACTAATGTCATCGTTTGTATAAAATAAAGGGCGAGACAGAATAAAACAACTCAAGCCATGTCAACTAGCTGCGCCCTAACTCAGAGTTAAAAAGCTTTAAAATTTTTTAAATTTCAAAATATATCACCATTAGATTCTCAACATAATATTATTAATAATGTGGCCGTTGTCCGCTGATCAGATGTATTGGTTTGCTAAAGTTATTAATAACATGAACAAATTTTACTAACATATCATATGGGTAAATCAGCAAACAAAAATTAGGCAGCGTCCCAATATGCTATATTCTTTGTAAGTGTTACTTGTATTCGTGATTAAACCACCAAAATTATTAGATTCAACCATTTGGTGGGAGCAACACCCAATCGAGAGGTATATTATGGTGAAAATTATAGCAAAATTATAAAACTTAAATTAGAAGAGAATCAAATTCGTATTTTAAAAATTAGATACCTAGTGGAGGGTTATAAAAAGAGGATAATGCAGAAAAATCGAGAAGAAAGAAACTAGTAAGGAAAGATAACTTTTATTTCTTTCTACTAGATAGATTACACAGAAACTATATATATATATTTGCAAAGTAATTACATAAATTATATTAGATAATATTTTGGTGTCCAAACGACTGCATTATTGATAAGTTCATAGGGGCAAAGGATCAATGAGCAATGCAGTGATCGCTGCTCTGACATTCCTAGAAGAAAGAGTATAGCCATCATCTTCCTTGTATACAAAATCTGTAATCCTTGCAAGATCGAGCATTCGCAAAAGCAGAGGCATTGCCAACTGGGTTGGCTTGAGAAGTCCCTCGTTAATGACTTTCCATGAATCTTCAACTTCTTGGCGTAGCCAAACATATGCTTGTGACTCTGTAACACTATGCTCGTTCATGTAACACTCAACAACAGATGCTGCGTGTCCTCTCTCTTGCTCAAACTGCAGAAAATGTGCAGCTAAAGAGGTGAATTCCTATGCAAAAGCATAAATTTTATACATTTATATAAGGCAGGATCGATAAACCTTGTGGGACACAATGTCATTTAGGAAGCGGCCGATGACTGATGAAGCTCTGAGGATTGGAGGATCAGTGAAGACCCAATCAAAGGCCTCTTTGACCCCTAAATCGTGCTCACCAACCAATGCTGTTGTCACGAGCGTTGGGTAAGTACTAGATGTTGCTCCCCTTGCCAGGTACTCCTCCACAGTTGGCACACGCCCTTCATGATACCATTTTGCTTTTGCAAAGTAGGCTCGTACTAGTTCCTTCATCTGCCAAATAATGTGGCGTGTAAAGAGTTTAGTATAAAGCATGATTTTCTAGTGACAAAAGTTGGTGTCAAGATTTTCTTACTGCTGCTTTTGCAAATGTATACAGTGTGGTCTCCCCTCCTTTGTTGTCTCCTCTTCAATTTCGTCATAAACATCAAGTGTTGCCCGGTAAATCACTTTCATGTATTCCGGAAGCTTTTCTGCAGCACTGATATCCCACCTGAAACTCAGGACATAGAATTCCTATTTTTAAAATAATTTTTGAGGACTGTAAGCCTTCATGGGTGTTTGCTAAAGAGTCAATTAGAGAATGACCACTTGTTCAAATCGATCATGGCCACTTCGATCTTAATTTTCTCAAGGTTATGTGGTGAAATGCTATTAGTAATCGTGCTTATAAAAATGTACAACCACCAATAAAAATTAAATAGGGACCCATGAGAATCTCAAGGTCGAAATTGGTTATGAGGAATGACTTGTTCCCAGCTTAGCATTCAAAATGATGGGGAAATGGCAAGAATTTATGACTTAAACCTTTCAATGGCATCCATGAAAAGGCTGATTTCTTTGTAAGTACCATACGCATCAAATGTGTCATCCAAAACAGATATCAAGGTTAAAACCTTGGTGAGCGCCCTCCTCCCGAAATCATAATAGGGCTCAAAACACATGGCCATTGCCCAAAAGTACAACTCTACGATCCTATCCCTTGCATAGGGCAGCTTCGTCTTAAAGTCCAAGTCTTCCCACCACCTGAACACAAGCAAGCACAAATCATTTATTTGGCATCCAATTTACCAAAATGAATATAGTTTAGAATCATAAATATATGAGAGAAATATCACTTGTTCTTACTTTGTCATGTTTCCAAGCTCTTTTTGGTGCATTGCTTGCAATTTGTTGAAATCCAATTTAGCAAACTTGAGTAGAGTTTTGTTGTGAGACTTATCCTCCTCATAGATAGAGAGGAATATCCTTGTCTCTTGCCTTGGGAAGCACCGATGAGTTGGCCACTGTAATGCACTCATCACCTGCTTTGCAAGTGAAGAATTCAAATCGTCCGTTAACTTTGATTTAAGATGTGAAATGGTAAAGGCCAGGGCTTGTTCAAAAACTGTTTGACCCTTTATCGCTAGATATGATGCCTCGTACAAACTTAGCATGCCTTTAATGTCCAGAGTGAGAGACTCGTTGAAGTTGCCCTTGTCATCCTTGAATTTGTCAAAAACATCTACATGCACAAAATATTTAGTAGAATAATGTGCATAACTATATAAAAATATATAATTCCATTATTAAGTTTCACATCAACTGTCACCGTATGCAAATATGTGAGCTCTTTATAACTATCTTATTATAAGATTTATTATGGAACTTACCACAAGAAACATTATATCCATGCTGTCTAAGTAATCGAAATCGAAGTGCCACAAAGTGCAAATCATTGCCTTCATTCTCATTGTCCCACTTATGAACAACCTTTTCTAGGACATCTTCTATCTCTTTAGCAAAGTGGTAAGACACCCCTAAGCGTTCCATTGCATCAATCAAGATCAGTTTCTGTGAAAGCTTGTTTTCAGTGCATACAAGCATCCTCTCTATTTCTTCTTTCAGTCCCTCGTACTGTTGCTGCTCTGATTCATTTTCGCTCAGCTGCCAAGCAAGTAAAAGAATTAAAATAATTAGCTGTTAACAAATTTTCTCACCTTAAGATGATAAACTTTCGGTAGCATAAAAGTGTAACCCGCTGTGAGAGAGAGAGAGAGAGAGAGAGAGAGAGAGAAAGAGAGAGAGAGAGAGAGTACTTTGGTAATAGTAGAGGCATATTTGAGAAAATAAGATCCCCAAACAGATGGAGGAAAATTGGCTCTAGGGCGAGTATTCTCCAATGTGATACCTTGAGTGGAAGCCATGAGGACCGCTGAAATTCCACTATTCATATGGATAAGAAATAAAACAAATTACTCTTATAAAATTATAATCAATTAATGCGGTTTATAATCTTAAAAATTATACTACAAAACAATGTTTATGAATAACTAATGAAATTATTACACATTTAGTATAATTCCCTTGCCCATGATTAAAGAGAAAAAACATGGAGAGAGAGAGAGAGAGATCGAGAGATATCAGAGAAGATACATAATTGAAGGTAGCTTTATGGCTTTCTCTCTTGAATTCTTGTGTATGTTGAGCATGCGCTTTTGGGTATTTATAGGCTATTCCTTGCGAGTTATAGTTTATACAATTATATTATTGCATTATTCTACCCCACTAAATTCAGTTCCAAATGGCCAAAACGTGCGGCTTGTCTCCATTTTTTAATTCTTTGTATCCCTTTCAACTTTACAGTACAATCAAAGATATTTTGCATGGCAGCATGGCCTTTGTCATCATTGTGTCATAAATATTTTCTTCTATTTTATAGACACAAATTCTATTATTCTTTTCCGTAGTTATACTACTCTTTCTATAAAACTAATCCAGTAAAACTTCCATTTTAATGGTGCTTCTTGTCTAGGTGCAAACAGAGAAGCCCAGACAGAGACACCTAGCTTTGCCCCCCTTGGTGTTTTCTTTCTGGATGATTATTACACTACTAAAAAAAAAAAAAAAAAAAAAGACTTTTAACGACAAAAATTAATGATAAAAAAAATTTCATCACTATTAGCGATAAATTTACAACAAATTAGCGATAAAAAAATCAACGACAGATTTAACGATGAAAAAATCCATCACTAACTTTTCTGTCACAAAATCCATCACTAATTCCGTCCCTAAAACAATTAGCGACGGATTTAATGACAAAAAAATCCGTTGCTAACTTTTCCATCACTAAATCCGTCGTTAAAAAATTTTTATTTTTATTAAATATATTTATTTTTATTTTTATTAAATATAATATTTTATTTTTCTTAAATTTAATTTTTTGTTCTTATTAAATATAATTTTGTATTTTTATTAAATATAATTTTTTATGTTTTTATTAAATATAATATTTTGTTTTTATTAAATATAATTTTTTGTATTTTTATTAAATATAATATTTTGTTTATATTAAAAATAATTTTATGTTTTTATTAAATATAATTTTTTTATTTTTATTAAATATAAATTTTTTATTAAATATAATTTTGTGATTTTATTAAATATAATTTTTTGTATTTTTATTAAATATAATTTTTTATTGAATATAATTTTGTGATTTTATTAAATATAATTTTTTATATTTTTATTAAATATAATTTTTTATTAAGTATAATTTTTATTTTTTATTAAATATAATTTTGTGTTTTTATTGAAAATAATTTTGTATTTTTATTAAATAAAATTTTATATTTTTTGAAATTAGGATATTATATTTTTAATATTGAGAGTTAGAAATAAAGTATAGAAATATAAAAAAAATAAACTAATAACACAAATGTGATTGTGACATGGTGGTTAAAGCTCTCAATATCTCTCTCTCAACCCAGATTTGACTCTGGACAGATGCATTTTTCAATATTTTTCAAACATTTAAATGTAGGGGGGCGAGTGGCTAGGGCCGGGTGCTGGTGGGCACGAGTGGGGCAGGGCGTGGCGGCCGGGCGGACCGGTATCGGGTGGGGTGCGGGTCGGGTTAGCCATCCGGATTCGGATATTTGGGTTTACCCTTACTCAGTTCAACAACGGATTAGCGACGGAATATTTCCGTCGCTAATCTGTCGGTAATTAATAAAAATTTTAAAAAATAAAAAAATATATTTCTGACGGATTAGCGACGGAAATATTTTGTCGCTAATTAGCGACGGATCAGTGATAAATTTTCTTAATGACAGAAAAATTTCGTCGCTAAATTAGCGAGGTGACTTTCAGCGATGGAAATTTTCGTCACTAATTTTCCGTTGCTGATACTTTCAGGGATGGAAAATTGGGTATCAGCGACGGATTTTTCTATCACTGATACCCGTTTTTCTGATAGTGTTATTTCCCTCCCCAATTACCTTTGTGCTGTAGCTTTTAGCACCCTTTTTTATATTTTCAATAGCTTTTAGCACCCTTTTTTATATTTTCAAAAGCAAGATCAAATCTTGGATGACTGTAATTGGATCACGCCCCAATTTTTAAACAGACACGTAACAATTTTCGTGTTATTTCGACATATGGCTAGGGCCGGGTGCGGGTGGGCGCGGGCGGGTGGCTAGGGCCGGGTGCGGGTGGGCACGGGCGGGGCAGGGCGTGGCGGTCGGGCGGACCGATATCGGGTCGGGTGCGGATCGGGTTAGCCATCCGGATTCGGACATTTGGGTTTACCCTTACTTAGTTTAGCAACGGATTAGCGACGGAATATTTCCTTCGCTAATCCGTCGGTAATTAATAAAAATTTTAAAAAATAAAAAAATATATTTCCAACGGATTGGCGACGGAAATATTTCGTCGCTAATTAGCGACGGATCAGTGATGAATTTTCTTAATGACAGAAAAATTCCGTCGCTAAATTAGCGAGGTGACTTTCAGGGACGAAAATTTTCGTCGCTAATTTTCCGTCGCTGATACTTTCAGGGACAGAAAATTGGGTATCAGCGACGGATTTTTCTATCACTGATACCCGTTTTTCTGATAGTGTTATTTCCCTCCCCAATTACCTTTGTGTTGTAGCTTTTAGCACCCTTTTTTATATTTTCAAAAGCAAGATCAAATCTTGGATGACTGTAATTGGATCACGCCCCAATTTTTAAACAGACACGTAACAATTTTCGTGTTATTTCGACATATGAGTAAGTCTTATCTACATACCCGATAACGCAAGACAATCATCAACATACATCTTATTCTAACACATCACAATGAGATACAAGGCTCATCTCGACCTTTTTCTATCTCAAAAGCATACTTATGATCATATTAAAAAATAACTCATTTCCTAATACCTGTGGGTTAATTAGGAAACTACAAATAGTTAGTATTTCATTGATTACTTTATCATTCTCTACTTAGCCCTATAAGACGATCTTTCTAGTACACCAGGTAGGTGGTGGGTCACATGGGACCGCTTAAGAACCAGCCAACCTTAAACTTATCCCCGCCTTTTTGACAGAATTAGTCTAGACATGCATTAGATCAATCGCACTTTATCAATTAGATTCTAAAAGTTTCCGCCCTTATCTAGGTGATGTGATTCGTGACTGGATAGGAAACAAAAATTGAGACGAGATTAATTAAAAGTTACCCGATGGGAGCGAAACGATCGATTCTATGATAGACTATCAGTCATCGATCGAGTTTAGAGGGGTATAGACTTGAATTTGCTGAATCACTCGAATTGGTTAGGTTATCACCGTTAGAAGTTAACCAAATGGTTAATTCAGATTACTCTTCAGGGAGATAAATTCCTTATCTTGGCTAGAGTGTCAATTTGACTATTGATCTTCAGGTCTTTGGATGCTGCCTTGGTAGACGTTTGAGCCATGTCCCATCAATTCACTTGTTTAACCTTTTGGAAGTTAATAATTTTATATGAATCAAAACCTCAGTAAAAGTATTTTGTATGATATACTTCGATTAAAATTACAAAAAACAATTGTCAAAAATATAATGTTGCGATTAAAATTTAAATTTTTTTGAGAGGAAATAAGAATTATTATTATATAAATATTTTTTTTAAAAAAAATTATTTAATTCCAATATTAAGTTTAATGGAAGATAGGGATGCTGCTACAAGAACGGACTGGAATATTAATGGCAATTTCGACTAAGCAGTGGACAGATTTATCACATTATTGTGATGTGACTGGTTTCAATGGGCCCAATGCGGCCACATTTGAATTCTCTACATTAAGTTTACTATACTGCTTTATACTACATTAAGTTTCAATATCCCATACTCTTTATAGTATTACTTGTATCAACCAAAAACTAGGACCTCATATTTTTTAGATTCAATCTCTTGGAGGTGGATTTTGACTTTATAGATTTTAGGTCTTGACTCGAACGATTACTTTAGAAGGTAGATAGAAACCTATAAAAGATCACTGGAAGGTGTTCCGATGGGAAAAATCCGACATTCAAGTCAAAAAGAATAGTTTTTGATAAAAATGAAATAAACTGAGTAAAATAGAGGGTTGAGAATGAGAGCTTTGTGATTTGTATATCAGGTGTAAGGTCTCAAGAGAATGTACTCGGTCTTCCGCATGTAGTATGTTTAAATAAATTCATGACTCAGGAGATGTGTGTTTTCGGAGTATTATAACCCTAGTTTCCTTGTGAGAATACCTGAAAATTTCAGGACTCCATAATAAAATATTCTCTGGAGATTCATGATCTTCACCACTTAGGGAGTTTAGCAATGTAGATAGACTTCTTCTCTTATCGATTAGATTTTAAAAAATTTTCTTTCAATTAGGAGAGTATATGTACTACCCCTAACCGATAAGGATGAGCAACCAACCTCTTACCAATATGAAAAGGATTGTATAGTCTCGAATGCACCGAACACCTTTGAGGGTCACAGATTGATCAGTTTACTACAAATAGAAGTTACTCGATGTGTTGAGCTCTATCCACTCTTTGAGAAGATAGATCTCTAACTGTGGACACGTCTAGACACAAGATGCCTACCAGATCATTGGCTTGTATGGCCAAATGTTCCCAAAATGGGTTTTTAAATCATATCCCATCACAGCCATTTGGTGGATGGAGAGGCATGGTACGATCGAAAATTATTAGAATTTAAACATAAAATTTTTGTGGAAAAAGGAAAAAGAAAATATAAAACTTAAGTTAGAAGAGAACAAAATTAGTAGTTTAAAAGTTAGGTATTAAGTGGAGAGTTTTAAATATAGGATAAAGTGGAAAAACTAAGAAGGGGAAAAAAAACTAGTAAAGAAAGATAACTTGTATTTCTTTTTACTAGATAGATTCCACAAAAACTCTATTTATAGGGTGATTATGCGGATTATATTATATGAGATAATATTTTGATTCTGAAATTAACTTCAATTTAAAAAAGAAGTCTTATTTTGTATTAATATACCATGTGTCTAATAAAATCAATTTCATTTGCATAGCAAAAGTACTCCTAACCACCATTTAACTTGAGTTTTCATAAAGATTTTTTAACAAGGTACTATCATGGCTACGATAACTTTATGATAGAATGCATGACTCGAATTTTCATAACTTATACTGAAACCATGCCTTAGGTTTTCAACCCCATATCAACTCTAAACCGTACCTTAATTTTCATGAAATTTGTAAAAGTCCTCTCTCTCTCTCTCTGTCTCTCTCTCTCTCTCTCTCTCTCCCCTTTCCTCTAATCCATCTCAATTCAGCTGGGTGAATAATAGAATAATAATATGTAAAATTCTCTTATCTCAAAAATCTGAATTAAAATGGGCTCGCTTGGTTGGGTAAAACAAATTTTTACTTTAGATTTGACCAATTTGTGGAAATGTGTAACGACAGGAAGGGAATTCAAATGTAACGGCCGGAAGACAAAAGGTGGTTAAAGTAGTTAGGACCAACTGTCTTGTAACCATTTTGTAACCATCATGGATGAGTCTTAGTGACAAAAATTAGTGGGTAGACACTATAAATGCTATTTTGAGGCAGTCACTTTAGCCACCACTAAATGTTTGATCAATAGTGGGGGTCAAAATTATCCGTTGCTAAAAATATATTTTAGTGACAATAAAAAATTTTGACCGCCATTAAATTAATTATGAAAATGATAGCCGTCTAAAACTATTTTTAGTGATAAAGTGCAATTTTGACCGTTACTAAATTATAATTTTTTATTATATTTTGAATTTATTTATTTATAATAATTAAAATGAAATGATTTATTCTATTGTGATATTATGAGATATATCGCCATAAATAATAAACAAAATATATCATTTATTATTTAAAAATTTGTGAATTTTTTAAAAAAGAGTTACTAATTTTTTTATTGCTTAACAAACTAATTTTAAATTTAAAATAGAGATTCAAATCTCTTTAACAAAAATAAAAATAAAAATAAATAATCAACCCAATAACTTCTATTTTCTATTTTTTTCTCAAATTTATTATTTA
The DNA here is from genome assembly GCA_037126225.1 of Dillenia turbinata. NCBI lineage: Eukaryota > Viridiplantae > Streptophyta > Magnoliopsida > Dilleniales > Dilleniaceae > Dillenia > Dillenia turbinata. The sequence continues at coordinate 2,966,989 of JBAMMX010000001.1, forward strand.
GTGACACAAAATAGGTATTAGTTAGTTCATATAATAAATGCTTAAAAATTAAAAAAATATTATTGATAACAAATGAGGCTTTTTTTTTTGGTAAATACAAAAATAAAAATCTTATAACATTTCAAAGAATTGACAAAGAATATATATAAGAAAGTATATAAAAAATTAAAAATTAAAAAAAAACCCAAAAAAATATTATTAATAATTGATAAGGAATATATAAAAAATTAAAATTTTAATAAATACAAAAATATAAAGTTAATAACATTTTAAATATAAAATTTAAATATTATTTCATCATTTGTCGATATATATTTTTATTCCTAGATTAGATATTAGATTTAATAAATTCTACAAAATCTATAATTATAATTTTCACTTCAAACATAGCTTCTCAATATTAAATTGTTGGTAATAACAAAGTCAACTTAAATTTTAGATTTATTATTTGAAAAGAAAATAAAATATTAAATTATAACAAGAAGTAAGTTAATTTTAACAATGAACTAAATAATAATTTTAAAAACATAAGATGATTGGAAAAGATAAAGAAATGATAAAGAGAGGAGAAGAAAAAAAAATTCTGTTATCCCATATTGGAATTGAGTGAGAAGGTAAGAGACAATGAGAACTATAAATAATAGAGTAAAGGGGGAAATATAGGGCAAGTTGTGGGACCCATTGTGCAATTGGAGACTAACCAACTTAGTAAAATTTTCAAAGTTTGATTTTTTTTTTTTTTTTAATTTGATAGAATTAATCTTCAAAATTATTAAAATTTATAATACATTAATTTTAAATGACAAAATATTTAGTGAGGGTTATTTCTATTGGCACCAAATATTTATATTTAGTGGGGGTCAAATTATATTTCTATTATCACTAAATGTTCATATTTAGTGGGGGTCAAATTATATTCTTACTAAACGTGACCGTCACGATAAGGTTCTTTACTGACAAGAGAGTGGCCGCCACTAAAAGTCCTATTTAGTGGCAGTTATTTTGTTGACTGTCACTAATACTTTTAGTGGCAGAGTTTTTAGTGACGGTCACTGACGACCATATGACCGCCACTATAGGGTTTTAGTGGCAGCCACCAGCACATATAGTGACGACTTTGGCTCCCACTATAAATACTTTATGTTGTAGTGCATTGTCATTGAGTTGTTAGAACGTTGGTGAAGCAGCCTTTATATACTGTAAGGATCAGAAGCTAATAAATAGGATATGTAGAATTCTTGTTCCTCTCTTGTCTCTTCCTCTCCCTCTCTCCCTCTATCTTTCTGTTCTCTCTCTGTCTTCTTCTTCTTCTTCTTTCTCCTAATCGCAGCTCTCCTCATTCTTGTCTTCTCTTGTTAATTCTTTTCTTTCACCTTTGTAAATTCTTCTTCAATTCCTCCATTGTCAGTTCTGTTCTTTAACTTCTTGAATTTAAAGTAGTAATCCAACCATCCAACCAGTTGAGGGTTGGGTTGTTACAATCTATTATAAGAACAATCAGATTCTTGGACTACGAAGCAGTATTCATGGCAGACGGCACTCGTTAGAAGATCAATGAAGAGCAAATCAAGAAACATGAAGCCAAAATGAATAAATTGGCTCATGAATGCAAAGACCATCACTTTCATCTTGATAGGAAGCTGGATGAATTGAAACAATGCCTGGAGGCACTAATAGCCAATTTGGAAGTTAAAATTGATCACTTCTGTAATACCTCTTCGTAGGAACCACATGAAAACATGCACTTAGGAAGAGGGTTGAGTTCCCCACTACTACCCACAGCTAGTGATGGACACTTAAGAGAACATGGAGAACTACTAGTACCAAGAAAGACATCAACACTGAGGTATGGTTCCAAACCCCCCAAAGGTTGAGTTGTCGATCTTTGTAGGGGAGAATCCTCACGCTTGGTTGCATAAATGTTTGAAATTTTTCACTGTATACCACATACCACACCATCAGTGGGTTGAAACCATCGAAATGTACTTAGATAAGAAGGTGAAAATCTGGTATCAAGGCTTAAAACTAACTAAGAAGGATATCAACTGGGAGGATTTTTCTAGAATGCTTGGTCAAAGATTCGAAAATAAAGGAATGCAAGATGTAGTGGAAAAGTTTAATAAACTTCAGTAGAAGGGATCTTTAGCTGATTACCAAAAGAAATTTAAAGAATTATGGTCAGCCATGCCTGTAAAGAATCCTTTGCTCACTGAATCATACTTCATTTCTAGCTTTGTCAGTAGACTAAAAGAAGATATTAAACCCATATTAAGAATAATGAAGCCTACAACCCATTTACATGCCTTTGAGATTACCACTCTTCATGAACAATCTCTGGAGTTAGCAAGAAAAGGATGAAGTGTTGGTCCGGTCTATACCACCACCCTCAATGATGCAGACTTTAGAAAGAAACGACAGTGGAAAACTACTGAAAATAATAGGTTGCAAAGAATAACCCCCCAATAAATTCAATATTGGAGACACGACAACTTATGTTTTAAATATGGGGAGAAGCTTACTCCAGGGCATCAGTGTAGGTTCAAGCATTTGAACTTTATAGTATCAGTAGAAGATCCAAAAGAAGAGGGAACTGCTGATGAAAATGAAGTTAATAAAAACAATGTACAAGGCGCAGTCGAAGTATCTCTATGTACTCTATCCAATTCAATACATAGACAAACCATTGCTCTGCAAGGGATGTTAGGGGACTTAATGGTAACCATTTTGGTGGACATAGGAAGTTCTGATAACTTCATACACCAAGGAGTTGCTGAACAACTACAACTCAAGATTGAACCTGCAAAATTTTTGTAGGCAGTAATTGCTGATTGAAGTAAAATCTTTAGCACTACAAGAGTTGAAGGAGTGAAATGGAAAATACAAAGGTATATTTTCTCTTTTGACTTGACGGTCATAACTTTAGGAATGTGAAACATTATATTAGGAGTAGATTGGATGTATAATTATAGTTCAATCACTTTTGACTTCAAGAGATTACATGTGAGATTTTTCAATGAAGGAAATGAGGTTATTCTAGAAGGCAGGATAGAACAACCTTTTATGAAGCTGGTTAGGGGGAAGGCAACTAAGAAACTTTGATAACAACAAATGCAAAGTTGCATGACCTTCACTCTTAATTCAGAAGTCCATGACACCCAAATACCAAAGATTCTTTCTGCTATACTTACTGAATACAAAGAAGTTTTTACAACACCAAATACACTTCCACCTGAGAGAAACCATGATCATTCAATTCCTTTAAAACTAAATGCAAAACCCTTCAAGCTCAAACCCTACAAGTATCCCCATTCTCAGAAAGCAGAAATTGAGAGACAAGTGCAGTACATGTTAGATAATGGGATAATTAGACCAAGTACAAGTCCTTCTGCTTTTCCAGTGTTTTTGGTTAGAAAGAAAGATAATACATAACACTTTTGTGTGGATTATAGACAACTTAATCATCTCACCATTAAGGATAGGTACCCTATTCCTAATACAGATAAACTTTTGGATAAGCTACATGGTTCCAAGATCTTTTCGAAGATCAATTTAAGGTCAGGCTATGATTAAATCAGGATGAAACCTTGTGATATGATTTTGTATGTATTATATTGAAATTCTATAGCTTTTAGTACCCTTTTTTGATATTTTCAAAAGCAAGATCAAATCTTGGATTACTATAATTGTTTATTAAATGAATCCAAAATTTAAAATGGCAAAAAAAAAAAAAAAATCGGATCAGAATTTGAGTTTTTTTGAACTCTCAACCGGAGAATTTTAAAGACATGATCAACAGATGCAATGCTACGTGAATAAAGTTTTCGGGATAAGTTTGTTTTACTAAATTAATGAAAGTCTTAGTTATTCGTCGGTTATATCATATTGACACATAGCACTCCTTTAAAAGGGTTTAGAGCCACCAAATGGTGCAATTGGCTAAAGATGAACGAAGATGGCTCGGGGCCCTTTGAGTCAATTGGGGCAATTGGCTAGATTTAACGAAATCATTTCCCTTCATTCACTTGTTCAACCTTTTGGAAGAAATGATTATTACAATTTCTAGAAAAATAATAGTTATAAAAAATATATATAAGATATTATCGTGATTGGATGAATTATCCCATGTATACCAAACTCCTTGTTTATTCATAAAATTCACGAGATTGAATAAATTGTTCAACATGTAAGAGGAGTATTAAGATAAAAAATAATGATAATATTTTTTATTAATTTATAATTTTATAGTGATGATGATTTATAATATAAGAAAGACAAATAGCTTAATTAAACTTGCCCTTCCGCGAACCAAACTTACCCTGAAAGAGTTTTATTTTTGAATTTAATTAATTAAAACTAATTTATTTGTAGCAGCCATAAGACCAAATTGGTCAGGAACAATATTTGCAACTATTGATATTATGTTAAGATCATGATAATAACTTCGTCAAAAGAAAATATTAACTTTTCTCACCAAAAAAAAAAAAAAAAAAAAAAAGGAAAAGAAAAGAAAACATTAACATGGGAAAGAAAAAGAATTGGGCAAATTGGATTGGGACATAAAGTCTCCCCTCACTGGTAACCTGGCCATGGGTGACCTTGACATGCCTTTTTCATATATAATCTGCTCAGTTGCGGGATGATAAAAAAAAATAAAAAATCTATAATAAGTTATTTTACATACCTCATAAATATTAATATTTATTAATTTATAATTGTTAAATTATAATTAATGATTATCGATTATTTTATTTTATTATTCTATAAAATGATTGTATTACAATCAAAGGGTACAAACTACATAGCCATCAAACTACGGAATTGCAGGAAAATCAATCGCTCCAAGGCCCACTCGGATTTTTACCTGGTGAGATGTCTGGAATAACTTCTTGAATCTTGGCCCGCCAGACTATTCTACTCTTGTGGGCTGCAATTTGCATGTCCCCAAATTTAGGAGTTTTCTACACAATTTCATCAATAATTCGTAGATAGGACAATTCAAAGGGTTGAATTGAAATGAGATTCAAATGTAAAATTTGTAATTAGTGGAATGAAAATTTAAATTCATTAAAAAATTAATTTTAAATTGTAAAATTATATATATTATTCAAATTTTACTTTAATTAAAATAATCATACATAAAAATAAATTGAAATACATTAAGTTTTTTGGAGGCACCAAAGGAATAAATACTGATCTAATTAGATTTTTTTTTTTTTAAAACCAGGATTATAAAACTTATAAAAATACAAATTTCAATGTATTTGATTTGAATTTATCATCGTCCAGGTGTATAAGTGTTAACTGAGCAAAGATGGTGGTGGCCAGAGGGTTGCATGCCGAGCCAAAATTCAATCATTCTCTTTCAATCATGAATTATAATGGGGACAGATGCAATGCACACCTCTTGTATGGAATTTGCCATTGTGAATTGCATGGTCAGTACCATAAACACTGTGCTTCTCTTTAAGTCATTCATTACTTTAATTCATTTTTATTATATTTTTAAGGAGAATACATACACATATAAATTACAATCAATAACATATACATATACATATACGTTACTCATTGTCATATAAGTTTGAATCTATGTAAAAGTGATCTACAAAAGTTTTTTTTTTTAATAATTTAGACTTGAATGTATTGGTATGTAGAGATTGAAAAGATAATTCTTATATTTGTGATGTGTTAAGATAAGATACTAAGAGATAAGTATTCCAAAAAATAACAAAGTTGTCTATATACAGTGATGGATCACATGTAACTTTCAATCATGAATTATAATGGAGACAGATGCAATGCACACTTCTCGTATGGAATTTGACAATGTGAATTCCATGGTCAGTACCTTAACCACTACTTGTCTCTTTTAAGGGTAAGTTGGTCCGTGGAGAGAAAAGAAAGGGAAAGATTTATTTCATCTGATAAAAATAAATATATTTTTTTCATTTTTGTTTGGTTGGAATGGAAGGGAAGGAAATTGGTGATATTTTTTTTGTTTGGTTGGAATGAAAAATAAAAAAAAAATACTGTCAATTTTACTATTATACCCTTATAAATTAATATTTTTTATATTTCTAAACACATTTTTTTATTCTTTTAATTTAAAATATTTTTCTAAAAAATATAATTTTTTTTCTAAAAAATAGTTATTTAATATATTTTTCTTATTTTCACAAATTATTTTCATTACTATTAATGTATAAAAAGGTAAAAAAAAAAAGTAAAATTAGAAAAAATAATTTTCCAATAAAATTGATGAAAAAATTAAATTTTATTTGTTTATATTAAATAAAATTAAAATAGAAAAAATGAATAATTTCATAAATGTAAAAGAAGGGTAAGGACAAATTTATCCAAAAATCTTATTGTCTTTAATTTCTGTACATTTTAGGATGGAAATGATTTTTTAAGAGAGAAAAATGGATTATATTTTATTTTTACTTCCCCTCCACATTTCCTTCCTTACCAAACGAGTGAAATGTATCATTTTTTTGCCATTTTTACCTCCTCTTCCATTTTCCTTCCACTTTTCACCATAACTAAACTATCCTTAAGTCATTCATTGGTTTATTTTATTTTATTTTATAACTAATCAATATTCGAATTTATAGTCTGGCTTATCATGTTCAATTATTGTTAACCCCAATTTAAGGAAAAACTCTCATAACGTAATATTTTCTATTCTCATGTTTTAAATTTGAGATTTGGTTAAAAATCTAATACTCATACTCATTAAGTCAACTGTCCGTTAATATTGATTTAATTCATTTTTATTATATTTTTAAGGAGAATATATATACACATAATATTGCTAATACACCATGCCCCGACGAAAATCTCTCAGCTGCTGATGGTATTCTTAAAAATTTCTAACTTTGGTCTCTATTTTGGAGTAACCTTCACAAATTGAATGCTTATCCAAAAAAATGAAAATGAAAATTATAGATATATATATATATATATATATATTTATAATCTTAATTTGAATGGATCAAAACCATAGTAAAAGTATTTGTGGTCTCCAGTAGTCACATTAAATGGTAGTCTAACTTGGTCTGTTGGACTTTTAATCCATTGACTTATATGTAAATAATTATATATTACTGATTGTCATATAAGGTTGAATCTATTTAAAAGTAATCTACTAAAGTTTTTTTTTTCTTTTAATAATTTAGACTTGAATGTATTTGGTGTGTAGAGATTTAAGAGATAATTCTTACATATGTGAATTTGGAAGGCCAATCACACCTTGAATATATTTATTGATGGTGATCTTCATCAAAGATTTATTTTCTAACATGCTCATTGGCAGTCACATTCTCAGCTGCGTGAATTATATGTACAAAAAATCTCAACCACGTGAATTGCTTGTAAAATTTGTAGTTAGTGGAATGAAAATTTAAATTCATTAAAAAATTAATTTTAGATTGTAAAATTATATATATTATTCAAATTTACTTTAATTAAAATTTTATGCAAAAACATTTTTAAGAATACGATCAGCAGCCAAAAAACTAAAATTTTTTGCTAGGAAAGCGTCGTGCTATGAATTGGGGCAATTGATCCCTGCTTAAACAAATCATGTCTTTCTTGATACCATCGAAAGTCTGATTGATTCTCCATAAAATTTATCCAATAATATATGAAACTTTGTTTTTTAGTTTAATTTTCACTATTTCTATATAAGAATTTTTTCACAAAAAGGGGAATTATTCTAATATTATATTTTGATTTCTATTTTTAAAGTTACATTTAATTACTAAAAGTTGTAAAATAATTTACAAAATTTATAATATTTTTGTAATTTACTAAACCTTAGAGATAATATAATAAATTTTTTATTTTAGAATACTGTTCTTAAAATTAGGAAATTTCATATTTTAATATCATTAATATACTATTATTCAGAAATAAAATTAATATTAATTCCAAAAATTCTCAAAATATTATCTAAAATCTATATTAAAATTTTAGTAATCTTAAAATTATAAACTAACTTACAGTAAAATTGGTTAGGCTATAAAGTGGGAAGAAAAGAGGATAAAAAATAAATGTGGGGGTGAAATAGGAGACTACTTTCATTTGGTTCGAAGTAAAAGAGTGGTGAAATAGCATCCCTTCCACGTCTAAAAAATTTCCTTCCACTTGTGAATCGATTGGAGCTGCAATTAAAATTTGTGGACAATATTATCCTCTTTTTTTTTTTTTTAATTTTATATGGCTTAAAGAGAGTAATATCAATTTCCTTCTTCCTCCACTTCACTTTTTCATTCCAACAAAACAAGAGAAAATAATACTCATTTCTTTTCCTTTCACTCCTACCAAACAACATAGAAGAAAATCTATTTACTTTCATTAGATAAAGTAAATGTTCCATTCCCTTCCTCCTCCCCTTCCCTTCCACAAGCCAAACTTACCCTTAATAAATTTTATAAAAGTGAGATATTAATTTTAAAACTAAGAAATTAGTATACCTTTCTAAAACAATGTAATTTTAATATTAAATTGATATTAGGGTTTCAAGAATTAAGTACATAATTTTTAAGTCAAAAATATTTTTGAAATTTCTTGAAAAAAAAATTGAATTTCCAAAGATAAATTGAAAACACTAAAAAAAATTATTAGTTAAAAAATAGGTTTATTTGAAATTTTGAACTAACATATCCTTCCAATCCACTACCAAAAAGGGTTAAAAATAGGTTACAAACTTCTTAATGGTGGTGGAGTTATTAAATTTATTTATCTGTAGAGGATTAGAGTGCATATTAAATTTAATATTGACCGACATAGTCTTTCAAATACAATATAGAAAAATAAAAATTTTTCATCTTAATAGTTAACTTTTAAGCTAAAAATCATATTCTCTCCCAATATGGTATTATACTCACATTAAAAAATCCAAAGTCCATTATGCCAGCACACATCCAAATTCGTCCCGTCAAATTCTAACATTGTCATCTTTGGACGGAGATGTTACGTATTAAGTCAATTAATTTAAAATTCTGGACATAATATATTAATTTAAAATTTTAGATGTGGTATATAAATATAAAAATTTTACATTTTAATAATTATTACTTACATTTTCTCTTAATACACTATCATTTAGATTTTCTGCTGGTCTCTTCAAACTTAAATTCATTCCGTGGAGTTTTGATGCCTCACATATTAAATTAGATCCAGTGATAATTTACATGACTGTATAAGAATGATTTTAAAATTTATTATTTCATATTTGTGGATTACATTATTTTTTTGGAACAATGAATTTTTCACGAAATTGAATACCCATTATAAGCTCTAATACCATTAGTTATACCATATGGAGCCACCGTCGCTTTCGTCAGCAAGCTCTTAACCAAAGCAACCGCGTTTCCGCATGATTTTGTTAAGAGCGATAGCAGCAGTCTGAAAAAAACTTCATATGCTATTTTTATTTTGAAATTAATATCTTATGATGAATATCATAATTTTAGATGATTGTTATTTGTCCTTTCGTCCTCTTGATCAGATATTAGGTTTATACGTAAATAATTATATATTATGGGTTGTCATATAAATTTGATTCGAGTTTATTGCTCTACAAAGGCGTGAGCGTTGAATAAACTTTCTTAACGTATTCTTTTCCATTCCTATATTTCAAACACAAAACTTAATTAAAAGATCTAATACCCTTATCTACTAAACTAACTGTTCGTTAGTATTGATTTAATTCTTTTTTATTATATTTTTTAGGAGAATATATATATAGGTTGCTAATACACTATGCCCCGATGAAAATCTCCCATAGCAGCCGATGGTATTCTTAAAAATTTCAAACTTTGGTTTCTATTTTGGAGTGATTTTCACAAATTGAATGCTTATCTAAAAAAATAAAATCAAAATTATATATATATAAATAAATAAATATATATATATTTAACCTTGATTTATATGGATCAAAACTTCAGTAAAAGTGTTTGTGATCACCAGCTTGGACTTATATGTAAATAATTATAAGTTAATGTCATATAAATTTGAATTCATGTAAAAGCTATTTATTAAAGTTTTCTTTTTCTAAAAATTTAGACTTGAATGTATTGATGTCTAAAGATCTAAGAGAAAATTCTTATTTTATCTTTTTGTTGTGTTAAGATAAGGATACTAAGAGATAACAATAGAGATACCAAAAGATAACAAGGTTGTTTATATATAATGCTAGATCCCATGTAACTCTAATTCTGGCATCCCATAACCTAGAAAGAGTTCTTTTAGGAAAAATGTGTAAATCTGGAAGGCCAATCACTCCTTGAATATGTTCATTGATGATGATCTTCATCAAAGATTTCACTACGTGAATTGCATGTGCAAAGAATCTGCGTGTACCAAAAAGAATCTCAATTGCGTGAATTGCGTATAAAAAAGAAATAGAAAAGTATTAATAGATACATGCACATATGAAGAGGACAACTCAAAGGCCGAATCCAGACCTAGGACCGAGAGCGAGGGGTGCAAAAAATTAAAAATGGTGTAAACATAGTATATACGCACTATTACTATTAAAATTTTGCACAAAAAATAAAGCCTAACACTACAATGATTGTATTTTTCTAATTGAGTTTTAGAAAATAAAAAAATTGAAGGAGTGCAATTGTCCACCCTCGTGTGTATGTAGGTCCGCCATGCATGAATCAACTAATTTAAATTTTATATGGAGAGGACAAATTTTCTCTTTAACATTTAGATTTTCTGCTCGTGTGTCTTCAAACTTAAATTCATTCTGTGGAGTTTTGATACCTCGCATATTAAGTTTGATCAAGTGATAATTTACATGATTGTATTAGAATGATTTTAAAATCTATTATTTCAAATTTACGTATTACATTATTTTTTATCTCTTGTTTTAAATTTTATAAGTTAACTATTTCCTTTTTCCCTTCTAGATCCGTGCGAATGCAATAAAAACAACATCATGCAAGGAACCTATAGTTGAGCATTAGAGTTATGGATCTACTCATATTTTAGATTTATTAAACATAAAATTAATTTTAGAATTTATTTTATTATAATTAATTTTTTAAATTTCAAAATATATCACAATTAGATTCTTAACATAATATTATTAATAATGCGGCCGTTATCTGCTGACCAGATGTATTGGTTTGCTAAGTTGTTAATAACATGAACAAATTTTACTAACATAACAAATGGTACATAGCAAAATTTTGCTAAGTTGGTGGGAAGAATACCCAATCGAGAGGTATATTATGGTGAAAATCATAGCAAAATTATAAAACTTAAATTAGAAGAGAACTAAATTCGTAGTTTAAAAATTAGATATCAAGTGGAGGGTCAGAAAAAGAGGATAATGTAGAAAAATGGAGAAGAAAGAAACTAGTAAAGAAAGATAACTTTTATTCTTTTTACTAGATAGATTACACAGAAACTCTATATTTGTAGAGTAATTACATAAATTATATTAGATAATATTTTGGTACCCAAATTTATCCTCGTAGTTGATTTACTAAAATCCTAATATTAACGACTGCATTATTGATAAGTTCACACGAGCAAAGGATCAATGAGCAATGCAGTGATCGAAGCTCTGAAATTCTTAGAAGAAAGAGTATAGGCATCATCTTCCTTGTATACAAAATCTGTAAACCTTGCAAGATTGAGAATTCGCAAAAGGAGAGGCATTGCCACTGGGTTTGGCCTGAGAAGTCCTTTGTTAATGACTTTCCATGAATCTTCAACTTCCTGGCGTAGCCAATCATATGCATGTGACTCTGAAACACTATGCTCTTTCATGTAACACTCAATCACAGATGCTGCGTGTCCTCTCTCTTGCTCAAACTGCAGAAAATGTGCAGCTAAAGAGGTGAATTCCGATGCAAAAGCATAAATTTTATACAATTATATAAGGCGGTATGATCGATAAACCTTGTGGGACACAATGTCATTTAGGAGGCGGCCCATGACTGATAAAGCTCTGAGGATTGGAGGATCAGTGAAGACCCAATCAAAGGCCTCCTTGGTCCCTAAATCGTGCTCCCCAACGAATGCTGTTGTCACGAGGGCTGGGTAAGTACTAGATTTTGCTCCAATTGCCAGATACTCCTCCACAGTTGGCACACGCCCTTCATGATACCATTTTGCTTTTGCAAAGTAGGCTCGTGCTAGTTCCTTCATCTGCCAAATCATATGTGGCAAGTAAAGAGTTTATTATAAAGCATGATTTTCTAGTGACAAAAGATGGTGTCAAGATTTTCTTACTGCTTCTTTTGCATAATGTATAGAGTGTGGTCTCCCCTCCTTTGTTGTCTCCTCTTCAATTTCGTCATAAACATCAAGTATTGCCCCGTAAATCACTTTCATGTATTCCGGAAGCTTTTCTGCAGCACTGATATCCCACCTGAAATTCGGGACATAGAATTCCCATTTTTAAAATTGTTTTTGAGGACTGTAAGCCTTCATGGGTGTTTGCAAAAGAGTCAATTAGAGAATAACCCCTTGTTCAAATCGATCATGACCACTTCGATCTTGATTTTCTCAAGGTTATGTGGTGAAATGCTATTAGTAATCGTGCTTATAAAAATGTACAACCACCAATAAAAATTAAATAGAGACCCTCAAGAATCTCAAGGTCGAAATTGGTTATGAGGAATGACTTGTTCCCATTTTAGCATTCAAAATGACGGGGAAATGGCAAGAATTTATGACTTAAACCTTTCAATGGCATCCATGAAAAGGTTGATTTCCTCGTAAGTACCATACGCATCAAATGTGTCATCCAAAACAGATATCAAGATAAGAACTTTGGTCAGCGCCCTCCTCCCGAAATCATAATCGGGCTCAAAGCCCATGGCCATTGCCCAAAAGTACAACTCTACGGTCCTGTCCCTTGCATAGGGCAGCTTCGTCGTAAAGTCAAAGTCTTTCAACCACCTGAACACAAGCAAGCACAAATCATTTATTTTGAATGCAATTTACCTAAATGAATATAGTTTAGAATCATAAATATATGAGAGAAATATCACAAGTTCTTACTTTGTCATGTTTCCAAGCTCTTTTTGGTGCATTGCTTGCAATTTGTTGAAATCCAATTTAGCGAACTTGAGTAGAGTTTTGTTGTGAGACTTATCCTCCTCATAGATAGAGAGGAATATCCTTGTCTCTTGCCTTGGGAAGCACCGATGAGTTGGCCATTGTAATGCACTCATCGCTTGCTTTGCAAGTGAAGAATTCAAATCATCAGTTACCTTTGATTTAAGGTGTGAAACGGTAAAGGCCAGGGCTTGATCAAAAACTGTTTCACCCTTTATCCCTAGATATGATGCCTCGTACAAACTTAGCATGCCTTTAATGTCCAGAGTGAGAGACTTGTTGAAGTTGTCCTTGCCATCCTTGAATTTGTCAAAAACATCTACATGCACAGAATATTTAGTAGAATTAACAAATGTGCGTAATTATATAAAAATATATAATTTCATTATTAAATTTCACATAACTGTCACGGTATATAAATATGTGAGCTCTTTATAACTATCTTATTATAAGATTTATTATGGAACTTACCACAAGAAACATTATATCCATGCTGTCTAAGTAATCGAAATCGAAGTGCCACAAAGTGCAAATCATTGCCTTCATTCTCATTGTCCCACTTATGAACAACCTTTTCTAGGACATCTTCTATCTCTTTAGCAAAGTGGTAAGACACCCCTAAGCGTTCCATTGCATCAATCAAGATCAGTTTCTGTGAAAGCTTGTTTTCAGTGCATACAAGCATCCTCTCTATTTCTTCTTTCAGTCCCTCGTACTGTTGCTGCTCTGATTCATTTTCGCTCAGCTGCCAAGCAAGTAAAAGAATTAAAATAATTAGCTGTTAACAAATTTTCTCACCTTAAGATGATAAACTTTCGGTAGCATAAAAGTGTAACCCGCTGTGAGAGAGAGAGAGAGAGAGAGAGAGAGAGAGAGAGAGAGAAAGAGAGAGAGAGAGAGAGTACTTCGGTAATAGTAGAGGCATATTTGAGAAAATAAGATCCCCAAACAGATGGAGGAAAATTGGCTCTAGGGCGAGTATTCTCCAATGTGATACCTTGAGTGGAAGCCATGAGGACCGCTGAAATTCCACTATTCATATGGATAAGAAATAAAACAAATTACTCTTATAAAATTATAATCAATTAATGCGGTTTATAATCTTAAAAATTATACTACAAAACAATGTTTATGAATAACTAATGAAATTATTACACATTTAGTATAATTCCCTTGCCCATGATTAAAGAGAAAAAACATGGAGAGAGAGAGAGAGAGAGATCGAGAGATATCAGAGAAGATACATAATTGAAGGTAGCTTTATGGCTTTCTCTCTTGAATTCTTGTGTATGTTGAGCATGCGCTTTTGGGTATTTATAGGCTATTCCTTGCGAGTTATAGTTTATACAATTATATTATTGCATTATTCTACCCCACTAAATTCAGTTCCAAATGGCCAAAACGTGCGGCTTGTCTCCATTTTTTAATTCTTTGTATCCCTTTCAACTTTACAGTACAATCAAAGATATTTTGCATGGCAGCATGGCCTTTGTCATCATTGTGTCATAAATATTTTCTTCTATTTTATAGACACAAATTCTATTATTCTTTTCCGTAGTTATACTACTCTTTCTATAAAACTAATCCAGTAAAACTTCCATTTTAATGGTGCTTCTTGTCTAGGTGCAAACAGAGAAGCCCAGACAGAGACACCTAGCTTTGCCCCCCTTGGTGTTTTCTTTCTGGATGATTATTACACTACTAAAAAAAAAAAAAAGACTTTTAACGACAAAAATTAATGATAAAAAAAATTTCATCACTATTAGCGATAAATTTACAACAAATTAGCGATAAAAAAATCAACGACAGATTTAACGATGGAAAAATCCATCACTAACTTTTCTGTCACAAAATCCATCACTAATTCCGTCCCTAAAACAATTAGCGACGGATTTAATGACAAAAAAATCCGTTGCTAACTTTTCCGTCACTAAATCCGTCGTTAAAAAATTTTTATTTTTATTAAATATATTTATTTTTATTTTTATTAAATATAATATTTTATTTTTCTTAAATTTAATTTTTTGTTCTTATTAAATATAATTTTGTATTTTTATTAAATATAATTTTTTATGTTTTTATTAAATATAATATTTTGTTTTTATTAAATATAATTTTTTGTATTTTTATTAAATATAATATTTTGTTTATATTAAAAATAATTTTATGTTTTTATTAAATATAATTTTTTTATTTTTATTAAATATAAATTTTTTATTAAATATAATTTTGTGATTTTATTAAATATAATTTTTTGTATTTTTATTAAATATAATTTTTTATTGAATATAATTTTGTGATTTTATTAAATATAATTTTTTATATTTTTATTAAATATAATTTTTTATTAAGTATAATTTTTATTTTTTATTAAATATAATTTTGTGTTTTTATTGAAAATAATTTTGTATTTTTATTAAATAAAATTTTATATTTTTTGAAATTAGGATATTATATTTTTAATATTGAGAGTTAGAAATAAAGTATAGAAATATAAAAAAAATAAACTAATAACACAAATGTGATTGTGACATGGTGGTTAAAGCTCTCAATATCTCTCTCTCAACCCAGATTTGACTCTGGACAGATGCATTTTTCAATATTTTTCAAACATTTAAATGTAGGGGGGCGAGTGGCTAGGGCCGGGTGCTGGTGGGCACGAGTGGGGCAGGGCGTGGCGGCCGGGCGGACCGGTATCGGGTGGGGTGCGGGTCGGGTTAGCCATCCGGATTCGGATATTTGGGTTTACCCTTACTCAGTTCAACAACGGATTAGCGACGGAATATTTCCGCCTAATCTGTCGTAATTAATAAAAATTTTAAAAAATAAAAAAATATATTTCTGACGGATTAGCGACGGAAATATTTTGTCGCTAATTAGCGACGGATCAGTGATAAATTTTCTTAATGACAGAAAAATTTCGTCGCTAAATTAGCGAGGTGACTTTCAGCGATGGAAATTTTCGTCACTAATTTTCCGTTGCTGATACTTTCAGGGATGGAAAATTGGGTATCAGCGACGGATTTTTCTATCACTGATACCCGTTTTCTGATAGTGTTATTTCCCTCCCCAATTACCTTTGTGCTGTAGCTTTTAGCACCCTTTTTTATATTTTCAATAGCTTTTAGCACCCTTTTTTATATTTTCAAAAGCAAGATCAAATCTTGGATGACTGTAATTGGATCACGCCCCAATTTTTAAACAGACACGTAACAATTTTCGTGTTATTTCGACATATGGCTAGGGCCGGGTGCCGGTCGCGCCCCGCGGGTGGCTAGGGTCGGGTGCGGGTGGGCACGGGCGGGGCAGGGCGTGGCGGTCGGGCGGACCGATATCGGGTCGGGTGCGGATCGGGTTAGCCATCCGGATTCGGACATTTGGGTTTACCCTTACTTAGTTTAGCAACGGATTAGCGACGGAATATTTCCTTCGCTAATCCGTCGGTAATTAATAAAAATTTTAAAAAATAAAAAAATATATTTCCAACGGATTGGCGACGGAAATATTTCGTCGCTAATTAGCGACGGATCAGTGATGAATTTTCTTAATGACAGAAAAATTCCGTCGCTAAATTAGCGAGGTGACTTTCAGGGACGAAAATTTTCGTCGCTAATTTTCCGTCGCTGATACTTTCAGGGACAGAAAATTGGGTATCAGCGACGGATTTTTCTATCACTGATACCCGTTTTTCTGATAGTGTTATTTCCCTCCCCAATTACCTTTGTGTTGTAGCTTTTAGCACCCTTTTTTATATTTTCAAAAGCAAGATCAAATCTTGGATGACTGTAATTGGATCACGCCCCAATTTTTAAACAGACACGTAACAATTTTCGTGTTATTTCGACATATGAGTAAGTCTTATCTACATACCCGATAACGCAAGACAATCATCAACATACATCTTATTCTAACACATCACAATGAGATACAAGGCTCATCTCGACCTTTTTCTATCTCAAAAGCATACTTATGATCATATTAAAAAATAACTCATTTCCTAATACCTGTGGGTTAATTAGGAAACTACAAATAGTTAGTATTTCATTGATTACTTTATCATTCTCTACTTAGCCCTATAAGACGATCTTTCTAGTACACCAGGTAGGTGGTGGGTCACATGGGACCGCTTAAGAACCAGCCAACCTTAAACTTATCCCCGCCTTTTTGACAGAATTAGTCTAGACATGCATTAGATCAACCGCACTTTATCAATTAGATTCTAAAAGTTTCCGCCCTTATCTAGGTGATGTGATTCGTGACTGGATAGGAAACAAAAATTGAGACGAGATTAATTAAAAGTTACCCGATGGGAGCGAAACGATCGGTTCTATGATAGACTATCAGTCATCGATCGAGTTTAGAGGGGTATAGACTTGAATTTGCTGAATCACTCGAATTGGTTAGGTTATCACCGTTAGAAGTTAACCAAATGGTTAATTCAGATTACTCTTCAGGGAGATAAATTCCTTATCTTGGCTAGAGTGTCAATTTGACTATTGATCTTCAGGTCTTTGGATGCTGCCTTGGTAGACGTTTGAGCCATGTCCCATCAATTCACTTGTTTAACCTTTTGGAAGTTAATAATTTTATATGAATCAAAACCTCAGTAAAAGTATTTTGTATGATATACTTCGATTAAAATTACAAAAAACAATTGTCAAAAATATAATGTTGCGATTAAAATTTAAATTTTTTTGAGAGGAAATAAGAATTATTATTATATAAATATTTTTTTTAAAAAAAATTATTTAATTCCAATATTAAGTTTAATGGAAGATAGGGATGCTGCTACAAGAACGGACTGGAATATTAATGGCAATTTCGACTAAGCAGTGGACAGATTTATCACATTATTGTGATGTGACTGGTTTCAATGGGCCCAATGCGGCCACATTTGAATTCTCTACATTAAGTTTACTATACTGCTTTATACTACATTAAGTTTCAATATCCCATACTCTTTATAGTATTACTTGTATCAACCAAAAACTAGGACCTCATATTTTTTAGATTCAATCTCTTGGAGGTGGATTTTGACTTTATAGATTTTAGGTCTTGACTCGAACGATTACTTTAGAAGGTAGATAGAAACCTATAAAAGATCACTGGAAGGTGTTCCGATGGGAAAAATCCGACATTCAAGTCAAAAAGAATAGTTTTTGATAAAAATGAAATAAACTGAGTAAAATAGAGGGTTGAGAATGAGAGCTTTGTGATTTGTATATCAGGTGTAAGGTCTCAAGAGAATGTACTCGGTCTTCCGCATGTAGTATGTTTAAATAAATTCATGACTCAGGAGATGTGTGTTTTCGAAGTATTATAACCCTAGTTTCCTTGTGAGAATACCTGAAAATTTCAGGACTCCATAATAAAATATTCTCTGGAGATTCATGATCTTCACCACTTAGGGAGTTTAGCAATGTAGATAGACTTCTTCTCTTATCGATTAGATTTTAAAAAATTTTCTTTCAATTAGGAGAGTATATGTACTACCCCTAACCGATAAGGATGAGCAACCAACCTCTTACCAATATGAAAAGGATTGTATAGTCTCGAATGCACCGAACACCTTTGAGGGTCACAGATTGATCAGTTTACTACAAATAGAAGTTACTCGATGTGTTGAGCTCTATCCACTCTTTGAGAAGATAGATCTCTAACTGTGGACACGTCTAGACACAAGATGCCTACCAGATCATTGGCTTGTATGGCCAAATGTTCCCAAAATGGGTTTTTAAATCATATCCCATCACAGCCATTTGGTGGATGGAGAGGCATGGTACGATCGAAAATTATTAGAATTTAAACATAAAATTTTTGTGGAAAAAGGAAAAAGAAAATATAAAACTTAAGTTAGAAGAGAACAAAATTAGTAGTTTAAAAGTTAGGTATTAAGTGGAGAGTTTTAAATATAGGATAAAGTGGAAAAACTAAGAAGGGGAAAAAAAACTAGTAAAGAAAGATAACTTGTATTTCTTTTTACTAGATAGATTCCACAAAAACTCTATTTATAGGGTGATTATGCGGATTATATTATATGAGATAATATTTTGATTCTGAAATTAACTTCAATTTAAAAAAGAAGTCTTATTTTGTATTAATATACCATGTGTCTAATAAAATCAATTTCATTTGCATAGCAAAAGTACTCCTAACCACCATTTAACTTGAGTTTTCATAAAGATTTTTTAACAAGGTACTATCATGGCTACGATAACTTTATGATAGAATGCATGACTCGAATTTTCATAACTTATACTGAAACCATGCCTTAGGTTTTCAACCCCATATCAACTCTAAACCGTACCTTAATTTTCATGAAATTTGTAAAAGTCCTCTCTCTCTCTCTCTCTCTCTCTCTCTCTCCCCTTTCCTCTAATCCATCTCAATTCAGCTGGGTGAATAATAGAATAATAATATGTAAAATTCTCTTATCTCAAAAATCTGAATTAAAATGGGCTCGCTTGGTTGGGTAAAACAAATTTTTACTTTAGATTTGACCAATTTGTGGAAATGTGTAACGAAAGGAAGGGAATTCAATTGTAACGGCCGGAAGACAAAAGGTGGTTAAAGTAGTTAGGACCAACTGTCTTGTAACCATTTTGTAACTATCACTACAACACGGATGAGTTTTAGTGACAAAAATTAGTGGGTAGACACTATAAATGCTATTTTGAGGCGGTCGCTTTGGCCACCACTAAATGTTTGATCAATAGTGGGGGTCAAAATTGTCCGTTGCTAAAAATATATTTTAGTGACAATAACAAATTTTAACCGCCATTAAATTAAATATGAAAATGATAGCCGCCACTAAAATTATTTTTAGTGATAAAGTGCAATTTTGACAGTCACTAAATTATAATTTTTTATTATATTTTAAATTTATTTATTTATAATAATTAAAATGAAATGATTTATTCTATTGTGATATTATGAGATATATCGCCATAAATAATAAACAAAATATATCATTTATTATTTAAAAATTTGTGAATTTTTTAAAAAAGAGTTACTAATTTTTTTATTGCTTAACAAACTAATTTTAAATTTAAAATAGAGATTCAAATCTCTTTAACAAAAAATAAATAAATAAATAAATAATCAACCCAATAACTTCTATTTTCTATTTTTTTCTCAAATTTATTATTTAGTGACACTAAATAGGTATTAGTTAGTTCATATAATAAATGCTTAAAAATTAAAAAAATATTATTGATAACAAATGAGGCTTTTTTTTTTGGTAAATACAAAAATAAAAATCTTATAACATTTCAAAGAATTGACAAAGAATATATATAAGAAAGTATATAAAAAATTAAAAATTAAAAAAAAACCCAAAAAAATATTATTAATAATTGATAAGGAATATATAAAAAATTAAAATTTTAATAAATACAAAAATATAAAGTTAATAACATTTTAAATATAAAATTTAAATATTATTTCATCATTTGTCGATATATATTTTTATTCCTAGATTAGATATTAGATTTAATAAATTCTACAAAATCTATAATTATAATTTTCACTTCAAACATAGCTTCTCAATATTAAATTGTTGGTAATAACAAAGTCAACTTAAATTTTAGATTTATTATTTGAAAAGAAAATAAAATATTAAATTATAACAAGAAGTAAGTTAATTTTAACAATGAACTAAATAATAATTTTAAAAACATAAGATGATTGGAAAAGATAAAGAAATGATAAAGAGAGGAGAAGAAAAAAAAATTCTGTTATCCCATATTGGAATTGAGTGAGAAGGTAAGAGACAATGAGAACTATAAATAATAGAGTAAAGGGGGAAATATAGGGCAAGTTGTGGGACCCATTGTGCAATTGGAGACTAACCAACTTAGTAAAATTTTCAAAGTTTGATTTTTTTTTTTTTTTTAATTTGATAGAATTAATCTTCAAAATTATTAAAATTTATAATACATTAATTTTAAATGACAAAATATTTAGTGAGGGTTATTTCTATTGGCACCAAATATTTATATTTAGTGGGGGTCAAATTATATTTCTATTATCACTAAATGTTCATATTTAGTGGGGGTCAAATTATATTCTTACTAAACGTGACCGTCACGATAAGGTTCTTTACTGACAAGAGAGTGGCCGCCACTAAAAGTCCTATTTAGTGGTGGTTATTTTGTTGACTGTCACTAATACTTTTAGTGACAGAGTTTTTAGTGGCGGTCACTGACGACCATATGGCCGCCACTATAGGGTTTTAGTGGCAGCCACCAGCACATATAGTGACGACTTTGGCTCCCACTATAAATGCTTTATGTTGTAGTGCATTGTCATTGAGTTGTTAGAACGTTGGCGAAGCAACCTTTATATACTGTAAGGATCAGAAGCTAATAAATAGGATATGTAGAATTCTTGTTCCTCTCTTGTCTCTTCCTCTCCCTCTCTCCCTCTATCTCTCTATCTTTTTGTTCTCTCTCTGTCTTCTTCTTCTTCTTTCTCCTAATCGCAGCTCTCCTCATTCTTGTCTTCTCTTGTTAATTTTTTTCTTTAACCTTTATAAATTCTTCTCCAATTCCTCCATTATCAATTCTGTTCTTTAACTTCTTGAATTTAAAGTAGTAATCCAACCATCCAACCAGTTGAGGGTTTGGTTGTTACAATCTATTATAAGAACAATCAGATTCTTGGCCTAAGAAGCAGTATTCATGGCAGACGGCACTCGTTAGAAGATCAATGAAGAGCAAATCAAGAAACATGAAGCCAAAATGAATGAATTGGCTTATGAATGCAAAGACCATCACTCTCATCTTGATAGGAAGCTGGATGAATTGAAACAATGCCTGGAAGCACTAATAGCCAATTTGGAAGTTAAAATTGATTACTTCTGTAATACCTCTCCGTAGGAACCACATGAAAACATGCACTTAGGAAGAGGGTTGAGTTCCCCACTACTACCCACAGCTAGTGATGGACACTTAAGAGAACATGGAGAACTACTAGTACCAAGAAAGACATCAACACTGAGGTATGGTTCCAAACCCCCCAAAGGTTGAGTTGTCGATCTTTGTAGGGGAGAATCCTCACGCTTGGTTGCATAAATGTTTGAAATTTTTCACTGTATACCACATACCACACCATCAGTGGGTTGAAACCATCGAAATGTACTTAGATAAGAAGGTGAAAATCTGGTATCAAGGCTTAAAACTAACTAAGAAGGATATCAACTGGGAGGATTTTTCTAGAATGCTTGGTCAAAGATTCGAAAATAAAGGAATGCAAGATGTAGTGGAAAAGTTTAATAAACTTCAGTAGAATGGATCTTTAGCTGATTACCAAAAGAAATTTAAAGAATTATGGTCAGCCATGCCTGTAAAGAATCCTTTGCTCACTGAATCATACTTCATTTCTAGCTTTGTCAGTAGACTAAAAGAAGATATTAAACCCATATTAAGAATAATGAAGCCTACAACCCATTTACATGCCTTTGAGATTACCACTCTTCATGAACAATCTCTGGAGTTAGCAAGAAAAGGATGAAGTGTTGGTCCGGTCTATACCACCACCCTTAATGATGCAGACTTTAGAAAAAAACGACAGTGGGAAACTACTGAAAATAATAGGTTGCAAAGAATAACCCCCTAATAAATTCAATATTGGAGACACGACAACTTATGTTTTAAATATGGGGAGAAGCTTACTCCAGGGCATCAGTGTAGGTTCAAGCATTTGAACTTTATAGTATCAGTAGAAGATCCAAAAGAAGAGGGAACTGCTGATGAAAATGAAGTTAATAAAAACAATGTACAAGGCGCAGTCGAAGTATCTCTATGTACTCTATCCAATTCAATACATAGACAAACCATTGCTCTGCAAGGGATGTTAGGGGACTTAATGGTAACCATTTCGGTGGACATAGGAAGTTTTGATAGCTTCATACACCAAGGAGTTGCTGAACAGCTACAACTCAAGATTGAACCTGCAGAACTTTTGTAGGCAGTAATTGCAGATTGAAGTAAAATCTTTAGCACTACAAGAGTTGAAGGAGTGAAATGGAAAATACAAAGGTATATTTTCTCTTTTGACTTGACGGTCATAACTTTAGGAATGTGAAACATTATATTAGGAGTAGATTGGATGTATAATTATAGTTCAATCACT
Source organism: Dillenia turbinata (assembly GCA_037126225.1). Classification (NCBI taxonomy): domain Eukaryota; kingdom Viridiplantae; phylum Streptophyta; class Magnoliopsida; order Dilleniales; family Dilleniaceae; genus Dillenia; species Dillenia turbinata. The sequence goes on from JBAMMX010000001.1 coordinate 2,990,212, forward strand.
TTTGACTTCAAGAGATTACATGTGAGATTTTTCAATGAAGGAAATGAGGTTATTCTAGAAGGCAGGATAGAACAACCTTTTATGAAGCTGGTTAGGGGGAAGGCAACTAAGAAACTTTGATAACAACAAATGCAAAGTTGCATGACCTTCACTCTTAATTCAGAAGTCCATGACACCCAAATACAAAAGATTCTTTCTGCTATACTTACTGAATACAAAGAAGTTTTTACAACACCAAATACACTTCCACCTGAGAGAAACCATGATCATTCAATTCCTTTAAAACTAAATGCAAAACCCTTCAAGCTCAAACCCTACAAGTATCCCCATTCTCAGAAAGCAGAAATTGAGAGACAAGTGCAGGACATGTTAGATAATGGGATAATTAGACCAAGTACAAGTCCTTCGCTTTCCGGTGTTTTTGGTTAGAAAGAAAGATAATACATAACACTTTTGTGTGGATTATAGACAACTTAATCATCTCACCATTAAGGATAGGTACCCTATTCCTAATACAGATAAACTTTTGGATAAGCTACATGGTTCCAAGATCTTTTTCAAGATCAATTTAAGGTCGGCTATGATTAAATCAGGATGAAACCTTGTGATATGATTTTGTATGTATTATATTGAAATTCTATAGCTTTTAGTACCCTTTTTTGATATTTTCAAAAGCAAGATCAAATCTTGGATTACTATAATTGTTTATTAAATGAATCCAAAATTTAAAATGGCAAAAAAAAAAAAAAAATCGGATCAGAATTTGAGTTTTTTTGAACTCTCAACCGGAGAATTTTAAAGACATGATCAACAGATGCAATGCTACGTGAATAAAGTTTTCGGGATAAGTTTGTTTTACTAAATTAATGAAAGTCTTAGTTATTCGTCGGTTATATCATATTGACACATAGCACTCCTTTAAAAGGGTTTAGAGCCACCAAATGGTGCAATTGGCTAAAGATGAACGAAGATGGCTCGGGGCCCTTTGAGTCAATTGGGGCAATTGGCTAGATTTAACGAAATCATTTCCCTTCATTCACTTGTTCAACCTTTTGGAAGAAATGATTATTACAATTTCTAGAAAAATAATAGTTATAAAAAATATATATAAGATATTATCGTGATTGGATGAATTATCCCATGTATACCAAACTCCTTGTTTATTCATAAAATTCACGAGATTGAATAAATTGTTCAACATGTAAGAGGAGTATTAAGATAAAAAATAATGATAATATTTTTTATTAATTTATAATTTTATAGTGATGATGATTTATAATATAAGAAAGACAAATAGCTTAATTAAACTTGCCTTCCGCGAACCAAACTTACCCGAAAGAGTTTTATTTTTGAATTTAATTAATTAAAACTAATTTATTTGTAGCAGCCATAAGACCAAATTGGTCAGGAACAATATTTGCAACTATTGATATTATGTTAAGATCATGATAATAACTTCGTCAAAAGAAAATATTAACTTTTCTCACCAAAAAAAAAAAAAAAGGAAAAGAAAAGAAAACATTAACATGGGAAAGAAAAAGAATTGGGCAAATTGGATTGGGACATAAAGTCTCCCCTCACTGGTAACCTGGCCATGGGTGACCTTGACATGCCTTTTTCATATATAATCTGCTCGTTGCGGGATGATAAAAAAAAAATAAAAAATCTATAATAAGTTATTTTACATATCTCATAAATATTAATATTTATTAATTTATAATTGTTAAATTATAATTAATGATTATCGATTATTTTATTTTATTATTCTATAAAATGATTGTATTACAATCAAAGGGTACAAACTACATAGCCATCAAACTACGGAATTGCAGGAAAATCAATCGCTCCAAGGCCCACTCGGATTTTTACCTGGTGAGATGTCTGGAATAACTTCTTGAATCTTGGCCCGCCAGACTATTCTACTCTTGCGGGCTGCAATTTGCCAAACGTGCACGTCCCCAAATTTAGGAGTTTTCTACACAATTTCATCAATAATTCGTAGATAGGACAATTCAAAGGGTTGAATTGAAATGAGATTCAAATGTAAAATTTGTAATTAGTGGAATGAAAATTTAAATTCATTAAAAAATTAATTTTAAATTGTAAAATTATATATATTATTCAAATTTTACTTTAATTAAAATAATCATACATAAAAATAAATTGAAATACATTAAGTTTTTTGGAGGCACCAAAGGAATAAATACTGATCTAATTAGATTTTTTTTTTTTTAAACCAGGATTATAAAACTTATAAAAATACAAATTTCAATGCATTTGATTTGAATTATAATCGTCCAGGTGTATAGTGTTAACTGAGCAAAGATGGTGGTGGCCAGAGGGTTGCATGCCGAGCCAAAATTCAATCATTCTCTTTCAATCATGAATTATAATGGGGACAGATGCAATGCACACCTCTTGTATGGAATTTGCCATTGTGAATTGCATGGTCAGTACCATAAACACTGTGCTTCTCTTTAAGTCATTCATTACTTTAATTCATTTTTATTATATTTTTAAGGAGAATACATACACATATAAATTACAATCAATAACATATACATATACATATACGTTACTCATTGTCATATAAGTTTGAATCTATGTAAAAGTGATCTACAAAAGTTTTTTTTTTTAATAATTTAGACTTGAATGTATTGGTATGTAGAGATTGAAAAGATAATTCTTATATTTGTGATGTGTTAAGATAAGATACTAAGAGATAAGTATTCCAAAAAAATAACAAAGTTGTCTATATACAGTGATGGATCACATGTAACTTTCAATCATGAATTATAATGGAGACAGATGCAATGCACACTTCTCGTATGGAATTTGACAATGTGAATTCCATGGTCAGTACCTTAACCACTACTTGTCTCTTTTAAGGGTAAGTTGGTCCGTGGAGAGAAAAGAAAGGGAAAGATTTATTTCATCTGATAAAAATAAATAGATTTTTTTCATTTTTGTTTGGTTGGAATGGAAGGGAAGGAAATTGGTGATATTTTTTTTGTTTGGTTGGAATGAAAAATAAAAAAAAAATACTGTCAATTTTACTATTATACCCTTATAAATTAATATTTTTTATATTTCTAAACACATTTTTTTATTCTTTTAATTTAAAATATTTTTCTAAAAAATATAATTTTTTTTCTAAAAAATAGTTATTTAATATATTTTTCTTATTTTCACAAATTATTTTCATTACTATTAATGTATAAAAAGGTAAAAAAAAAAAGTAAAATTAGAAAAAATAATTTTCCAATAAAATTGATGAAAAAATTAAATTTTATTAGTTTATATTAAATAAAATTGAAATAGAAAAAATGAATAATTTCATAAATATAAAGAATGGTAAGGACAAATTTATCAAAACATCTCATTTTCTTCGATTTCTGTATACTTTAGGATGGAAATGATTTTTTAAGAGAGAGAAAAACGGATTATATTTCACTTTTACTTCCTCTCCATATTTCTTTCCTTATCAAACGCCTTACCAAACGAGTGAAATGTGTCATTTCTTTCCATTTTTACCTCCTCTTCCATTTTCCTTCCACTTTTCACCATAACTAAACTATCCTTAAGTCATTCATTGGTTTATTTTATTTTATTTTATAACTAATCAATATTCGAATTTATAGTCTGGCTTATCATGTTCAATTATTGTTAACCCCAATTTAAGGAAAAACTCTCATAACGTAATATTTTCTATTCTCATGTTTTAAATTTGAGATTTGGTTAAAAATCTAATACTCATACTCATTAAGTCAACTGTCCGTTAATATTGATTTAATTCATTTTTATTATATTTTTAAGGAGAATATATATACATATATATTGCTAATACACCATGCCCCGACGAAAATCTCTCATAGCTGCTAATGGTATTCTTAAAAATTTCTAACTTTGGTCTCTATTTTGGAATAACCTTCACAAATTGAATGCTTATCTAAATAAATTAAAATCAAAATTATATATATATATATATATATATATATTTATAATCTTAATTTGAATGGATCAAAACCATAGTAAAAGTATTTGTGGTCTCCAGTAGTCACATTAAATGGTAGTCTAACTTGGTCTGTTGGACTTTTAATCCATTGACTTATATGTAAATAATTATATATTACTGATTGTCATATAAGGTTGAATCTATTTAAAAGTAATCTACTAAAGTTTTTTTTTTCTTTTAATAATTTAGACTTGAATGTATTTGGTGTGTAGAGATTTAAGAGATAATTCTTACATATGTGAATTTGGAAGGCCAATCACACCTTGAATATATTTATTGATGGTGATCTTCATCAAAGATTTATTTTCTAACATGCTCATTGGCAGTCACATTCTCAGCTGCGTGAATTATATGTACAAAAAATCTCAACCACGTGAATTGCTTGTAAAATTTGTAGTTAGTGGAATGAAAATTTAAATTCATTAAAAAATTAATTTTAGATTGTAAAATTATATATATTATTCAAATTTACTTTAATTAAAATTTTATGCAAAAACATTTTTAAGAATACGATCAGCAGCCAAAAAACTAAAATTTTTTGCTAGGAAAGCGTCGTGCTATGAATTGGGGCAATTGATCCCTGCTTAAACAAATCATGTCTTTCTTGATACCATCGAAAGTCTGATTGATTCTCCATAAAATTTATCCAATAATATATGAAACTTTGTTTTTTAGTTTAATTTTCACTATTTCTATATAAGAATTTTTTCACAAAAGGGGAATTATTCTAATATTATATTTTGATTTCTATTTTTAAAGTTACATTTAATTACTAAAAGTTGTAAAATAATTTACAAAATTTATAATATTTTTGTAATTTACTAAACCTTAGAGTTAATATAATAAATTTTTAATTTTAGAATAATGTTCTTAAAATTAGGAAATTTCATATTTTAATATCATTAATATACTATTATTCAGAAATAAAATTAATATTAATTCCAAAAATTCTCAAAATATTATCTAAAATCTGTATTAAAATTTTAGTAATCTTAAAATTATAAACTAACTTACAGTAAATTTGGTTAGGCTATAAAGTGGGAAGAAAAGAGGATAAAAAATAAATGTGGGGGTGAAATAGGAGACTACTTTCATTTGGTTCGAAGTAAAAGAGTGGTGAAATAGCATCCCTTCCAAGTCAAAAAAATTTCCTTCCACTTGTGAATCGATTGGAGCTGCAACGAAAATTTGTGGACAATATTATCCTCTTTTTTTTTTTTTTTAATTTTATATGGCTTAAAGAGAGTAATATCAATTTCCTTCTTCCTCCACTTCACTTTTCATTCCAACAAAACAAGAGAAAATAATACCCATTTCTTTTCCTTTCACTCCTACCAAACAACATAGAAGAAAATCTATTTACTTTCATTAGATAAAGTAAATCTTCCATTCCCTTCCTCCTCCCCCTCCCCTTCCACAAGCCAAACTTACCCTTAATAAATTTTATAAAAGTGAGATATTAATTATAAAACTAAGAAATAAGTATACCTTTCTAAAACAATGTAATTTTAATATTAAATTGATATTAGGGTTTCAAGAATTAAGTACATAATTTTTAAGTCAAAAATATTTTTGAAATTTCTTGAAAAAAAATTGAATTTCCAAAGATAAATTGAAAACATAGTAAAAAAATAGGTTTATTTAAAATTTTGAACTAACATAGCCTTCCAATCCACTACCAAAAAGGGTTAAAAATAGGTTACAAACTTCTTAATGGAGATGGAGTTGTCACAAGTCGGGTTCCATTGAAGTTATTTATCTGTAGAGGATTAGAGTGCATATTAAATTTAATATTGACCGACATAGTCTTTCAAATACAATATATAAAGATAAAAATTTTTCATCTTAATAGTTAACTTTTAAGCTAAAAATCATATTCTCTCCCAATATGGTATTATACTCACATTAAAAAATCCAAAGTCCATTATGCCAGCACACATCCAAATTCGTCCCGTCAAATTCTAACATTGTCATCTTTGGACGGAGATGTTACGTATTAAGTCAATTAATTTAAAATTCTGGACATAATATATTAATTTAAAATTTTAGATGTGGTATATAAATATAAAAATTTTACATTTTTATAATTATTACTTACATTTTCTCTTAATACACTATCATTTAGATTTTCTGCTGGTCTCTTCAAACTTAAATTCATTCCGTGGAGTTTTGATGCCTCACATATTAAATTAGATCCAGTGATAATTTACATGACTGTATAAGAATGATTTTAAAATTTATTATTTCATATTTGTGGATTACATTATTTTTTTGGAACAATGAATTTTTCACGAAATTGAATACCCATTATAAGCTCTAATACCATTAGTTATACCATATGGAGCCACCGTCGCTTTCGTCAGCAAGCTCTTAACCAAAGCAACCGCGTTTCCGCATGATTTTGTTAAGAGCGATAGCAGCAGTCTGAAAAAAAACTTCATATGCTATTTTTATTTTGAAATTAATATCTTTTGATTAATATCATAATTTTAGATGATTGTTATTTGTCCTTTCGTCCTCTTGATCAGATATTAGGTTTATATGTAAATAATTATATATTATGGGTTGTCATATAAATTTGATTCGAGTTTATTGCTCTACAAAGGCGTGAGCGTTGAATAAACTGAAAAGATGATGGTTGCCCGAGTGTTGCATGCTGAACCAAAAATCAATCCTTCTCTTTCAATCATGAATTATGATGGGTATAGATGCAACGCACACTTCTAGCATGGAATTTGCCATTGTGAATTCCATGGTCAGTATCATAATCACTATGCTTGTATCTTAAAGTCGTTCATTGGTTTAATTCATTTTTTTAAGAAATATGTAAATAATTTGGTCTGTTAGATTCTTAATACAATGTTGGATTTACATGTAAATAATTATATGTTACTGTCATATGAATTTGAATTCATGTAAAGCGATCTATTAAAGCTTGATATGCTGATTTACTCATCATATTATTCAAATACCATTGCTAATTTTGAAATAATGTATTCCAAATTTTGAAGAAAACTTGATATGCTGATTTTTATTTTGAAATTAATATCTTATGATTATACACATAGTTGTTTTTACCTTTTGGATGGTCTGTTTCAAATTGCCACTTTATAGTTATTTATGGGGAAAAAAAGATTATAACTTTTTGGAAAAAAAGATTATTATTTCATATTTGTGTGTCACATTATTTTTTTACCTCCTATTTTAGATTTTATAAGTTAACTATTTCCTTTTTCCCTTCTAGATCTGTCGAGGTGCAAACAGCAAGGATCCTCTAGTTGAGCATTAGAGTTGTGGATCTACTCATATTTTTGGTTTACTCATCGTAGTATTCAAATACCATTGTTAATTTTGGAATAATGTATTACGAATTTCAAAAAAAAAAAACTTCATATGCTGATTTTTATTTTGAAATTAATATCTTGTGATTAATATCGTAATTTTAGATGATTTTTATTTGTCCTTCATTCCTCTTGATCCGATATTAGGTTTATATGTAAATAAATATGTGTTATAGATTGTCATATAAATTTGGTTTGAGTTTATTTTTCTACAAAGGCGTGAACACCGAAAAGATGGTGGTGACCAGAGTGTTGCATGCCGGACCAAAAATCAATCCTTCCCTTTCAATCATGAATTATGATGGGTATACATGCAACGCACACTTTTGGTATGGAATTTGCCATTGTGAATTCCTTGGTCAGTATCATAATCACTATGCTTGTCTCTTAAAGTCATTCATTGATTTAATTGATTCTGTGTTGCATGCTGAACCAAAAATCAATCCTTCTCTTTCAATCAGGAAAAATGATGGGTATAGATGCAACGCACCCTTCTTGTATGGAATTTGCAATTCTGAATTCCATGGTCGATACCACAATCACTATGCTTGTCTCTTTAAGTCATTCATTAGTTTAATTTATTTTTTTTATAAGGAATCGATATCTAGAGCCATATTTCGATTAATTCGGTTTGAATATTATTAAATTTAATTTAAGAAAAAAACTCTTCCATCGTAATTTTTTTCCATTCCCATATTTCGAATCCAAATCTTAGTTAAGAGATTTAACATCCTTACCTAATAAGTAACTATCCGTTGGTATTAATTTAATTCATTTTTATTATATTTTTAAGAAGAATATATATATACATATATAATATTGCTAATACACTATGCCCCGATAAAAATCTCTCATAGCCGCTGGTGGTATTCTTAAAAATTTCTAACTTTGGTTTCTATTTTGAAGTCATCTTCACAAATTGAATGCATATCTAAAAAAACTAAAATCAATATATATATATATATATGTATATGTATGTATGTATTTCTAACCTTGATTTGTATGGATCAAAACTTCAGTAAAAGTGTTTGTGGAGTCCAGCAGTCATATTAAATGATAGTCTAATTTGGTCTATTAGATTTTTAATTCAATGTTGGATTTATATGTAAATAATTATTTGTTACTGTCATATGAATTTGAATTCATGTAAAAGCGATCTATTAAAGCTTGATATGCTGATTTACTCATATTTTTTATTTACTCGTCATATTATTCAAATACCATTTTTAATTTTGAAATAATGTATTCCAAATTTTGAAGAAAACTTGATATGCTGATTTTTATTTTGAAATTAATATCTTATGATTATACACATAGTTGTTTTTACCTTTTGGATGGTCTGTTTCAAATTGCCACTTTATAGTTATTTATGGGGAAAAAAAAGATTATAACTTTTTGGAAAACTAGATATTATGATAAAAAAATTCTTTATATACTAATTAAGAAATATGACAAATAGACAAAATAAAATCTTATATTTTAGAAGAGAAGCAGAGGGGCATCGAGAAGTTTCTGAAAAATAAAAATAGAAGGATTATGCTATTCGTCTAATATATTGTAAACTTACAATGAATTTTCCTAATTGATGAGAATACATATTAAATAAGGATAAAAAAAAAGTTAAAATTTGGGCAATCTTACTATATCAGAGCATACTATTTTCCCTTTTATTTTTATTTTTTTCTTCAATATGGGGTCAGGAATTTGCAATTCCTTAAGACAACAACATCGCCCGAAGAAATGCCAGATTTTTTTCCTGGGTTCGGTTCTCGTGGAAACTATATAATTTTAAGATTTATTTTATTACAATTAAATTTTTAAACATCAAGAGACATCACAATTACCTTCTTAAGATAACGTTATTAATAACATGGTCGGTGAGTAGATTTTTAATATAATATTATTAATAATGTCATCATGAATAAATATGTTGGTTTGCTAAGTCGGTTAATAACATGATCCGTGAATGAAGAACTCAAGTCATGTCTCCAAGTTGCGCCCTAACTTAAGAGTTAGAAAGGAGAAATTATATGATTTTAAAATTTATTTTATTATAATTAAATTTTTAAACTTCAAAATATATCACCATTAAATTCTTAACATAATATTATTAACAATGTGGAAGTTATCTGCTGATCAGAGATATACTGGATTGCTAAGTTGTTAATAATATGATAACATACTGGATTGCTAAGTTGTTAATAACATGATAACGTATGATACATGGGGAAAAAAAAAGGGAGCCTCCCAATGTGCTATATTCCTTATATGGTGTTACCTGTATTCATGAATAAGCCACGAAAATTATTAGATTCAACCATTTGGTGGGAACAAGTTCTTTTTTTTAATTTCACATAGTTTAGAGAGAGTAATATCTATTTTTTTTTCTCCCCTTTTACTTTTTATTCCAACTAAATAAAAAAAAATAATACATATTTCTTTCGTTTCTATTCTTACAAAATAAAATAAAAAAAATATATATATTTATTTTCATCAAATAAAATAAGTCTTACTTTTTCTTTCCCCTCTTATCTTCTTTCATGAACCAAATTTACCCTTAGTTTTTTACGTAATAAATTCCATTGCATAAACAAAATTTCCATAACCAAAGACGAATTTTAAATCATTTTCAAGTCATACCAAAGGAGAGGACATTCTTGTCGTTTTCAAGCAAAAAACATCGGCATTAAACATAACGAGAAAAGCTTGGAAATTTTTTTTTTTTTTTTTTTTTTTTTGGGTGGCAGGTGAGAAGCGCCTTTGGTTGAAAATTGTTTGGGGGAGTTTTACACGTAGAATCAACAGCCAACCTAGCGAAAGTTTTATATGCCTATTTATAATTGAATTTTAATAATTATATTAGATTTAACGGTACATCTAAACTACTACTATGACTAATAATAATAATAATAATAATAATAATAATAATAATAATAATAATAATAATAGTTTTTAGTATTTTTAATTTTTAATATCATTTATTTTACTGCCATCAGATTAAAAATATATATATATTTTAAAATTTTTTCATTCAAATCATTAGTTCAAATCAAAAACCGTCGATTCAAACTATCAATTCTCAATTTTTTAAAATGAAAAACCAAAACCAAACTTTTAGACACGGTTCCCGATTATAATTTATGAACCATGAACCAAACCACAGTTCTTTAAACTGTTAACCGGGATTTGATTCTACAGTTCAGTTTGAACCGCGATCACGTCTGGTCATCCTTATTCTAGTTGTCCTGCTGCAGTGTTTATTATGCATTTTCTTTTAGTGGGTATCTAGAATTATTTCAATATTATCCGATTTGAGTCTATTCTGTTCATATCCTTCCCAATATTTCACATGGTTTGGTTGCTTTTATAATAATTTCAAGAAGATTCTCTTTGTAGACTCATGCCCTAACGGTGAAAGCAAAGTAATCATAAAAACCAAGACCAAGGTTTAAGTTTCATTTTGATTATAGTATTATTGAAAAAATAAAATACAAGATTATCACTCTTCCGACGCAAACAAGATCTAAATTAGGAAGAGTGTGAGATACAAAACAAAGCATGTGGAAACAGGAGTTTGTGGATTATTCGGACTACAACAATGTAGTCCCAATTGCAGTAAATAATAGTATCTTGATTTTACTTTTATGATTTTAAATAATTCCATAAACGTGCTTTGATTGTAAAATAATAACTTGATACCATAATTTTATTCTCTTGAATCCTAAATTTAACGACTGCATTATTGACAAGTTCATACGGGTAACGGATCAATAAGCAATGCAGTGACTGAAGCTCTGAAATTTTTAGAAGAGAGAGTATAGCCATCATCTTCCTTGTATGCAAAATCTGTAACCCTTGCAAGATTGAGAATTGGCAAAAGGAGAGGCATTGCCACCGGAGTTGGCTTGAGAAGTCCCTTGTTAACGACTTTCCATGAATCTTCAACTTCCTGGCGTAGCCATTCATATGCTTGTGACTCTGAAACACTATGCTGTTTTATGTAACACTCAATAACAGATGCTGCGTGCCCTCTCTCTTGCTCAAACTGCAGAAAATGTGCAGCTGAAGAGGTCAATTCATACGCAAAAGCATAAAATTCGTACATTTATATAAGGCGGTATGATCGATAAACCTTGTGGGACATAATGTCATTTAGAAGGCGGCCGATGACTGATAAAGCTCTAAGGATTGGAGGATCAGTGAAGACCCAATCAAAGGCTTCTTTGGTCCCTAAATCGTGCTCACCAACTAATGCTGTTGTCACGAGTGCTGGGTAAGTACTAGATGTTGCCGCACTTGCCAGATACTCCTCCACAGTTGGCACACGCCCTTCATGATACCATCTTGCTTTTGCAAAGTAGGCTCGTGCGAGTTCCTTCATCTGCCGAATAATGTGATGAGTAAAGGGTTTAGTACAAAGCATGATTTTCCAACGACAAAAGTTGGTGTCAAGATTTTCTTACTGCTTCTTTTGCATAATGTATACAATATAGTCTCCCCTTGTCACGCCCCAATCCTCGGATCGACCACGCGACAACCGCCGCGTCGTCTAGGTAAATGAGCAAAACCTTCCCATCTACCGGAACTCCGCAAGGCTATCAAATTCACAATAAATCATCAAAAGCATAAAATTCTTCAAAAACAAGAAATCACAAAATCATTACACATGCAAGGAGTCCATCCGACTCATTCCTGGACGTACAAACACACACATTGACACACATCAGAGAGTGAGATCCTGTACATGCAATCATACATTAGCACACATCGGGGAGTGAGAACCTGTACATGCACGAGTACACAGCAACACACACAACGGGGAGTGGGGACCTGTACATGCACGCATGCGACGTGACCATCTTGGCCACTCAGAAAGCATTTAACAAACAAGAAATCCCAAAACATAGCCGTCGGATTTTACCAACACTTACCCGAGGAAAACAAGCCAATATCGGTAAAATCCTAACGGTGTGAGTTGTACAGAACTTCACAAAATCAAAGAAAAAACATCGAAATTAAGATTTACGGTCCAAATGTCCCAGTACAGATATAAACAGTTTTCCAAAAATAGAGAAATCAAAATAAATAAAAACAAATAAAAAGTCGTCGGATTTTATCAATACTTGCCAACAACTCGGCCAGTATCAATAAAATGTGCACGGCATGGGATGTACAGACTTCCCTTTCCATGGTTTGAAAGCTATCAATCTCCAAAAGTAACCCTGCATGTCAAATACCTATATAGTCCGCAAAAATACTTCGCAAGCTCCGTCGAGTAGTCTCCCAACTAAGTCTCCTCTGAAAAAGGTGGAGAGAGGGGGTGAGTATTGGGGAATACTCAGTGAGTGGAGTGCAATGGTGCAATTGTATTCATAAACAATGGTGAATGTGGGACAGTCAAAGCATATCTCATAAATTATTTCATATACATAAAATCATTTCAATAAATCACATTTCACAAATATGCATCCATGTCAATTATCTTTTCAGAAAATCCTGGGGTCCCATCGAAAAATACTTCCGTCATAGGACGGCCAAATCCAGACAAAAGCCCGCCAAAGGTTTTTCTATCCAATCTCTCAAAACAAACCCCCTTCCTTGGCGTTGGCTCGTACATCACCGGGGTGCACCAGATCTAATAAGATTTCGGCAGAGGGAGGGACGTCAAACTCCCCCGCACATCCAAACCCCAACCCACGTCACCCCGTCGGGTCGCTCCGTGGTGGGAATATGACTATAGTCATCTACGACACCCTTCATTTCTCAATCAATCCATTTCTCAACAATGTGTTATGATTTTCAACAAATAATCCATAATCTCATGCCAAAGCAGTTCATAGAGCAATATCAAATATCACATGGCACAAAAACATTTATAAACACAATAGATGCATTCGTATTTCACAATCCAGTTCAGACAGCCCACAATCACAAAATAATTTATATAAAACATGTAAAAATCTTTCAAAATCATTTTCAAAGCAATTTTAAAACAGGTTTCTCATTTACGAACACAAAGAGCCGTCCACTCACCTCTTGGGAGGGTATCCACTCCCTATTTCCGAAATCAACTCAAAACGACTCCTCTCGAGTCTCCAAAGGTCAACCTAGACCAATCAACACAAATAATCATCAATTAAGACTCTATTAAAGGGTTTTCAACTTTCCATTTTATTTAAAATAGCCTTAATTTACACAATCACATTCCTAAACTTTCATTTCATCAATTTAGGATCATTTCCATCACCGACTTTAAATTTCCAATATTCCTCAATTTTTACCAATTTTCTCTCGAATTTACAAAATCCTAATTTAATTCATGCCAATTTCAATTTAAATTCCAAGGAAAGTTACACAAACCAATCAAACAAAACCTTAATACTATCTACGACATTCTTCCATGCTTCGCAGTCCAATTTATATCAAATTCTAGATATAATCTCAATAATTTCATACAACTCTTAGAAAAAGACATTTCTTACGAGTCTAACACATTTTATAATATATATAAATATAATTTCTACCTAAATTCAACAAAATTAATTCGAATTCTTTAAGGGATTGAAAATCCCTCACCTAGGGTTTTTTCGCAGTTCGCAATCCTAGCTCAGAAGTCTCCTCAGTCCATTCTCAGACCTGCAAAGCTTCCAATTTCAAAATTTAATTCAGTAATCCAGACTTATTACTAAAAAACTTTGAAACCCTAGAGCTAGGGTTAGGATCGATCTTTACCTATGCAGGAAAGTGGGTTGCAGTCTAGGGTTTTCAGAGCCTCGATGGTGGGTTGCAGTGAGGGCTCTCGACAGGAGGGAGCTACTCTCAGAAATCACCGCACGAGTGAGCAGTGGAGTGGGAGGGCAAAGATCTCTGCCGTCACGCGCGAGAGAGACGAAGAGCAACTCCATTCGCGCGCGGGAGAGACGAAACAGAGTGAAATAGAGGGAGAGACGAGTGAGTGAGAGACAGAGAGATGGCGCGAGAGAGACGAAGAGACAGTGAGACAGAGCGAGACTGAGAGATGGTGGCTCACGGTGGTCGCGTAGGGTGGCCGGAACTCGACTGTTCGCGGCAGTAGAAGGGGTAATCTAATCGATCGAGAGAGGGAGCGATGGCAAAGAGAGATCGCAAGAGGGGAGAGAAACAGCGAGTGAGTTAGGGAGAGATAGAGAGAAACAGTGAGGGAAGAAGGGGAAAGAGAGAGATCACGGCGATGGCGGTGGTGATGTTCGGTGGAGATGGTGGTTGGCGGTGGAGAGGGCGGCGGAGAGGGTCGAGAAATTACGAGAGGGAGAGGGGGTAGGGGGTGCTCTGTCGAACGAAGGAGAGGAAGAGAGAGAGAGAAAATCAATTAGGGTTTTCCAACCCTAATTGATTTGGGCGGGAGTGTTGCATTTCACTCCGAAACGCAGCATCTTCTCTTCCCTTACTAAATTCAGATACAAATGGCCTAAGGGTGCGGCTTGACTCCATTTTTGAATTCTTTGTGATTCTTTTATTTATAGACAAAAGTCTATGACAATAATATGGAACTTATCACGGCTCAAGCAAAATTCCATAATTTTTTTTTTCGTCGGGTATATCACAGATTGGCACATGGCACTCCTTTAAATATCTTTATAACCATCAAATGGCAACATGAAAGGTTTGACCAACACGAAGTCCGAGAAAAGTATTAATATACAAAAATAATAATACCTTTTTTTTTCATTAATTTAAATTTTTTATAGTGATTATGATTACACATAATATAATATAAGAGAGACCGGATGCTTTGCATTAAAGAGTTTTATTTTTTAATTTAATTAATTAAAATCAATTTAGTTAGTATATCTATGATTCAAATCTGAACTTATAACCCCCCACAAACCAATTTGTCTCTCACAACTATTACAAATACAAGTCAACTTGTCAATACACAAATTAACTTTTCTCTCACAAACTTCAACAACACAAGCCACACTCAAATCATTTTTACACACACTCTTTACAAACACAAGCCAACTTGTAACCCTCACAAACCAACTTGTCTCTCACAACTCTCACAAACACAAGCCAACTTGTCAATACACAAATCAATTTGTCCCTCACAAATTTCAACAACACAAGCCACACTCAAGTCGATTTGGCACACACACTCTTCACAAGCACAAGCCAACTTATAACCCTCACAAACTAACTTGTCTCTCACAACTCTCACAAACACAAGCCAACTTGTCAATACACAAATCAACTTGTCTTTCAGAAACTTCAATAACATAAGCCAACTTGTCAATACACAAATCAACTTGTCTATCACAAATTATACAGAATGGGGAATAAATCTCTCGGTCATGCGTTTAAGGGGATTTGAACCCATGAACTCCAATTTTCTAAAAAACTTTATACCACCAAGCCATTCAATCCCCTTAAGAATTATATAAGATAATAATTTAAAAATCCAATTACAATTTTTTTTTTGGAATTATATGAAAAAATAAAAATTAAAAATTCAAATACTAAATTTTCGGTGTTACAAATTATTTATTAAATGAATTCAAATTTTAAAATGGCAAAAACATCTAATCAGAATTTGAGTTTTTTTGAACTCCCAATGGAAGATTTTCAAAGAACAGGTCAACAGCTGCAATGTTATGTGGATAGAGTTTTGGAAATAAATTTTTCTACTAAACTGATGAAAGTCTTTGTTATTGGTGGATTATATCAGATTGTTGCATAGAACTCCTTTAAATAGCTTTATAGCCACCAAATGGCAACATGAAAGATTTGAGAAATAAGATCAAACTGAAAAAAAGTTACCGATTAATCACGAGATGTTATTATATAGAATAATTAATAAAACAATTTTTTATCTCATTTAATCTTTTGGAAGAGATAGTTGCTACACAAAATATAAAATGGTATTAAAGCAAGAGGTTATGAGTTTAAATCATCAGATCCTCTTTGCTCAATTCAAAAATAAATAATAACTTCTTCATTCACTTGTTTAACCTTTTGGAAGAAATGATTATTACAATTTCTAAAAAAATAATAGTTATAAAAAACAAAAAATATTATCATGATTAGATGAATTTTCCCAAGTATTCTAATGTCTGTTCATACGCAATCTGTTGGTTACGAGATGATAAAAGACTTCAATAATAAGTTATTTTACAGATCTCATAAATATTAATATTTATGAATTTATAATTGTTAAATTATTATTTAATGATTATCGATTATTTTATTTTATTATTTTATAAAATGATTCTATTACAATCAAAGGTTACAGACTCCATAGCCATCAAACTATTCAATTACAGAAAAATCTATCGCTCCAAGGCCCACTCAGATTTGCAGAAAAATCTGGTCGGATTTGTACTTGAAGTTTTTTACACAATTTCATCAATAATTCATAGATACATGCACACATGGAAAGGACAATTCATAGGGCTGAATCGATGTGAGACTCAAATGTAAAATTTGTAATTAGTGCAATGAAAATTTAAATTCATTAAAAAATTAATTTTAAATTGTAAAATTATATATATTGTTCAAATTTTACTTTAATTAAAATTATTATACATCGAACTAAATTGAAATATATTAATTTTTTGGTGGCACCAAAGGAAGTAAATACTGACCTAATTAGATTTGTTTTAATTATATAGCGGTCGTAAAAATTGAAAAATATAGTCCTAAGAATTCAATACATTTGGTTTGAATTTATTGTTGTACAGGTGCATGAGTGTTAAATGAGCAAAGATGGTGGCGGCCAGAGGGTTGCATGGCCAGAGGGTTGCATGCCAAGCCAGAATTCAATCTTTCTCTTTCAATCATGAATTATAATGGGGACACATGCAATGCACACTTCTTGTATCGAATTTGCCGATGTGAATTCCATGGTCAGTACCATAACCACTATGCTTGTCTCTTTAAGTCATTCATTGTTTTATTCCTTTTTATAACTAATTAATATTCGAGATCACGTTTCAACTAAGCGTATTTAAATATTATTAGATCCAATTTAGACGAAAATTCTCAATTTTTTTATTTTCAAATTACAAATTCAAGATTTGATTAACGATTTAATATCCTTACTCAATAAACCAACTCTTCATTGATTTAATTCATTTTTATTATATTTTTAAATAATATATATATATATATATATATATATATATATATAACTAATACACCATGCTCCGATGAAAATCTCTCATAGCTGCTAATGGTATTCCCAAAAATTTCTAACTCTGGGTTCTATTTTGTAGTGATCTTCACAAATTGAATGATTATCTAAAAAAATTAAAATGAAAATTATATATATTTCTAATCTTGATTTGTATGGATCAAAACGTAATAAAAGTATTTGTGGTCTCCAGCGGTCACATTATATGATAGTCTAACTTGGTCTGTTGGATTCTTAATCCATTGGACTTATATATAAATAATAAATTATATTTTACTGATTGTCATATAAGTTTGAACTATGTAAAAGTAATCTACTAAAGTTTTTTTTTTTTTCTAATAATTTAGACTTGAATGTATTGGTGCGTAGAGATTTAAGAGATAATTCTTATATTGTGATGTGTTAAAATAAGATATTAAGAGATAGGGATACCAAAACCTAACAAAGTTTGTCTATATATGGTGCTGAATCACATGTAACTTTTATTCCGGCATCTCATAATCTAGATAATTCTTTTAGGAAAAATGTATAAATCTGGAAGGCCAATCACACCTTGAATATATTTATTGATGATGATCTTCATCAAAGATTTATTTTCTAACATGCTCATTGACAGTCACATTCTCAGCTGCATGAATTCAATGTACAAAAGAATCTTAACTGCGTGAATTAAGTACATAATTTTTAAGTCAAAAATATTTTTGAAATTTCTTGAAACAAATATTGAATTTCCAAAGATAAATTGAAACACTCAAAAAAATTATTAGTAAAAAAATAGGTTTATTTAAAATTTTGAACTGACATGGTCTTCCAATAAACTACCAAAAAGGGTTAAAAATAGGTTAGAAACTTGTTAATGGAGGTGGAGTTGTCACAAGTGGGTTTCATTGAAGTTATTTATCTGTAGAGGATGAGGGCGCATATTAAATTTAACATGGACCGACATAGACTTTCAAATACAAAATATAAAAGTAAAAATTTTTCATCTTAATAATTAACTTTTAAGCTAAAAATAATATTCTCCCCCAATATGTTATATTTTTTTGTGTATACTACTGGTATCTAAAGTCATGTTCTGACTAATCCGGTTCGAAGTTTACAGTGACCCATTCCGGGAACTATCCTCCCAACGTTGCATTTTCTATTCTCAAAACTCGAAACCAAGATCTTGATTAAGGGACATAGCGTCACATCCTACTAAACCGACTATCTGTCAGTATTCTTTCCCAATATGGTATTATACTCACATTAAAAAAAACCTAAAATCCATTATGTCAGCACATTAAACCCCATATTCGTCCCGTCAAATTCTAACATTGTCATCTTTGGACGGAGATGTTACGTATTAAATCAATTAATTTAAAATTCTGGACATAATATATTAATTTAAAATATTAGATGTGGTATATAGATATAAAAGTTTTACATTTTAATAATTAATACGTACATTTTCTATTAATACACTATCATTTAGATTTTCTGCTGGCCTCTTCAAACTTAAATTCAATCCATGGAGTTTTGATACCTCTCATATTAAATTTGATCAAGTGATAATTTACATGATTGTATTAGATAGATTTTAAAATTTATTATTTCATATTTGTGTGTTACATTATTTTTTTACCTCCTATTTTAGATTTTATAAGTTAACTATTTCCTTTTTCCCTTCTAGATCTGTCGAGGTGCAAACAGCAAGGATCCTCTAGTTGAGCATTAGAGTTGTGGATCTACTCATATTTTTGGTTTACTCATCGTAGTATTCAAATACCATTGTTAATTTTGGAACAATGTATTACGAATTTCAAAAAAAAAACTTCATATGCTGATTTTTATTTTGAAATTAATATCTTGTGATTAATATATGACTAATATCGTAATTTTAGATGATTTTTATTCGTCCTTCCGTCCTCTTGATCCGATATTAGGTTTATATGTAAATAATTGTATGTTATAGATTGTCATATAAATTTGGTTTGAGTTTATTGCTCTACAAAGGCGTGAACGCTGAAAAGATGGTGGTGACCAGAGTGTTGCATGCCGGACCAAAAATCAATCCTTCCCTTTCAATCATGAATTATGATGGGTATACATGCAACGCACACTTTTGGTATGGAATTTGCCATTGTGAATTCCATGGTCAGTATCATAATCACTATGCTTGTCTCTTAAAGTCTTTCATTGATTTAATTGATTCTGTGTTGCATGCTGAACCAAAAATCAATCCTTCTCTTTCAATCATGAATTATGATGGGTATAGATGCAACGCACCCTTCTTGTATGGAATTTGCAATTCTGAATTCCATGGTCGATACCACAATCACTATGCTTGTCTCTTTAAGTCATTCATTAGTTTAATTCATTTTTTTTTATAACCAATCAGTATCCATAACCATATTTCGATTAATTCAGTTTAAATATTATTGAACTCAATTTAAGGAAAAAACTCTTCGAACATAATTTTTTTTTATTCTCATATTTCGAACCCAAAACTTAGTTAAAAGATTTAACACCCTTATCTAATAAGCTAACTATCCGTTGATATTGATTTAATTCATTTTTATTATATTTTTAAGAAGAATATATATACATATATAATATTGCTAATACACTATGCCCCGATAAAAATCTCTCATAGCAGCTGGTGGTATTCTTAAAAATTTCTAACTTTGGTTTCTATTTTGGAGTCATCTTCACAGATTTAATGCTTATCTAAAAAAACTAAAATCAAAATTATATATATAACCTTGATTTGTATGGATCAAAACTTCAGTAAAAGTGTTTGTGGAGTTCAGCAGTCATATTAAATGATAGTCTAATTTGGTCTATTAGATTCTTAATACAATGTTGGATTTATATGTAAATAATTATATGTTACTATCATATGAATTTGAATTCATGTAAAAGCGATCTATTAAAGCTTGATATGCTGATTTACTCATATTTTTGATTTACTCATCATATTATTCATATACCATTGTTAATTTTGAAATAATGTATTCCAAATTTTGAAGAAAACTTGATATGCTGATTTTTATTTTGAAATTAATATCTTATGATTACACACATAGTTGTTTTTACCTTTTGGATTGTCTGTTTCAAATTGCCACTTTATAGTTATTTATGGGGAAAAAAAAGATTATAACTTTTTGGAAAACTAGATATTATGATAAAAAAATTCTTTATATACTAATTAAGAAATATGACAAATAGACAAAATAAAATCTTATATTTTAGAAGAGAAGCAGAGGGGTATCGAGAAGTTTCTGAAAAATAAAAATAGAAGGATTATGCTATTCGTCTAATATATTGTAAACTTACAATGAATTTTCCTAATTGATGAGAATACATATTAAATAAGGATAAAAAAAAAGTTAAAATTTGGGCAATCTTACTATATCAGAGCATACTATTTTCCCTTTTATTTTTATTTTTTTCTTCAATATGGGGTCAGGAATTTGCAATTCCTTAAGACAACAACATCGCCCGAAGAAATGCCAGATTTTTTTCCTGGGTTCGGTTCTCGTGGAAACTATATAATTTTAAGATTTATTTTATTACAATTAAATTTTTAAACATCAAGAGACATCACAATTACCTTCTTAAGATAACGTTATTAATAACATGGTCGGTGAGTAGATTTTTAATATAATATTATTAATAATGTCATCATGAATAAATATGTTGGTTTGCTAAGTCGGTTAATAACATGATCCGTGAATGAAGAACTCAAGTCATGTCTCCGAGTTGCTCCCCAACTTAAGAGTTAGAAAGGAGAAATTATATGATTTCAAAATTTATTTTATTATAATTAAAATTTTAAACTTCAAAATATATCACTATCGTATTTTTATCATAATATTATTAATAGTACGGTCGTTATCTGCTGACCAGAGATATACTGGATTGCTAAGTTATTAATAACATGATAATATATGATACATCTGACATTCTTGTCGTTTTAAAGCAAAAAAAAAAAAAAAAAAAATTCAACATTAAACATAAGGACAAAAGTTTGGAAAAACTTTTTGATTCAAAGGAGTCGCATTTTGCATTAATATACTATGTGTCTAGTAAAATCAATTTTATTTGTATAGTGAAAGTAGTCCTAAATGGGCTATCCGAACGAAGCCCATGGAAGGGAGCATCCAAAAGTGGGCCAATTATTAGAAGCAGAGCAAGTGAAGAAGCGTCTTTCGTCGTGGGTTGGGTTTTTTTTTTTTTTTTTTTTTCTTTTTTGGCAGGTGAGAACGGTCTTTGGTTGAAAATTGTTTGGGGGAGTTTTACACGTAGAATCAACAGCCAACCTAGTGAAAGTTTTACATGCGTATTTATAATTGAATTTTAATAATTATATTAGATTTAATGGAACATCCAAACTACTACTACTATTAATAATAATAATAATAGCTTTAAATATTTTCAAGTTTTAATATCATTTATTTTATTTTATTGACATCAAATTAAAAATATATATATTTTAAAAATTTTTCATTCAAATCATCAGTTCAAATAAAAAACCGTCAATTCAAATTATCGATTCTCAATTTTTTAAAATGAAAAACCAAAACCTAACTTTTAGACGCGGTTCCGATGATAATTTATGAACCATCAACCAAACAACAGTTCATTAAACTGTTAACCGCGATTTGATTCTACAGTTCAGTTTGAACCGCGATCACGTCCGGTCATTCTTATTCTAGTTGTCCTGCTGCAGTCTTTATTATGCATTTTCTTCTAGTGGGTATCTAGAATTCTTTCAATGTTATCCGATTTGAGTCTATTCTGTTCATATCCTTCTCAATATTTCACGTAGTTTTGTTGCTTTTTTAATAATTTCAACAAGATTCTCTTTGTAAATTGTAACCCTCATGACGCATGCCCTAACGGTGAAAGCAAAGTTATCATAAAAACCAAGACCAAGGCATAAGTTTCATTTTGATTATAGTATTATTTACAAAAAATAAAATGCAAGACCATTACTCTTCCGACATAAACAAGATCTCTAAATTAGGAAGAGTGTGAGTTACAAAACAAAGCATGTGGAAACAGGAGTTTCTGGATTATTCGGACAAATACAGCGTAGTCCCAATTGTAGTAAATAATAGTAGCTTGATTTTACTTTTATGATTTTAAATAATTCCATAAGCGTGCTTTGATTGTAAAATAATAACTGGATGCCATAATTTTATCCTCTTGAATCCTGATTTTAACAACTGCATTATTGACAAGTTCATACGGGTAACGGATCAATGAGCAATGCAGTGACTGAAGCTCTGAAATTCTTAGAAGAAAGAGTATAGCCATCATCTTCCTTGTATGCAAAATCTGTAACCCTTGCAAGATTGAGAATTGGCAAAAGAAGAGGCATTGCCACCGGAGTTGGCTTGAGAAGTCCCTTGTTAATGACTTTCCACGAATCTTCAACTTCCTGGCGCAGCCAATCATATGCTTGTGACTCTGAAACACTATGCTCTTTTATGTAACACTCAATAACAGATGCTGCGTGTCCTCTCTCTTGCTCAAACTGCAGAAAATGTGCAGCTGAAGAGGTGAATTCATACGCAAAAGCATAAAATTCGTACATTTATATAAGGCGGTATGATCGATAAACCTTGTGGGACATAATGTCATTTAGAAGGCGGCCGATGACTGATAAAGCTCTAAGGATTGGAGGATCAGTGAAGACCCAATCAAAGGCTTCTTTGGTCCCTAAATCGTGCTCACCAACCAATGCTGTTGTCACGAGTGCTGGGTAAGTACTAGATGTTGCCGCACTTGCCAGATACTCCTCCACAGTTGGCACACGCCCTTCATGATACCATTTTGCCTTTGCAAAGTAGGCTCGTGCGAGTTCCTTCATCTGTCAAATAATGTGATGAGTAAAGAGTTTAGTATAAAGCATGATTTTCCAACGACAAAAGTTGGTGTCAAGATTTTCTTACTGCTTCTTTTGCATAATGTATACAATATGGTCTCCCCTCCTTCGTTGTCTCCTCTTCAATTTCATCATAAACATCAAGTATTGCCCGGTAAAACACTTTCATGTATTCCGGAAGCTTTTCTGCAGCACTGATATCCCACCTGAAATTCAGGACATGGAATTTCCATTTTTAAAATTGTTTTTGAGGACTTCAAGCCTTCATGGGTGTTTGCTGATGTGTCTATTCGAGAATAACCACATGTTCAAATCAATCATGACCACTTCGCTCTTGATTTTCTCAAGGTTTGTGGTGAAATGCTATTAGTAATCGTGCTTACAGAAATGTACAACAACCAATAAAAATTAAATAGAGACCCATGAGAATCTCAAGGTCAAAATTGGTTCTGAGGAATGACTTGTTCCCTGTTTAGCATTCAAAATGATGGGGAAATGGCAAGAATTTATGACTTAAACCTTTCGATGGCATCCATGAAAAGGCTGATTTCTTCGTAAGTACCATACGCATCAAATGTGTCATCCAAAACAGATGCGAAGGTAACAACTTTGGTCAGCGCCCTCCTCCCGAAGTCATAATAGGGCTCAAAGCACATGGTCATTGCCCAAAAGTACAACTCTACGATCCTGTCCCTTGCATAGGGCAGCTTGGTCTCAAAGTCCAAGTCTTTCCACCATCTGAACACAAGCGGGTAAAGACATTTATTTTGCATCCAATTTACCTGAATGAATATAGTTTAGAATCATAAATATATGAGAGAAATATCACTCGTTCTTACTTTGTCATGTTTCCAAGCTCTTTTTGGTGCATTGCTTGCAATTTGTTGAAATCCAATTTAGCAAACTTGAGTATAGTTTTGTTGTGAGACTTATCCTCCTCATAGATAGAGAGGAATATCCTCGTCTCTTGCCTTGGGAAGCACCTATGAGTTGGCCACTCTAATGCACGCATCACTTGCTTTGCAAGTGAAGAATTCAAATCATCGGTTACCTTTGATTTAAGGTGTGAAATGGTAAAGGCCTGGGCTTGATCAAAAACTGTTTCTCCCTTTATCGCTAGATATGAGGCCTCGTACAAACTTAGCATGCCTTTAATGTCAAAAGTAAGAGACTCGTTGAAGTTGCCCTTGTCATCCTTGAATTTGTCGAAGACATCTACATGCAAAGAATATTTAGTAGAATTAACGATTGTGCCTAATTGTATAAAAATATATAGTTTTGTTATTAAGTTTTACATCGACTCTCGTGGTACATAAGATTTATTATGGAACTCACCACAAGAAACATTATATCCATGTTGTCTAAGTAATCGAAATCGAAGTGCCACAAAGTGCAAATCATTGCCTTCATTCTCATTGTCCCACTCATGAGCAACCTTTTCTAGGACATCTTCTATCTCTTTAGCAAAGTGGTAAGACACCGCTAAGCGTTCCATTGCGTCAATCAAGATCAGTTTCTGTGAAAGCTTCTTTTCAATGCATACAAGCATCCTCTTTATTTCTTCTTTCAGTCCCCCGTACTGCTGCTCTGATTTATTTTCACTCAACTGCTAAGCAAGTAAAAGAATTAAAATAATTAGCAGTTAACAAACTTTCTCACCTTAAGATGATAAACTTTCGGTAGTGTAAAAGTGTAACCCGCTAGAGAGAGAGATAGAGAGAGTACTTTGGTAATTGTGGAGGCATATATATTTGAGAAAATAAGATCCCCAAACATTTGGAGGAAATTTGGCTGTACGGCGAGTATCCTCCAATGTATTACACTGAGTGGAAGCCATAGGGACAGCTGAAATTTCATGGATAAAAAGAAAATATAAATTACTCTTATAAAACTATACTTGAATAATGCAGTTTATAATCTTAAAAATTATGCTACCTTTATCAATAATTAATGAAATTATTACACATTTAGTATAATTCCCTTGCCCATAATTAAAGAGTAGAAACATGGAGAGAGAGAGAGATCAGAGAACAAACATACTTGGGAGTGTCGCTTTATGGCTGTCTCTCTTCAATTCTTGCGTAAGTTTTGCATGTGCGTTTGGGTATTTATAGACTATTCCTTGGTTATAGTTATTTCTTTTTAAAATAAATTATCGATATCTGAAAATCATTTTGAATTTAATTAAATTCAATTTAAAAAGTTTAGATTTTTAAAAAATAAAACTCTTCCGATATATATTTTCACTATATACAAGACTAGACTCCAATACCTTATTTAAATGGTACAAATGCCTAGCCGTTTAAATAATTATATTATTTCACCATTCTACTTACTAAATTCAGATACAAATGGCCAAAGGGTGCGGCTTGACTCCATTTTTGAATTCTTTGTAATTCTTTTATTTATAAACAAAAATCTATGACAATAATATGGAACTTATCGCGGCTCAAGCAAAATTCTATAATTTTTTTTTTTCGTCGGGTATATCACAGATTGGCACATGGCACTCCTTTAAATATCTTTGTAACCATCAAATGGCAAAATGAAAGGTTTGACCAACACGAAGTCCGAGGAAAGTATTAATATACAAAAATAATAACACCTTTTTTTTTCATTAATTTAAATTTTTTATAGTGATTATGATTACACATAATATAATATAAGAGAGACCGGATGCTTTGCATTAAAGAGTTTCATTTTTTAATATAATTAATTAAAATCAATTTAGTTAGTATATCTGTGATTCAAATCTGAGCTTTTATCGCTGGATGGAAAGCGCAAGTAGCTATAATTTGGCGGGTTGCCTTCTTTGTTTTGACTAGCATGAAAAGGAAAAAATTAACAGGTGATAGAAAAAGAGTTGGGCAAATTGGATTGCGACATATAGTTTATATAGATAAATTAAACTCTTTGAATTAAATAATTAAATACTCTATTTTTTTTAATAAGAGGTCTCGAACTCGAGTCTTATGAATGAAGAAAAATGATTTAGAAAAGTCAACCTTTCAATGGGCCTTGCAGTATTCAGATTGGATTAATCGGATAAAGTTTAGATATTGATCGGTGAATATAATTGATCAAAGGTTTATTTAAAATTATGGGATGATAAAAAAATCGTTTCTTGAATCTTGACATGCCTTTCCCATGTGCAGTCTGTTTCATTGTGGGATGATAAAAAAATCCGTCGTGGGTTATTTTAAAGATCCCATAAATATTAATATTTATGAATTTATAATTATTAAATTTTCATCCGATGATTATCGATTATTTTATTTTATTATTGTATAAAATGATTGTATCGCAATCGAAGGCAAATTATGGAATTGAAGAAAAATCTATCGCTCCAAGGCCCACTCGGATTTGTACCTGGTCTGGCGAATAGCAAGTAGACTATAAGAGCGTGGAATCGCTTCTTGAATCTTCGCCGCCGGACCATTCTTCTCTTCTCGGCGGCAGTTTGGACCGAGTCTAGAAGTTTTCTACACAATTTCACCAATAATTCAGTAGTTAATTAACTCTGTCGTTGAAAAGCTTGCGAACAAACATGGCACTACCAATCACTTTTGACTTCAAGAGATTACATGTGAGATTTTTCAATGAAGGAAATGAGGTTATTCTAGAAGGCAGGATAGAACAACCTTTTATGAAGCTGGTTAGGGGGAAGGCAACTAAGAAACTTTGATAACAACAAATGCAAAGTTGCATGACCTTCACTCTTAATTCAGAAGTCCATGACACCGAAATACCAAAGATTCTTTCTGCTATACTTACTGAATACAAAGAAGTTTTTACAACACCAAATACACTTCCACCTGAGAGAAACCATGATCATTCAATTCCTTTAAAACTAAATGCAAAACCCTTCAAGCTCAAACCCTACAAGTATCCCTATTCTCAGAAAGCAGAAATTGAGAGACAAGTGCAGTACATGTTAGATAATGGGATAATTAGACTAAGTACAAGTCCTTCTGCTTTTCCAGTGTTTTTGGTTAGAAAGAAAGATAATACATAGCACTTTTGTGTGGATTATAGACAACTTAATCATCTCACCATTAAGGATAGGTACCCTATTCCTAATACAGATAAACTTTTGGATAAGCTACATGGTTCCAAGATCTTTTCGAAGATCAATTTAAGGTCAGGCTATGATTAAATCAGGATGAAACCTTGTGATATGATTTTGTATGTATTATATTGAAATTCTATAGCTTTTAGTACCCTTTTTTGATATTTTCAAAAGCAAGATCAAATCTTGGATTACTATAATTGTTTATTAAATGAATCCAAAATTTAAAATGGCAAAAAAAAAAAAAAAATCGGATCAGAATTTGAGTTTTTTTGAACTCTCAACCGGAGAATTTTAAAGACATGATCAACAGATGCAATGCTACGTGAATAAAGTTTTCGGGATAAGTTTGTTTTACTAAATTAATGAAAGTCTTAGTTATTCGTCGGTTATATCATATTGACACATAGCACTCCTTTAAAAGGGTTTAGAGCCACCAAATGGTGCAATTGGCTAAAGATGAACGAAGATGGCTCGGGGCCCTTTGAGTCAATTGGGGCAATTGGCTAGATTTAACGAAATCATTTCCCTTCATTCACTTGTTCAACCTTTTGGAAGAAATGATTATTACAATTTCTAGAAAAATAATAGTTATAAAAAATATATATAAGATATTATCGTGATTGGATGAATTATCCCATGTATACCAAACTCCTTGTTTATTCATAAAATTCACGAGATTGAATAAATTGTTCAACATGTAAGAGGAGTATTAAGATAAAAAATAATGATAATATTTTTTATTAATTTATAATTTTATAGTGATGATGATTTATAATATAAGAAAGACAAATAGCTTAATTAAACTTGCCTTCCGCGAACCAAACTTACCCGAAAGAGTTTTATTTTTGAATTTAATTAATTAAAACTAATTTATTTGTAGCAGCCATAAGACCAAATTGGTCAGGAACAATATTTGCAACTATTGATATTATGTTAAGATCATGATAATAACTTCGTCAAAAGAAAATATTAACTTTTCTCACCCAAAAAAAAAAAAAAAAAAAAAAAGAAAAGAAAAGAAAACATTAACATGGGAAAGAAAAAGAATTGGGCAAATTGGATTGGGACATAAAGTCTCCCCTCACTGGTAACCTGGCCATGGGTGACCTTGACATGCCTTTTTCATATATAATCTGCTCAGTTGCGGGATGATAAAAAAAAATAAAAAATCTATAATAAGTTATTTTACATACCTCATAAATATTAATATTTATTAATTTATAATTGTTAAATTATAATTAATGATTATCGATTATTTTATTTTATTATTCTATAAAATGATTGTATTACAATCAAAGGGTACAAACTACATAGCCATCAAACTACGGAATTGCAGGAAAATCAATCGCTCCAAGGCCCACTCGGATTTTTACCTGGTGAGATGTCTGGAATAACTTCTTGAATCTTGGCCCGCCAGACTATTCTACTCTTGCGGGCTGCAATTTGCCAAACGTGCACGTCCCCAAATTTAGGAGTTTTCTACACAATTTCATCAATAATTCGTAGATAGGACAATTCAAAGGGTTGAATTGAAATGAGATTCAAATGTAAAATTTGTAATTAGTGGAATGAAAATTTAAATTCATTAAAAAATTAATTTTAAATTGTAAAATTATATATATTATTCAAATTTTACTTTAATTAAAATAATCATACATAAAAATAAATTGAAATACATTAAGTTTTTTGGAGGCACCAAAGGAATAAATACTGATCTAATTAGATTTTTTTTTTTTTAAACCAGGATTATAAAACTTATAAAAATACAAATTTCAATGCATTTGATTTGAATTATAATCGTCCAGGTGTATAGTGTTAACTGAGCAAAGATGGTGGTGGCCAGAGGGTTGCATGCCGAGCCAAAATTCAATCATTCTCTTTCAATCATGAATTATAATGGGGACAGATGCAATGCACACCTCTTGTATGGAATTTGCCATTGTGAATTGCATGGTCAGTACCATAAACACTGTGCTTCTCTTTAAGTCATTCATTACTTTAATTCATTTTTATTATATTTTTAAGGAGAATACATACACATATAAATTACAATCAATAACATATACATATACATATACGTTACTCATTGTCATATAAGTTTGAATCTATGTAAAAGTGATCTACAAAAGTTTTTTTTTTTAATAATTTAGACTTGAATGTATTGGTATGTAGAGATTGAAAAGATAATTCTTATATTTGTGATGTGTTAAGATAAGATACTAAGAGATAAGTATTCCAAAAAATAACAAAGTTGTCTATATACAGTGATGGATCACATGTAACTTTCAATCATGAATTATAATGGAGACAGATGCAATGCACACTTCTCGTATGGAATTTGACAATGTGAATTCCATGGTCAGTACCTTAACCACTACTTGTCTCTTTTAAGGGTAAGTTGGTCCGTGGAGAGAAAAGAAAGGGAAAGATTTATTTCATCTGATAAAAATAAATAGATTTTTTTCATTTTTGTTTGGTTGGAATGGAAGGGAAGGAAATTGGTGATATTTTTTTTGTTTGGTTGGAATGAAAAATAAAAAAAAAAATACTGTCAATTTTACTATTATACCCTTATAAATTAATATTTTTTATATTTCTAAACACATTTTTTTATTCTTTTAATTTAAAATATTTTTCTAAAAAATATAATTTTTTTTCTAAAAAATAGTTATTTAATATATTTTTCTTATTTTCACAAATTATTTTCATTACTATTAATGTATAAAAAGGTAAAAAAAAAAAGTAAAATTAGAAAAAATAATTTTCCAATAAAATTGATGAAAAAATTAAATTTTATTAGTTTATATTAAATAAAATTGAAATAGAAAAAATGAATAATTTCATAAATATAAAGAATGGTAAGGACAAATTTATCAAAACATCTCATTTTCTTCGATTTCTGTATACTTTAGGATGGAAATGATTTTTTAAGAGAGAGAAAAACGGATTATATTTCACTTTTACTTCCTCTCCATATTTCTTTCCTTATCAAACGCCTTACCAAACGAGTGAAATGTGTCATTTCTTTCCATTTTTACCTCCTCTTCCATTTTCCTTCCACTTTTCACCATAACTAAACTATCCTTAAGTCATTCATTGGTTTATTTTATTTTATTTTATAACTAATCAATATTCGAATTTATAGTCTGGCTTATCATGTTCAATTATTGTTAACCCCAATTTAAGGAAAAACTCTCATAACGTAATATTTTCTATTCTCATGTTTTAAATTTGAGATTTGGTTAAAAATCTAATACTCATACTCATTAAGTCAACTGTCCGTTAATATTGATTTAATTCATTTTTATTATATTTTTAAGGAGAATATATATACACATAATATTGCTAATACACCATGCCCCGACGAAAATCTCTCAGCTGCTGATGGTATTCTTAAAAATTTCTAACTTTGGTCTCTATTTTGGAGTAACCTTCACAAATTGAATGCTTATCCAAAAAAATGAAAATGAAAATTATAGATATATATATATATATATATATTTATAATCTTAATTTGAATGGATCAAAACCATAGTAAAAGTATTTGTGGTCTCCAGTAGTCACATTAAATGGTAGTCTAACTTGGTCTGTTGGACTTTTAATCCATTGACTTATATGTAAATAATTATATATTACTGATTGTCATATAAGGTTGAATCTATTTAAAAGTAATCTACTAAAGTTTTTTTTTTCTTTTAATAATTTAGACTTGAATGTATTTGGTGTGTAGAGATTTAAGAGATAATTCTTACATATGTGAATTTGGAAGGCCAATCACACCTTGAATATATTTATTGATGGTGATCTTCATCAAAGATTTATTTTCTAACATGCTCATTGGCAGTCACATTCTCAGCTGCGTGAATTATATGTACAAAAAATCTCAACCACGTGAATTGCTTGTAAAATTTGTAGTTAGTGGAATGAAAATTTAAATTCATTAAAAAATTAATTTTAGATTGTAAAATTATATATATTATTCAAATTTACTTTAATTAAAATTTTATGCAAAAACATTTTTAAGAATACGATCAGCAGCCAAAAAACTAAAATTTTTTGCTAGGAAAGCGTCGTGCTATGAATTGGGGCAATTGATCCCTGCTTAAACAAATCATGTCTTTCTTGATACCATCGAAAGTCTGATTGATTCTCCATAAAATTTATCCAATAATATATGAAACTTTGTTTTTTAGTTTAATTTTCACTATTTCTATATAAGAATTTTTTCACAAAAGGGGAATTATTCTAATATTATATTTTGATTTCTATTTTTAAAGTTACATTTAATTACTAAAAGTTGTAAAATAATTTACAAAATTTATAATATTTTTGTAATTTACTAAACCTTAGAGATAATATAATAAATTTTTTATTTTAGAATACTGTTCTTAAAATTAGGAAATTTCATATTTTAATATCATTAATATACTATTATTCAGAAATAAAATTAATATTAATTCCAAAAATTCTCAAAATATTATCTAAAATCTATATTAAAATTTTAGTAATCTTAAAATTATAAACTAACTTACAGTAAAATTGGTTAGGCTATAAAGTGGGAAGAAAAGAGGATAAAAAATAAATGTGGGGGTGAAATAGGAGACTACTTTCATTTGGTTCGAAGTAAAAGAGTGGTGAAATAGCATCCCTTCCACGTCAAAAAAATTTCCTTCCACTTGTGAATCGATTGGAGCTACAATGAAAATTTGTGGACAATATTATCCTCTTTTTTTTTTTTTTTAATTTTATATGGCTTAAAGAGAGTAATATCAATTTCCTTCTTCCTCCACTTCACTTTTTCATTCCAACAAAACAAGAGAAAATAATACTCATTTCTTTTCCTTTCACTCCTACCAAACAACATAGAAGAAAATCTATTTACTTTCATTAGATAAAGTAAATCTTCCATTCCCTTCCTCCTCCCCCTCCCCTTCCACAAGCCAAACTTACCCTTAATAAATTTTATAAAAGTGAGATATTAATTTTAAAACTAAGAAATAAGTATACCTTTCTAAAACAATGTAATTTTAATATTATATTGATATTAGGGTTTCAAGAATTAAGTACATAATTTTTAAGTCAAAAATATTTTTGAAATTTCTTGAAAAAAAAAAATGAATTTCCAAAGATAAATTGAAAACACTAAAAAAATTATTAGTAAAAAAATAGGTTTATT
Organism: Dillenia turbinata; assembly: GCA_037126225.1. NCBI lineage: Eukaryota > Viridiplantae > Streptophyta > Magnoliopsida > Dilleniales > Dilleniaceae > Dillenia > Dillenia turbinata. The sequence goes on from JBAMMX010000001.1 coordinate 3,022,859, forward strand.
TGAAATTTTGAACTAACATAGCCTTCCAATCCACTACCAAAAAGGGTTAAAAATAGGTTACAAACTTCTTAATGGTGGTGGAGTTGTCACAAGTCGGGTTCCATTGAAGTTATTTATCCGTAGAGGATTAGGGTGCATATTAAATTTAATATTGACCGACACAGTCTTTCAAATACAATATAGAAAAATAAAAATTTTTCATCTTAATAGTTAACTTTTAAGCTAAAAATCATATTCTCTCCCAATATGGTATTATACTCACATTAAAAAATCCAAAGTCCATTATGCCAGCACACATCCAAATTCGTCCCGTCAAATTCTAACATTGTCATCTTTGGACGGAGATGTTACGTATTAAGTCAATTAATTTAAAATTCTGGACATAATATATTAATTTAAAATTTTAGATGTGGTATATAAATATAAAAATTTTACATTTTAATAATTATTACTTACATTTTCTCTTAATACACTATCATTTAGATTTTCTGCTGGTCTCTTCAAACTTAAATTCATTCCGTGGAGTTTTGATGCCTCACTTATTAAATTAGATCCAGTGATAATTTACATGACTGTATAAGAATGATTTTAAAATTTATTATTTCATATTTGTGGATTACATTATTTTTTTGGAACAATGAATTTTTCACGAAATTGAATACCCATTATAAGCTCTAATACCATTAGTTATACCATATGGAGCCACCGTCGCTTTCGTCAGCAAGCTCTTAACCAAAGCAACCGCGTTTCCGCATGATTTTGTTAAGAGCGATAGCAGCAGTCTGAAAAAAACTTCATATGCTATTTTTATTTTGAAATTAATATCTTATGATGAATATCATAATTTTAGATGATTGTTATTTGTCCTTTCGTCCTCTTGATCAGATATTAGGTTTATACGTAAATAATTATATATTATGGGTTGTCATATAAATTTGATTCGAGTTTATTGCTCTACAAAGGCGTGAGCGTTGAATAAACTGAAAAGATGATGGTTGCCCGAGTGTTGCATGCTGAACCAAAAATCAATCCTTCTCTTTCAATCAAGAATTATGATGGAATTGGCCATTGTGAATTCCATGGTCAGTATCATAATCACTATGCTTGTCTCTTAAAGTCGTTCATTGGTTTAATTCATTTTTTTAAGAAATATGTAAATAATTTGGTCTGTTAGATTCTTAATACAATGTTGGATTTATATGTAAATAATTATATGTTACTGGCATATGAATTTGAATTCATGTAAAGCGATCTATTAAAGCTTGATATGCTGATTTACTCATCATATTATTCAAATACCATTGCTAATTTTGAAATAATGTATTCCAAATTTTGAAGAAAACTTGATATGCTGATTTTTATTTTGAAATTAATATCTTATGATTATACACATAGTTGTTTTTACCTTTTGGATGGTCTGTTTCAAATTGCCACTTTATAGTTGTTGGAATTAATCGATTCATATGCAGCGGAAGCATTCATAAATAATTTTCGGGAAAAAATAAATATGGATTGGGTATAGGATATAAATACCTCGAATATGCAGTCTCTAAAAATCAATTGAACGTCCCTCGAACGGATCTCGTGGTCGGGATGGTGATCACGATATTAATCGAACCACCACCGTAATACCACAACGCCGCAACCCTCAGTCCGACGATTCGTTGTGACGATAAAAAATTCTCTGCTCGGAATTCTTCTCAACCCTCTATATTCTCTCTCTAGAGAATATTTTTCTCTCTCAATATTGCACTCATCGGCCATGAACAATACTCTGTTTGTGAAGCAATCACCCACATATGATCCTCTCGTAGAAGTGCTATTTTTTGCAGAGAAAGAGAGAACCCTACGAATTGACTAAGTGAGAAGAGAGAGAGAGGGAATTAATTTTTATTAGGGTGGTTGGTGGGTTAGTGGGTGTTTTCCCACTAACCCCCATAATTCACATTTTAAAAGTTTAAAATGTCACGTGGGCATCACCCATAATCAATATCTCCCACTTGCACGCGAGGGCATTTTAATATTCGTCACAAGATCACAACTCATGCGATCACATCACCCTGCTGGACTTTCATACAGAATTGGGCGTCGTGCGACCTGCGAGTACACCTGCAAGCAAAGACCTCTCGATGCACCTATTAGGATGATCGAGAAGTCATCGTTAGTATCAAAAGAACTCGCTGCACCCCAGATCCAAGACTAATTACATCCATCGAGCTACTTTCTTCAACGAAAGTAATCCCCAATAAATGCTCGACTGTGTATCCACTATTATGCTTACATCCAAACATGGATAGACATAATAGGCTAACCGGTAAATACAACATAATGACGTAATGTCAATTGGTCTTCCTTTTCCGAAACTTGAATCTATTAGCCTCAATTCAGCTGTTTTCCTAAACCTGTCCCTCAGACCTCAATTTATCTTCCAGACCATCGGTAAACAGACTAAAGTAGCAACACTGAGCCAAGACTTCTAGAAACAGCCGAAAGTGATAAGAGTACAAGAGATTCCACCCAATGGATCTCGGGTCTCACACAGTGGGAACGAGGATCAAAATCATATCAGTGTCTCAAATAATGCTCTCACTATCCCTGGTCAACATATCACACGAGGTATGAAACGTGTGCCATAGTGTTATTTCCCCATCTCTCAAAGGGCATATGTCAGATTTCTCTAACATTGTGCAGGTATGAGACTCAGTCAACACATAAAACTTTACCCAGAGATCTCAGAGAAAGTATCTCAGAGACAATATCACTAGTCACAGGTGATATCTGAGATCTCAAACATGGCTACTTACAGGCAACATGGATGTTGGTACGTCCATGCCGGTCATATCGCATATGATCTCATCCTGAACACATATCAGGGCGACTTATGTTCTAGTAAGGCCACTCTCAAAGTCTCTTACAACTAGAAACTGTCTCATCTCTGCTCACTCAGAGTTGGAGGTGGTCACTCGTGTGAGAGAGTCGACCACACCTGCCTGACATATCATTTATCACAACATATCACAAAACATAGGACAATTAAAATAGTACAATAAATAAGTGACTCAATCATGCACACATGTCATATATATAACACAATAAGCATCAGTACAAGGTGAGAAATGTGAATGTACATGCAAACCCAATGATTCAAATATCTCATATAGGAATCTATTACAATGGGTTTATTGAAGGGATCAGCAACGCGCTGTATAATAATGTACTTAACTTGTCATTTCACTCTTCTCGGTGATGTATCTCATAACGTAGTATTAGGTATCAATGTGTTTGAATTTATTGATACTTAGGGTCTCAAGTGTGGTCAAAGGCGGCCTGATTTTCTCAATAAATCATCACTGGCCTCCCACTATCTGACACAACCCCTAAGTGATCCGGAAATCTCCGGAGTCAAACACTCTCCTGAACTGCCGCTAAGCATCTCATAAGCTTAGTCTCTATCGTAAATAGAGATATACAGGTTTACTTCTTGCTACTCCAAGACAGTAAAACCTAATATCGATTTGCATACGTTCAGATCACCAACCCAGTTGGTATCTGAATACCCAATAAAATGCAAATCACCTCCTCCGTAACACTAGAGGAGGTCTGCAGTTCTCTCAAGATATCTCGGAATCCTTTAACTGCTCTCCAGTGATCCCCTCTAGGATTCGATCGATATCTAATTACCATAGTGACTGCAAATCAAACGTCTGAACGTGTACGCGACACTGCGTACATCAGATCACTCAGTACACTGGAACAAGGGATTCTACTCATTTCCCTTGTCATTTTCTGAGTCTTAGGGCATATGTCAAGAATTAGGCTTTAACCTTTTAGCGATAAGAGTATCTTTAAGGTCGTAGTCGATCTTCTCGAAGTACTCGAGAACTCTCTTGATGTTTGACTCCTGTGGAAGGGTCAACACCTATCTCGAGCAATCTCTCTGGATCTTAACTTCGAGGAAGAACTGAGTTTCACCAATGTTCTTCACATCAAGACTCGACAATATCTACGTTATCGTAGTCATCAGATACTCTCTGTTGTTCCCAGTTAACAGAATGTCATTCACATGAGGACATGATCAAAAGAACGTAAAAGGTATACGCGATGATCCTCTTCGATCATCACGAAACCGTAAGATATCACATTCTCATGAAATCTCAAACGTCACTGTCTAGATTGATGATTAAGGTCATATGTAAACTTCCGAAGTCAACAGACCTTATCATCCAGATCTATCAGGAATGAAGCTAGATGGACATTCCTTATAGATCCTCATCCAAACTCTCACTCAGGAGAACAGTCTCAACGTTCATCTGGTTTCACTCCAGATCCATATCATGTCCACGACAATCACTAAAAGTAAACGGATCGAGGTAATCTTGCCCTTAGTCTGAGTAACCCATGGTTATCAGATAGGCCTTATACCTCTACACCGATCCGTCGGCCTTTTTCTTGATATTGAGAACTCACATATTCTCAACGGCCCTACTTCCCTCAGGTAAATCAACTAGATCCCAGATCCTGTTGATTCTCATCAACTCCTCTCACCCATGGCCTATAATCAATGGTCCTCCATGGAACCCTCAAGAAACTCTAGGACAGTTAAAGGTTTCTCGTAATCCTCAAGAGTCATACTGAGAGCCTCTCCCTCAATCGGGAAGCGACGGTTAGGTACGCATCCTCGATTACTCTTAAGAGGATGTGAAACCTTTTTACCTCTAGATGGATCGCTCCCACTAGAATCCAGATCCGTAATGGATTCTTGGATCCTGCCATTGGGATTAGCCAACCACTAGGCTCATCCATCTCATAAAAGGTAAAGTCCCAATTGATTTCACCTCTCATAGGGAAATCACTTTTAAGAATCTCGGCATCATGAGACTCAATCTCAATAAGAGTGTCGTCTGAATGCTCATTAGAACACAACCTCCTGGAGAGTTCTGAGAATCTCATAAAGATATATCTCTTTTCTCGCAGGCCTAACTCGTCGTGTAAATACGAGAAATAATGAACATACACGACACAACCTAATAATCTCAAATAGCTAAGGTCGGGCTATCTCCCTGTCCAAAACCCATATGGAGTATTGACTGCGGACTTCAATAGAATACGATTGAGAATATAGACTGCAGCCAATAACGCATCTTCCCAATGGGAAACGAGTAAATTGGTTTGCGCCATCATCGGCCTCACCGTCTCAAACAAAGTCCTATTTTTCTCTCGCGGCTACTCTACTCCACTGAGTAGCAAGAAATAGTCAATTTCTCGTAATGTCCTTCTTGAAACTAAGCTCTTCAGACAAATACTCGCGCTCTCGATCGGTTCTGAGAGTCTCTACTCTCAAGTAACTGATTATCAAGCTCGCTAGTAAACCTCCTGAAGCATCTCAATGCCTCAGACTTGCGCGAGATCAGATAAACGTAGCCGAAACGCGTATAATTATCTATGAACGTAATGGAGTACCCAATACCATTTCAGGTTCTCACGTTCATAAGGCCACAGATGTTGGAGTGAACCGACTGCAATGGAGTCCCAGCCCTCATTGCTATGTCGAATGGTTTTCTTGTAAGTTTGTCGTATAGGCAAGACTGGTTAGCGAGTTCTACAAAACCACTCACTGCTAACTGGTTCATCCTCTCTCACACTAGGAGGATAACAAGAAATACCATTGAAAGGAATTATTTCCAGTGCATATAGTCCCTCATGGACCAAAATAGAACCAATCATAGAATTGTCGTAACAAATAGAAATTTTAAATTTCTAAATTAACAGAGCATATCCTAAACTGAAATCAAGTTTCATCGAACTTTTGGAGCGTAAAGAGCATACAGAGTCTAGCAACTTTGCAACTCCAACTTGCAAGTGCTACTCCATCTGATGTCAATAAAACACTCCGTTTCAGTACATAAATCCTCCTACTTGAGGACTCACTAGGCGGAACTATATAAGCGCGCTCCTATCTCGAGCTGCGTAGTATTATCGGTTTTCTCGAATAGTTTTCTTGTTACTTGAGGCTCGAGTCACACAGGAGTCCTTGCTCGACTCCATCGCATAAGCATGACCCGAGTATGGCCTACTCGCCTCTAGATGCTCCTACTCGAGCTCACTGTGCCTATTCACATTAGTGAAAGTGCGAATACTTTCGTCGTATGTGAAATAGACTTTCATGATTTCTCATGAATCAGGTAAAGAGCTGGATCGCATCCAGCACTAGAAAACATATCCGAAATGGGCTCAGTCACATTCCCCAACTCGGCGATCATACTCGACATTTTTATCAAATGTTGCATCATCATATGATCAACAATTTTCTTATAAGTTATTATACTTATAAGGTAGCATCCTCATCTCAGGATCTGTAAGAGCACTATAATACTCTTTATAGGGTGAGCCAAACTGATAAAACCGTAGGATATTGCTCATAGACTGGGATCACATCATCGTGCATGCTACTCAGGAGGATTGCCCTGACTCGGCTATCATTCATCTTTCATGTACGTAATGTCTCATAATCCCGTCTCTCTGAGGTGTGGAACACTCCCTAGAGTCCACCATCCCATGCCTCAGAATTTTAATTAGATCTTGCTCCTTGAGGATAAATTGAATCTACAAGTAAAAAATCTCGTATTTATCACCATTCAATTTTATCCCCCTTACAAAAATCAAATACGACAATTTTAGAAGCAGTCATTTAGATAGACGTGACTTGTGATGCTTATTCTCACATTTTGTGCACCCTATGAATCAATAAGATCCAAATAATTCGAATACATACCCCAAAACGAGCATATGAATCAACAGACACTATACACCATAATTTGTGATAGCATCTCACCGTTTGGATTAAGATTCGATACATAAAAACCCACAAAAAATCGCTTGACTCCATTTTTGAATTCTTTGTGATTCTTTTATTTATAGACAAAAATCTATGACAATAATATGGTACTTATCAAGGCTCAAGCAAAATTCTATAATTTTTTTTTTCGTCGGGTATATCACAGATTGGCACATGGCACTCCTTTAAATATCTTTATAACCATCAAATGGCAACATGAAAGGTATGACCAACACGAAGTCCGAGGAAAGTATTAATATACAAAAATAATAATACCTTTTTTTTTCATTAATTTAAATTTTTTATAGTGATTATGATTACACATAATATGATATAAGAGAGACCGGATGCTTTGCATTAAAGAGTTTCATTTTTGAATTTAATTAATTAAAATCAATTTAGTTAGCATATCTATGATTCAAATCTGTATTTATAACCCTCACAAATCAATTTGTCTCTCACAATTATTATAAATATAAGTCAACTTGTAAATACACAAATTAATTTATCTCTCACAAACTTCAACAACACAAACCACACTCAAGTCATTTTGACACACACACTCTTTACAAACACAAGCCAATTTATAACCCTCACAAACCAACTTGTCTCTCACAACTCTCACAAACACAAGCTAACTTGCCAATACACAAATCAATTTGTCCCTCACAAACTTCAACAACACAAGCCACACTCAAGTCATTTTGACACACACACTCTTTACAAACACAAGCCAACTTATAACCCTCACAAACCAACTTGTCTCTCACAACTCTCACAAACACAAGTCAACTTGCCAATACACAAATCAATTTGTCCCTCACAAACTTCAACAACACAAGCCACACTCAAGTCGATTTGACACACACTCTTCACAAGCACAAGCCAACTTATAACCCTCACAAACTAACTTGTCTCTCACAACTCTCACAAACACAAGCCAACTTGCCAATACACAAATCAACTTGTCTTTCAGAAACATCAACAATATAAGCCAACTTGTCAATACACAAATCAACTTGTCTATCACAAACCATACAGAATGGGGAATAAATCTCTCGGTCACGCGTTTAAAGGGATTTGAACCCATGAACTCCAATTTTCTAAAAAACTTTATACCACCAAACCATTCAATCCCTTAAGAATTATATAAGATAATAATTTAAAAATCCAATTACAATTTTTTTTGGAATTATATGAAAAAATAAAAATTAAAAATTCAAATACTAAAATTTTCGGTGTTACAAATTATTTATTAAATGAATTCAAATTTTAAAATGGCAAAAACATATCAGAATTTGAGTTTTTTTGAACTCCCAATGGGAGATTTTCAAAGAACAGGTCAACAGCTGCAATGTTATGTGAATAGAGTTTTGGAAATAAATTTTTCTACTAAACTGATGAAAGTCTTTGTTACTGGTGGATTATATCAGATTGTTGCATAGAACTCCTTTAAATAGCTTTATAGCCACCAAATGGCAACATGAAAGATTTGAGAAATAAGATCGAACTGAAAAAAAGTTACCGATTAATCACGAGATGTTATTATATAGAATAATTAATAAAACAATTTTTTATCTCATTTAATCTTTTGGAAGAGATAGTTGCTACACAAAATATAAAATGGTATTAAAGCAAGAGGTTATGAGTTTAAATCATTAGATCCTCTTTGCTCAATTCAAAAATAAATAATAACTTCTTCATTCACTTGTTTAACCTTTTGGAAGAAATGATTATTACAATTTCTAGAAAAATAATAGTTATAAAAAACAAAAAATATTATCGTGATTAGATGAATTTTCCCAAGTATTCTAATGTCTGTTCATATGCAATCTGTTGGTTACGAGATGATAAAAGACTTCTATAATAAGTTATTTTACAGATCTCATAAATATTAATATTTATGAATTTATAATTGTTAAATTATTATTTAATGATTATCGATCATTTTATTTTATTATTTTATAAAATGATTCTACTACAATCAAAGGTTACAAACTCCATAGCCATCAAACTATTCAATTACAGAAAAATCTATCGCTCCAAGGTCCACTCGGATTTGCAGAAAAATCTGGTCGGATTTGTACTTGAAGTTTTTTACACAATTTCATCAATAATTCATAGATACATGCTCACATGAAAAGGACAATTCATAGGGATGAATCGATGTGAGACTCAAATGTAAAATTTGTAATTAGTGCAATGAAAATTTAAATTCATTAAAAAATTAATTTTAAATTGTAAAATTATATATATTGTTCAAATTTTACTTTAATTAAAATTATTATACATCAAACTAAATTGAAATATATTAATTTTTTGGTGGCACCAAAGGAAGTAAATACTGACCTAATTAGATTTGTTTTAATTATATAGCGGTCGTAAAAATTGAAAAATATAGTCCTAAGAATTCAATACATTTGGTTTGAATTTATTGTTGTACAGGTGCATGAGTGTTAAATGAGCAAAGATGGTGGCGGCCAGAGGGTTGCATGCCAAGCCAGAATTCAATCTTTCTCTTTCAATCATGAATTATAATGGGGACACATGCAATGCACACTTCTTGTATCGAATTTGCCTATGTGAATTCCATGGTCATTACCATAACCACTATGCTTGTCTCTTTAAGTCATTCATTGTTTTATTCTTTTTTATAACTAATTAATATTCGAGATCATGTTTCAATTAATCGTATTTAAATATTATTAGATCTAATTTAGACGAAAATTCTCAATTTTTTTATTTTCAAATTTCGAATTCGAGATTTGATTAACGATTTAATATCATTACTCAATAAACCAACTCTTCATTGATTTAATTCATTTTTATTATATTTTTAAATAATATATATATATACATATATATATATATATATATATCTAATACACCATGCTCCGATGAAAATCTCTCATAGCTGCTAATGGTATTCCTAAAAATTTCTAACTCTGGGTTCTATTTTGGAGTGATCTTCACAAATTGAATGATTATCTAAAAAAATTAAAATCAAAATTATATATATTTCTAATCTTGATTTGTATGGATCAAAACGTAATAAAAGTATTTGTGGCCTCCAGCGGTCACATTATATGATAGTCTAACTTGGTCTGTTGGATTCTTAATCCATTGGACTTATATATAAATAATAAATTATATTTTACTGATTGTCATATAAGTTTGAACTATGTAAATAATAAAGTTTTTTTTTTTCTAATAATTTAGACTTGAATGTATTGGTGCGTAGAGATTTAAGAGATAATTCTTATATTGTGATGTGTTAAAATAAGATATTAAGAGATAGGGATACCAAAACCTAACAAAGTTTGTCTATATATGGTGCTGAATCACATGTAACTTTTATTCCGGCATCTCATAATCTAGATAATTCTTTTAGGAAAAATGTATAAATCTGGAAGGCCAATCACACCTTGAATATATTTATTGATGATGATCTTCATCAAAGATTTATTTTCTAACATGCTCATTGACAGTCACATTCTCAGCTGCATGAATTCAATGTACAAAAGAATCTTAACTGCGTGAATTAAGTACATAATTTTTAAGTCAAAAATATTTTTGAAATTTCTTGAAACAAATATTGAATTTCCAAAGATAAATTGAAACACTCAAAAAAATTATTAGTAAAAAAATAGGTTTATTTCAAATTTTGAACTGACATGGTCTTCCAATAAACTACCAAAAAGGGTTAAAAATAGGTTAGAAACTTGTTAATGGAGGTGGAGTTGTCACAAGTGGGTTTCATTGAAGTTATTTATCTGTGGAGGATGAGGGCGCATATTAAATTTAACATGGACCGGCATAGACTTTCAAATACAAAATATAAAAGTAAAAATTTTTCATCTTAATAATTAACTTTTAAGCTAAAACTAATATTCTCCCCCAATATGTTATATTTTTTTGTGTATACTATTGGTATCTAAAGTCATATTCCGACTAATCCGGTTCGGAGTTTACAGTGACCCATTCCGGAAACTATCATCCAACGTTGCTTTTTCTATTCTCAAAACTCGAAACCAAGATCTTGATTAAGGGACATAGCGTCACATTCTACTAAACCGACTATCTGTCAGTATTCTTTCGCAATATGGTGTTATACTCACATTAAAAAAAACCTAAAATCCATTATGTCAGCACATTAAACCCCATATTCGTCCCGTCAAATTCTAACATTGTCATCTTTGGACGGAGATGTTACGTATTAAATCAATTAATTTAAAATTCTGGACATAATATATTAATTTAAAATATTAGATGTGGTATATAGATATAAAAGTTTTACATTTTAATAATTAATACGTACATTTTCTATTAATACACTATCATTTAGATTTTCTGCTGGCCTCTTCAAACTTAAATTCAATCCATGGAGTTTTGATACCTCGCATATTAAATTTGATCAAGTGATAATTTACATGATTGTATTAGATAGATTTTAAAATTTATTATTTCATATTTGTGTGTTACATTATTTTTTTACCTCCTATTTTAAATTTTATAAGTTAACTATTTCCTTTTTCCCTTCTAGATCTGTCGAGGTGCAAACGGCAAGGATCCTCTAGTTGAGCATTGGAGTTGTGGATCTACTCATATTTTAGGTTTATACCATTGTTAATTTTGGAATAATGTATTACGAATTTCAAAAAAAAACTTCATATGCTGATTTTTATTTTGAAATTAATATCTTGTGATTAATATATGACTAATATCATAATTTTAGATGATTTTTATTTGTCCTTCGTTCCTCTTGATCCGATATTAGGTTTATATGTAAATAAATATATGTTATAGATTGTCATATAAATTTGGTTTGAGTTTATTTTTCTACAAAGGCGTGAACACTGAAAAGATGGTGGTGACCAGAGTGTTGCATGCCGGACCAAAAATCAATCCTTCCCTTTCAATCATGAATTATGATGGGTAAACATGCAACGCACACTTTTGGTATGGAATTTGCCTTGTGAATTCCATGGTCAGTATCATAATCACTATGCTTGTCTCTTAAAGTCATTCATTGATTTAATTGATTCTGTGTTGCATGCTGAACCAAAAATCAATCCTTCTCTTTCAATCATGAATTATGATGGGTATAGTAGCAACGCACCCTTCTTGTATGGAATTTGCAATTCTGAATTCCATGGTCAGTATCATAATCACTATGCTTGTCTCTTAAAGTCATTCATTGATTTAATTGATTCTGTGTTGCATGCTGAACCAAAAATCAATCCTTCTCTTTCAATCATGAATTATGATGGGTATAGATGCAACGCACCCTTCTTGTATGGAATTTGCAATTCTGAATTCCATGGTCGATACCACAATCACTATGCTTGTCTCTTTAAGTCATTCATTAGTTTAATTCATTTTTTTTATAACCAATCAGTATCCATAACCATATTTCGATTAATTCGGTTTAAATATTGTCGAACTCAAATTAAGGAAAAAACTCTTCTAACATAATTTTTTTCTATTCTCATATTTCGAACCCAAAATTTAGTTAAAGGATTTAACACCGTTACCTAATAAGCTAACTATCCATTGATATTGATTTAATTCATTTTTATTATATTTTTAAGAAGAATATATATACATATATAATATTGCTAATACACTATGCCCCGATAAAAATCTCTCATAGCAGCTGGTGGTATTCTTAAAAATTTCTAACTTTGGTTTCTATTTTGGAGTCATCTTCACAGATTTAATGCTTATCTAAAAAAACTAAAATCAAAATTATATATATAACCTTGATTTGTATGGATCAAAACTTCAGTAAAAGTGTTTGTGGAGTCCAGCAGTCATATTAAATGATAGTGGTCTATTAGATTTTTAATTCAATGTTGGATTTATATGTAAATAATTATATGTTACTGTCATATGAATTTGAATTCATGTAAAAGCGATCTATTAAAGCTTGATATGCTGATTTACTCATATTTTTGATTTACTCATCATATTATTCATATACCATTGTTAATTTTGAAATAATGTATTCCAAATTTTGAAGAAAACTTGATATGCTGATTTTTATTTTGAAATTAATATCTTATGATTATACACATAGTTGTTTTTACCTTTTGGATGGTCTGTTTCAAATTGCCACTTTATAGTTATTTATGGGGAAAAAAAAGATTATAACTTTTTGGAAAACTATAAATTATGATAAAAAAATTCTTTATATACTAATTAAGAAATATGACAAATAGACAAAATAAAATCTTATATTATAGAAGAGAAGCAGAGGGGTATCGAGAAGTTTCTGAAAAATAAAAATAGAAGGATTATACTATTCGTCTAATATATTGTAAACTCACAATGAATTTTCCTAATTGATGAGAATACATATTAAATAAGGATAAAAAAAAAAGTTAAAATTTGGGCAATCTTACTATATCAGAGCATACTATTTTCCCTTTTATTTTTATTTTTTTCTTCAATATGGGGTCAGGAATTTGCAATTCCTTAAGACAACAACATCGCCCGAAGAAATGCCAGATTTTTTTCCTGGGTTCGGTTCTCGTGGAAACTATATAATTTTAAGATTTATTTTATTACAATTAAATTTTTAAACACCAAGAGACATCACTATTACATTCTTAACATAAAGTTATTAGTAACATGGTCGGTGACTAGATTTTTAATATAATATTATTAATAATGTCATCATGAATAAATATGTTGGTTTGCTAAGTCGGTTAATAACATGATCCGTGAATGAAGAACTCAAGTCATGTCTCCAAGTTGCGCCCTAACTTAAGAGTTAGATAGGAGAAATTATATGATTTTAAAATTTATTTTATTATAATTAAATTTTTAAACTTCAAAATATATCACCATTAGATTCTTAACATAATATTATTAACAATGTGGAAGTTATCTACTGACCAGAGATATACTGGATTGTTAAGTTGTTAATAACATGATAACACATGATACATGGAAAAAAAAAAAAAGGGAGCCTCCCAATGTGCTATATTCCTTATATGGTGTTACCTGTATTCATGAATAAGCCACGAAAATTATTAGATTCAACCATTTGGTGGGAACAAGTTCTTTTTTCAATTTCACATAGTTTAGAGAGAGTAATATCCATTTTCTTTTCCTCCCCTTTCATTTTTTATTCCAATCAAATAAGAGAAAATAATATATATTTCCTTCACTTTTATTCTTATCAAACAAAATAGAAAAAAAAAATATATTTATTTTCATCAAATAAAATAAATCTTACTTTTCCTTTTCCCTCTGATCTTCTTTCACGAACCAAACTTACCCTTAATTTTTTACATAATAAATTCCATTGCATAAACAAAATTTCCATAACCAAAGACGAATTTTAAATCATTTTCAATTCAAACCAAAGGAGAGGACATTCTTGTCGTTTTCAAGCAAAAAACATCGGCATTAAACATAAAGAGAAAAGCTTGGAATTTTTTTTTTTTTTTTTTGGGTGGCAGGTGAGAAGCGCCTTTGGTTGAAAATTGTTTGGGGGAGTTTTACACGTAGAATCAACAGCCAACCTAGCGAAAGTTTTATATGCTTATTTATAATTGAATTTTAATAATTATATTAGATTTAACGGTACATCTAAACTACTACTATGACTAATAATAAAAATAATAATAATAGTTTTTAGTATTTTTAATTTTTAATATCATTTATTTTACTGCCATCAGATTAAAAATATATATGTATTTTAAAAACTTTTCATTCAAATCATTAGTTCAAATCGAAAACTGTCGATTCAAACTATCAATTCTCAATTTTTTAAAATGAAAAACCAAAACCAAACTTTTAGACACGGTTCCGATTATAATTTATGAACCATGAACCAAACCACAGTTCTTTAAACTGTTAACCGGGATTTGATTCTACAGTTCAGTTTGAACCGCGATCACGTCTGGTCATCCTTATTCTAGTTGTCCTGCTGCAGTGTTTATTATGCATTTTCTTTTAGTGGGTATCTAGAATTATTTCAATATTATCCGATTTGAGTCTATTCTGTTCATATCCTTCCCAATATTTCACATGGTTTGGTTGCTTTTATAATAATTTCAAGAAGATTCTCTTTGTAGACTCATGCCCTAACGGTGAAAGCAAAGTAATCATAAAAACCAAGACCAAGGTTTAAGTTTCATTTTGATTATAGTATTATTGAAAAAATAAAATACAAGATTATCAGTCTTCCGACACAAACAAGATCTAAATTAGGAAGAGTGTGAGATACAAAACAAAGCATGTGGAAACAGGAGTTTGTGGATTATTCGGACTACAACAATGTAGTCCCAATTGCAGTAAATAATAGTATCTTGATTTTACTTTTATGATTTTAAATAATTCCATAAACGTGCTTTGATTGTAAAATAATAACTTGATACCATAATTTTATTCTCTTGAATCCTAAATTTAACGACTGCATTATTGACAAGTTCATACGGGTAACGGATCAATAAGCAATGCAGTGACTGAAGCTCTGAAATTTTTAGAAGAAAGAGTATAGCCATCATCTTCCTTGTATGCAAAATCTGTAACCCTTGCAAGATTGAGAATTGGCAAAAGGAGAGGCATTGCCACCGGAGTTGGCTTGAGAAGTCCCTTGTTAATGACTTTCCATCAATCTTCAACTTCCTGGCGTAGCCAATCATATGCTTGTGACTCTGAAACACTATGCTGTTTTATGTAACACTCAATAACAGATGCTGCGTGCCCTCTCTCTTGCTCAAACTGCAGAAAATGTGCAGCTGAAGAGGTCAATTCATACGCAAAAGCATAAAATTCGTACATTTATATAAGGCGGTATGATCGATAAACCTTGTGGGGCATAATGTCATTTAGAAGGCGGCCGATGACTGATAAAGCTCTAAGGATTGGAGGATCAGTGAAGACCCAATCAAAGGCTTCTTTGGTCCCTAAATCGTGCTCACCAACCAATGCTGTTGTCACGAGTGCTGGGTAAGTACTAGATGTTGCCGCACTTGCCAGATACTCCTCCACAGTTGGCACACGCCCTTCATGATACCATCTTGCTTTTGCAAAGTAGGCTCGTGCGAGTTCCTTCATCTGCCGAATAATGTGATGAGTAAAGAGTTTAGTACAAAGCATGATTTTCCAATGACAAAAGTTGGTGTCAAGATTTTCTTACTGCTTCTTTTGCATAATGTATACAATATGGTCTCCCCTTGTCACGCCCCGATCCTCGGATCGACCACGCGACAACCGTCACGTCGTCTAGGTACATGGGCAAAATCTTCCCATCTATCGGGACTCCGTAAGACTATCAAATTCACAATAAATCATCAAAAGCATAAAATCCTTCAAAAACAAGAAATCACAAAATCATTACATATGCAAGGAGTCCATCCGACTCATTCCTGAACATACAAACACACACATTGATACACATCGGGGAGTGAGATCCTGTACATACAATTATACATTAGCACACATCCGGGAGTGGGAACCTGTACATACACGAGTACACAGCAACACACACAACGGGGAGTGGGGACCTGTACATGCACGCATGCGACGTGACCATCTTGACCACTCAGAAAGCATTTAACAAACAAGAAATCCAAAAATATAGTCGTCGGATTTTACCAACACTTACCCGAAGAAAACAAGCCAATATCGGTAAAATCCTAACGGTATGAATTGTACAGAACTTCACAAAATCAAAGAAAAAACATCGAAATTAAGATTTACGGTCCAAATGTCCCAGTACAGATATAAACAGTTTTCAAAAAATAGAGAAATTAAAATAAATAAAAATAAATCAAAAATCGTCAGATTTTATCAATATTTGCCAACAACTCGGCCAGTATCAATAAAATCTGCACGGCATGGGATATACAGACTTCCATTTCCATGGTTTGAAAGCTATCAATCTCCAAAAGTAACCCTGTATGCCAAATACCTATATAGTCCGCAAAAATACTTCGCAAGCTCCGTCAAGTAGTCTCCCAACTAAGTCTCCTCTGAAAAAGGTGGAGAGAGGGGGTGAGTATTGGGAAATACTCAGTGAGTGGAGTGCAATGGTGCAATTATATTCATAAACAAGGGTGAATGTGGGATAGTCAAAGCATATCTCATAAATTATTTCATATACATAAAATCATTTCAATAAATCACATTTCACAAATATGCATCCATGTCAATTATCTTTTCAGAAAATCCTGGAGTCCCATTGAAAAACACTTCCGTCTTAGCGCGGCCAAACCCAGACGAAAGCCCGCCAAAGGTTTTTCTATCCAATGTCTCAAAACAAACCCCCTTCCTTGGCGTTGGCTCGTACATCACCGGGGTGCACCAGATTTAGTACGATTTCTGCAGAGGGAGGGACGTCAAACTCCTCCGCACATCCAAACCCCAACCCACGTCACCCCGTCGGGTCGCTCCGTGGTGGGAATATGACTATAGTCATCTACGGCACCCTCCATTTCTCAATCAATCCATTTCTCAACAATATGCCATGATTTTCAACAAATAATCCATAATCTCATGCCAAAATAGTTCATAGAGCAATATCAAATATCACATGGCACAAAAACATTTATAAACACAATGGATGCATTCGTATTTCACAATCCAGTTCAGACAGCCCACAATCACAAAACAATATATATAAAACATGTAAAAATCTTTCAAAATCATTTTCAAAACAATTTTAAAACAAGTTTCTCATTTACGAACACAATGAACCGTCCACTCACCTCTTGGGAGGGTATCCACTCCCTATTTTCGAAATCAACTCAAAACGACTCCTCTCGAGTCTCCAAAGGTCAACCTAGACCAATCAACACAAATAATCATTAATTAAGACTCTATTAAAGGGTTTTCAACTTTCCATTTTATTTAAAATAGCCTTAATTTACACAATCACATTCCTAAACTTTCGTTTCATCAATTTAGGATCATTTCCATCACCGACTTTAAATTTCCAATATTCCTCAATTTTTACCCATTTTCTACCGAATTTACAAAATCCTAATTTAATTCATGCCAATTTCAATTCAAATTCCAAGGAAAGTTATACAAACCAATCAAACAAAACCTTAATACTATCTACAATATTATTCCATGCTTCGCAATCCAATTTATATCGAATTCTAGATCTAATCTCAATAATTTCATACAACTCTTAGAAAAAGACATTTCTTACGAGTCTAACACATTTTAGAATATATATAAATATAATTTCTACCTAAATTCAACAAAATTAATTCGAATTCTTTAAGGAATTGAAAATCCCTCACCTAGGGTTTTTTCGCAGTTCGCAATCCTAATTCAGAAGTCTCCTCAGTCCATTCTCAGACCTGCAAAGCTTCCAATTTCAAAATTTAATTCAGTAATCCAGACTTATTACTAAAGAACTTTGAAACCCTAGAGCTAGGGTTAGGATCGATCTTTACCTATGCATGAAAGTGGGTTGCAATCTAGGGTTTTCAGAGCCTCGATGGTGGGTTGCAGTGAGGGATCTCGACAGGAGGGAGCTACTCTCAGAAATCACCGCGCGAGTGAGCAGAGTGGGAGGGCAAAGATCTCTGCCGTCGCGTGCGAGAGAGACGAAGAGCAACTCCATTCGCGCGCGGGAGAGACGAAACAGAGTGAAACAGAGGGAGAGACGAGTGAGTGAGAGACAGAGAGATGGCGCGAGAGAGACGAAGAGACAGTGAGACAGAGCGAGACTGAGAGATTGTGGCTCACGATGGTCGCGTAGGGAGGCCGGAACTCGACTGTTCGCGACAGCAGAAGGGGTAATCTAATCGATCGAGAGAGGGAGCGATGGCGAAGAGAGATCGCAAGAGGGGAGAGAAACAGCGAGTGAGTTAGGGAGAGATAGAGAGAAACAGTGAGGGAAGAAGGGGAAAGAGAGAGATCACGGCGATGGCGGTGGTGATATTCGGTGGAGATGGTGGTTGGCGGTGGAGAGGGCGGCGGAGAGGGCCGAGAAATTAAGAGAGGGAGAGGGGGCAGGGGGTACTCTGTCGAACGAAGGAGAGAAACAGAGAGGGAGAGAATCAATTAGGGTTTTCCAACCCTAATTGATTTGGGAGGAAGTGCTACGTTTCACTCTGAAACGCAGCATCTTTTCTTCCTTTACTAAATTCAGATACAAATGGCCAAAGGCGTTATAGCCCATATCTTAATTGTAACAAAAGTGATGGGCAAATCATTATTGTAACATATCTTAATTAACTCATATATAATTAATAAATTATAATTTAACTAATATTATTATTTAAAAAAAAAAATCTCTAATCCAAATTTCAAAAAAATTAACAACGTTATAGCCCACATCTAAAACAATATTATATATTTTATTCTACGATTAAAAAATAATTTTTCTAAAGAATTTCCTAGAAAGAATGATTGAATCAATTTTTCACTGCTACAATATTAGTAAGATAGGAACTTGAATCAATTTTTCACTGCAACAATATTAGTAAGATAGGAACTCAAAAAGAAAATTTCTTTTCCCCCTATGACCAAAAGTAAAAACAATAGAGGAAGATTTGAGAAGGCAATTACTTGTAGAATATTGCAAGAAATGGTGCTAAATTTGGATAAATTTCACTAACGCCGGCACAAAAACTCACAAAAAGTCGCTTGACTCCATTTTTGAATTCTTTGTGATTCTTTTATTTATAGACAAAAATCTATGACAATAATATGGAACTTATCACGGCTCAAGCAAAATTCTATAATTTTTTTTTTCGTCGGGTATATCACAGATTGGCACATGGCACTCCTTTAAATATCTTTATAACCATCAAATGGCAACATGAAAGGTTTGACCAACACGAAGTCCGAGGAAAGTATTAATATACAAAAATAATAATACCTTTTTTTTCATTAATTTAAATTTTTTATAGTGATTATGATTACACATAGTATAATATAAGAGAGACCGGATGCTTTGCATTAAAGAGTTTCATTTTTTCATTTAATTAATTAAAATCAATTTAGTTAGTATATCTATGATTCAAATCTGAACTTACAACCCTCACAAACCAACTTGTCTCTCATAACTATTACAAATACAAATCAACTTGTCAATAAACAAATTAACTTATCTCTCACAAATTTCAACAACACAAGCCACACTCAAATCATTTTTACACACTCACTCTTTACAAACACAAGCCAACTTGTAACCCTCACAAACCAACTTGTCTCTCACAACTCTTACAAACATAAGCTAACTTGCCAATACACAAATCAATTTGTCCCTCACAAACTTCAACAACACAAGCTACACTAAAGTCGATTTGGCACACACACTCTTCACAAGCACAAGCCAACTTATAACCCTCACAAACTAACTTGTCTCTCACAACTCTCACAAACACAAGCCAACTTGTCAATACACAAATCAACTTGTCTTTCAGAAACTTCAACAACATAAGTCAACTTGTCAATACACAAATCAACTTGTCTATCACAAACTATACAGAATGGGGAATAAATCTCTCGGTCACGCGTTTAAGGGGATTTGAACCCATGAACTCCAATTTTCTAAAAAACTTTATACCACCAAACCATTCAATCCCTTAAGAATTATATAAGATAATAATTTAAAAATCCAATTACAATTTTTTTTGGAATTATATGAAAAAATAAAAATTAAAAATTCAAATACTAAATTTTCGGTGTTACAAATTATTTATTAAATGAATTCAAATTTTAAAATGGCAAAAACATCTAATCAGAATTTGAGTTTTTTTGAACTCCCAATGGGAGATTTTCAAAGAACAGGTCAACAGCTGCAATGTTATGTGAATAGAGTTTTGGAAATAAATTTTTCTACTAAACTGATGAAAGTCTTTGTTACTGGTGGATTATATCAGATTGTTGCATAGAACTCCTTTAAATAGCTTTATAGCCACCAAATGGCAACATGAAAGATTTGAGAAATAAGATCAAACTGAAAAAAAGTTACCGATTAATCACGAGATGTTATTATATAGAATAATTAATAAAACATTTTTTATCTCATTTAATCTTTTGGAAGAGATAGTTGCTACACAAAATATAAAATGGTATTAAAGCAAGAGGTTATGAGTTTAAATCATCAGATCCTCTTTGCTCAATTCAAAAATAAATAATAACTTCTTCATTCACTTGTTTAACCTTTTGGAAGAAATGATTATTACAATTTCTAAAAAAATAATAGTTATAAAAAACAAAAAAAATTATCGTGATTAGATGAATTTTCCCAAGTATTCTAATGTCTGTTCATATGCAATCTGTTGGTTACGAGATGATAAAAGACTTCTATAATAAGTTATTTTACAGATCTCATAAATATTAATATTTATGAATTTATAATTGTTAAATTATTATTTAATGATTATCGATTATTTTATTTTATTATTTTATAAAATGATTCTATTACAATCAAAGGTTACAAACTCCATAGCCATCAAACTATTCAATTACAGAAAAATCTATCGCTCCAAGGCCCACTCGGATTTGCAGAAAAATCTGGTCGGATTTGTACTTGAAGTTTTTTACACAATTTCATCAATAATTCATAGATACATGCACACATGGAAAGGACAATTCATAGGGCTAAATCGATGTGAGACTCAAATGTAAAATTTGTAATTAGTGCAATGAAAATTTAAATTCATTAAAAAATTAATTTTAAATTGTAAAATTATATATATTGTTCAAATTTTACTTTAATTAAAATTATTATACATCAAACTAAATTGAAATATATTAATTTTTTGGTGGCACCAAAGGAAGTAAATACTGACCTAATTAGATTTGTTTTAATTATATAGCGGTCGTAAAAATTGAAAAATATAGTCCTAAGAATTCAATACATTTGGTTTGAATTTATTGTTGTACAGGTGCATGAGTGTTAAATGAGCAAAGATGGTGGCGGCCAGAGGGTTGCATGCCAAGCCAGAATTCAATCTTTCTCTTTCAATCATGAATTATAATGGGGACACATGCAATGCACACTTCTTGTATCGAATTTGCCGATGTGAATTCCATGGTCAGTACCATAACCACTATGCTTGTCTCTTTAAGTCATTCATTGTTTTATTCTTTTTTATAACTAATTAATATTCGAGATCATGTTTCAATTAATCGTATTTAAATATTATTAGATCCAATTTAGACGAAAATTCTCAATTTTTTTATTTTCAAATCTCGAATTCGAGATTTGATTAATGATTTAATATCCTTACTCAATAAACCAACTCTTCATTGATTTAATTCATTTTTATTATATTTTTAAATAATATATATATATATATATATATATATATATATATCTAATACACCATGCTCCGATGAAAATCTCTCATAGCTGCTAATGGTATTCCTAAAAATTTCTAACTCTGGGTTCTATTTTGGAGTGATCTTCCAAATTGAATGATTATCTAAAAAAATTAAAATCAAAATTATATATATTTCTAATCTTGATTTGTATGGATCAAAACGTAATAAAAGTATTTGTGGTCTCCAGCGGTCACATTATATGATAGTCTAACTTGGTCTGTTGGATTCTTAATCCATTGGACTTATATATAAATAATAAATTATATTTTACTGATTGTCATATAAGTTTGAACTATGTAAAAGTAATCTACTAAAGTTTTTTTTTTTTTTTTTTCTAATAATTTAGACTTGAATGTATTGGTGCGTAGAGATTTAAGAGATAATTCTTATATTGTGATGTGTTAAAATAAGATATTAAGAGATAGGGATACCAAAACCTAACAAAGTTTGTCTATATATGGTGCTGAATCACATGTAACTTTTATTCCGGCATCTCATAATCTAGATAATTCTTTTAGGAAAAATGTATAAATCTGGAAGGCCAATCACACCTTGAATATATTTATTGATGATGATCTTCATCAAAGATTTATTTTCTAACATGCTCATTGACAGTCACATTCTCAGCTGCATGAATTCAATGTACAAAAGAATCTTAACTGCGTGAATTAGGTACATAATTTTTAAGTCAAAAATATTTTTGAAATTTCTTGAAACAAATATTGAATTTCCAAAGATAAATTGAAACACTCAAAAAAATTATTAGTAAAAAAATAGGTTTATTTAAAATTTTGAACTGACATGGTCTTCCAATAAACTACCAAAAAGGGTTAAAAATAGGTTAGAAACTTGTTAATGGAGGTGGAGTTGTCACAAGTGGGTTTCATTGAAGTTATTTATCTGTAGAGGATGAGGGCGCAAATTAAATTTAACATGGACCGACATAGACTTTCAAATACAAAATATAAAAGTAAAAATTTTTCATCTTAATAATTAACTTTTAAGCTAAAAATAATATTCTCCCCCAATATGTTATATTTTTTTGTGTATACTACTGGTATCTAAAGTCATGTTCCGACTAATCCGGTTTGAAGTTTACAGTGACCCATTCCGGGAACTATCCTCCCAACGTTGCCTTTTCTATTCTCAAAACTCGAAACCAAGATCTTGATTAAGGGACATAGCATCACATCCTACTAAACCGACTATCTGTCAGTATTCTTTCCCAATATGGTATTATACTCACATTAAAAAAAACCTAAAATCCATTATGTCAGCACATTAAACCCCATATTCGTCCCGTCAAATTCTAACATTGTCATCTTTGGACGGAGATGTTACGTATTAAATCAATTAATTTAAAATTCTGGACATAATATATTAATTTAAAATATTAGATGTGGTATATAGATATAAAAGTTTTACATTTTAATAATTAATACGTACATTTTCTATTAATACACTATCATTTAGATTTTCTGCTGGCCTCTTCAAACTTAAATTCAATCCATGGAGTTTTGATACCTCTCATATTAAATTTGATCAAGTGATAATTTACATGATTGTATTAGATAGATTTTAAAATTTATTATTTCATATTTGTGTGTTACATTATTTTTTTACCTCCTATTTTAGATTTTATAAGTTAACTATTTCCTTTTTCCCTTCTAGATCTGTCGAGGTGCAAACGGCAAGGATCCTCTAGTTGAGCATTGGAGTTGTGGATCTACTCATATTTTAGGTTTACTCAAGGTAGTATTCAAATACCATTGTTAATTTTGGAATAATGTATTACGAATTTCAAAAAAAAAAAAACTTCATATGCTGATTTTTATTTTGAAATTAATATCTTGTGATTAATATGTGATTAATATCGTAATTTTAGATGATTTTTATTTGTCCTTCATTCCTCATGATCCGATATTAGGTTTATATGTAAATAAATATATGTTATAGATTGTCATATAAATTTGGTTTGAGTTTATTTTTCTACAAAGGCGTGAACACTGAAAAGATGGTGGTGACCAGAGTGTTGCATGCCGGACCAAAAATCAATCCTTCCCTTTCAATCATGAATTATGATGGGTATACATGCAACGCACACTTTTGGTATGGAATTTGCCATTGTGAATTCCATGGTCAGTATCATAATCACTATGCTTGTCTCTTAAAGTCATTCATTGATTTAATTGATTCTGTGTTGCATGCTGAACGAAAAATCAATCCTTCTCTTTCAATCATGAATTATGATGGGTATAGATGCAACGCACCCTTCTTGTATGGAATTTGCAATTCTGAATTCCATGGTCGATATCACAATCACTATGCTTGTCTCTTTAAGTCATTCATTAGTTTAATTTATTTTTTTATAAGCAATCGATATCTAGAGTCATATTTCGATTAATTCAGTTTGAATATTATTAAACTTAATTTAAGAAAAAAACTCTTCTATCGTAATTTTTTTCCATTTCCATATTTCGAACCCAAATCTTAGTTAAGGGATTTAACATCCTTACCTGATAAGCTAAGTATCCGTTGGTATTAATTTAATTCATTTTTATTATATTTTTAAGAAGAATATATATATACATATATAATATTGCTAATACACTATGCCCCGATAAAAATCTCTCATAGCGGTGGTATTCTTAAAAATTTCTAACTTTGGTTTCTATTTTGAAGTCATCTTCACAGATTTAATGCTTATCTAAAGAAACTAAAATCAAAATTATATATATAACCATGATTTGTATGGATCAAAACTTCAGTAAAAGTGTTTGTGGAGTCCAGCAGTCATATTAAATGATAGTATAATTTGGTCTATTAGATTCTTAATACAATGTTGGATTTATATGTAAATAATTATATGTTACTGTCATATGAATTTGAATTCATGTAAAAGCGATCTATTAAAGCTTGATATGCTGATTTACTCATATTTTTTATTTACTCATCATATCATTCATATACCATTGTTAATTTTGAAATAATGTATTCCAAATTTTGAAGAAAACTTGATATGCTGATTTTTATTTTGAAATTAATGTCTTATGATTATACACAGTTGTTTTTACCTTTTGGATGGTCTGTTTCAAATTGCCACTTTATAGTTATTTATGGGGAAAAAAAAGATTATAACTTTTTGGAAAACTATATATTACGATAAAAAAATTCTTTATATACTAATTAAGAAATATGAAAAATAGACAAAATAAAATCTTATATTATAGAAGAGAAGCAGAGGGGTATCGAGAAGTTTCTGAAAAATAAAAATAGAAGGATTATGCTATTCGTCTAATATATTGTAAACTCACAATGAATTTTCCTAATTGATGAGAATACATATTAAATAAGGATAAAAAAAAGTTAAAATTTGGGCAATCTTACTATATCAGAGCATACTATTTTCCCTTTTATTTTTATTTTTTTCTTCAATATGGGGTCAGGAATTTGCAATTCCTTAAGACAACAACATCGCCCGAAGAAATGCCAGATTTTTTTCCTGGGTTCGGTTCTCGTGGAAACTATATAATTTTAAGATTTATTTTATTACAATTAAATTTTTAAACACCAAGAGACATCACTATTACATTCTTAACATAAAGTTATTAGTAACATGGTCGGTGACTAGATTTTTAATATAATATTATTAATAATGTCATCATGAATAAATATGTTGGTTTGCTAAGTCGGTTAATAACATGATCCGTGAATGAAGAACTCAAGTCATGTCTCCAAGTTGCGCCCCAACTTAAGAGTTAGAAAGGAGAAATTATATGATTTTAAAATTTATTTTATTATAATTAAAATTTTAAACTTCAAAATATATCACTATTAGATTCTTAACATAATATTATTAATAATGTAGTCGTTATCTGCTGACCAGAGATATACTGGATTGCTAAGTTGTTAATAACATGATAACATATGATACGTTCGCAAAAGGACATTCTTGCCGTTTTCAAGCAAAAAAAAATAAAATAAAATCAACATTAAACATAACGAGAAAAGTTTGGAAAAACTTTTTGATTCAAAGGAGTCGCATTTTGCATTAATATACTATGTGTCTAGTAAAATCAATTTTATTTGTATAGTGAAAGTAGTCCTAAATGGGCTATCCGAACGAAGCCCATGGAAGGGAGCATCCAAAAGTGGGCCAATTATTAGAAGCAGAGCAAGGGAAGAAGCGTCTTTCGTCGTGGGTTGGGTTTTTTTTTTTTTTTTTGGCAGGTGAGAACCGTCTTTGGTTGAAAATTGTTTGGGGGAGTTTTACATGTAGAATCAACAGCCAACCTAGTGAAAGTTTTACATGCGTTTTTATAATTGAATTTTAATAATTATATTAGATTTAATGGTACATCCAAACTACTACTACTATTAATAATAATAATAATAGCTTTTAATATTTTCAAGTTTTAATATCATTTATTTTATTTTATTGACATCAAATTAAAAATATATATATTTTAAAAATTTTTCATTCAAATCATCAGTTCAAATCAAAAACCATCGATTCAAATTATCGATTCTCGATTTTTTAAAATGAAAAACCAAAACCTAACTTTTAGACGCGGTTCCGATGATAATTTATGAACCATGAACCAAACCACAGTTCATTAAACTGTTAACCGCGATTTGATTCTACAGTTCAGTTTGAACCGCGATCACGTCTGGTCATTCTTATTCTAGTTGTCCTGCTGCAGTGTTTATTATGCATTTTCTTCTAGTGGGTATCTAGAATTCTTTCAATGTTATCCGATTTGAGTCTATTCTGTTCATATCCTTCTCAATATTTCACGTAGTTTTGTTGCTTTTTTAATAATTTCAACAAGATTCTCTTTGTAAATTGTAACCCTCATGACGCATGCCCTAACGGTGAAAGCACAGTTATCATAAAAACCAAGACCAAGGCATAAGTTTCATTTTGATTATAGTATTATTTACAAAAAATAAAATGCAAGACCATTACTCTTCCGACATAAACAAGATCTCTAAATTAGGAAGAGTGTGAGTTACAAAACAAAGCATGTGGAAACAGGAGTTTGTGGATTATTCGGACAAATACAACGTAGTCCCAATTGTAGTAAATAATAGTAGCTTGATTTTACTTTTATGATTTTAAATAATTCCATAAGCGTGCTTTGATTGTAAAATAATAACTGGATGCCATAATTTTATCCTCTTGAATCCTGATTTTAACAACTGCATTATTGACAAGTTCATACGGGTAACGGATCAATGAGCAATGCAGTGACTGAAGCTCTGAAATTCTTAGAAGAAAGAGTATAGCCATCATCTTCCTTGTATGCAAAATCTGTAACCCTTGCAAGATTGAGAATTGGCAAAAGAAGGGGCATTGCCACCGGAGTTGGCTTGAGAAGTCCCTTGTTAATGACTTTCCACGAATCTTCAACTTCCTGGCGCAGCCAATCATATGCTTGTGACTCTGAAACACTATGCTCTTTTATGTAACACTCAATAACAGATGCTGCGTGTCCTCTCTCTTGCTCAAACTGCAGAAAATGTGCAGCTGAAGAGGTGAATTCATACGCAAAAGCATAAAATTCGTACATTTATATAAGGCGGTATGATCGATAAACCTTGTGGGACATAATGTCATTTAGAAGGCGGCCGATGACTGATAAAGCTCTAAGGATTGGAGGATCAGTGAAGACCCAATCAAAGGCTTCTTTGGTCCCTAAATCGTGCTCACCAACCAATGCTGTTGTCACGAGTGCTGGGTAAGTACTAGATGTTGCCGCACTTGCCAGATACTCCTCCACAGTTGGCACACGCCCTTCATGATACCATTTTGCTTTTGCAAAGTAGGCTCGTGCGAGTTCCTTCATCTGCCAAATAATGTGATGAGTAAAGAGTTTAGTATAAAGCATGATTTTCCAACGACAAAAGTTGGTGTCAAGATTTTCTTACTGCTTCTTTTGCATAATGTATACAATATGGTCTCCCCTCCTTCGTTGTCTCCTCTTCAATTTCATCATAAACATCAAGTATTGCCCGGTAAAACACTTTCATGTATTCCGGAAGCTTTTCTGCAGCACTGATATCCCACCTGAAATTCAGGACATGGAATTTCCATTTTTAAAATTGTTTTTGAGGACTTCAAGCCTTCATGGGTGTTTGCTGATGTGTCTATTCGAGAATAACCACATGTTCAAATCAATCATGACCACTTCGCTCTTGATTTTCTCAAGGTTTGTGGTGAAACGCTATTAGTAATCGTGCTTACAGAAATGTACAACAACCAATAAAAATTAAATAGAGACCCATGAGAATCTCAAGGTCAAAATTGGTTCTGAGGAATGACTTGTTCCCTGTTTAGCATTCAAAATGATGGGGAAATGGCAAGAATTTATGACTTAAACCTTTCGATGGCGTCCATGAAAAGGCTGATTTCTTCGTAAGTACCATACGCATCAAATGTGTCATCCAAAACAGATGCGAAGGTAACGACTTTGGTCAGCGCCCTCCTCCCGAAGTCATAATAGGGCTCAAAGCACATGGTCATTGCCCAAAAGTACAACTCTACGATCCTGTCCCTTGCATAGGGCAGCTTGGTCTCAAAGTCCAAGTCTTTCCACCATCTGAACACAAGCGGGTAAAGACATTTATTTTGCATCCAATTTACCTGAATGAATATAGTTTAGAATCATAAATATATGAGAGAAATATCACTCGTTCTTACTTTGTCATGTTTCCAAGCTCTTTTTGGTGCATTGCTTGCAATTTGTTGAAATCCAATTTAGCAAACTTGAGTATAGTTTTGTTGTGAGACTTATCCTCCTCATAGATAGAGAGGAATATCCTCGTCTCTTGCCTTGGGAAGCACCTATGAGTTGGCCACTCTAATGCACGCATCACTTGCTTTGCAAGTGAAGAATTCAAATCATCAGTTACCTTTGGTTTAAGGTGTGAAATGGTAAAGGCCTGGGCTTGATCAAAAACTGTTTCTCCCTTTATCGCTAGATATGAGGCCTCGTACAAACTTAGCATGCCTTTAATGTCAAAAATGAGAGACTCGTTGAAGTTGCCCTTGCCATCCTTGAATTTGTCGAAGACATCTACATGCAAAGAATATTTAGTAGAATTAACAATTGTGCCTAATTGTATAAAAATATATAGTTTTGTTATTAAGTTTTACATCGACTCTCGTGGTACATAAGATTTGTTATGGAACTCACCACAAGAAACATTATATCCATGTTGTCTAAGTAATCGAAATCGAAGTGCCACAAAGTGCAAATCATTGCCTTCATTCTCATTGTCCCACTCATGAGCAACCTTTTCTAGGACATCTTCTATCTCTTTAGCAAAGTGGTAAGACACCGCTAAGCGTTCCATTGCGTCAATCAAGATCAGTTTCTGTGAAAGCTTGTTTTCAATGCATACAAGCATCCTCTTTATTTCTTCTTTCAGTCCCCCGTACTGCTGCTCTGATTTATTTTCACTCAACTGCTAAGCAAGTAAAAGAATTAAAATAATTAGCAGTTAACAAGCTTTCTCACCTTAAGATGATAAACTTTCGGTAGTGTAAAAGTGTAACCCGCTATGAGAGAGAGAGAGAGAGTACTTTGGTAATTGTGGAGGCATATTTGAGAAAATAAGATCCCCAAACATTTGGAGGAAAATTGGCTGTACGGCGAGTATCCTCCAATGTATTACACTGAGTGGAAGCCATAGGGACAGCTGAAATTTCATGGATAAAAAGAAAAAATAAATTACTCTTATAAAACTATACTTGAATAATGCAGTTTATAATCTTAAAAATTATGCTACCTTTATCAATAATTAATGAAATTATTACACATTTAGTATAATTCCCTTGCCCATAATTAAAGAGTAGAAACATGGAGAGAGAGAGAGAGATCAGAGAACAAACATAATTGGGAGTGTCGCTTTATGGCTGTCTCTCTTCAATTCTTGTGTAAGTTTAGCATGTGCGTTTGGGTATTTATAGACTATTCCTTGGTTATAGTTATCTTTTTTTAAAAATAAATTATCGATATCCGAAAGAATTCAATTAAATCTGATTTAAAATGTTTGGATATTTTAAAAACAAAACTCTTCCGATACATGTTTTCGCTATACACAAGACTAGACTCCAATACCTTATTTAAATGGTACAAATGCCTAGCCGTTTAAATAATTATATTATTTCACCATTCTACTTACTAAATTCAGATACAAATGGCCAAAGGGTGCGGCATGACTCCATTTTTGAATTCTTTGTAATTCTTTTATTTATAAACAAAAATCTATGACAATAATATGGAACTTATCACGGCTCAAGCAAAATTCTATAATTTTTTTTTTCGTCGGGTATATCACAGATTGGCACATGGCACTCCTTTAAATATCTTTATAACCATCAAATGGCAACATGAAAGGTTTGACCAACACGAAGTCCGAGGAAAGTATCAATATACAAAAATAATAATACCTTTTTTTTCATTAATTTAAAATTTTTATAGTGATTATGATTACACATAATATAATATAAGAGAGACCGGATGCTTTGCATTAAAGAGTTTCATTTTTGAATTTAATTAATTAAAATCAATTTAGTTAGTATATCTGTGATTCAAATCTGAACTTTTATCGCTGGATGGAAAGCGCAAGTAGCTATAATTTGGCGGGTTGCCTTCTTTGCTTTGGCTAGCATGATAAGGAAAAAATTAACAGGTGATAGAAAAAGAGTTGTGCAAATTGGATTGCGACATATAGAGGCATTAAACTCCTTTGAATTGAATGGTTAAATGCTCTATTTTTTTAATAAGAGGTCTTGTACTCGAATCCTATGAATGGAGAAAAATGATTTAGAAAAGTCAAATCTTTCAATGGGTTCCACAGTATTCAGATTGGATTAATCGGGTAAAGTCTGAATATTAATCGGTGAATATAATTGATCAAAGATTTATTTAAAATTATGGGATGATAAAAAAATCGCTTCTTGAATCTTGACATGCCTTTCCCATGTGCAGTCTGTTTCATTGTGGGATGACAAAAAAATCCGTCGTGGGTTATTTTAAAGATCCCATAAATATTAATATTTATGAATTTATAATTATTAAATTTTCATCCGATGATTATCGATTATTTTATTTTATTATTCTATAAAATGATTGTATCGCAATCGAAGGCAAATTATGAATTGCAGAAAAATCTATCGCTCCAAGGCCCACTCGGATTTGTACCTGGTCTGGCGTATAGCAAGTAGACTATAAGAGCGTGGAATCGCTTCTTGAATCTTCGCCGCCGGACCATTCTTCTCTTCTCGGCTGCAGTTTGGACCAAGTCTAGAAGTTTTCTACACAATTTCACCAATAATTCAGTAGTTAATTAACTCTGTCGTTGAAAAGCTTGCGAACAAACATGGCAGTACCAATCCCTGACGCATCAATTTGTGGAACCAGTGACACTTTTTTTTTTCCCTTATCTCTCTCTCTCTCTTCCTTTAGTTAGTATTATTGATGGAGT
The DNA here is from genome assembly GCA_037126225.1 of Dillenia turbinata. NCBI lineage: Eukaryota > Viridiplantae > Streptophyta > Magnoliopsida > Dilleniales > Dilleniaceae > Dillenia > Dillenia turbinata. Next base: position 3,054,501 of record JBAMMX010000001.1, read on the forward strand.
CAAAACTTGAAACTTTAAATTTTAATACAAGCAACGATTCCAAAGGAAAAATAAAATAAAATAAAATTTTTTGCTGGGACATCGTTGTGTTATGAACTGGGGCAACTGATCCCTACTTATACAATTCATGTCTTTTGTCTTACTATGAAATATTAAAGGAAAAATTCTTTATTGATTCTCCATAAAATTTATCCAACAATATACGAAACATTGTTTTTTAGTTTAATTTTCACTATTTCTATATAAGAATTTTTTTCACAAAAGGGGAATTATTCCATTAAAAGTGTACCAACTTGGTATAATATTATATTTTGATTTCTATTTCAAAAGTTAGTCGATAAAGTGAAAATTTTTCATATTTATATAATGCGCCCTAAATATCACGTTAGTAATTATAAAACTTAACATCCCTTTTAAAAATGACTAACTCCGATATTGTACGATAAAACAAATTTAAGACGGCTTGAAAAATTAAAAGACTTTGAATTAAAAATCAAAATTTTAATATAATATTAAGACGGCTAGAAAAATGAAGTTTGATCGGTTGTAGAATGACCTGCCGATCCAGTATTATAATGGTATCACATGAAGTAAGCATATAAAAAAATATACTCTTTTATTTTTATTTATATAGAAAATTTATTATACATATAAAATGAGTTATTGGGTAGATGAATCTGGCCGGCATGTTAACATATGATAGACTTCACACATAGGTTTGGCCGTATAGTAAATTCTTGAAAAATGGAACTCATTTATTTATTTATTTATTTTGTTACATTGATTTGAATTCAAAAAAAGAATTATGATTATTAAATTATTTTTAGTTGGAAATAGAAAAAAAATGATAGTTATCTCGCAAGGTGGGAAGGAGAGAGAGAGAGAGAGAGAGAGAGAGAGAGAGAGAGGGTGAGAGGGTGAGCTGGCTTGATAATGGAATCTGAGCACCTATTGATGGAGTGAATCTAGGGCCAGAATTTGTTTCAATCAACAAGGAAGAGAAGAGATTATTCAAGAACTTTTAGGGTTTTTAAACCCTATCTAAAAATAAAAGAAATTACATTTAACTACTAAAATTTATAAAATAATTTACAAAATTTATAATATTTTTATAATTTACTAAACTTCAGAATTAATATATTTAGAATAATGTTCTTAAAATTAGGAAATTTAATATTTTTATATCATTAATATGCTATTATTTAGAAATAAAATTAATATTAATTCCAAAAATTCTCAAAATATTATTTAAAATTTATAATAAAATTTTAGTAATTTCCTAAAATTTCAACTAACTTAATAAATTTTACAAAAGCGAGATATTAATTTTAAAACTAAGAAATAACTATGCCTTTCAAAAAATTATAATTTAAATACTAAATTGATATTAGGGTTTCAAGAACTAAGTACATATTTTTTAAGTTAAAATTACTTCTAAATTTCTCGAAACAAATATTGAATTTCGAAAGATAAATTGTAAACACTAAAAACATTTTAAAAGTAGTAAAAAAATAGGTTTATTTAAAATTCTGAACTAACATAGTCTTCCCATCCACTACGATATATATAAGTATAGTCTTTCAAATACGATATATAAAAATAAAAACTTTTCACCTTAATAATTAACTTTTAAGGTAAAAATTTCCCCCCAAAATATTTTATATTTTAATAATTAATATTCACATCTTCTCTTAATAAAGTATCATTCGGATTTTCTGCTAGCCGCTTCAAATTTAAGGTCATTCGGTGGAGTTTTGATACCTCGCATATTAAATTTGGTCAAGTGATATAAGTCAATATCTACAGTTTTTCAGTCTTGTAATTGACAAGGCTGCTTTGTTGCCATTAAGTTATCAACATGAATTGTGATCGGTAAAATGACATCACTGTCGGGGGATGGGGACTCGCTTGTCGGCTGTTATAATGAGTCAAACTATCGAGTCTTGGATTTTTTTTTTTTTTTTTTAATGTTAAGGTATTGTTTTAAAAATCTCATTTTTTTTAAATAATCACTTGTTTATATTATTTTATTTATAATATTTTTTAATTGAAATAAAAAGAATATAAACATTTGTAAGTAAAATTAAAATTTCTTATAAAAGAAATTAAAATTGTCATTATATTAGTAATTTTTAAATTAAAATACTTAATCTCAATTAAACATAATTTTTTTATTTTCAAAATGGTCAGTAGTCATTGTCACACAGAAAGCAGACATGCAGCAAGAATTGCAAACGGCCGCCTTGAGTCATCTCTGTGTGACTCAGGCAAATTCAAATTTCCATTCTATTATCGTCTTCCTTGACGAGGGCAATGACTTCACAACACACTATTTATCATCATTTTTTTCCCCAAAAAAGGAAAATTATAATTTCCATTCGATTGTCCTTTTGCTTGACGAGCGCAATGACTTCATCACCCCTTATTTATCATTATTGTTGCCAAAGAATGGTATAATGTAAAAATTAGGACTAATTGACAAAACAAGGATGTGAGGGTGGATCAAACACAATGTACCAAACCCAATTATCTGGGCCCTTCCTGGGCCCTCATACTGCAAGGATATAAATTGGGCCTTTTATGAGAATTTGAGTCCATTTCTCTCATATTCAGCCCAAGCCCAATTTCTATGGCCTTTTCTCAAATTAATAATTATTATAAAGAATAATAATAAATTAATATTATGGCCTTTTCTCTTTTTTTGGGGGGGGGGTTTAAAAATTATTTATAAATTATTCAAATAACGTAAAACTTTCTGATAAAATGCTTTCAAAAAAGTAGAAAAATAATTTCATTAGCATGGTATGGTAATTTTTTTCCCCAAAAAGGAGAAGCTTGAGGTGGTCATGCCCTAAAACACTACAGAAATGCAAACGTTTTCCTTCTTTTAGAAAATAATAATTAAAAGGTCCTTGAAGAAATACAATACAGCGCATCAGAATCCCTCTTAGTATTCATGCTTTTGCAAAAAGGACGGATTATGTCACACTTTCCCCACACCATTTCTCCACTCTGCCCCCTTCTAGGTTTTTATACGGGCACAGGATCAATAAACAATGCAGAGATGGCATCTCTAAGGTGCTTTGAACTATTTGTGTATCCATCTTCTTCTTTGTAAATGAAATCCATAACTCGTGCAAGATTGAGAATTCGCGTAAGAAGAGGTATTGCTGCAGAATCTGGCTCCAAAAATTCTTCATTAATGTCCTTCCAAGCATCTTCAACTTGTTTGAGGAACAAATCATAAACTTGATTTTCTGTAACACCTTCATGCTCTTTCCTGTAGCACTCAACTGCTGATACAACATGTTCTCTCTCTTGCTCAAACTAAAATCATAAAAACATATCCATAAAGAGTTTACCAAATTTTCTCCCCTATATTACTAAACGACTAAATGTGATCTAACAGAGTTCTTATATTGGACAAAAGTGACCTTAACTGTCAATGCTATACCTTATGGGAGACCATGTCATCCATGAGTCTGCTAATGGCAGATGCAGCCTTCACTATCTTAGGGTAATTGGACACCCATTCAAGGGCCTCCTCTGTCCCGAAATCGTTCATACCAACCAAAGATGAAGTTGCTAACATAAAGTAGCCGGTGCTTCGGTGCGCATTATCCATGTACTCCTCTATCGTTGGCACATATCCTTCATGGAGCCACTTGGCTTCCAGAAAGTAGGCTCGAGTTAATCTTTTCATCTATTCAAAAATTTAATTTTATAATAACCGTTGTACAGATCATGATAAATAATAAATATAATAATAATTTTTTTCAAGAACTTGCACCGAAGATTAGTATGCTTGTCTTACTCCTTCTCTTGCATAGCGCACACAATAGGACCTTCCCTCCTTCATTGTCACCTCCTCAATTTCATGATAAACTTCTAATAGTGCCTTGTATAACACTTTCATATAGTCCGGAAGTACGTCTATGGCACGAATGTCCCACCTAAAATCCAACAAAATAAATATAATAATTAAAGGTAATATTTGATATTAATTGAATATCGGTTTTTATTGCATTGTTTTAGACACGTTGTTTCATGAAATTCATCGTGAATATTTTTCTTATGAAAAAGATTATTCGATTTTCTTACAACTAACCTCTGAGTAGCTTCTGTGAATAGCTCTAACTCTTCAAAAGTACCATAAGCATCATATGTATCATCAATGATGGATGTCATGGCAATCACTTTGGCAACAAACCTCCTAGCCATTTGGTAATGGGGTTCATAATATACCCCATTAGTCCAAAAGTATAATTCAACAATTCTATCTCTTATATAAGGGAAATTTTTGGCAATGTCTAAATCTTTCCACCACCTATAAACACAAATAATAATAAGTAATTAGATGCAAACATTTCGAATGTGTGGTTTAAAGTTGTGGTGGCAAAGAGATTGTCCAAAGCCACTTACTTTGTGATGATAACAATTTCTTTTTGATGCATTTCTTGTACTTTGTTGTAGTCTAACTTGGCAAACTTGAGTAGTGTTTCACTATGTGAATCATCCGTTTGGTAGACAGAGAGAAAATTCCTTGTCTCTAGCCTTTCCAAGCACTTGCGGATGGGCCTATACAATGCGCGAACTACTTGCTTTGCAAGTGATGGACAGCTTACGTTGCACAACTTTGACTGCAAATTAGCTTTAGTGAAAACTAATGCATCATCCAGAATATCTTCCCCATGGACCGCAAGATATGTTGCCTCATATAAACTCAACATGCCTCGTATGTCTGATGCAATTGATTCCTTAAACTCACCTTTGTCATCCTTAAACTTCACAAATACATCTGCTAACAAAATCAAAAAATCATTTTTTTGATACCTAAATATAAGTGGAAAACTTATACACATCAAAGATATTACAATTGAAACTATAAAAGTTTTGCTTTTTCACTAAAAGTAGTCACTTGGACAACAAGATTAGAGTATACCAAATTTTCTTCAAAAATGAAGCACTTGACTCCGGTAGAAATTAGTGAAAGAAACTCACCACATGAAGCATTAAATCCATGTTGCCTAAGCAAACGAAACCGGAGTGACTCAAGGTAGAGAGTATTGCTTTCATCATTATTGTGATCAGATTTGTCATGAACAATATTTTGTAAGGCATCGTATATCTCTTTTGCAAAATGATAAGAGAGTCCTAATCGTTGAACCGCATCAATTAGATTTAATCTTTCTAGGAGCTTATTTTCGGTAGAAATAAGCATCTTTCTTACTTCTTCTTTGAGTCTATCATGCTCTTCGGATGTTGAAGTGGACTGCAAAAGGAAGAAGTACAAAAGAAATACAAATTCTTAACCATAGCCATTTAATTTTATAAAAATAAGAGAGTATATTATTATAGAATAACATTTAAAGTATAATTATGTTAGATGTATCAAATGAGCTAAATCTTATATAATAGTACATATCAATACATATTTACCAATTGTTAATCAAACTATTGGCTAGTTTTGAATATTTGAATCTAATATTTAATCAAAAACTAATTGAGATATGTTCATATATATAAATTATCATTTATTTAGTCCATCTAGCTTACACTTTAAAGAAATGAAACTTACGGTTCACCAAAAATAAAAAATGAAACTTATGCCCTCACAGTGGAAAGTGGCCTATTTGGCAATGGAGAGAGAGAGAGAGAGAGCACCTCAAGGGTAGTAGATGAATAGGAAAGGAAATGGTCGCCCCAAAAGCTGGGCTTAAATTTGGCCAATGGTCGTTTACTTTCCTTTGCGGCACGTGGAGTCAGGGAAAAGGGGACAGCTGAAGCTTGAAAAGCCATATTTCTGTGAGAGAGAGAGAGAGAGAATGACCAGTTATTGGGGCTTATGTGGGACATTGTTTCAATCTGGAGGGTATTTATAGGGCTGAAACACCGGGAAATGGAATAGTGACCAAATTGAAGCAGTGGAGGACAATAACCACAAATTTTAAATGTATTTAAATTCCAACAGTTCTCTATAACAGCACGCATCCCTCAATTTTCCGCCTGTTTTTCATGGACAACATAATATGTAAGGCCGAAGTTATCTATTATGATTATAAAAAGAACTCCCACTTTTGATGAAACTTAATTTCAGAACATATAGATACACATTTTGAATTAAAGATATTTTCCTTAATAATTTTTCTTGCAATTTTAATCTTTGAATATAAAAAACAGAATACATTTCTAATAATTAATTCTAATAAATATTTTATCACCACCGGCATCCCTTATTTTTCTTTTTCTCTCACAGGTCACAAGCATGCGTAACCCATAATTTGAACAAATATTGTACTCGCATTATATTGCCTTTCTCAATGACATAACCCACCCTGTTTTAATATTATCATGTAGGATAAGGAATGAGTTTTGATGTTGATGTTTATGTTTATGTAATTGCAATTTGCAGTAACATTCCAAAGAAGAGTAAGTTTTGTGATCGATGTGGTTAAGAAACAACTCGTTGAGGGGCAATATATTTTAGGGCCGACACATGGATAATGCTTCATCCATGCACACCACGTGAACAACAATATTAAACTTTTAATGGTATATAATGTTAGGTTAGATTTTCTTTTCTTTTTTTTCTTTTTGTGTAGGGCCGGAAATGACATTGATGTTTATATTTATTGAATAAATAACCATAATTTATGTTTCTATTATGAAATAGTGTAACTTTTGTCATCGACCTGAGTAGGAATCCATAAGGTTTAGATGAAAATATTTGATCCACGCACATCACGTGAACAACAAATGGCCCGTTAGACCCCTTATTTATTGAAATATTGATAATGTTATGCAATGTTAAATTTCCTTTTCTAAAGGATCAGCATCAGCCGCCGTATCCTGTCGTCTTTTATGATTCTATCTAACAAAGACGTTAAGCACACGTTAATATAGTTTATACGAGAAGAGATAATTGTTCATTATTATGCTTTGAAAAATATAATATATCAAAATTAAATTAATTATTAAATAATATTATCTATTAAAAAATTAATAATTTATTTGTGTTGGAGGTGGGTTAGATTTCATAGATGGTGGCTCTATCAACTCGGACGGGATAACTTGGCCTTCTGATTATTTTGATCAATGAGACATGCGAGAGACCGCTAAAGGATGCTCCGACGGAGAAAACTCCGACACTCAAGTTAAAGAGCGGTTTTCAAAAGTAAAGAAAACAAACTTAAATTAAGAGGAAAAGAGCTCTGTATGGTTTGGTGTAAAGTTTAGGTCCAGAGAATTTACCTTGGCAGTAGGCGCATTGGAGCTTATATAGTTTCCTCAAGCGAGTCGTGTGTAGGCAGAGTGATAAAATCCTATTTTTTTTATGAGAGTATTCCAAAATCTCGGGGAATCATGTCGTAGGATTTTCAAAAATTACAAAATTTATCTGGTTTGAAAAGTCCATATCATCACGAAAATTTTTTTCCTTATCGATCATGATTATAGGTTTCCTTTCTATTAATATGAGATTCTCCTCACGATTTAGGGAGAGTGGATATTGCTTTAGCAAGTTACATATCAACCACTGAGCTCCAAGGGGGCCTTGGGACCAACCAGTTGAAGTACTGAGCAGTTGGCTATTATGAGAGAGAGAGTGAGAGAGAGGAGATGTGATCGGCGAGTATCAAGAGGGTCCATTGATGGGTTGTGGTCTTAACCATCTTTGGGCCCAACATGATTTAAGTCATGTACTATCATTTACCCCTACTCTTATGTCATTTCGAAGAAGAGGCGTAAGGAAGAAGAGGCGTAAGGAGTAAGTCAAGAGTCATTACTTGAAAGGTCACGAGAGCATAAATGCATTCACCCTTTGAATAAATGACTTCGAAATAAATATTTTATGGGTTTTGAGCCACAAAACCCTACAGTTTAGGAAACTTTTGTTGATGCGAGATTCCATCAACGATGGGGTTGCTAACGTGAGGTTCCATCATGTCTTCTGGTGTCCGGATGTTGAGGTGGGGCCCATCAGGGTTCTTGACCTTGAGGAGGATGAGATAATCGTCAGAGTAAACTCCTTTCTTAGGGTCAGAGCTATCGTTCGACTAGAGACTTGATGCATCCTTGGGTTAAGTAGATAGAAGGGGTAGTAAACAACTAGAGACTTGATGCATCCTCACAGTTTCTTTCATACCCTCCTCGACTCCTTCTCAAGTCCTTTCCTGTTTCTACTAGAATTAGTTTATAGTTTTTATCTTCTTTCATCGTCGTTGTGACGGGTTACGGGGCTTCTTCCAGTTCTCAGTTTGCTTCCAATTAGCTTTCTATTGTGGGACTCACATGTATCAATTTCGATGTAACTCAGTCTGACTTAGAGACTTGTAAATCTTGTATTGTATTCAACTGTGTATTCGAATATGCATTCGTCACATTGAAATAAAAGAGAAGTTTTTGTTAATTACTTATTGATCTTGCTCTTGAATGATCATCTTAGCAAATGTGCGAAAATGAGTTAAGAATAAAAGAACAGAAGTGGGGAGAGATTATAGAAAATTCACGTAACCCAATATCACTTTTCTCTCTAAACCATTTTCTCTTCTCTCCTTAAACTCCATCGATCCACTAACAAACCCAACATTTAGGGTTCCAAATTTCTCATCTAACCCTTTAAAGTTAAATTCTAGTCTTGATTTTGGAAGAATCTAAGAATATAGAGTTGTCTCTAAGAAGAGCCAAATTTCTAGGGTTTGGTGTAATCTGAACGAAAGAGGATTTCTTGGAGATAGAAATTAAGGTATTTTTATTTTCATATCCCATCCTTTAGTTTATTTATTTAGATGATCACATGGCTTTGGAGAATATTTAGTCACCGAAAGTGAGAGGAAAACTGGGGTTTGAATGATTGAGGTTTCTGGGTTTCACTTGAAAATAAATATTGATGATTTTATTTCTTGATAAATGTCCTTTAGGAGCTGAACGGACCGATCGTGGCAAGACCATTGCTGTTGGGGAATCCGGGAGTGACTACCCTCCCGAACACTGTGAGTTGACGGACTGTTGTGCTTTGAATGAGAGAAATGATTTTTATAAATTTTTTTATAAATGATTTTTCTGAAATTATTTGTATTTGTGAGATGTCCCAAAATGTGAGTTGAATTCATTTGCATCCACTACATTTATGATTAAATATGTGCCACTGTTGTTGAAAATCGTATTTATGAATATTGTGTTATGGTTTGGTAACCATTTGCTGAATTGCGGCACACTGGAAATATTGGATGTTTGTGAAATGGAGGTTGTGGTGATGGTAAATGGTTATAATCATTCCTCCCACGGAACGACCCGAAGGGGTGACGTGGTTGAGGGTTTGTTTGGCAAGGGAGGTAGACGCAGCCTCCTGCGTCCCCGTCGTACTATCCAGATAGCACTTCGGTGAGGTACGAGTCAACACCAAGGAAGGGAGAATTAGTGTTTTGAAAAGAAATTATTAAAAAAAAAAAACCCCTTGGCGGGTTTCCATCCACGTTCGGCTAAACATTGGGCGGGAGCGTTTTCTTTAGGGAGGCCCCATGATTTTGGAAAGTATGAAATTGTGGATGCATTTCTTAGATTATGATCTGAATTGTTTGATGCTACTTATGAATTGTTTTGTTAGAAACTTTTACTTTGGCATTCCCACACTCACCACTCATTTACTGTTACAATATGTCATTGCACTCCACTCACTGAGTATTTTATACTCACTCCTCTTTTCTTATCTTTTCAGAGGAAGTGTAGATATAGCAGCAGCCCCTTTTTGGTTAGATAGATCCAGCAGAGGAAAAGCTATCAGGACTTTTGTTGGTATTGACTCTCCCTAGTTGCGAAGTCTTGAGACTTGTAGATGGACCCATCAGAGGGCATGTCTTTTGACAAATGCAAACTTTATTTCTGAAAATGATGTTTGAAAATCCAATCGTTGTATATTTTACATATACATATATTTTCCTTAAATGAAACTTTTGTTAAATGTATTAATTGTTTGATGTTTTGGTTTCCTTGGATTAAATGAGAATATTTCTTTAGTCTTGTGGGGTCTTGGGATATGTGCCGGTGATTATACGTATTTCTAGATCACCCAACGGTTGTCACGTGCTCAGACTACAGGTCAGGGCATGACACTAACCACTAGAGTTTTAAAAAAGGCTAACAAATATGGTAAAAACACAATTATATTTAATAAAAATACAATTATATTTAATAAAAAAATTATATTTAATAAAAACACAATTATATTTAATAAAAATACAAAATTATATTTAATAAAAACAAAAAAAATTATATTTAATAAAAACAAAAAATTTTTCTAAATTTTAGCGACGAATTGTTATGGAAAAATTAACGACGGAAATTTTTCATTGCTAAATCCATTGCTAATTTGTCCGGAAAAGTTTTAGTGACCGATTTAGTGTTGGAAAATTTTCGTCACTAATTTTAGCGATGGATTTAACAACGGAAATATTAGCGACGGATTTTTTCGTCACTAAATCCATCACTGATTTTTCTGTCGCTAATAGCGACGAAATTTTATCCATCGATAATTTCCGTCGCTGAAAACCTTTTTTCTAACAATGATACTTAAAAATCGGTATTTAAAATTTTCTATCAAAAAAACACAAAATACCCACAATAACCAAACATTTGACCAAGCCAAAACAGCATTCATCAATTGCACAGGAATAACAAAAACTGCAAAATAGAGTCGAGCCCACCAGAAGAAGCTCAAAGCAAAAGAGCTAAAGACAAGCGACATTACACCAAAGACCAACAACTGCAAGGCCACTGACAAAGTGGCTCCAGCTCATACAAGTACAGGATCAACCAGCAAAAGAGAGACAGAATCTGCAAGACGCTTTGAATTTTGGGTGAATTCATCTTCCTCTCGGTATAGATAATCCATTACTCGAGAAAAATTAAGAATGCGAGTGAGAAGAGGAATTGGCATAGCATTTGGTTTGATAAAAACTCCATTCATGTCCTTCCAAGCATCTTCAACTTCCTTGAGAAACAAATCATAAACTTGTTTCTTTGTTACTTCCGGATGCTCTTTCATATAGCATTCAACTGCGGATGCGACATGTCCCCTTTGTTGTTCAAACTACAATAATAAATAAAAAAATATTTGATTTTGAGTAATGGAATACTTTTTCTCATAAAAAAGAAATATATGATAAAAATTTGAAAGAAATGATTTCTGATATAATAAAAAATAATCATTATAATATCACATAAGAAAAAAAATCATTGCCAAAGATGGTTCCGAATTTGGTTAAGTCACCAAACAACTGTATATTACCTCGTGACCGACAACGTCGTCCATGAGCCTACAAATGACAGCAGAAGCTTTAAGGATCTTAGGGTCACTGGACACCCATTCAAAGGCTTCTTCTGTTCCGAAATCTGCCATACCAACAAAAGAGGTGACCATCAACATTGGACAAGCTGTGCTTATTAGTGAATTGGGCCTATGCACTTCCGTTGGTGGCACAATTCCTCTATGATACCATTCCGCTTCCTGCAAGTAGGCTCGAACTAATCTCTGCATCTGTCAAAAGGAAAAGGAGAGGAAAAACAAAAGGTTTTATCAACCACGATTAAAATGACCTTACTTTTTTCAAACCCTTAGAAAACATATAAAGTCAACCTTAGCAATAATGAGAAATAATTCAATTTTGGCAGTGAAAAATAATATTTGTCTTACTGCTTTTCTCGCATAATGCACGCAATATGGTCTTCCTTGCTCTGTTGTCACCTCCTCAATTTCATGGTAAACCTCTAGTAGATACCGATAGCATAACTTCATGTATTCGGGAAGGGTATCTATTGCACTAATATCCCACCTATAAATGCAACAAAACATATATTTTGTCATATATGAATCTAAATAAATAACATAAATGATATTCGTGAATGATTAGAACCTTTGAAAAGCTTCAGTGAATGGCTTGAGCTCTTCATAAACACCATAGGAATCATATGTGTCATCTATGATCACCGTAATAGCGACTACTTTTACTATAAACCTTCTAGCAAGTTGGTATTGCGGCTCATAGTACACTCCTAGCATCCAAAAGTATAGTTCCACAATCCTATCTCGTGAATAAGGAAAATTCCTTGGAACATCTAACTCTTTCCACCACCTGCAAATCCAAATTTTTTTGCAATTATATACAAATTTCTATTTCATGAGTCGACAAAAGAAAATTGGAGGCGCAAGAGGTATTATTAGCCTGTGGAGTTTTAGTGTGTGTCCCCCCCCCCCCTAATTTCTTGAAATAAAAATGACCAAAAGAGATATTGCAATGGTCAAGGACCTGATTTTCGTGGGCCAGCTCGCGATAGTTTAAGAAAGAACAATATGACACTGGTGATTAGTTTCTTTTGGGCAAATTAAAAAACCTTACTGTGTGAGGTATGCAAGTTCCTTCTGATACATTGCCTGCAATTTGTTGAAATCTAACTTTGCAAACTTTAATAGTGTTTCGTTATGGGAATGTTCTTCCTCGTATGTTGAGAGAAAATTTCTTGTCTCAATCCTTTCTAAGCATCTTCGAATGGGCCTCTCCAATGCACGATTCACTTGTTTGGCAAGTGAAGCAGAGGTTATCTTGCCCAACTCTGATTCAAGGTGGGTTCTCGTGAAAGCTATGGCATCATCCAAAATAATTTCCCCATCTGTTCCTAGATAAGCTGCCTCATACAAACTCAGCACGCCTTGTATATCAGATGTAACTGATGCCTTGAACTTGCCTGTTTTGTCCTTGAACTTGTTGAACACATCTAACAAACATTTTTTTGTTAAAAAAAAAAAAAAAAGGAGAAAGTCCCACCAAGAATTCGTACAAAAACACAAGTCATAGCAAAAAAAAACAGATAATATGACATTACATTTTTCGAAATCTAATAAATAAGACTTTTCAACTTATATTTAATAAAGGAAACTCACCGCATGAAATAGGAAATCCATGTTGTCTGAGTAAACGAAATCGCACGGAATCAATATAGAGACTCTCGTTTTGATCATACTCATGCTCAATTTCATCGTAAATTTTTGTAAAGCATCATTTATCTCTTCACTAAAATGATAAGAGACACCTAAACGTTGTACAGTATCAATTAAATTCAGCTTTTCTAGTAGTGTATGTTCCTGAAGGGACATGAGCATCCTCCTTACTTCCTCTTTGAGTGTCTCATGTTTTTCCTCAACCTCATCATTACCGGACTGCAAAAGTAAAAGAAAAGGTATATAAAATCTTTCCATATATATATATATATATATATATATATCTAATGAAACGTCTTGAGTAATGTTTACAGTATCAAGGTAATAGGCTTGAGAGAGAGAGAGAATGAGAGGGGAGAGCACCTCAGAAGAATTGGATGCGTAAGTCAGAAAGTAATATCCCCATTTAGATGGACTATAATCGGCTAAGGGACGAACAACGTCCGAGTTAGGATGTGGCTGTTCGGTTAAGAGCACAGGGTCAACCGAAGCTTGAAGAGACATTGTCTCGGATTGTGTAGGACAATACCCTAAAAAAAACTGTTAACTAGTTGTAGTCCTATTGACGAGTTGGGGTAGAACTTAGAGGGTGTGCCTTTAGGTATTTAAAGAGGAGATCTTACATATTTTTCAATATTAAAAACTACTCAATTTTTATTTGTAGTTGTAATCCATTACTCAATATTTAACTCTATTGCTCTTTTAATACTTGGAAGGATTAGATTTATAAAAATAAGGGCACACATTGCCTCAAACTTTCTTTGGTAGAGGACAACTTTTTTAGATATTTTGGATTCTTATACAACTCACCTCCCATTTTTTTTTTTTTTTTCCTTTTTTTGGGTTAAGAAGAAAGTGATGGAGCAAAGCTGAATGAGAATGACGTGGAGAATGAATAAAGAAGTGCCACATATATAAATTTTGATGATAATGTTGTTGTTATTTCAAGAGTTTTATTTATAAATGACTATCTACAGACCCTTCCATCATAAGGAAAAAAAAAAATCGTGTCGACTCTACTACCATTATTATTTCCTTTGATGACAATGTCTACTTACCCCACGTTGTTGATTTCTTATTTTTTTCTGTTTCTAATCAAATTATTGATTTTTTGTTTCCTTCAACAAAATAATGAGAAAAGACAATCTGTGTAGCAATCTCTGTTAAGATACATGATAATTTATTTTTAACATGATAATATATAAAATTTTATTTCACCTTCAAGCATAATATATAAACGTGATAATTCTGCACCTTAATGACAATCTTTTAAGATACATATATAGGAGTGAATTCACTCCTAATATTGTATTAGAATCCGTTAAAATGCAAAGACTAATTAAACCTATAGAAAAAATATATATATATTATTTTAACGGTTAATTTTTATAATAAAAATCGAATTTATTTTTAATGAAATACTGTGTCTATTTGGCCCAACTTCTTTCTAGCTTAAAGCTAAAAACTAGACTCAGGTTTTTCAAAAGCTGCTTAAAAAAAGTTAGTTTTTTAAATAAAATATCTAGACTAATGAAATTGTCTCTAATTATTTCAAGTATTACAATTTTATAACAGATATAATTTTAAAAAAAAAAACTATTTTAACATTGATTTGTTAATTTATTTTTTATGAATTTAGAAAATCTTTAATAAAAATTTAAATATTTATAATACTTATAAACTTAAAATATTTATTTTTAATTTATAAAAAAATTAAAAATATTTATTTTACAAATAATTTATAAAACATTAATATCAATTTTGTTTTATTATAATTTCAATAAATTTACAGTTCAATAAATAATTAATTCCATCACCACCGATATCCCTTTTTTTTTGTCTCCCACAAGCGACAACCATGCTTAACACTTACGTTGAACTAGCAAATAGCAATTACTCGGTGTGTCTACGAGAAAAAATAAAAAATAATTATAATTTGTTAAATTTATAATGTAGTTATCAAATTGTGAATAGTATATTTGATTGTAATAAATTATTTCAACAATTTTAAAATCTTTTTTAACAGATTTAGGAGTTTTTAAATTTTGAGACCAAAACAACTCACATCAATCTTATTTTTGAAACTTATATTATCTAAATATGCTCAAATTCAGAAATTCAAAAGAATATCTAAGTCTTTAAAAGTAAAACGACAGTTGGAAATAGTGAACAAGCACTAAACAGGGATGTATACAGATTTAGACAACTTTTTAATTTCTTTATAGAGAGATCACATATTAGTCACGTAAGAAAACGACCACACTCATTAGCCTTTTTTTATACTTAAAATTAGCGTGGGGTGCTCACAAGATGTGAAATTTTTTTATTGAATAAACAGTTGTTAGATTTATAATTAATTCAATATCTAAATAAAATTATTATCTAAATCAATGAAAAGTACGATATATATCAGTGATAGGAAAAAAAAAAGTGACTAACCACTAGAGTTTTAAAAAAGGCTAACTAGTATGGTAAAAATGATAATAAATAGAGTAAAAATATAATAGAAATAAAAGAACGGCAATCCGTGAGGCCAAAAAAATAAAAGAGAAAAATCTATATCAAAAAAAGATGAAGAATTAAAGAGGGAAAAAAAGATAAAAAATAAAAAGTGTAAGAATCTGAATTAAAAAAAAAATATGATCTAAAAATAAAGAGACGATAATTAGTGAGTCAAGAAAAACAAAAGGGAAAAAACCTATATTCAAAAAAGATGAAGGACTCAAGTGGAAAAAAAAAAAGAATTGGTTAAAAAAAGAGCAAGGATCTGAATTGACATTTTGGGCAAAAAAAGGAAAAAAATCTATATGCAAAAAAAGGATTTAAGGGAAAAATAAAAAAAGGAAAAGTCTGAATGAGAAAAAGGGTAAAAAAAAAAAAAAAAAAGGATCTAAATAAAAAAATTATAGTTTAAAAATAAAAAGATAACCATCCGAGTGCGTTATAGACAAGTAGGGAAAAAATGAGAAAAAACTATGTCAAAAAACCAAAGAATTTAAGTGAAAAAAGGTTAAAAAAAATAAGGATGAAGAAGCTGAATGAAAAAAAAAAAAGGTCAAAAAAAAGAAAGAAATCAAATGAAAAAAATAACCTTAATGAAAAAAAAATCCAAAAACAAAGCGGATAAAAAAAATTTAAAAAAAATGATTTGAAAGAAAAAAAAAAGAGAAAGAATTTGAATGAAAAAAAAAAATCTTGTACGGAAAAAAAATCTTGAGTTTCAAAAAATAAGACGATCACACTAATTCCGCTTTTTATTTTATACTTTGATTAATATTGTGCTCGCATCATATTGACATAACCCACCCTGCATTAATACTACGTAGGACAGGAAACGAGTTTTGGATGGAGATGTTAACGTTGATATTTATGAAATAACTATAATTTGCAGTTCCATTCCATAAAAGTGTAAGCTTAGTCATCCACGTGGTTAAAAAACAATTCGTTGATGCACCCAAAAAAAAAAAAAACAATTCGTTGAGATGGGGAATATATTTTAGGGTCTAATGAATAATGCTTGATCCATGCACAGCACAGCACAGCATGGGAACAACAATATTAAACTTTTAATGGTATGAACTTTCGTGACAATCATGATGAATAGTTTATTCTAGTTACTTATTCGTGGCAATCATGCGTGCATGCACATACTAAAAAAGATAGCCCGACAGCATTTCCAACAACCATATCCCAACTCGGAGACGTTATCGAATGAAGAGCTACCAACTCGATTTCACGTGACTTCATTGTATTTTGTTGCATGTTTTCACCCCGGTTGGGGAATCTTTTGATTAAAAAAATAATATACAAATAAACAAATTCAAAATGAGTTTTCGTAATAAATAATTAGAATATATAATTCACGAAAAGGGGGAAAACACATTATACAATTCTGAAACAACGTATTCCGATGCAATCTTGAAATGGGGGAGCTTTTGGCAATTCTTCTGTACAAAATTAAAAATACTTTTTAACATATATATATATATATATATATATATATAAAAGTATGAATGAATCCATGACACGTCAGATTTCGTCGTCATTCATCATGACGTGCAAAACCCACAAGCATGCACGTGTGTTGTATTCCTTTTTTTCTTCCCCCACTTTCTCCTCTCCTCTCTCTCTCTCCTTATTGAAAAAAAAAACATAAAAGAAAAAAAAAGTCTTAATCGACTAAGGTATCTCTTATCTCTTAGTCAACTAAGACATGCCTTAGTCGGCTAAGACATTTTTTCATCATTTTTTTTTTTTCAACGATATTTTTTTAAAAAATACCATAGTGTTTTTTTTTTATAAAAAAAAAAAATAGTTTTAAAATTTTAATATTTTTAAAAAATATTGTTTTTTTTTTTTGAAAATTTTAAAAACATTTTTATTTATATTTTGTGATACTTTAAAAAAATAATATCAAAAAATAGAAGTAAAAAAGTTTTTTTACTTTTGTAATTTTTTTTAAAAAAAAACATCTATACTATTTTTTGCATCTTCTTCCTTTTGTTTTTTGTTTTTTTCAATTATATTTAAAAAAAATTACCATAGATGATTTTTAAAATATAGTTTTAAAAAATAATATTTTAAGAAATATTATTATTTCAAAAATTTTAAAAACATTTAAAAGATATTTTTTTATATTTTTGTGATATTTTTAATAAAATATTATAGATGTTTTAAAAAAATTATGTTTATATTATAGTACCAGAAAAATTATAATTATATTTTTTAAAAAATATCAAAAAAATATAAATAAATATACTTTTTAAATGATTTTTTTAAATTTTTTGTAAAATAATGTTTTTTAAAAATATTAATTTTTTAAAACTATCTTTTAAAAAATATCTATGATTTTCTAAAATGTATTTAAGAAAAAACAAAAATGAAAAAAAAAAAAAAAAAGAAGAGACGATGCCTTAGTCGACTAAGGCTATATCAAAAAATAAAAGTAAAAATAATTTTTTATTTTTTTAATTTTTTTTTAAAAAAATATCTATACTATTTTTTGCATCTTGTTTCGTTTGTTTTTCATTTTTTTCAATTATATTTAAAAAAATTACCATTGATAATTTTTAAAATATAATTTAAAAATTAATATTTTTAAGAAATATTATTATTTCAAAAATTTTAAAAACAATTAAAAGTTATTTTTTATATTTTGTGATATTTTTAATAAAATATTATAGATTTTTTAAAAATATTTTGTTTTAATATTATAGTACCAGTAAAATTATAATTATATTTTTTATAAAATATCAAAAAATATAAATAAAAATACTTTTGAAATGTTTTTTAAATTTTTTATAAAATAATTCTTTTTAAAAATATTAATTTTTTAAAACTATCTTTTAAAAAATATATATGAGTTTCTTAAATATATTTAACAAAACACAAAAATGAAAAGAAAAAGAAAAAAAAAAAAACGGATGCCCTGAGGCATCCTCTTAGTCAACTAAAAGCCTTAGTCGACTAAGGCAAGCCTTAGCTGACTAAGGAAGCCCCTTTTTTTTTTAATTTGTTTTTTTCAATAATATTTAAAAAATATAATAGATATCTTTAAAAAATAGTTTTAAAAAATTAATATTTTAAAGAAATATTTTTTTTAAAAAAAATTAAAAACACTTAGAAAAGTGAATTGGAGGTGATGTATTGTTTCTTTTTTTCCTTTTTGGGTGGTTGTTTTTTTGGGCCGGTTTTTAACTAATGTTCTTGAACTCGATTTCTTTTATTTATTTTATATTGATTTGAATAAAACAAACCATAGTGAATATTTTTTTTGGGTTTTTTCTTTTTTTTTTTTGTAATTTTTTGTGTTTTTATTCTTTTGTTGTTTTTTGTTCTTTTGTTTTTATTTATTTATTTTTAATTTTTACCATTATCATTACATTATTACTAATTATCCTAAACTCATCGCAATTTATCATTACTATTAAAAATAAAAGAATAAAAAAAAGCTCAACATAGTAAACTAATAAAAAAAATAAAATAAAAAAGAATAAAGAAAACAAAATAAAAAAATTAAAAAAAAATTAAAAAGTTCAAGATAGGAGGGGTGGTTCCACCGGCGGTGGAACCCCCTCGTATGTTGATTTTTTTTTTGTTTTTTTTTAATTCTCTCTTTTTTTTTTCATTTTGTTTTGTTCTTCCTTTTTTATTCTTTTATATTTTTATCACTATCATTATATTATTACTAATTATTCTAAAATCATTACAATTTACTACTATCATACAAAACAATAAAAAAAAGACAAAAGAATAAAAAGATTTTTTTGTTTTTTTGATTTTTTGGGGTTTTTTTCTTTTTTTTTTAATTCTTTTGTGTTTTAATTCTTTCATTGTTTTTTCTTTTGTTGCTCTTCCTGTTTTATTTTTTTATATTTTTATCACTATCATTATATTATTACTAATTATTCTAAAGTCATCACAATTTACTACTACCATACAAAACAATAAAAAAAAAACAAAAGAAAAAAAAGATTTTTTTTTGTTTTTTTTTGATTTTTTGGGGCTTTTTTATTTTTTTTAATTCTTTTGTGTTTTTATTCTTTTATTGTTTTTCTTTTGCTTTTCTTCTTTTTTCTTTTTTTTTAGTTTTTGCCACTACTATTACATTATTACTAATTATCCTAAACTCATCATAATTTATCTTAAAAATAAAAGAATAAAAAACCAAAAAAAAAAAAATCAACATAGTAAACTAATAAAAAAACAAAAGAATAAAAAAAATAAAAAACAAAATAAAAAGAATAAAGAAAACAGAATAAAAAATAAAAAAATAATAAAAAAAAATAAAAAATAAAAAGACAAAATAAAAAAAGTTCAACATAGGTGGGCTGTTCAATGATATTTAAAAAATATTATAGATATTTTTGGTAAAATATTATAGATGCTTTTAAAAAATCATTTTAATATTATAATATAAGAAAAATTAGAGAAAATTATATATATATATATATATATATATATTTTAAAATATTAAAAAATATAAATAAAAATATTTTTTTAAATATTTTTCTAAAATTTTAAAATATTTTTTAGAAAAACATCTATAATATTTTTTGCATCTTATTTTTTTTTCTTTTTTGTTTTTTTTCAATGATATTTTTAAAGAAATCATAGATATTTTTTTTAAAATTAATATTTTTAAGAAATGTTATTTTTTAAAAAAATTAAAAGCATTTAATTTTTTTATATTTTGTGATATTTTTAATAAAATGTTATAGATGTTTTAAAAAAAAATGTTTTAATATTATAATACTAGAAAAATTATAGAAAAATTATAGTTATGTTTTTTTAAAAAAAATATAAAAAAATATAAATAAAAATGTTTTCTAATTTTTTTTAATTTTTTATAATATTTTAAAAAAATCTATTTTTTTGTTTTTATAATTGAATGCATCCTTAGTCGAGATGTTTTTCTTTCCTTTTTTAAATTAGTTTTTTATTTTTTCTAGTTTTTTTAATTAAAGGACTAAAAAAGACATGATTGAAGCTTTTTTTTCCTCTTTTTAATTATTTTTTGTACTTTACTTTTTTAATTATATGCATGACTTGGATGCCTTAGTCAACTAAGGCTTTTTTTCTATTTTTTAATTATTTTTCTATTTTTTAAAATTAATTATAATATTATAAAATGATAATTTTATTACAAAATTTTGTCATTATGGCAAAAATATTAAAAATATGCAAAATATTTGTGCATATGTAAAAATACTTTAATATTATAATGCTAGGAAAATTATAATTATAGAAATGATATGTGAAACAATTTTAAAAATATTTAAAATAATTGAGTTGGATAGGTGATTTGTTGATTTTATTTATTTATTTTTTGTTTCCATTGTAATTTTGTCTTGTTTTTTTAAATTTTTTTCTTATTGGACGCACAATTTCAGTGACGTTCTTTAAAAAGGATATTTTTTAAAAAAATTAAATATCTTCTTAGTCTACTAATGCATGCCTTTGGTTGACTAAGCCTTTTTTTCTTTCCTTTTTTAATTATTTTTTTTATTTTTCTCTACTTTTTTTAATTAAATATAGATAAAGAAGGCTTGTCAACTAGTGATTTTTCCCTTTTTTAATTATTTTTCCTACTTTTTTATGCCTTAGTCAACTAGGGCACTCCCTTAGTTGACTAAGGCTTTTTTTTTTCTGTTTTTAATTATTTTTTTAAATTAAATAGGTATTATAAACGTGATTTTATTATAAAATTTTCCAAGTGTACTAAAATTATTAAAAATATGTAAAATATTTATGCATATATTAAAAAAAATTAATATTATAATACTAGAAAAATTATAATTATAAAATTAATAAGTAAAAAAAATTTCAGATATTTAGACATTAAAAAAATTAAAAAAAATATTTCGATCAATGATTATACTCAAATAAATGATAAATTTATGAAAATATTTTATAATTATACCCAAAATATTGAAAATATGAAAAATAAATGATGTATATTAAAAATACTATAATATTATAGTTATGTAAAAATTATAATTATAAAAATACTAAGTAAGAAAACATTTGAAAATATTTTTATATTTAAAAAATAAATGATCATTTTAATAAAAAATTTTATGATTATAATAGAGATATTAAACAAATTTTATATAGATAATTTTATTATGTGTAAAAATTTTTTAATATAACAAAAATGTTATAATTAATACAAATACGCACATAATTTCTACTAAAAATATAAATTGAAATATTTAATGAATATGATAAATATTTTAGAAAATACCAGTGTAAATCAAACTTTTGTAAATATTTATAAATTTTTAACAGATTTTAATATTTTAATTTTATAAATTTAAATTTAAATTAATATTTAATAATTTTTTTCAAGACATATCACCCAATAATTAAAATTTCATACCGCGCATACACGCCGTGTTTCCTTACTTCCTAGTACATATATCAAAGCAGATAGAGAGGGGGGGGGGGAAGAATATGGATTGAGTTTCCCAAACACCTGGACGGAAAGTAGCAACTCGACGGGTACATTTGGATTCACTACTATTTTGGTTGGAATTAGCCAAAGGATCATACCTTTTCCCACATTTGCTAGTTCCCATGAATTGCTTGATGTCTTACTAAGGTTGTACATAAGAAATTGAAAGAAGGGGTGGGATTTGATTATTCTGCCTAAACCATATTTGAGAAATGAAGAGGCTACAAGGTTTTTCTTCATTTTGCTAGGCATCGTAGATTTTTTTTTTTTTTTTTCGGTTAAAAGAAGTAAATAGAAAGTATTGTTTTGAGGTGGCTTAAGAGGATAAAAGGTATTTAATCCTCGAAAAAATTGAGATTAAGTTCACCAATAATTAATTAAAATATTCCGTATAAAATATTATCGATACAATTTTTATTTATGAGATTCTATATTTTCATAAAAACTTTTTATTTTTCTTAAAAATTATTATAAATTAAGATTACCCAAGTGGAGCTTTAATAATCTAAGAGAACTTTAGGGAAACCCTTAGGAAAAAAGTAAGATCAAGATGGGAAAGAGATGGGGAAGGGGTGTAGGAAATTGACCCAAGTTGTGACTCTTGTTTGGACTGGGAAATGACTGTAGATTCTAGAATGATGTGTGGTCCTTGTGTAATCTTATGGTTCTCAATCTCAATCTTAGGGCAATCTTTTTCAAATTTTTTGGGTGCTTGAAAATGAACCCCGCCACCCCACGCAGCATAGGCCCTAGACTAGCCGTCATGGGGTCCATGGCAAACCAAATATGACTTCTTCCCTTCAACCCTTGTTGATTGAAAAAAATTCCATTTTCAAGTTCTACGTCTAAATCTTCTTAAAATATTAATAATCATCGATCCAGTCAGTAAAAGTCACCCTTCTCTTATTTTAAAAAATATACGAATGAAATTCTGAATACTAATTTAAATAATATTTTAATATAAATAAATCCAAGTAATTTCATAAATAAGAATTTGAGTTTTCGAAAAATGTGTTTGCCCCGTGGAGAGTGCTTACACAATATTATTTTTCATATAAATCACACGTATTTAATAATCATGTTAGATCTGATTAAATCTTATTCGAGTTGAGTTGATCTCTTAAGTGATAAAACTCTCTTTACATCTGTTGGGTGTGGATCGAAGTCTCCAATTCCAATGAAGACAAGGTCTCCTTAGGCCCAAGAAGTTGGTCCATTTAGCTAATATTACAATTTTTTGTCCATAAACAATAGTTCAACTGACACTGTTCTCTCATTCTTTATAAAAATTTCAAACTCGAATCTCTCTATATATTAAAAAAAATATATTACTATTATGAATTAAAGCGAATACTAATAATAAAGAATAAGAAAATATAGAGAGAGAAAAAAAAATTCTTATAATCTTGTATATCGAATGAAGTTACAAAGTAGGTATTTATATAATTTAGAATACATACATAAATGGAGAGTTTTAAAATCAAATATTCTTTTAAATATATGATATTTCCATATTATGATATTGACATATAAAAGTTGCTGTTAATGGCAATATTGGTCTCATGTGTATTCTTCTAAAATATTTATTTTTCATATATTGAATATCCACCCAAGTTTTTTAGGGGTTTATAGCACTCCTTTTTGGATGTTCATTATACAGAGAATAAGTTTCATGAAAATTTTACTAAAAAAACCCGGTGGAAAAAAATTCAAATGAAAGAAAAAGAATACACTATTTAAAGTGTTTGATGATATACTTACTCCTCATGTTGAGAATATCCCTTGATATATTTAAACCGATACATTTTAATTCCTTTTACCAATCTTGTAAATGTAGCAATCAACAAAGATATCGTAAATAAATCTACTAAATTTTTACTTGATTGGATTTATTGAAGGCATATATCACCATTCTTTTGAAGTTTATAAGCGAAAAAAAATTTAGTGAAATATGTTTTGTTCTATCGACTTTGATATATCTTTCTTTGAGTTGGACGATATATGCTGCATTATTCTCATATAAGACCGTCGGTATCATTTTTTCTGAAAATAAACTACAAACTCTTCATATGTGCTAAATCACAGATTTTACTAGTATATATTTACAACTAATTTCATAAATTGCTAAAATTTCAACATGATTAAAAAATATAGCTACTTTATTTATTTCATAAAACGTCAAGAAATGACGATACCACCATATGTAAATACATATCTAGTTTATGATTGAACATTTTGAGGATCAAATAAGCACCCTACATCTCCAAATCCAATCAAATCTGTTTTGAATAATTTAAAAAATATATATAAATCAATATCTTTTATATCTTATAGGTAACGAAACACATATTTAACCCCATTCCAATGTCTTCAAGTTAGACAAGAGCTATATCTCACTAATAAGTTGACAGAGAATAACATATCGATCGTGTATGACAAGCAAGGAACACAAATGTTCCGATTATAATTAAATATGGTACTTCAGGACAAAAAAATCCTCTCATTATTTTCTTGAGTTCGAAAAGAGTCTTTACATATATCAAGTCTCATAACCATTGGAGTACTCAACGGATGTGTTTTGTTCATGTAAAATTATTTTAGCACCTGTTATGTATAAATTGTTTGATGCACAAGAATTCCGTCATTTAAATTTCCTTTTTATAATCCAATATAAAACTTTGTCTTTTCAGGATCTTTCATCTCAAATTCTCTACTCAAGCACTCTATTGCTTTCAAGAGTTCTTCAAGAGTTCTAATAATATTCAACTTATCCACATATATTACAATAATAGCAAAATCATATTCATACCTCTTTATAAAAATACATGGACAAACAAGATCATTCTTATATCACTTCTTTAACAAATACTCACTAAAACGGTTATACCACATACAACCAGATTGTTTTAGTCTATATAAGAATTTGTTTAATTTGATTGAGTAATCGAGAACCGGAATTATATACTTCTGGCAGTTTAAATCCTTCTAGAAGTTTTATATAAATGTTATTATCCAATAGGCTATACAAATAAGCTATAACAATATCTACTAAATGCGAATCGAATCCCTTTTGTATAACCAGAATGATTAGAAATCAAAAGATAATTACATCCACCACAAGAGAGTATATCGTATCATAATCAATATTGGGTTTTTACGAAAATTCTTATACAACTAAACATGCTATATATCTCATAATTTTACATTTCTCATTTCGTTTTCACACAAAACCCATTTTATATCCTACTGGTTTTACATCAATAGGTGTACAAACTAATTCAAAAAAAAAATTTTATCAAGTGATTTCAATTCTGTCTTAATTGTAATTTTCTATTTTGACCAATTATGTCTATGTTTGCATTCCTTAGTAATCCTTGGTTCAAAATCTTCATTTTCATTTTCAATACTCATTGTTATATGGTATACAAAAATGTCATCAACATTGATATTATTTTAGTTCCATATTCTCCAGTCATAACATAACTTATTAGCATCTCATAATTATCAATACTTTCAAATACTCGATATTCTTCTGGAACATTGTTTATAGCTGGTACACATTTAGGACAAACAATATTCTCATTTAGATCATCTATTTTTTTTTTATTTTTTACTATCTCGAGAATTTTTATATTTAGAATCAATCGGTCTACGATGTTTTGTACATGCTTTAAACTCATTAGCCATATTTTGTTGTCTTTTAGAGATATCAATTCTAATAGGAGTATTAACAACTGAAATATTAACTAGTTGGTTAGTAAATGCGTCTGGTAGTTGATTTACTAAAATATGTAAATGAATTTGATAGGGTGCATATTACCTAGTATATTTGTGAATATTTCATTTTTATTTTGACCAAATATTGAGTTAATTGGTAGATTTTATTTAATTTTTGTATTTGACGCAAATTGTAGGAATTGGGAATAAAAAGAGACTAAAAAAGAAAATTTATCAGCAAATCTCTATTCAGTTAAGTGTGGGCACGTTAGAATCCAGTTTGCAAGTTTGAAGAGTATTTTCCCAATTCAAAATAAGTCTTTTGCTGAGGTGGACATGACTTCTATCTAAATGCAAGATTCCAATTGATACTTTATTTAGTTTTGTTATTTAGAGAATTTCCTTTTATGTGGTGGTTGGCTTTTATTTTAAAAGTCAAAAGTCTAAAGAAGAGGAGAAAAAAGGGGATTAGATCTAGGTTTCTTTGACTAGCCTTTTTTACTTTCCATTGTACAACAAAGAAGAACTCTCATTCTCTCTCTCCCTCTCTCGTGAAAAGGTAGACTTTACATTTTTTCTTTATTTTTTTATTTAAGGTTTTCTTCGTAAGGAGCAATTAAACTCCTTTTCTGGTCAGAGGATAAGGAAAAATTTAGTTCAATGACATTTGTGAGATCAAATCTATTTTAATTATTTTTTTCTTTCATTGATATTCGTATATTTTCTGATTTTATTGTTTATGATTATTGTGTTATTTAAATATCAAGAGCCTGATATTTGAATTAACCTAATAGTCTATTGCCAATTAAATTAAATCCGTAATTGTTTGACTATTTTAATGTTAGTGGCGACTGGCATGATTGGATTTATATCAGAGAAATATATAATCTAATTTAAATAAACCCCCGTAGCGTATTTGTTAATTAGAACTGGACTTTTCTAATTCTTAATACAATTAAGAGATTAAATTATATAGTCATACCTAGGATTATATCTTAATTAGAAAAGTAGTAAATAGTCATACCTTGACTATCAACAAAGTAAGGAAATGTTGGTTGTTAGAGAGTGTCAACAACTATAACCAATTTATCAATAAAAGTTTGAATTTATCATTACATCAATGATCAGTTTCATTAATCATCTTCAAAGTTACTCCTTTGGCCGAAGTTTTATTCGTTATTGATTTAGTTTAATTAATTTCATTTAATTTTGTTTGTTCCTTATTTTCACCCTCTAGAAACCCCCATTAATTTTTAATCTAAAAGAAACAAATTCCTCAAATTCCTGTGGAGACGATTCTGCTTACTACTATATACAAAATCATATTTTTATTGAGTAGGTATTTATTATTGAACAGATTCAACACTTATCAGAATCAATTTTTGAACTTTCAGTTCACATTGTTTTGTTCTAGGATCAAAATAAAATAATGATAATTCATTCCAACTGATTTTATTTTCAGACTGTTTATTATTTTCTTCCACTGATGTTGGGAAACAAACTCGTCAAAATAACTATCAGTAAAACGAGCTGTAAACAAATATCCTATTATGGGTTCAATATATTTAATAATCGATAGACATTCATACCTAACATATATCTCCAATCTCCTTTGAGATTCCATCCTAGTTTGTTGTGGTGGAGTGCTAAGAATATATATTGCACATCCAAAAATTCTCAAATGGGAGATATTTTACTCCTACCAATAAACTAAATGTAATGGGGAGAAATTATTACTATTTGTTGCCCGAATGCAAATAAGTGTTGCTATGTGTAAAACAATATGTCTCTAAACAGAAACTAATAATTTAGCTCTCATAAATAATGGTTTTATAATCAATTGAATACGCATAGTGAATAATTCTATTAGAACATTTTGAGTGTAAATATGTGTTATAGAATATTTTACACTTATCCCAATTGAAATATAATATTCATAAAAAATTTGGGATGTAAATTTACCATTATTATCAAAACGAATTTTTTTAATCGAATAATCTAGAAAATGTGTACTTAATTTAATTAATTGAGTAAATAATCTCATAAACGTCAAGTTGCAAGTTGATAATAATGATACATATGACCGCTTAGTTTATGCATCAATTAAAATTATAAAATATTTGAATAATCCACATGGTAGATATATATGCCCACAAATATTTTCATGTATTTGTTCCAAAAATTCAAGAGACTCATATTTTATTTTAGCCAGTGATGGTCTCAGAATTAATTTGCTTTTAAAACAAACAATACAAGTAAATTCATTAGATTGAAGAATCTTCTAATTTTTCAAAAAATGTTCACATGAATCATTTATAATTTTTCATATCGTTATTGATCCGGGATGGTCTAACCGGTCATACCAAATAATAAAATCATTTAATTTAGTAAACTTTTGATTTACTATTGCATGTACTTCTCTTGCATTAATGTATATATAATACAAATTGGAGAAATATACCGATACTTTTTCTAATATTCTTTTGATCTCCTAGGATTATACTCGTAATGTGAAGATATTCAACATTTCTTTCACTTGTTGTCTTAATATGATACCCATTTTTGTGAATATTTTTAAAACTCAATAAATTTTATTTAGATCTGGAAGAATATAATGTTTCATCAATTTCAAATTTAGTTCATTTAGGCAAAAATATGTTAACTCTTCTGAAATCTTTTATCGATTTTGTATTATCAGATATAGTATTAATATTAGCCTCTTGTATTATTAGATAAAAACAATATTTTTTATCTTTTAATATAGTGTGTATAATGACATTATTTGCATGATATATATCTCTACCATTTATCGTAAATCGAACCAAGTGAATATCTATATTTTTCAATAAACAGACAATGTTTTAAAATTCATGACAATGTTAATACTGAAGAATTCTAAAAATGTATTTTTGTGACAATACATATACTTATTTAAAATAAATAGCTCAATAAAATATTTAGACATGATAAATATTTTAGAATTCAATATATTTAAAATAAAATACAATTATATTCTAGTGTGTTCTAAGAAATTTATTTTTGACACTCCCATCTATAATCAAATAGTCAATTTTCCTTCAGGAATATATATTTATGCTCTACTGGAGTTTTCAATTAGTTTCACACTACCACTTATAGTGTTAATATTTGTTTTCCCAATTTCAGGCAGAAAAAATAATTCTTATTGTTTGAATATTATATGTATCGCAACACTATCAATGAGTCATTTATCTTTCTTGCGGTTTATTGATATCAGGATGTTCTCAGAATCTTTAGAGAACTTATCTTGTCTTTTTCCATTATTATTGTCTCATTTCTAGTGCTGATGAATTTGCATGATCACTTTTAGTAGCTTGATAAATTTGCATAATCATAACAATTACTACAATTTGATCTCTTCCATATTTATAACAATATTTAATCACATTAGATTTAGGAAATAGACTAGAACCAGTAAGTCAAGTACTTCGTGGTCGATTGGACTGAGTTTCATGTTGATAACGTGTTCGTGTTACGAATTAAAGAGAATATTAATAATAAAGAAGAAGAAAATAGAGAGAGAAAAAGAGAAATCGAATGAAGTTACAAAAGGGTATTTATACAACTTGGGATGTGTACATAAATGGAAAATTCTAAAATCAAATATTTTTTCAAATATGTGATATTTTTATATTATGATATTGACATATAAAAAATGTTATTAATAACAATATTAGCATTATGTGTATCTTTTTAAAATATTTACCTTTCTTATTTTTTTTTGGTCCACACGGGACACTTTTCCAACCGCTCAATGTCCGAGGTTTTATCCCGATTAATTCGGACCAATCCGTCTAGAGGTCTCCCTTCATACGATGGGGGTCTCTTTTAAGTCATCAAACAACTAAAAATAATACCTATTTTAAAAGAATAAAATGCAATAAGAAATCAATTTATAGTCAAAGGAATTATATCCACCTTGATTTCATATAATTGATCATCGATCTATTTAAAAATTTTAATAATCATAAATAAATTAATTATAGTCATTCAACAAATGTCAAACATCTAATCTCTTCTTATTTCGTCGATAATTAAGAGAAACTCTTCAATTATTTCCCTAATAAAAAAACAATTCTAAAGAAGATCTTAGAATTTAAAGTTTTCACAACATTAAGAACTAGAGATACTCAATTTTAATTAACAAATATACAACGAGTTTATTTAAATTAAATTATTCAATTTCATAATGTAGATTAGATTATTAACAAAATC
The DNA here is from genome assembly GCA_037126225.1 of Dillenia turbinata. NCBI lineage: Eukaryota > Viridiplantae > Streptophyta > Magnoliopsida > Dilleniales > Dilleniaceae > Dillenia > Dillenia turbinata. The sequence continues at coordinate 3,084,419 of JBAMMX010000001.1, forward strand.
TTATATTTATATCATTTACTACTATATTAAAACAAACAAATAATTATAAATTTATCGTTTTAATTGATTGTAAATTAGTCTAAAACTATTAAATATTGGTCAGTATTTAATATTTTAAAAAATTATGATAAATAAAGTATAAAAATTAAATAAATATCTATAATTTATTGATACAATATACTCAATTAAATTTTATAATCATTGGAAATTAAAATTTTAATAATTTTTCGATCAGAAAAGTAACTAAAAAGGAAGGAAAATTCACTAAAAACATAAAATTGCTACCGGAAAAATGTGCTGGAGTCGATACAAGACGTGACATACTAGGGAAATGAATGTGTGCTGGAAAATTTAATTCCCCCAAGCCCACGTGAGCTTAAGGGACATAGCCTTTTGTACGGGAATGAATCTCCTACTTCTGAATCTCCTACTTCAAACGAAAGCTTTTCCAAATTTCCCTCGCCGCTAAAAATAATTAAAATAAAATATTTTAATTAATTTAAAAAAGATAATTTCCTAAAGATAATACTCTAACAAATTTCAAATAAAAAAATTCCTAAAAAATAAAAGATCTTGAAAATTAAATTTATAAAATTTACCTCCAAATATTTAGAATAAATTAATATTTTGAAAATCTTCAATATTTTCAATTCAAACTCCATTTTTCTTTGAATTTTCATTAAATAAGGAGGAAATAATATTGATTTGACCTAGAAAATTCTGCAATAGTTCCAGTGATCCGCATGCTCATGTGCTAATAAATGAACATTTCTGTCTACTTTTTTCATTCTTTATATAAGTGCTCCAAATTAACTCATTTTTCTTCAAAGTCTCCTCCATTACTCCTAATAATGTCCAAATTGTGAGTTGAACTCAAGTCCTTGGTTAAGGGGTTGAGCAACCTTATTCACTCGATTGACTGACCGTTGATCCATTTACCTTCCATATATTAGACATTCACTTAAATTTTTTATGGTTTATAACTGCTACAATTTTTTCTTCTTTTTTTTACTTGAGAACCAAAAAGATCAAAGCTCAAATATTGCATTAAGAAAACAAAATTATAAATTTACTCTAGCTAACCAATTTATGTATGAAATCTGTCCGAGAAATTTAACATAAAAGTTGTATAAGAATAAGAAATCTATTTTTTTGGGCTTTCATGACCAGTATTTAGATTTTGTCTGATTAATCCAGTCTGAATATTATGAGATCCACTAAGGAGTTAGGTTTTTCAAATCTCATTTCTCTATTTTCATGAGTTGAACCAATACCTATAGTTAAAGGAATGTAATGATCTATCGCTACACCCATCGGAGTTTAGTAAGAATAAAAAATCTATTGATTTAGTTAAACTATTATAATATATTTAATTTATATAAAAAATTCATTATTAGAAATGTAAAAATATGATGATAAAAAAAGTCAAATATTTTTAAAATCAAATTAATTACCAGTTTATCATAATTCATAGTATTGTCTAGTACCACTATCAAACTTAATGTAATACGATAAAAATCATTTGATTTTGAAATATGCCATATACTGCGATGATGTTCTACACTAAAGTTTCAATATGTCAAAAGTATTTGAAAGATTGAAAATGTCATAAACTACAACGAAGTTAGGTGATACCACGAATAGCCATACACTAAAACTCTAACCATGCATCAAAACTCTCATATATCAAAACATTTGAAGGATCAAAGAAGTCATGCACTACAAAAAAACCATATACGATGGGAAAAAAAACTCTAATTGTTAAAGCATTTGAAGAATCAAAAAGAAATATATTAAAATTCTGATATCCTATTAAAAAAATTGAGCATGAAAGTAATAAAAATTATAAAATTCTAATGATTCATTATTTCAACTAAACAATTATAATAAGTTGGATTTATACCCAAAAAAAACTAATTGTTAAATATAAAAATATAAAAATAAAAAATTAAATATTTTTAAACTCAAATTATTGATTTATTTGATTCGCAGTATTCTTTAACAAAATCAATCAAGAAAAAGTAGTACAGGATTTTTCTAAAATAATCAAAAATTAATTTTTTTCCTTTTTATCAGAGAAAAATAGTTTAGTAAGCCACCTTTAATATGCAAGGTTCGCTGGGTTCTTTCCCTACCTTCCCTCCCCCAAAATAGAAAAAAAAAAAAAAAGAACCATTATTATTTAAAACATTTTTTTAGGAAAAAAAGTTTTTTGGGGGGTAAATATCAAATATGGATTTTTTTTTTTTTTTTGGTAAAAACTTTGCAATTACTTCCGGTTAAAACTATTTTCCGGGGCGCAGTTGAGAGCTTGCATTGATTGCCACATTTAATTGTCAGATTATTATTTATTTATTTATATTAAGTATTTTATAACTTGCCTTTTTCCATGAAAATTATATTACGGACATGAAAGATCGTCTCATTACTAATAATTACGTAACATAACTCTAATCACAATAGAAAATGACTCGTAAGGTGAATGCTGTCAAGCAAATTTTATATGATTGATAATTATAAATTTAATTATTTTAAAATTTTTATTATAAAATAAATTGAAATTTATATAAAAATTTTTATAATTTATATATTTATGTATTTTTCATGTTTCTATTTATTTATTTATATTAAATATTTTATAACTTACCTTTTCTATGAAAAAATTATATTATGGACATGAAAGATCATGTTGTTACTTATAATTACATTACTCTAATGACAATGGAGAAATGACTTGTGATCGCTGGTGCAAATGCAAAGTAAGTTTTTTATTTTTTTTTTCATAAAATTGAGTTTTTCATCTTAAATATTTGTAACGGTTGGATCCTTGATGGACGGAGTGTGATTGAATGTTGTCTGTTGATGTGGCTGTGAGATGTCACATGACATGCGAGCGTACGCGACTCCCCTCACTTCCATGCCAAAGTCTCTGTGTGTGCGTGTGTGTGTGAAGAGAGAGAGAGAGAGAGAGAGGGACATTCCGATTGCAATAGCTTATTTGATTAAGATAATAAAATACTTCTATTATATAATAAAAATTTTAAATGAAATATATAATCATTAATTATAAAATAAATAATATAAAAATTATAATTATAATTAAATAAATAATTCATTAAATATGAAAAAATATATAAATTAGAAAATATGAGAATTTTTATATAATATTAATTAATTAAATATGTTAAAATATTTCAAAAATAAAAAAATATTAATATTAAAAAATTTATGTATATCATAACCTTCGTCTTCCCAAATCTCCTTCTTCTCCCTCTTCCCCAAGTTTGTCCTCACTCAATTGTGTCCTCACTCAATCTCACTTTAAAAAATTTCACACCATCTTCAATCCATGAGAACAATTTTTCATATACTCTCTCTTCTCTCTTCTCTCTCTGTCTTTCTCTCTCTCTCCCCCACCCCCCAAACCTTTCTAAATCCCTCTAGACCTGCAAAACTTCGAGCAAATAAACCCCGAATGCTGCATAAATAATAAACAGTAGTTGTAAAAATGATTATTACAGGTTTTAGAAAAATAATAATTATAAAAAATATAAAATATTATCTGAAGAATTATCTTATGTATATCAAATTCTTTGTTTATTTGATTCATTAAGCTCACGTGATTGAACGAATTAATTGCCCAACATGCGAGGGGAGTAATAGGATAAAAAATATATATATTCATAATATCTTTTTTTCATTAATTTAAATTTTTTATAGTGATGATGAATTATACATAATATAGGAGAGACCATGTTACGTATGCTTCACTTTAAAAGAGTTTCATTTTTTGAATTTAGTTAATTAAAACCAATTCATTTGTAGGGGTCATAAGACCAAATTGGTCGAGGGCATATTTGCAACCATATCTGTGATTCAAATTTCAACTTTTATGGCAGGATGGAAACGCAAGTAGCTATACATGGCGGGTTGCCTTTATCTTTGCTTACTAGCACAAAAAAGAAAAAATTAACAAGTGAAAGAAAAAGAGATAGACAATTTTCTTATTTAATAAATTATTTTTTAATAATAATTATAATTTTAAGTTATTTTTTATGATTAATAATTATATATTTAATTATTTTATATTTTTATTATAAAATATGACTTTTTTTTTACAAATAATTAATATTAATATATAAATTCTTATAATTTTTATAGTTATTTATTTTTCATGTTTCTATTTTTTTTATTTTTATAAAATATTGTTTGCTAGTATCTTTTTTTTTTTTTTTACTCGCTTTTGTTTCTTACCATAAAACAATAATATCTTAAAAAAATAATTTAATGAGCATATATCTTTTTTAATCTCATAATTTTAAATTCAAACTTTAATATAATTATTTAAAAAAAAGGACGTGGGGTGGCTTAGATCCAATGTACTATCATCTGATCCCTACGTGGGCCCTAATACTGCAAGCACATAAATCGGGCCTCTTAGGACAATTTGCGTCCATTTTTCAATATTCAGCGTTAGTTTATTTTTTTATCTAAATTTTATTTGATTAATCAAATTTAAATATTATAAAATTTATTAAAAAATTAATTTTTTTAAATCATTTTTCTTTAATCTTAAGACTTTGAGAATTTTAATTAAAAAGACAGTTTTCGATCACTTATCCCAAAAACATTTGACTCTCGCTGGTATGTTTTGATTCTCCCTAATATGATGACACTGTATAAGATTATTAAGAAAAATTAATATCAAAGTTGTTTTGATATTGTACTCCCAATGTTCCATTTTAAGTTATTGCACGGAAATTAAGAGAAAGCAATTAAATGAACTTAGTTATACAAAAATATAATTACCATTTCTCACATTTAATTAATAATTTCTCTCTCCACTAATTTTCAATACATACATCAACTCTCTTTTAGTGAAACAAAATAATTTTTTTTAAAACAAAACAAATAATAAGGAAGGGAGAGGGTACAAGATTTCTCAAATTACAGCGTGTGCATTTGGACGACGTATGCATAACATAAAATAAGATGTTAATGCAAAATTAAAAAATAAATAAATAAATAAGAACTTAAAAATTGAAAAATGAAGTCCATGGATGTCGCCACCAAATCTGTTTCTCCTGGTCCATTTCCTCCAGTTCAAGGTCCGCCCAATTTATTCTTTGAATATTAAGGTCTCTTTTCTTTTTGTTTTGGGGGCATTTAAAAAGAACATATAAATTAATCAAACAATGGAAAATCTTTCTAAAAGCTTATATTAGTTTTGATAATTTCATTAGCATGGTAATTTTTCGAAAAAGGAAAAGTTTGGAGTGGCCTTGTTAGGACCGCCCAGATAAATAAAAAGTTAAGGTCTTTGACAACCTAATAGACAAATGATAAAAAAAAATTAAATAAATTTAAATAAATAGAAAAAATAGAATTACAGAATAAAAAATAAAAAAGAGACAAAATTTATGTGATTCGGTCAAATAGGCCTACGTCCACGGACGAGAGAGGAGAAGAATTTCACTAATAAAGAAGAATACTACAAATGCTTAAAAAAATATTTCTAAACCTAAATGATCATCGTACAAAAGAGATAACAAAAATGAGATCTTAAAAAATTGTAACACATTTTTACTAACTTACTTGAACTGATGATGATTAAATCTATCACCAAGGGCCTCTATTTATACTTGATTCTTGGGGGATGGTTTCTTCTCATAACCAATGTGGAATTGCTTGGTGCTATTTATATGTAAGCAAGTGAGAGCTTCTTCTTCAACAAAATCGATGTGGGATTAAGTTGGGAAGAGCCACCATAATAAATCTCCACCTTAACGAATCCTAACATTAACAAATAATAAATAACAAAACTTAAATCTATTTCACATTCTCCACAAAAACCCCAATGGACTAATCAACAACAACGAATATCAAACAAAACAAATCCAAACATTACTTAAATTTGTAAATTGAATGAGACTTCATAAACAAATCTGCAAAATTGTCACATGAACTCGAACAAACGATAGCACACACCATACTACCAACTGCATTAAAATATGGAATCTGTACTATAAAATCCTCCTCTTCAGCTGAGTGTAATATCTAAGCAGCAAATAGCCAAAAAATGTTAACAAACGGAGTATTCATGAATTTACTATTTTTCATGTCAAAATTTTCAAAATAATTATTCTGGATCAAGAATAATTTTCTAACTCCCCGATCTCCCTTAATTTCCAAATCAAGAATTTTCTTAATTGTTTTCAAATTTTTTTATAACAAATTCACTACTTAACTGTAAGTTCAAAATAAATATCTCTAACAAATTTTTGGTAACAACAAATATATTAGTAACATAAAATAGCAAATAAACAAATAACTCATTACTTAATTTTCGGAAGAAAATAAAACTGTTAAATATGTTTCTTAAATAATTATCAATGAATATCAACAAATACCCGATACATTCCTTAAATTGAACATGAAATGGTCTCCACAAATCTGAACAAATGTCAGAATCAAACACTAATAATGAGGCTGCAACTGAACTAATAACAATAGATCCTTACAGAAAATATAATTTACCAAATCTGTAAACTTTCATAACAATAAGAATACCATAAAACACATTCATAATTCCACTTTTAATTGTGTATCTACACTCAAAAGCCTCTAAGGTGTTTAAAGAGATTAGATTTTTCTTCAAATCAGGAATATGTCTAATATCAGTCAGTATCCTCACAATACCATCATGCACTTTAATTGAACTGTACCCTTACCAATAATATTAGAAACAATATCATTTCTCATAAAAACAATTCCACCATTAATAAATTCATAAGTGAAAAACAAATCCCTGTTGGAACATATGTGATAAAAACAATTCGAATCCAAAATCCATTCATTTCTAGATTTTATCCTATTATCAGTTACATAAAAAATATCTCAATTTTCTTCATCTGTCACAATACTAATCTCGGCAATTTTAGTGTTTTTCTCAATAAATTTTTTCTTTTACTTATTTTTCAACTTAAAACAATTAGATTTAATATATTCCAATTTGTGACAATAATTGCACACTAAATTTTTATACTTAAATCTATTATTCTTAAATTCTCTTTTATCAGTTCTACCCTTAATAATCAAACAATCAGTTTGACCACTATTAATTTCCCTATTAATATCTCTATTAATTTGCTCCTTAGATTTTAATGCGGATTTTATTTCATGATACGAAATGATTTATTTACCATAAATTATAGTATCACGAATATACTTAAAGGATTGAAGAAGAGAACACAATAACAAAAGAGTCATATCCTCATCTTCAATTTTCGAATCTATATTCTCTAAATCCATCATAATATAATCAAATTTATCAAGATGAGAGAATATAAATGTACCTTCTGTCATATGCAACATATGCAGACTTTATTTCAGATAAAATCTATTCTCAACCGTCTTCTTCATATACAAATCCTTAAACTTATCTCATATAACCTTAGTCGTTGTTTCCATAGCAACCTCCCGCAAAACCTCATCAGAGAGGTTCAAGATAATCTCGGATTTCGTTCTTTTATCTGTCGTAGTAAACTCTGAATCTGTCACATTGGATAGTTTAGTCTCTACTCCATATAATGCCAAATCAACTCCATTCCGATTCAAAATGACCTCCATTTTAAGTTGTCACATACCGAAATTGATATACCTATCGAATTTCTCGTCCATAATCTTTGTTATTGTCATGTTGTCAAAAATAATTGACCAAAAACTTTCTCAAATAGGTAAAATAGCTCTGATACCAGTTTGTTAGGATTGATCCAAAACAAATAAGAAATTAACAAGAGAACTTTTTGACAACCTAATAGATAAATAGTAAAAGACAAAATTTAAATAAATTTAAATAAATAGAGAATATAAAATGACAGAATATAAAATAAAAAAAGAGATAAAATTTATGTGATTCGTTCAAATAGACCTATATTCACGGGCAAGAAAAGAGTAGAATTTCACTATCAAAAACTAAGATTACAAATATTTTAGAAAAATGTTTCTAAGTCCAAATGATCATCTTACAAAAGAGATAGAAAAAATAAGATTTTAAAAAATCGCAACATATTTTTACTAACTCACTTGAACTGATGATGATTAAACCTATCACCAAGGGCCTCTATTTATACTTGATTCTTGGGGGATGGATTCTTCTCATAACCAATATGGGATTACTCGGTGCTACTTAGCTTCTTCTTCAACAAAATCGACGTGGGATTAAGTTGGGAAGGGCCACCATAACAGCCCTGCCGTCCACCAAACATTACAAAAATTCAAGCATTTTCCAAATCCAGTCCAAACTTAAAATCATATCCATCTTAAATATAACAATTAAAAAGGCCCTTGAAGAAATAAAATACAGCCCATTATTCTTGTTTTTGCAAAAGGACGGATTATGTCACTCTTCCCCCCACACTATTTCTGTCTACTCTGCCCACATCTAGGTGTTTATACAGCTACAGGTTCAATAAACAATGCAGAGATGGCATCTCTAAGGTGCTTTGAACTATTCGTGTACCCATCTTCTTCTTTGTAAATGAAGTCCATAACTCGTGAAAGATTGAGAATTCGCATAAGAAGAGGTATCGCTGGAGAATCTGGCACTAAAAATTCTTCATTAATGTCCTTCCAAGCATCTTCAACTTGTTTGAGGAACAAATCATAAACTTGGTTTTCTGTAACACCTTCATGATCTTTCCTGTAGTACTCAATTGCTGACGCAACATGTTCTCTCTCTTGCTCAAACTACAACCATAAAAACATATCAATAAAGAGTTTACCAAATTTTCTCACCTATATTACTAAACGACTAAATGTAATCTGACAAGAGTTCTTATCTTTGACAAAAGTGACCTTAACAATCAAAGTTATACCTTATGGGAGACCATGTCATCCATGAGTCTGCTAATGGTAGATGCAGCCTTCACTATCTTAGGGAAATTTGACACCCATTCAAGGGCCTCCTCTGTCCCAAAATCGTTCATACCAACAAAAGTCGTAGTTGCTAACATAAAGTAACCGGTGCTTCGGTGTGCATTACCCATGTACACCTCTATTGTTGGCACATATCCTTCATTACGCCATTGGGCTTCTAGAAAGTAGGCTCGAGTTAATCTTTTCATCTATTCAAAAAATTAATTTCATATTAACCATAATATAGATCATGATGAATAATAAATATAATAATAATAATTTATTTTCAAAAACTAGTACTGAAAATTAATATGTTTGTCTTAGTGCTTTTGTTGCATAGTACACACAATACGATCTTCCCTCCTTTGTTGTCACCTTTCAATTTCATCATAAACTTCTAATAGTGCCTTGTATAACACTTTCATATAGTCTGGAAGTACGTCTATGGCACTAATATCCCACCTAAAATCCAACAAAACAAACATAAAACTTAAAGGTGATATCTATAAAGTTAATTCAATATATATCGAGTTTATTACACTATTTCTGTGAGTTTACAGCACACATATCATGAAATTCTTCATGAATATCTCTCCTGAAAAAGGAGCATTCAATTTCCTTACGACTAACCTTTGAACAGCTTCTGTGAATAGCTCCAATTCTTCCAAAGTATCATAGGCATCATATGTATCATCAATGATAGATGTGAGAGCAATCACTTTGGCAAAGAACCTCCTAGCCATTTGGTAATGGGGCTCATAATATACCCCATTAGTCCAAAAGTATAGTTCAGCAATTCTGTCTCTTATGTAAGGGAAATTTTTGGCAATGTCTAAATTTTTCCACCACCTGCAAACACCAAAAAAGGCAATCAGATGCAACCATTTCAAATGTGTGGTTTAAAGTTTTGGTGGCAAAGAGATAGTGCCAAGCCACTTACTTTGTGATGATACAAATTTCTTTTTGATGCATTTCTTGTACTTTGTTGTAGTCTAACTTGGCAACCTTAAGTAGTGTCTCGTTATGCGAACCATCAGTTTGGTAGACAGAGAGAAAATTCCTTGTCTCTAGCCTTTCCAAACACTTGCGGATAGGCCTATACAATGCGCGAGCTACTTGCTTTGCCAGTGATGGACAGCTTATGTCACACAACTTGGACTGCAAATGAGCTTTGGTGAAAACTAATGCAACATCCAAAATATCTTCACCATGTGCCGCAAGATATGTGGCTTCGTATAAACTCAACATGCCTTGTATGTCTGATGTGATCGATTCCTTAAACTCACCTTTATCATTCTTAAATTTCATAAATACATCTACCAACAAAATCCAAAAATTATTTTCTTGATATCTAAATATCAGTGAAAAACTTTTGCACATCAAAGATATTACAATTGAAACTACAAAAAGTTTGACTATACCAAATTTTCTCCAAAGATGGAGCACTTGTCTTAGGTAGAAATACAGAAAAAAAAAAAAAGAAAAAAGAAAAAAGAACTCACCAGATGAAGCATTAAATCCATGTTGCCTAAGCAAACAAAACCGGAGTGACTCAAGATAAAGATAGAGAGTATTACTTTCATCATAATTGTGATCAGATTAGTTACGAATAATATTTTGTAACGCATCGTATATCACATAATTGTGATCAGATTAGTTACGAATAATATTTTGTAACGCATAGTATATCACTTCTGTAAAATGATAAGAGAGTCCTAATCACTCAACCACATCGATTAGATTTAATCTTTCTAGGAGTTTATTTTCTCACTTCTTCTTTGAGTCAATCATGCTCCTCGGATGTTGAACTAGACTGCAAAATGAAGAAGTACAAAATGTCCCTCATGACATGGCAGTTTAAGTAGTAGAATCTCCTTATTTTCATCCCCCGTTTCTCGATTCAATCCCATTTAATAATATCTCTTTATGTAAAAAAAAAAAAAAAAAAAAAAAAGAAGAAGAAGAAAAAAGTACAAAAGAGACACTATTTCTTAACCATTACCCTTTAATTTTATGAAAACAAGAAGGCATATTATTATAGAATAACACAAAGAATAATAATGTTAGATAAATCAAATTACCTAAATTTTACATAATAGTAAATACCAATATATATTTATCAATTGTTAATCAAACGATTAGCTTGTTTTGACTATTTGAATTCAATATTTAATCAAAACTTAGTTAAAATATATAGATTCATATAAATTATTATTTATTTAGTTGATCTAGTATTACATTTTAAAGAAATGAAAACAAGGCCCCAAAAGTGGGAAGTCGCCTATTTGCAAATAAAAATGGCCCAAGTTTTCTTTTGATATCAACCTCCAACCCCAAGTTTTCTTTTGCTTTGTTGGGGTACTTTGGTTTTTTTTTCCTTTTGTCGGTGGCGTGTATTTGCAATGTCGTCTTGTGCAGATTCTTCGAAAGCCTTTAGTATACTTCATAGCCTATGCTATTTAAATTTAGTTTTATTTAATTTTATCTTAATTACTTTACAAGTAAGAATTAAATTTTTATTAAAAATTAAAAAATATGTTATATTATATTAATAATTTTTTATTTAAACTTCAATGCCAGTTCAATTTTAATTTTTCAAAACAAATCCTCGGGGGCGTAAAATTACACATGATAAGGCATGTCCAACTTTTAGAGAAGACCGCAATTAAGGAGCTTGTTTTCTCTGTCCTAATTACTAGTCCTATGGTCTCCTTTTTCCTTTTTTTTTTTTTTAATGTAAAATTTTCAATAAGAACAATTGGTCTGTCCAAATTAACTTCAAAAAACCCTTGATAACGATATTTTTGTGATATTCCTAAATAAACCAACACATACTGTTTTGAATAAGCAAGTAGGGAAAAAAATCGATAAGCAAGTTGAACTCTCGAATGAGCAAATAACTTTAAGAAGAATCTAATTTTCTTCAATGAGAGTATTTATTTAATAAGCATATTCGATATACATAATTTACTATTTATTATTCGTTTTCAATAGGTTAGATACACTAAAAAAAAAAAACAGGTATGACAGAAAATTAGCGATGGAAAACTCCGTCATTGAAAGTCACCTCACTAATTTAACGACAAAAATTTTCCGTCGCTAAAAAATCTATCGCTAATCTGTCGCTAATAATCTATCGGTAATTTAATTTTTTTTTTATTATTTCTAATTACTGACAGATTAGCGACGGATTATTAGCGACGAAAATATTTTCATCGCTAATTCGTCGCTGAAGTGAATAAGAGTAAACCCAAATGCCCGAACTTGGATGCCCGCCCGCCTGCCCTATCATGCCCTGACCCGCGGGTCCGAACACGCAACAACCGTCGTGTTATCCCGAGACACGAGCGAACCCCACTCCGTATCCTGAAGTACCGCAAGGTATTTTCATCATCCAAAATATTTTAAAATAACTCTGAATCATCCATCGGCCAACCCCGCCATCTTAACGGTTCTCAAGAAATCATAATAAAATTTATAAACATAAAACAAGTGAACATTTAACATTACAAAGTTTAACACTCAAAATATAAATCTAGATTTTTAAAGAAACATGTATATAAAATATTATACAAAAAGAGTTTTAGAAGAAAAAAAAAACGTTCTCCAATGGGTCCGACTACATGCCACAAAATCCTCATCAAGAGGGACCAATACCGACGGTCGGTCCCAGACAGCTCTTCTCCTCGGCTGGCCCTAGCTACCGATTAGGTGATCTATCTCCACACTTCCTCTGAAAAGGGATAAGAGGAGGGGTGAGTATAGGAATACCCAGTAAGTGGAGTGTAATTGTATAGCTGTGTAAATGAGTGAGTGGTGAGTGTAGAAATGTCAAACAATATCTTCAAAACATATTTTCATTCCAACAAAATATCAAATGATCAATCAAATATTCATATCAAAAGCAATGACTTTTCCACAACATAAAATACACTTTTCCATCAACCTGGGTTTTGTCTCAAAATCTCTCCACCGATGGCTTGGCCCGGACCATCCGATGGAACCGCCAAGAGATTTTCATTACTATCGGTCATAAAACATCAACCTCGACCTTAACATTGGCTCGTGGTCTCTTCGGAGGTGCAACCGAATAGCCTCGAAATGGACTTGGGGAGCATCTCTCTACCGCCACCTACCCCCTCAAGTCTACCAAGCTCTCCACGCTGCCCCCTTGAATCAGTCCGTGGAAGCTTAAACTTGACCGGTCATCTCATAACTGGGTGCTCACACCTCATACATACACCATGGGGGCTCAGACTCATGCTCCAAAACCAATACATAAACCATTTTTCAAACATCATATCACATGCCATAAAAATCAACAGGTTTCACAATTCATAAGCTCAGCAAATGTTTCCGCAGGAAAAATTTAGTATGTTTCAAAATGAATCTCTTGGCTCAAATAAAACAGATTTTTTGGGACATTCCACAATCACATTACATTTCATAAAGTCAGTTTAGGAAAATCATTTTGAAAAATCATGAAAATCATTTCTCATTCACAAACACAACAAACCGTCTACTCACAATTCTCAGGGAGGGTAGTCACTCCCAAATCTATCTACGACAAAGGTCCTGTCCCGATCAGTTTGTCCAGACCCTATGAGATATTATCATAAAATCAAATTCATCACTACCAATCATCTCTCGTCAACCCAGAAACCCTAATATCCAAATCCAAGATTTTCTCTCACTTATTATGACTTAAAGATCTCCTAAACCCCAACAAATAAATGATTAAATAATGCAAAACTTGGGTTAGAAAATTATATTACCTTATTTGTGTCTCCAAAAGCCCGTCCGATTTGAGTGTACTAAAATCTTTGATTTATAGCGTCAGATCCTTAAACTTCTCTCCAAGATCAAGACTAAAATCTAATTTTTTTGAGAGTTGGACGAGTAGTTTAGAGACCTTGCTCTAAAGATTTGGTGTAAATCGATTGAGATTTGGAAAGAGAGAAAAATGGTCTGGAGAGAAAAAGTGAGATATGGGTTTTCGTAGGTTCTGGAAGTCCACTTCTCTATTTATTATCAACCCATTTTCAATAATTATTTAGTGATCCTTTTATATTCCTAAATTGCATAAATACCCTGGGTCATTGGGAAAGTCACCAAATAGCTTTAAAATACTCAAACTTATGTTCTGCTAAGGGGATTTGTTCATTGTTCAGTGTCGAAAGGGAAAAGATAGACACTAAAATTTTACAGAAGTAAACCAAGGGAGATAAAAATTTTTGGGATATTTTAAAATATGGTATATAATATAAATTTAATGAAATATAAATGAAGGTTTAAGTGGCATGGTGGTTAATAAAATATGGTATATTATATGAAAATAGGGAACCGAACGACTAAATGAGCACCGAACACGGAAATATAAATTTTTAACAAATATCGACAAATATTGAAAATTTAGAGAGATTATACCGAACAATCGAGAGGTGGTAAAGAAAATCTCACTTACCGACGAATACCAATAGTGCATATTATCGATCATAAATTCACAATACCGATGCTGGCAAGATAATAAAAAAAAAATGCTCAATGCCCGATCAGCAAAATGATAAATTTGAATTTGGATGTTCAACGACCAGACGAGACAAGGTATTCGAACAGGAAAATGAAAATTGGGAATGAATATCGAACGGATAAATGGAAGTACATTGTACCGAACGGCCAATCTCATATTACCGATGGTATATATTACCGATCGGTAGCAAAATAATCGATAGAAATTTCATGGGTATCTCTTAATGAAAATAAAATGAGAATTTAAAATTATATATCATCGACAGTCAACCCATCTTTTCACAATGTACAAATAGTGTAATTATTTCAATATCGAACAGGCAAGATAAATGATAAAGTAAGGTACTGATGGAAAAATATTTGGACACGAAAATATATCAACAGGTGTATGAAATAAGAGATCACAAATTCTATCTTCCACTGTCCATCAAGAACTTCACAATTTTAATATCGACGGGTTCTCAAAATACCGATTGGAGTCTCAATACCGATTGGTTCTCACAATACCGATGGGAGTTTCAATACCAACCGATGGCTAGATGGCCAACAGGAATTTGAGAACCTGGTACCGACAAATCTAAACTTCATCTTCATAATACCGATGGGTGTCTTATAATTATCGATCGACAGATTATTACCATCGACTACTGATTCGGAAACCAAAAATTTGAGGGACTGTTTATTGAACTTAGATCTCTAATGAACACTAAAATCCCTCTGAGTACCGAACGGTTAAAATCCACCAAGTATCAATTACCGAACACCCAAATAACTGACGGCTCTGGTGATCAAGACTCCAATGATCAGTAATTTAAAAATTTTAAAATCCATCAACTAAATGTTTTAAAAATTTCTAACCATTCTGAATGACAAAAATTCACATTCTTGTTCTCAATAAATTATTCTCTCATATTTTCACATATATAAAAAATTTTTCAATTGTCTATTTAAAACAAAATCACAATCCGAACGTGTCCGGTGTTACACGCCCGGCCCGCCCGCCCGTGCCTAAATGTGTTGAAAATGTGCTATCACTCCGCTTCGAACTCGGGTGTAAGCGAAGAAACTTGAGAGTCTTAATTACCATACCACTATTATATTTGTATTATTAGTTTATTTTTTTATTTCTATACTTTATTTGTAACTCTCAATATTAAAAATACAATACTCAAATTTAATAAAAATATAAAATTTTATTTAATAAAAACAAAAAATTATATTTAATAAAAAAATATAATTATATTTAATAAAAATACAAAATTATATTTAATAAAAATAAAAAATTATATTTAATAAAAACACAAAATTATATTTAATAAAAAAACAAAATTATATTTAATAAAAAAAATTATATTTAATGAAAAATTAAAATTATATTTAATAAAAATACAAAATTATATTTAATAAAAACACAAAATTATATTTAATAAAAATACAAAATTGTATTTAATAAAAATACAAAATTATTTAATAAAAACAAAAAAAATTATATTTAATAAAAATACAAAATTATATTTAATAAAAACATAAAATTATATTTAATTAAAAAATTATATTTAATAAAAAGACACAATTATATTTAATAACAATACAAAATTATATTTAATAAAAATACAAAATTATATTTAATAAAAACACAAAATTATATTTAATAAAAACAAAAAAATTATATTTAATAAAAATACAAAATTATATTTAATTAAAACATAAAATTATATTTAATAAAAAAATTATATTTAATAAAAACACACAATTATATTTAATAAAAATACAAAATTATATTTAATAAAAACAAAAAAAAATCTATATTTAATAAAAACCAAAAATTTTTCTAACTTTTAGCGACGGATTAATTACGGAAAAATTAGCGACGAAAATTTTCCGTCGCTAAATCCATTGCTAATTTGTCCGGAAAAGTTTTAGCGACGGATTTAGTGATGAAACATTTTCGTTGCTAATTTTAACGACGGATTTAGTAACGGAAATATTAGCGATGGATTTTTCCCTCGCTAAATCTGTCATTGATTTTTCCGTCGCTAATAGCGACAGAATTTTATCCATCGGTAATTTCTGTCGCTGAAAACCCTTTTTCTAGTAATGATACTTAAAAATCAATATTTAAAATTTTCTATCAAAAAAACACAAAATACCCACAATAACCAAACATTTGACCAAACCAAAACGGCATTCATCAATTGCACAGGAATAACATAAACTGCAAAATAGAGTCGAGCCCACCAGAAGAAGCTCAAAGCAAAAGAGCTAAAGACAAGCGACATTACACCAAAGACCAACAACTGCAAGGCCACTGACAGAGTGGCTCCAGCTCATACATGTACAGGATCAACCAGCAAAAGAGAGACAGAATCTGCGAGACGCTTTGAATTTTGGGTGAATTCATCTTCCTCTCGGTATAGATAATCCATTACTCGAGAAAAATTAAGAATGCGAGTGAGAAGAGGAATTGGCATAGCATTTGGTTTGATAAAAACTCCATTCATGTCCTTCCAAGCATCTTCAACTTCCTTGAGAAACAAATCATAAACTTGTTTCTTTGTTACTTCCGGATGCTCTTTCATATAGCATTCAACTGCGGATGCGACATGTCCCCTTTGTTGTTCAAACTACAATAATAAACAAACAAATATTTGATTTTGAGTAATGGAATACTTTTTCTCATAAAAACGAAACATATGATAAAAATTTGAAAGAAATGATTTCTGATATAATAAAAATAATCATTATAATACCACATAAGAAAAAAAATCATTGCCAAAGATGGTTCCGTATTTGGTTAAGTCACCAAACAACTGTATATTACCTCGTGACCGACAACGTCGTCCATGAGCCTACAAATGACAGCAGAAGCTTTAAGGATCTTAGGGTCACTGGACACCCATTCAAAGGCTTCTTCTGTTCCGAAATCTGCCATACCAACAAAAGAGGTGACCATCAACATTGGGCAAGCTGTGCTTATTAGTGAATTGGGCCTATGCACTTCCGTTGGTGGCACAATTCCTCTATGATACCATTCCGCTTCCTGCAAGTAGGCTCGAACTAATCTCTGCATCTGTCCAAAGGAAAAGGAGAGGAAAAACAAAAGGTTTTATCAACCATGATTAAAATGACCTTAATTTTTTCAAACCCTTAGAAAACATATAAAGTCAACCTTAGCAATAATGAGAAATAATTCAATTTTGGCAGTGAAAAATAATATTTGTCTTACTGCGTTTCTCGCATAATGCACGCAATATGGTCTTCCTTGCTCTGTTGTCACCTCCTCAATTTCATGGTAAACCTCTAGTAGATACCGATAGCATAACTTCATGTATTCGGGAAGGGTATCTATTGCACTAATATCCCACCTATAAATGCAACAAAACATATATTTTGTCATATATGAATCTAAATAAATAACATAAATGATATTCGTGAATGATTAGAACCTTTGAAAAGCTTCAGTGAATGGCTTGAGCTCTTCATAAACACCATAGGAATCATATGTGTCATCTATGATCACCGTAATAGCGACTACTTTTACTATAAACCTTCTAGCAAGTTGGTATTGCGGCTCATAGTACACTCCTAGCATCCAAAAGTATAGTTCCACAATCCTATCTCGTGAATAAGGAAAATTCCTTGGAACATCTAACTCTTTCCACCACCTGCAAATCCAAATTTTTTTGCAATTATATACAAATTTCTATTTCATGAGTCGACAAAAGAAAATTGGAGGTGCAAGAGGTATTATTAGCCTGTGGAGTTTTAGTGTGTGTCCCCCCCCCCCTAATTTCTTGAAATAAAAATGACCAAAAGAGATATTGCAATGGTCAAGGACCTGATTTTCGTGGGCCAGCTCGCGATAGTTTAAGAAAGAACAATATGACACTGGTGATTAGTTTCTTTTGGGCAAATTAAAAAACCTTACTGTGTGAGGTATGCAAGTTCCTTCTGATACATTGCCTGCAATTTGTTGAAATCTAACTTTGCAAACTTTAATAGTGTTTTGTTATGGGAATGTTCTTCCTCGTATGTTGAGAGAAAATTTCGTGTCTCAATCCTTTCTAAGCATCTTCGAATGGGCCTCTCCAATGCACGATTCACTTGTTTGGCAAGTGAAGCAGAGGTTATCTTGCCCAACTCTGATTCAAGGTGGGTTCTCGTGAAAGCTATGGCATCATCCAAAATAATTTCCCCATCTGTTCCTAGATAAGCTGCCTCATACAAACTCAGCACGCCTTGTATATCAGATGTAACTGATGCCTTGAACTTGCCTGTTTTGTCCTTGAACTTGTTGAACACATCTAACAAACATTTTTTTGTTAAAAAAAAAAAAAAGGAGAAAGTCCCACCAAGAATTCGTTGCAAAAACACAAGTCATAGCAAAAAAAAAAAAACAGATAATATGACATTATATTTTTCGAAATCTAATAAATAAGACTTTTCAACTTATATTTAATAAAGGAAACTCACCGCATGAAATAGGAAATCCATGTTGTCTGAGTAAACGAAATCGCACGGAATCAATATAGAGACTCTCGTTTTGATCATACTCATGCTCAATTTCATCGTAAATTTTTTGTAAAGCATCATTTATCTCTTCACTAAAATGATAAAGAGACACCTAAACGTTGTACAGTATCAATTAAATTCAGCTTTTCTAGTAGTGTATATTCCTGAAGGGACATGAGCATCCTCCTTACTTCCTCTTTGAGTGTCTCATGTTTTTCCTCAACCTCATCATTACCGGACTGCAAAAGTAAAAGAAAAGGTATATAAAATCTTTCCATATATATATATATATATATATATATATATATATATATATATATATCTAATGAAACGTCTTGAGTAATGTTTACAGTATCAAGGTAATAGGCTTGAGAGAGAGAGAGAATGAGAGGGGAGAGCACCTCAGAAGAATTGGATGCGTAAGTCAGAAAGTAATATCCCCATTTAGATGGACTATAATCGGCTAAGGGACGAACAACGTCCGAGTTAGGATGTGGCTGTTCGGTTAAGAGCACAGGGTCAACCGAAGCTTGAAGAGACATTGTCTCGGATTGTGTAGGACAATACCCTAAAAAAAACTGTTAACTAGTTGTAGTCCTATTGACGAGTTGGGGTAGAACTTAGAGGGTGTGCCTTTAGGTATTTAAAGAGGAGATCTTACATATTTTTCAATATTAAAAACTACTCAATTTCTATTTGTAGTTGTAATCCATTACTCAATATTTAACTCTATTGCTCTTTTAATACTTGGAAGGATTAGATTTATAAAAATAAGGGCACACATTGCCTCAAACTTTCTTTGGTAGAGGACAACTTTACCATAAATCGTATTGTTGTAATAATTATTTTATAATTTAGTATATTTAGGGAAAAAAAATCTTTGTTTCTTGCTTAAAAAAGGAACTAGTACTTACAATCCTCTATTCTTTTAATATCTTTTTTTAATTTATTTTCGTTTGTACCCAATCAAGATAAGGGACGTTTACTTTTCTTTTTTGATTTTTTTTTAGATATTTTGGATTCTTATACAACTCACCTCCCATTTTTTTTTTCCTTTTTTTGGGTTAAGAAGAAAGTGATGGAGCAAAGCTGAATGAGAATGACGTGGAGAATGAATAAAGAAGTGCCACATATATAAATTTTGATGATAATGTTGTTGTTATTTTATGAGTTTTATTTATAAATGACTATCTACAGACCCTTCCATCATAAGGAAAAAAAAAAAATCGTGTTGACTCTGCTACCATTATTATTTCCTTTGATGACAATGTCTACTTACCCCACCGTTGTTGATTTCTTATTTTTTTTCTGTTTCTAATCAAATTATTGATTTTTTTTTTCCTTCAACAAAATAATGAGAAAAGACAATCTGTGTAGCAATCTCTGTTAAGATACATGATAATTTATTTTTAACATGATAATATATAAAATTTTATTTCACCTTCAAGCATAATATATAAACGTGATAATTCTGCACCTTAATGACAATCTTTTAAGATACATATATAGGAGTGAATTCACTCCTAATATTGTATTAGAATCTGTTAAAATGCAAAGACTAATTAAACCTATAGAAAAAAAATATATATATATATATTATTTTAACGGTTAATTTTTATAATAAAAATCGAATTTATTTTTAATGAAATACTGTGTCTATTTGGCCCAACTTCTTTCTAGCTTAAAGCTAAAAACTAGACTCAGGTTTTTCAAAAGCTGCTTAAAAAAGTTAGTTTTTTAAATAAAATATCTAGACTAATGAAATTGTCTCTAATTATTTCAAGTATTACAATTTTATAACAGATATAATTTTTTTTAAAAAAAAACCTATTTTAACATTGATTTGTTAATTTATTTTTTATGAATTTAGAAAATATTTAATAAAAATTTAAATATTTATAATACTTATAAACTTAAAATATTTATTTTTAATTTATAAAAAAAATAAAAAATATTTATTTTACAAATAATTTATAAAACATTAATATCAATTTTTTTTATTATAATTTCAATAAATTTACAGTTTAATAAATAATTAATTCCATCACCACCACCGATATCCCTTATTTTTTTCTCTCCCACAAGCGACAACCATGCTTAAACCTTACGTTGAACTAGCAAATAGCAATTGCTCGGTGTGTCTACGAGAAACAATTAAAAATAATTATAATTTGTTAAATTTATAATGTGGTTATCAAATTGTGAATAGTATATTTGATTGTAATAAATTATTTCAACAATTTTAAAATCTTTTTTAATAGATTTAGGAGTTTTTAAATTTTGAGACCAAAACAACTCACATCAATCTTATTTTTGAAACTTACATTATCTAAATATGCTCAAATTCAGAATTTCAAAAGAATATCTAAGTCTTTAAAAGTAAAACGATAGTTAGAAATGGTAAACAAATACTAAACAAGGATGTATACAGATTTAGACAACTTTTTAATTTCTGCTCACTCCTTCGTTTGCTCTCCTCCAATTCCCAAAAATTCACAATCATGCCCCAATTTTGCTCGGTGATGCAGTTTGGTTTTTTTTCGTATCTCTTCGCATGATTTAGAACGTGTTAGATGTGATTGCCACATTTTTTCTTGAAAATCCTTCTTACTTCCAACTCTTCAGTCTCGTCCCAAGTGAATACTCGCTGCAATGGAAAAAAATCAATTGATTATAAAGCTATTAACTTAATTTCATATATAAACTGATTGGGATAACTCACCTTGAACTTGTTCCACCATAGCTCTTTTGTTTCTTCCGGAATGCTTGTGTAAATCATCGAACCCCCTCCCCAATAATTATTCACTATTCTATTAAACTTGTGAATAACATGTACAGAATTTATAAATGTATCATAAAGTTTCAAACAAACAATATTAAATAAACAAAATAGTTAAAAGAATAATTTGTTTTATAAATAAAAAAAATGATGTATCTGAAATTTTAAAATTTAGTACTTACGAATCTCCGTAAGGTGCTATCAACTCTCGATTGTCTTCCCTCTCTGCATATGAGTGTTCCACCGAAGGGACTGGAGAACGTACATTACTAGCCATTTGTTGAGAATGCGAAGGGTCTGTAACAGAAGGGGGAGGCGAAGGTACATTGTCAGTAAGGGAATGAGATTACGATGGTACTGAAGCGGACTGCGATCTTCTATCAGAATTTCGTCTATGACCGCCACGTCGAAACTGTCAACCATAATATATTAACAAAAATAAAAAAATAAAAATTGCATGTTTATAAAATGTATAATGAAAAACATAAATAAACTTACCATATTTAATTTGACAAATTAAATGCGACGGAAGAAAGCACCAATATATCAAGAAATCTTCACTAATGACCTATAGAAGAAAAGATAGTATATTAACAAATTAAATATATAAATTTAAGAATAAAACGATAAATAAATAACAAATTGTATAACGAAAGTTACAAATTAAAACTAAACTAACTTACCTATTAAAAAAGAAATAGATTATCATATATTAAGAGAACAAAATTTACTCATCATTAAAAATCAAAATTATCATTATCATTTTCATCTCCATCTTGTGTCTCAAAATTAGACTCTTCAACAGCCTTATCATGAATATTTAATAAAAACTGTTATAAGTAAAATTAAGCAAAAGTAATGACAAATTAAATCAAAACAAAAATGCGGGAGACTTTCTAACGGGGGCTTAAGAGATTAGAAGGCGGCTGTTTATCTAAAAGGTCACGAATTAAGGTCAATGGTATGAGGGACCCCCCCCCCCCCCCGGGGGCAGGTTTTGAGGGTTTTGATAAAACTAAATTATGAGGTGACAAATTTGAAGGTTGTGACAGTGTGACACCCACTGTAGACAAACCACAAAAAGCTTTAGAAATCCTCTGAGACTGGATCATGTGTCGGGCATGCGGTAAAAGGTTTATGATTGTACAATGTCAAAAACTGTAGAATCTAAGCAGACATCAGTACTTGTACGAGACAGAGAGAGAGAGAGAGGTTCCCTCTTTCCCTGTGCATTGTACCAAAGAATGAATATAGTCTTTCAGTTACAGCCAGGCCACTAGAGCCCAAAATAAAACTGCACATCAATTGATCATTTCCTCACATTGCTTTCAAAATCTTTGGAGCACACAAATATGCTAACTCCCTCACTTCTCTCCTTCTGGACCATAAAGCCGGAAAGAATAGAGTTTGTCATTTAGCCAATAGTTGTGAAAAATCCAAACCACAAGAACAAGTGGGGCATTCTATCCTATCCTCTAGTTCTTTTCATTAAATCTCCAACTTTATTTCCCACATTTAATTAATCTTGAACAATAACATTATTTAGAGGTATATGTAGTAAAAGTGTCATTTTTATAACTATATGGTGATTAAATTTTCATAAGATCAGTGTATTAAATTTTATTTTTAAAAATTTTGAATGATCAGAATCTATCTTGAACATGGTCCGACAACCATTCCATCTAGTACTTTGAAAAAATATAGCACAAGTTAACTCAGGTAAACTTGTTGGCTAATTTAGTTAATTCCTGCATCCATGGCATTACTTAGGAGTTATAGCTAATTTAATGAAAAGGGTATTATTATTATTCCAATTTGGCAGCCATGCAAGCGAGACTAAACCCAGAGGTATACTGTCCACATGGTTCTTCAATAAAGTTGCATAACCCACAAAGTGCACTAAAGTAGTTATGCTTGAATTTTCTTTCCCTTGTCAAAGTGATATCCTATATATTAAAACTAGTAATGGAACCCTATTTGTATCAAATTAAAAGGAAAAAAAATGATATTTTTGCCTATTTTAATTTTGATCTTTCAAATGAATTATCTCAACCATTTTAGGATGACAAAACTTGATAGATATAGGCACAAAACAAACTACAAGTACTGCATGAGAAAAAGAAGACATTAAATGTTTGACAAACAACAACGGGGGAGATCATGTTGAGCTCGGGCTATGAAATGTAGCATTCAAATGCATCTAAAGGTTCAACCTTTTCCAAAGCCACAGTTCCCTCAAACCAAGCAAATCAGAACTCGTAAGTAAAGCAAACATTGAACCAACATTCAGCCACGTTAAACAAAACACCCCCACATTTGCAATGAGTAATCTCCTCTTCTATACCATTATACCCAAATCCTTTGCCCCCTCTAGAATCGTATTCTTTCCTTCTCTCTCTACTTTTATATCTGTAAAAGTATTCTAATTTTGTACAGAAAAATTGCCAAAAGCTCCCCCATTTCAAGATTGCATCGGAATACGTGCTTGAAAATTGTATAATGTATTTTCTCCTTTTTTTTTGTGAATAATATATTCTTATTATTTATTACGAAAATTCATTTTGAATTTGTTTATTTTTATATTATTTTTTAATCAAAAGATTCCCCAACTAGAGTGAAAACATGCAAGAAAATACAAAGAGGTCACGTGAAATCGAGTTGGTAACTCTTCATTCGATAACGTCTCGAGTAGGGATATGGTGATTGGAAATGTTGTCGGGTAATTTCCTTAGTACGTGCACGTACGCATGATTGCCACGAATCAGACACCCTTGTTAACAATTAAATTTTCATAATGTGGGAGATTTTGGTGTGTTTTTGTATTCTATATTACGGAGGAATCTCTCTTCTTTATGGTTGAGTACTGTTTGGTGTCTGCTTCTGTATCTTATATTGCGAAGGAATATCTCTTTAGCGTTGAGTTCTAATGGGTCTAATTTATATTTTATATCATCAACTTCGGTAAATCACGTCGGAGCAACACACTGACCAAATCCGTTTAATATTCTTTACAAAATCAGCGATATTTGCATATAATACAAAATTTAAAATTTGTATCAATCATATCCCTAAATTTACATCATGGATGATATAAATGTTATTAGAGATATATTAATCTTATTAGAGATACGTATGAGAGATTTGTAACCAGTATAAGAACTTGTGAGGATCTGTCTGATAACTTTTTTATTAATATTAGATTTCATCAAGATTCGACATTAAATTTCACATTTTTTGTAATAATGATAGATGAAATCATAAAAAATATTCAAAATGAAATACCATAGTGTATGTTGCTTACAGATGGTATACTATTGATAGATAAAATTAGAGAAGATATTAACGCAAAATTAGAATTATAGAGAGATACACTAGAATCCAAAGTATTCAAATTGAGCAGGTCAAAATTGAATATATGAAATGTAGATTTAGTGACAACCATCAGGATGATAGGAAAATGATTAGGTTAGGAGGAAAAGATATACCAAAAGGTGAACGTTTTAAATATTTTGATTCCATCATTCAGAGCGATAGTAATATAGATGAAGATGTAAATCATAGGATTCAAGTGAATTGGATAAAATAAAGAAGGGCATCTGGAGTTCTTTGTGATCGCACTATACCATTGCATTTGAAGAGAAAGTTATACAGAGTTGTAGTAAAACTTGCACTATTATATAATACCGAGTGTTGAACCATTAAATAACAACAAAAATATAAAATAATTATAACTGAAATGAGAATGGTTAGGTATATATGTGATAAAAGTAGAAAATATAAAATTAGAAATGAAAAGATACGTAATAAATTGGGAATTAGTTCAATTGAGAATAAGATATAAACTCTGAGATGGATTGGACATGTGTAACGAAAATCTAAAGACGCACCAATTAAAAGGATCAAGAATTTAAATATAGAAGATTTAGTAAAATATAGAGATAAATCGTTAAAAACTTAAATATAAGTTATACATAAAGGTATAAGTGTTAAGAGTTTAATTAAGAAAATGATTTTCGATAGGAATGAGTGACGTAGGAAAATTCATACCAACTAAATTAAGATTTTTTTTCCTCAATATTTATCTCTTATGACTGATCCAAAATTTAAAATTAAAATTTAGATTGTTGTCATTGTTATTGTATGGATGATATAAATGTTATTTGCTAACACTATGGTAACATAGTTGGTTGCTTATAGTTGCAATCATTACGTGCATACAAAGAAAATAATATTTTCCCTTCACTATATTTATCTATATTTGATAATTTTTTTTTTGAACGACTAGTGTTGAAAATTAATTTTTAGTTCTGATTATTCTGATTTAAATTAATTATAGAGTCTATTAATAGGTGAACACTCCTGACGCTTTTTTTTTATTTTATTCTCAAGATTTGAATCCGAAAACTTAATTAAGAAAATTCAGTGTTCTTATTATTAGAACAAAAGGGCGATGATTATTTGAAAATCAGATAAATATTGAGTTACAGAGATCAATGAAATGCAGAACATGAAAAAATAAATAAATAAAAACAAAAAATACTAAATGTGATCCAACACGATTTATGTTTAAAGAATTTTAAATTCTACTTCCATCTACTCTCACAACTGTTAAAACGATGTTATCATCTTCAAGAGGACAGCCGACTGATTACATTTCTTTTATGCTAATTTAGTGATATGGGTTCAAATTTCGTTGTAATAAAAAAATATATACATTTTAAAATAGTCCAATCTAGAGTGTGGCCCATGATGGGAGTGAGATGCATTTCTTTTTGAACCCCTTAGGGTTTTGGACCGAACTCTCTGGTTCCAATGAAAACTGGGCCTCGTTAGGTAATACCACGTAGGGCTAGGTCCGACCCGAACCCAAAGTGTTCGGATCGGGTTAATTTGGGTTTTGTTTATACTGGGTCGGGTTCGGATTGGTAATTTAAAAATCTGAATTAACCCGACCCACCCGAATCAATCCGAATATAATTGTAAATATGTTATAATATAGCCAAAAAAAATCTCCTTATCATGTTCATTAAAAAAATAATATTTAGATATTATTTTAAATTTTTGAATATAAAAAAAATTTTGTGTTCGGGTATCTACCCGAATTTAAGAAATATGCTCGGGTTTGGGTTTGGGTAAAAAAATATATAATCTAAATACCTCAGGTCGGGTCAAAATAGGATATTCGGGTTCGGATACCCGACCCGGGCACAACCCTAATACCACGAATAGCCATACACTAAAACTCTAACCATGTTTAAAAAAAACAAAAATGAGCATGAAAGTAAAATAAAATATAAAATTCTAATGATTCATTGTTTCAACTAAACAACTACAATATATTGGATTTATACCAAAAAAAATCTCACTCTTATAAATATAAAAGTAAAAAAAATAAAAAATAGAATATTTTTAAAATCAAATTATTGATTTATTTGAAATATTCTTTAACAATATCAACCAAGAAAAAGTAGTCCAGGATTTTTCTAAAGAATCAAAAATTAATTTTTTTTTTCTTTTTTATCAAAGAAAATTAGTTTCGTATGCCGCCATTAATATGCAAGGCTAGGTGGTTTCTATCCCTAGGCTCCCCCCCCCCAAAAGGAAGAAAAATAATAGAAAACTCATTATTATTTAAAACATTTTTTGGGGGGAAAAAAAAAAGAAGTTTTGTTTTTGGGTAAATATCAAATATCATCATTCTTTAATTAATTTGATACACTAGAGCAACCAGTGGTGAAATTTTGCATTTTTTTTTCAATTAGCAAACTATTTTCCGGAGTGCTGTTGGGAGCTTGCATTGATTACCACATTTTATTGTTAGATTATTTATTTGATATTTATTTATATTAAATATTTTATAACTTACCCTTTTCCATGAAAAAATTATATTATGAGCATGAAAGATCATCTCGTTACTTATAATTGGTAACATTACTCTAATGACAATGGAAAAAAATATAAATATATGAACGCTGGCAAGGAAGTTTTTATTTTTATTTTTTTTCACAAGATTGGGTTCTTTATCTTAAATATTTGTAACAGTTGGATCCTCGATGGACGGAGTGTATTGAACGTTATCTGTTGTGTTGATGTGGCATAGTCTGTTTCTGTGGTGATGACATGGACCTCATGCTGTCAGGTGTCACGTGACAAGCAAGCGCACGAGACTCCTCTCATTTCCATCATCCATGCCAAAGTCGTATGCTCTGCTCTATTCACACCCCATCTTAGGTTTCACTCCAACGAAAACGGAAATAGCGAAAACGGGCAAACACATAAATATAAAATTTTTTATATAAATACTATTTGTTTTATAAAAATAATAAATAATCATATTTTATAATAAAATTTTAAAATAATCAGATATATAATTATAAATCATAAAATAAATGATATAGAAAATAAGAATTATAATTAAATAAATAAATAATTCATTAAATATAAAAAAATAAGAATTTTTATATAAATATTTATTAATTTAATATATTAAAGTCCCCAAAATAAAAATTTAATAGTCACAACCCTCTTTCTAATCCGATAATTTTGGATTTAAATCAGACATTTTAGAAAAAAAAGTTAACATGTTAAAATATTTTAAAAATATTTCAAAAATAAAAAATATTAATGTGGATAAGTTTTGGTGTATCATAACCTCTTCCCAACCTTCCCTTCTTTTCTTCTTCTTCTTCTCCTTCCCTGAGTTTGTCCCCACTCAATCTCACTTTAAAAAAATTCACACCTCTTCAATCCCAGAACACTTTAAAATTTTCCATCCTCCCTCCCTCCCTCCCTCTCTCCTCTCTCTCACTATCTCTCCCTCCTCCCCCCCAAAACCTTTATAAATCTCTCTAGACCCGCAATGCTTCGAGCAAATAAACCATGAGTGCTGCATAAATAATAAATAGTAGATATAAAAACGATTATTGCAGGTTTTAGAAAAATAATAATTATAAAAAAATATAAATATTAGCTGATGATTTATCTTAGGTATATCAAACTCTTTATTCATTCGATTTATTAAGCTCATGTGATTGAATAAATTAATTGCCCAACACGTGATGGAAGTATTAAGATAAAAAAAAAAAGTCATAATACCTTTTTTTCATTAATTTAAACTGGGTGTTACGTATGCTTCACATTAAAAGATTTTCATTTTTGAATTTAATTAATTAAAACCAATTCTTTTGTTGTAGTCGTAAGACCAAATTGATTGGGGGCGATATTTGCAACTATACCTGTGATTCAAATTTGAACCTTTATAGCAGGATGGCAACGCAAGTAGCTATGCTTGTCGGGTTGCCTTTCTCTTTGCTTTGACTACCAGGAAAAAGTGAAAAAAAAAAAAAGGAAAGTGAAAGAAAAAGAAATAAGTAATTTTTTTTATTTAATGAATTATTTATTTATTTAATTATAATTAAAATTTTTTATGTTATTTTTATGAATAATAATTACATATTCAATTATTTTATATTTTTATTATAAAGTATAACTATTTTTTATTTTTATAAAATAATTAATATTTATATATTTTTTCATATTTTTATTTCTTTTACTTTTATAAAATACTGATTTCTCGTACCGTTTTTTATTGGTTTTCATTTTCTGATAAAAAACAATGGTGCGAAGGTGGATGAGACGCATTGCCCTTCCTGGGGTGGCATTTAGAAAGAATTTATAAATTAATCAAATAATGGAAAATTTCCAATTAAATGCTTAAAAAAAAAAAAAGTAGAAAGATAATTTCATTAGCATGGTAATTTTTCGCAAAAAGGAAAAGCTTGGGGTGGCCCTTCCCTACACCAAACACTACAGAAATTAACATTTTCCAAATCCAGTCCAAACTTAAAATCATATCCATCTTAAATATAATAATTAAAAAGGCCCCTTGAAGAAATAAAATACAGCCCATCAGAATCCCTCTTATTATTCTTGTTTTTGCAAAAGGAAGGATTATGTCCTTCTTCCCCCCACACCATTTCTGTCTACTCTGCCCACATCTAGGTGTTTATACAGTTGCAGGTTCAATAAACAATGCAGAGATGGCATCTCTAAGGTGCTTTGAACTATTCGTGTACCCATCTTCTTCTTTGTAAATGAAGTCCAAAACTCGTGCAAGATTGAGAATTCGCATAAGAAGAGGTATTGCTGGAGAATCTGGCTCTAAAAATTCTTCATTAATGTCCTTCCAAGCATCTTCAACTTGTTGGAGGAACAAATCATAAACTTGGTTTTCTGCAACACCTTCATGATCTTTCCTGTAGCACTCAACTGCCGACGCAACATGTTCTCTTTCTTGCTCAAACTACAACCATAAAAACATATATATAAAGAGTTTACCAAATTTTCTCCCCTATATTACTAAACGGCTAAATGTGATCTAACAGAGTTCTTATATTTGACAAAAGTGACCTTAACAGTCAATGTTATACCTTATGGGAGACCATGTCATCCATGAGTCTGCTAATGGCAGATGCAGCCTTCACTATCTTTGGGTAACTGGACACCCATTCAAGGGCCTCCTCTGTCCCGAAATCATTCATACCGACCAAAGATGTAGTTGCTAACATAAAGTAAGCGGTGGTTCGATGTGCAGTACCCATGTACTCCTCTATTTTTGGCACATATCCTTCATGGCGCCATTTGGCTTCTTGAAAGTAGGCTTGAGTTAATTTTTTCATCTGTTCAAAAAATTAATTTTATATTAACCATTATATAGATCATGATGAAAAATAAATATAATAATAATTTTATTTAGAAACTTGTCTTGAAAATTAGTATGCTTGTCTTACTGCTTTTGTTGCATAGTGCACACAGTACGATCTTCCCTCCTTTGTTGTCACCTTTTCAATTTCATCATAAACTTCTAATAGTGCCTTGTATAACACTCTCATATAGTCTGGAAGTACGTCTATGGCACTAATATCCCACCTAAAATCCAACAAAACAAACTTAAGACTTAAAGGTGATATATATAATATTAATTAAATATCGAGTTTTTATTACACTATTACTGTGAGTTTACAGCACACTTATCATGAAATTCTTCGTGAATAGCTCTCATGAAAAAGAAGCATTCAATTTCCTCACGACTAACCTCTGAACAGCTTCTGTGAATAGCTCCAATTCTTCCAAAGTACCATAGGCATCATATGTATCATCAATGATAGATGTGATGGCAATCACTTTGACAAAGAACCTCCTACCCATTTGGTAACAGGGCTCATAATATACCCCATTAGACCAAAAGTATAATTCAACAATTCTGTCTCTTATATAAGGGAAATTTATGGCGATATCTAAATCTTTCCACCACCTATAAACACAAATAATAATAACAAGAAATCAGATGCGACCATTTCAAATGTGTGGTTTAAAGTTTTGGTGGCAAAGAAATTGTGCTAAGCCACTTACTTTGTGATGATACCAATTTCTTTTTGATGCATTTCTTGTACCTTGTTGTAGTCTAACTTGGCAAACTTAAGAAGTGTTTCATTAGGCGAATCATCAGTTTGGTAGACAGAGAGAAAATTCCTTGTCTCTAGCCTTTCCAAGCACTTGCGGATAGGCCTATACAATGCACGAACTACTTGCTTTGCAAGTGACGGACAGCTCATGTCACACAACTTGGACTGCAAATGAGCTTTGGTGAAAACTAATGCATCGTCCAAAATATCTTCACCATGTACCGCAAGATGTGTTGCCTCATATAAACTCAGCATGCCTCGTATGTTTGATGTAATTGATTCCTTAAACTCACCTTTGTCATTCTTAAACTTCATGAATACATCTACCAACAAAATCCAAAAACTCATTTTCTTGATATATCGCTAAAATACTTATACACATCAAAGATATTACTACTGAAACTACAAAAGTTTTACTTAAGATTAGACTACACCAAATTTTATCCAAAAATGGAGCACTTGTCTTAGGTAGAAACTTGGAAAGAAACTCACCAGATGAAGCATTAAATCCATGTTGCCTAAGCAAACGAAACCGAAGTGACTCGAGGTGGAGAGTATCACTTTCATCATGAACGTGATCAGATTTGTTTTGAAAAATATTTTGCAAGGCATCATATATCTCTTTTGTAAAATGATAAGAGAGTCCTAATCGTTGAACCGCATCGATTAGGTTTAATCTTTCCAGAAGCTTATTTTCCGTAGATATAAGCATCTTTCTCACTTCTTCTTTGAGTCTATCATGCTCTTCGGATGTTGAACTAAACTGCAAATTGAAGAAGTACAAAAGAAATATTATTTATTAACCATAACCCTTTAATTTTATGAAAATAAGAAAGTATATTATTATAGTATAACTCATAGAAAACAATAAGGTTAGATGGATCAAATTACCCAAATTTTACATAATAATACATATCAATATATATTTATCAATTATTAATCAAACGATTAGCTCGTTTTGACTATTTGAATCCAATATTTAATCAAAAGTTAGTTAAAATATAAACATATAAATTATTATTTGTTTAGTATTACATTTTAAAGAAATGAAAACGAGGCCCCAAAAGTGGGAAGTGGCCTATTTACAAATAAAAATGGTTAGTCACACATCATCAATATATAATTATTATTCTTTTGTGAAGTGAATGAGCCACGTAGAAGCTCAAAACACAAGGAGTGATCAGTTTCCTCTTACATAGAGAGCACTCGGAGCGGACACGAGGTCGACCCGTTTGGTGTTTGCTATAAGCTATTAATAGCTGTATTAATGGAAATATTAGTTAAGTAAATACCATGTAACCTGTGAACGTCTGGCAATGTGGAGAGAGAGAGAGAGAGAGAGAGAGAGAGAGAGAGAGAGAGAGCACCTCAAGGGTAGTAGATGAATAGGAAAGGAAGTAGTCGCCCCAAAAACTTGGCTTAAAATTGGCCAATGGTCGTTTGCTCTCCGATGCCGCTTGTGGGGTCAGGGAAATGGGAACATTTGAAGCTTGAAAAGCCATATTTCTTTGTGAGAGAGAGAGAGGAAAACACAAGCAAAGAGCACTCGAGAAAACTCAGAGGTAAGTATGAGGTATTGGGGCTTATGTGAGACATTGTTTCAATCTGGGGAGTATTTATAGAGCTAAAACACCGGGAAATGGAAGAGTGGCCAAATTGAAGGAGTGAGGTAGGACAATACCCACAATTTCTAAATGTATTTAAATTCCAACAATTCTTTATAACAGCACACATCCCTAAATTTCTCGCAGGTTTTTCATGGACAACATAATATGAAAGGCCAAAGTTATCAATTATTATTATTATTAAAAGAACTCCCACTTTTGATGAAACTTAATTTTAGAACATATATATACACATTTTGAAATAAACATATTTTCTTTATCAAATTTTCTTCTAATTTTAATCTTCGTATATAATAAACAGAATAAATTTTTAATAATTAATGGTAACAAATATTTTATCTATTATTATTATTGTTGTTTTTTTCTCTTACAAGTCACAAGCATGCTTAACCCTTAATTTGAATAAATATTGTACTCGCATGATATTGCCTTTCTCAATGACATAACCCACCCAGCTTTAATATTTTATTCCAAAGAAGTGTAAGTTTAGTGATCCACGTGGTTAAGAAACATTTCGTTGAGGGGGAATACAAAAAATTTTAAAAACCAAGTCGAATTTTTTTTTTCAAAAAAATAATTTTAAAATTTTTAATAGTATTTTTTAAATTTTATTTATTGAAAGCTAATGGTAAGCAATGTTGAATTTCTTTTTCTAAGAAAAAATAAAAGGGTTAGGGATAGATTCCCTTGCCCTCGGGGCTTAGGTGCCGTGTCTTGTCGTCCAGTGTTATTCTATCTTAACAAAAACGACAAGCAAATGTTAATATAGCATACACGAGCACAGATAATTGTCAATTCAATCTACAATTAGCATGAAGCCGAGGTGTCGAGTTGATATTGTTAAGAATAGGGGACACCCAGTGAGTAAGAGATCTTTACCATCATGATGCGTTATTGAGTTGTGATCTTATCATCATGCATTATTTTCTATTGAACAAAAACGATAAACTCATTTTAAAATAGCATATACAGATGCAAATAGTTGTCCATTACTGTGTCTACATTTGTAATTGGCATATAAAAGTTTAATACTCCATTATTTGAATAAAATATTATAATACATTTAACTTATATAGAAAATTTATGATTAGAAATATAAAAATTAAAAAATTAAATATTTTCAAAATTAAATTAATAAAATTTTTAAATACAAAGGCGTATAAGAGAACCGTAAAAAAAATGATTTTAACAGTATGTTTGGGAGTTTTAGAAAAAAAATAAAAGATTAGTTAAGAGAGAAAATAAAAGAAGAAAAAATTATAATTTTCTCTCTATTTTGGTTGAGAGTTTTATGAAAAAAAATAAAAGAAATGAGATTCATTGGGGATAAAAATTTTTGCTTTCAGCTTTTAAAGGGTATCTTTGAAATATAAAAATATTTTAACTCTAATATTTTCTTTTCTCTCCATTTCTCTCCACTTTTGGGAGAGAAAAAATTTTAAATTGAAATCTTTCATTTTCTTTCATTTTCTTTCATTTTCTCTCGTAGATCAAAACTTCAAAACGAAAAAATAAAATCATAATTTTCTCTCCAAATCTTTCTATCCAAACAACCTATAAATATTTGATCGGTTATTGTCATGTTTTTCGCAATTTGTCTTTCAACGTCCTCAATTCATTTTTTGAAAGAGCCAAACGGGGGGAAGGGGGGTCTATGCCCGTTGTCACTACTTCAAAATACTTTCTCATTTTTTTCAATAAAGTTAGGCATGTTAGGTATCCGATGAGTATTTAAATTTAAATTTAATTTTGATATCAACCTTCAATCCCACGTTTTCTTTTGCTTGTTGGTGCAATTTCCGAAAAGGCGTGATTTTAGTCATCGACCTGATTAAGAATCCATCCAGTCAGGGGGAATGTATTTTAAGGTCTAGATGAAAATGTTTGATCCACGCACATCACGTGAACACCAATGTCCCTTTTAAATTTTATTTATTGAAATATTGCTAACGTTAGGGTTAATTATGCACACGTTAATATAGTTTATACAAGAAGAGATAATTGTTCATTATTATGTTTAAATCTACCGGTTAAAAAGTATTATATATTAAAATTAGATTAATTATTAAATAATACTGTCTATTAGAATAAATAATAATGGATTTGATTTTAAAAATATTTAATTTTTTATTTCTAAATTTGTAATAATTGATGTTTTATATAAATCCAATCTATTGAAATAATTTACTACTAGACTTTTATACTATCATATTATTTCTCATCTTTTTAACAACCACAAAGATTAAGGTATGTGTTGATATACTTGAGAATAGGAGACTCCCAGTGGAGTAAGAGACCTAATTATCTATCATGATGCATTATTTAAATTGTGATCTTATCATCATCCATTATTTTCTATCTAACCAAAAACAATAAAAAATAAGTGCAAATGGTTGTCCATTCTTTCTTGCGTCTACGTTTGCCATTGGCACCAAGGTATCAAGTTGATACTGTTCAGAATAGATTCCAAGAAACACCCAAAGAGCCAAATGGGGACGTTGAAAGACAAATTTTTTTTTCACAATTTGGAAAAACTTTCAACCTCCTCAATGCCCTACCAATTTTTTTTTTTTTTTTCATTTTTTGAAAGAGCCAAATGGGGGGAAGGAGGGGGGGTCTATGTCAAGTATCCGATCAGTATTGATCAAATTTAAATTTGATATCAACCATCAACGTTTCCTTTTGCTTGTTGGGGTACTTTGTTTTTCTCCTTTTGTCGGTGGTGTGTATTAGCAACCATGTCTTGTGCGTATCCTTCGAAAATCTTTAGTATCCTTCGTAACCTATGGAAAACTCGTATTCGAATTTGAGATAGCCCTTTTTTTTTTTTTTGGTGGAATTGAGATTGCCCATTAGCCAGCTCACGTTTAACCCTATTTAGAAATCGACTTGATTCAATTTATTTAAATTTAGTTTTATTTACTTTACAAGTAAAAATTGAATTTTTTATTAAAAATTAAATATTATATTATATTATATTAATATTCTATGCAAGTTCAATTTTAATTTTTCAAAAACAAATCCTTGGTAACATGATAAGGCATGTCCGATTTTTAGAGAAGACCGCATTTAAGGAGTTTGTTTTCTCGGTTCCGCATTTATGTGGACGGATACAAATAAAAAAGTTAATCTATAAAGATAAAATGCATTTAACCAATTGAAATATAGAATTTTTAACAGATAAATTAAGAGATAGGTGAAATAATAAATAAAAAAAAATATTATGTGTTTCCAAGAAATTAAGTGGGTAGGGAAGAAAGCAAAACTAATATAGCCTTATAGGTATAAATTTTGATACACAGATAGGAATATAACCAGAAATAGTATAAAAATAATTGTCCATAAGAATTTATGTGAGAATGTAGTAGAGATAAAAAAAAAATGAGATAAAATTTTAGATAGTTAGTGGAGAAAACATAATTAACATAGTCAGCATTTATGCACCCCAAATAGATGTAAATGCAATTAGTAAAAAACAATTTTGAAACGATTTAAATAAATTTATACAAATCATATCTAATAGAGATAAATTATTTATTAGCGAAGATTTTAATGGAAATGTAGGGGAGAATAATGAAGAATTTGAAACTATACATAGAAACTTTGGTTTTGGTAGTAGGAATGAAATGTGAGATACGATATTAGAGTTTGTTACAACATTCGATCTGATATTCATAAATACTTTTTCAAAAAAAGAATAATGTATATAGTTACATATAAAAATGAGTCGAATGATAGTCAAATAATTTTTTTTCTTACCAAGAGAAATGACAAAATGACTTGTAAGAATTGTAAAGTTATATCAGGGGAGAGTATAATAACTCAACATAAACTTTTAGTTATAGATGTGCGAGTGCCTAAAAGACAAAAAAAATATTGTCCGTTGGTAAAGTCAAGAATTAAACAGTGAAAACTGAAAGAAGAAAAAGTGGCAACCTTTAAAGAAAAATTAATCCAATGATCAACCTGGTCTACTAACAATGATTTTTTTTTTTGGTAACTTGGCTGAGCCACCACCCGATATCCGAGATTTCGCCCCGATTAATATGGATCGATCGCTGTGGAACCCACTTTCGTGGGAGGGTCTCCCAACAAATGGCTTTTCCATACCCATGCCGAGGTTCGAGTTTCCGCATGGTTAAGGAATTAAGATGTCCTTACCCATCTACACCACCATCGGTTGGTGTCTTGAAAACTATATGGGTAAAAATATCTAATAATATTAAAAATATAGATAAAGAGATTTTTGGCGTATCAGAGGTTGGGCTTCAATTGGTAAAGAGTTATGGTGGTAGAATGAGAAAATTCAAACTGTTATACGAGCCATGCAAGAGTATTATAGGAATCTTAAAAATCGTAAAAGTAGCGAAACATTTAAAATATATAAAAATGCAAAAGAGAGGTGAAAAAAATTATCCAAAAATCAAAAAATAAGATTTATATGAACTATACAAGAAGTTTGAAACCAAAAATGAAGAGAAAGAGTTTTACAGAATTGTCACCTTAAGGGAAAGAAAAGAAAAAGACCTAAATTGCGTTAGGTGTATTAAAAGTGAAACCAATAGTATACTTGTAAGAGACGAAAATATAAAAAAAGGCGTTGAAAAGATTATTTTCATTATCTATTCAATATGGAGGGTATAAGAGATATCGACAATATCACAATATCTGTAGAATATATCAATATAGAATTCAAACGTAAGATTCGTTCTCATGAAATAAAAAAAAAAAAAGTTTTAAAAAGAATGAGGAATAATAAATCTATAAGATCTGATGGCATCTCAATTGACGTATGGAAATATTTGAAGGAAATTAGAATAACAATGTTAACGGCTCTTTTTAACAAAATTTGACAAAATAAGAAAATGCTCAAAGTATAAAGGGGGAATACGTTTGTACCATTATATAAAAATAAACGAAACATACAAAACTATTTCAATTATAAAGAAATTAAACTTATGAGTTATACTATGAAATTGTGGAAAATAGTGATTGAACATAAATTCAGATTGAAAATAAATGTGTTTCAGAATTAATTTGGATTTATATCAGAAAAATCCACCATCGAAACAATCCACTTACTAAGAATTTTAATAGAGATATTTAGGATACAAAAGAGAGACCTACATATGATATTCATTGATTTAGAAAAATTGTATGATAGGATTCCAAAAGACATATTGTGGGGGCTTTAATGAAAAAAAAAAGATTTCCATTAGATTCATTAATTTCATCAAATATATGTATGATAGAGCTGTCACCAATGTAAGAATTTGTTGGAGAATAAGTGATAACTTTTCAATAAATATTAGACTCCACCAGAGATCGACATTAAATCATATCTTTCTTGCAATGATAATAAATGAAATTACAAAAAACATTCAAGATGAAATATCATGATATATATTTTTTATAGATGATATTGTATTGGTAAATAAAACTAGAGAGGGTATTAGTGTTAAATTGAAATTATGGAGGGACACTAGAATTCAGAAAATTTAGATTGAACCGATCAAAATCTAAGTATATAAAATACACGTTTAATAATAAATATAAGAAAGATGAAAAAACGATTAAGTTAGAAGAAAATGACGTACTAAAAAGTGAATATTTTAGATATTTCGGATCCATTATTTAAAATGACGATAATATAGATGGAGATGTAAACCATAGGATTTAAACAGCTTAGATGAGATGAAGAAAGGTATCTGGAATTTTTTGTAATCGTATAATATCACTGTATCTGAAAAAGAAGTTTTATAGAATAATAATAAGACATGTACTACTGTACGGTACCAAATGTTTGGGTCATTAAAAAATAATAAAAATAGAAAATGATTGTAATTGTGATAAAAATATTAATCTATATGCGTGGTCAAAAT
This sequence comes from Dillenia turbinata, assembly GCA_037126225.1. Classification (NCBI taxonomy): domain Eukaryota; kingdom Viridiplantae; phylum Streptophyta; class Magnoliopsida; order Dilleniales; family Dilleniaceae; genus Dillenia; species Dillenia turbinata. The sequence continues at coordinate 3,123,126 of JBAMMX010000001.1, forward strand.
AGGAAAAATAATATTAAAAATGAAAAGATACACATTAAATTGAGAGTGAACTCAATTGTAAATGAGATACGAGAGTATGCTTGAAGTGGTTTGGACATGTACAATAAAAACCTAAAATTACACCGGTTAGGAGCACCAAGAGTTTAGATATATGAAATTTAGTGAAACGACGAGATAAACTGTTAAAAAATTGAATGCAATGTATTCGTAAAAATATAATAATTAAAAATTAATTAAAAAGATGATTTTAAACAGAAATAGTAATGTAGAAGAATTAAAATAAGTTAAATAATTATTTTTTGTATTATAAATTTATTTGAATAGTCTGTGTGTTTTTTTTTGGTAGTATATTTTATTTTTTTTATTATTTTATATTTGTCTATCAAATGACAGATTTTAAATTTTAGAATTAAAACTGAAATCGTTGTTGTTGTTAATTACTAATCCTATAGTCTCCTTTTCTACGCAATTGTGCGATAGATACATATCACCTTTTACTAAAAAGATAGTCTCCTTTTTCTTTTCTACTTTTTAATGCAAAGTTTTCAATAAGAACTATTGGTCCGTCCAAATTAATTTTTAAAAACCTTGATAAAGAAAGTTTTATGTTTTTCCTAAATGAACCAATGCATATTCTTTTCAAAAAAAAAAAGAATAAGCATGGGCAAATGACTTTCAGGAGAGTATAATTTTCTTTAATTAGAGTATTTATTTAATACAATTTATTATTTATTTTCAAAAGGTTAAATATATCATACCTCGACTCTCGAAGCGAGTACGCGACAATCATCATATTATCCCGACATACGTGTAAGCGCTACTCATATACTGGGATAGCACAAGATATTCGTCAATATCCAATCATATTTCCAAAGCAATTTAATCATAAAAAATAGTTTAGCATGCATTCATAACACAATAAAAGATCAACCCGATCCATCCCTATTCAAATATGCATGCAAGTTGGCCAACCCGACCATTCCAATCTAAATAGTCCATAGATTTTATTTTTTTTTTAAATGGGTTTCTACTTAAGGGATCCAAATCAAATTTCTGCTAAAAACAAAATTTCAAAGGAAATTCAAGGAAAATAAAAAGGGGAGATCTTCAATTTTTAAGTTTACAAAACCATATTTAAAACATAAGACAATTTAAATATAATACAAATTGAGTTTTCAAAAATAATTACAAGATTTGTCTTCCATTTAGGTTCACTATATACCTTGATCAAAATATTTACTATCACCCGATAGCTATCCAACAAAATATACTCCTTCAACTCACCCTAAGGGTCCACAAGCCTTAATTTCATTTCCTCTGCAAAAATGAAAGGGGAGGGATGAGTATAAAATATACCCAGTGAGTGAAATACAAATTGTACAAAAACAAGAATTTATGTAGTGGATATATCAAAAGTATATTTCTCAAATCATTATAGCATTCTCAATTTCATTCCAATAAAAAAAATAAATTTCGAACCAATATTTTCAAATCATCACAATTTTATAATCATCGTAATTCCGACTCATATGCATTCAACAATTTCATTTTTCAAATACAGGGCAACCCAAAAATCAATTTCCCAACAAAGGTACTACCACGACATAGAGTGGGATCGCCAAGAGTTTAAGCAATTCATGTTCTAAAAATTCCGACTTTCTTGGTATTGTCTGTAGGCTCTCATTGGTGGTGTAACCAACTAACCCACACATGTGGGCATTATATCCAACCATGAATGTAGCGCACGTGCTCGTTTACATACCATGATCTACTAACAATAACGCCACCACGTTACCCTATCGAGTCTCACCGTGATAGGAAATAACTAGTCTTTTTTCAGAGGTCGGCTATTCCCCCATAGACATTAATGCACCATTTCATAAAACCATATATCTATTTCATGTGCCATCAATTTTAACAATTTCACAAATCGTAATCAACACACCAATATTCTTATCATTAATAAATTTGCATGGCACAATTATTTATTTAACATATATAGAATACATAGAAATTTTAAACTAAAATTTTAAAATATTCCACACACATTAAAACATATAAATTCGGAATTCGAAAATCATTTAGAAAATTTAATAAAATATTCTTGATACAAACAATTTTTCTCATTTAAGTATAAGTATGAAATCACTCACCTCTTAGGACGATGAACACTCCCAACTCAATTCACAATGGTGTTCAATCAAGTAAAAATTCTTCCTTTGATTTCAATTGCCTTTACACTAATACAATAAACACCAAATAAATCATTTAATCTCTTGTGGAACTAGCGTTAATTGGTTTTCTCCAACCTATCTCAAACCCTAGTTTTCAAAATCCAAAAATTTATATTTTAACTTCATTAATTACAACTCATAGGTAACTATACTCTATTATTATTCTTAAATTTCCCAAAAGTTTCATCATACACAAACCCTAGATTTAAATCCTCGAATTTCATATTTATCAATTTATGACTCTATGTTCAAATTCCACTATTTGGTTTATTTACATGTCATTTCCATCCGAATGTCATTTTTATTTCATTTTCCTAAAATTTTACTATTCACAATTTCTAGAGTTTTGAGCTCAAATTGAAATTGCATCAAATCTCAACAATACAATTTAAATATATTAATAAGGAAGCTAAACTCAAGATTAAGAGTTAAAAATTACCTTAATTTTGGGGTTAGATTGAGTTTTAGAGATTAAGTTTCAAAAACTCTAACTTCCCTTCACATAGGGCAAACCTAGATTTCTCCTCATATCTCCTTTTCCATAAGTTCATAAGTTTGATTGAGGATTTTGGATGTTTCATGGAGTGTGTTTAATGAAACTTTGAGAAATTTTGAGAAAGGATTGAGAGAGAGTTGGATAGGAGGGAGGGTAAATGCAGAGAGAAAAAAGAGTGTCGACGGTGAGAGAAAATGGATGAGAAAGGGAATGAATTTGAGCTTTATTCAAACATATTATTAATGAATTATTATTAATGAATTAGTTGATTACTATCTTACCCTTGGTGATTCAAGGTTGGATGTCCATTTTTTTCATTTTACCTCTCAATTTGTTGAGACTCGAATGGATAGGGCGACTCGCAAGGAGGCTAGAACGACCCATGGTTCAATTTTTACATGGGAAGGGTGACCTCCTTTGGAGTAAGGCGACTCATAGGTTCAATTTTTACATTGCTTTGGCGACTCAAAAGTGAGTAGGGCGACCCATTACTTCATTTTCTAAACTTTGGGTCAACCCAAACCAAAGGATAGGACGACCCATCCATCACAAGGTTCAGACTCTCCACTCCATAGGTTTCCCTCATGGACTTGATAGGGTAACCCAAGATCAGCCCATACTCACACAAGGCATCTCACCCAAGCCCTTAGGGCGACCCAACATGCGACCATCTCAGAACCCACTCTCTATAGCCCTCGTAGGTCGACCCAAACTCTTGTGTAGGTCGTCCCAACCATCACATAGCTCAGAACCCTTTCCCTGAACACTCTTGGGCCATCCTCCTTATTGGACAAGGTGACCCAAGCCCACTTTTCACTCACCAAGCCTATAGGGTGACCCAATCTCAGCTCTAGGGTGTCTTATCCCCTATTTCTCATGTTTTGGGTCGACCCAATACCTTTGACAGGGCAAGCCAAGACCATCAACTCTGAGAACTCCTCACTCTATGCATCCTTGGGTTGTCCTCCCTTGTTGGACAGGGTGACCCGACTCATCCACACTTGTACACGGGTCGACCCAGGCCCATTCAAAAGGCCACCCAACTCTCTTTTTTTTTTCTTTGTAATTTATTTATTTTTTTCTCACCATTACAAGCTAATCCAAGTTATAAAATTCCATAATAATCCTACGCCTTATGCATCCATGAGATTCGAATCCAAATACTCTAACTTTCACATAAAAAGCTAATTACCACTAAACCACAGATCATTTCGACTTTTGATATTTATGTGGGGGTATTAATAAATTTAAAATCTTATTCACAAAAGGGAAAACATATGAAGTTTCTCTGAGGCAGTACTAAATCTTGCGACGTCTATTTATAGCCAAAGATACGTGATCTTCGCAACCTTGGACAGACGAAACAGTTCATTAAGAAACATGCACAATGAATGAAGGGCTTTAATCCCTTCAACTTTCCCCGAATCATTTATTTTGAGATCACTTATTCAAGAGTCGAATGTATTAACACTCTCGAAAGATGAAATGGTTGAGAGAAGAATGCAACAATCCTCGGTCCGTTCCAACGTCACGCATTATAAAGCGTACTGGAGATGATTCGCAGGGTTCAAAGCAGCACATGCCACATTAAAAGTTTTACACCTTTTCAATGACCATTACTCATGGCGTTCTTCTTACGAAATGATACAATGAATCGGGGGCAAATGATGGGATATGACCCAATGGCCCATTATGACAACACCCAACCTTGTAAGCCTATGATCCAATAAGCATACGCACAAACGTGTCAATGAGTAGGGATTTATCTCTCCAAATGGTGGACACGGCCCGACACTTTGGATAATTTCTATCGGTAGTGACCTATTCGATACGTGGCTCTCAAAAGCGTTTGGTAAGCTCAAGACGATACTTCCTCTTTGGTTGGTGATTGGCAACTTTGGTGAAGAGCTGATCGTTTGCTCTCATCGGTCAAAGATAATATTTATTTTTAATATTCATTTTCGGGCATGCCTTCTTAATAAGAAAAAAAACTTTTGAAATCTAATCGACAAGAAAAAAATCTTTTTGGTTTGTTAAATTTTCTAAGTGATAAAAATTTTAAATATCTTGAATGTAACACCGATACTACTGTGTCCGTATTATATCCTCATTCTTGAATTTAATAAAATATTCCTCAATTTATATATATATAGAATATTATTTAATTTTATTGACTTTTGATTTTAGGATTTTTAAATTTAATTTTTGGCATATTTAAAGTGTCCGTATTTTCGATTTGTAGTGTAAGGGAGTATAAATATAAATATATATATATATATATATACATATTAATTCATTCATTAATTTAATTATTTACTCATTTAAATAATTATAAAAAGAAATAATAATAATAATAAAAAAAAACGAATTAGGGCTAATTAGGATATTTGTACCAAAATACGTCAAATTTTAAAAACAAAATTTAAAAAGACTTTTCGGCCAAAATAATTCGGGAAATGACCTCCATATATCGCAAGTTGGACCGGATAAAAAAATCGGATGACGTCATCATAAAATTATAAATAAATATAAATTATAATGTAACCAGTGGTGAAGTTTGTGATTTCTTACACTCCAACTCTCAGGTTTGACTCCCAACTCTTATAATTTTCTTCAAACATTTTGTTCTTTAAAAAAACCGGATTGGATTGACCTAGTTCAATCCGGTTTTCCCGATCCAACCTGGTTTTTGATCGAGTTTGATCGATTCTTTACAAAACCGGTTTTTTAAAGAAACCTGTGCCGGCTCCCAGACCGACTCCTGGACCGGCTCCCGATCAAACCGATCGAACCATTCGGACTGGCCGGTCCGATCCGGATTTCAAAACATTGCCTAGAATAGCTGCTTTATACAATCGGCCAAGGGACGAACAACGCCCGAGTTAGGATGTGGCTGTGGAGATAAAGACACAGGGTCAACCGAAGCTTGAAGGGACATTGTCCCAAATTGTGTACCTAACAAACACTACTAACCATTTGTTGTCCTATTGACCTGTGGGGGTAGATCTTAGTGGGTGTTCATTTAGGGATTTATCGAGGAGATCTTACACATTTTTCAATATTAAAAACTACTCAATTTTTATTCATAGATTAATGGTGAAATCTTATAATATTGGCTGAGTTAGGTTTAGAGGTACTTGTAGTTAACCAAAGCAAACTCAAAGAACCCACTAAATACTTGGTAGAGGACAACTTTACTACAAATGGAATTGATGTAATAATTATTTTATAATTTAGTGTATTTAGGGAAAAAAATCTTTGTTTCTTGCCAAAAAAAGGAACTAGTGCATTCAATCCCCTATTCATTTTTGAGAAATTGACAGATCGTAATCCATAGCCCTTTTTCCTTTCCTTCTCTGGGAGGCCCACCAAAGATTTCAGAGAGAAATTCTAATGGTGCACTCTAGGGGTGTAAACAGTTCGATTCGATCCAGTTTAACATCCAAACTAAATTGAATCGAAAATCAAAATTTTAAAAATTTTTATATCAAAAATCGAATCAAATTTAATTTGCTTTAAACCAAACCAAACTGAAAAAATTTGATTCGGTTTGGTTTGGTTCGGTTTAAACTGAATTTTTTTTTTTCATTTGCCACTTTTTTTTAGTTATAAAGAGATATCATTTATCATTAATGTATAAAAAATATGAGTTTTCTTTTCTCTTATCTAAATATAATATTTTTAGAATTATTTAGGATTTAACTTTAAGAATAGTTTTAAATTGTTTTAGATTTTAAAATAATATTTTTTTTATTTAAACCATATCAAGAATAATTTTAGAAAAAAATATTCTTATGAATAATATTTTTTTAAAATAATATAACATAATCTATCATTTCAATATCATAAAAATTCAAGAAAAAAATTAATTAAATTAGATTTTTTAATATAAAAATATTAAAATAATATTTGTTCGGTTCAAACGGAACCGAACCGAATTTAAAAACATCAAACCGAAACCGAACCGAAATAATTTCGATTTGGTTCGGTTTGAACTGAAATTTTTTTTTTAAATGAAAAAAACTGAACCGAATCGAAAATTTCGATTCGGTTTGGTTCAGATTAACGGTTTAACCCAAACCACCCACACCTCTAGTGCACTCAATCCCAAAAAAAAAATAAAAAAAAATTGACTTATATATAAAATACCCTCTAACTTAATATGAGTTTTTATTATATATTTTTATAAAGAGATTACTTTTAAAATTATTAAAAAATAAATTTAATCGTTATGTCAAGATTTACTGCAATCAATATCTTTTTTTCATTTATTTTTTACTTTTTTTACTTTTTTATTATTTTTTTTATTTTTTATTTTTTATTTTTTGTTAAGAAGAAGACAATAGAGCAAAGCTGAATGAGAATGACGTGGAGTGTGAATAAAGAAATGCTATTCGTATACAAATTTTGATGATGATGTTGTTGTCTTTATATGAATCTATTGGGAGGAGTATACCGCACTTCGTACGGTATAATATTTAAAATTTATGAATAAAATTGATTTTATTAATTAAATATAATTAAATATTAAAAAAAAGTCTCTTAAAATCTAAAAATTAAATAGTGATAGATGATAAATGTAATAAAAAATTATTGATATATTTTAAATGATGTAATCTTAGTTTTTTTAATGAAAATTTTTTTGAATTGTATTTTTTTTTTTCTTTCTTAAATGATTAAAACTTTTTCTTTCTTTTTTTATTGTTATAATTTTTTATTTTCCTTTGGTTATATTTTTCTTCACTCTCTCTCTCTTCTCATTTAAATAAAAAAAACACACACGCACACATACAATGCCTTAGTTGACTAATGCATCCCTTAGTCGACTAAGGAATTTTTTTCTTTTTTTATGATTTTTTTACTATCTTTCATTTTAAAAAATATTAAAAATTTTAAACTATTTTTTTTAAAAAATCAATTATATTTTTTAAAAAAATATATCAAAAAATATAAATAAAAAAGTTTTATACATTCTCTCATTAAAACATTAAATTATCAAAATATTAAAAAAAATACTTTAAAACAATTTTTTTAAAAAATATCTATAATATTTTATTAAAAATATCACAAAATATAAATAAAAAAAATTTAAAAATGTTTTTAAAATTTTTTAATCGACTAAAATAAATCTTTTAGTCTACTATGCAAGTTTTTAGTCGACTAATCAAATTTATAGTCGACTAAACTTTTTAGTCGACCAAACTATATTTTAGTCGACTAATCGATTTTTAGTAGACTAAACAGCCTCTTAGTCCCCGGTAAAAAAATTAAGAATGTGAATGCTCTCCGGTAAAAAGCTCTCATGTACACACCACTTTGATCTCTCAAAGCTCCCCAATAAAAAACTAAAAATGTGAAAACTCCCCGATAAAAAACTCCTCGGTACACAACACCTTCCTCTCTCAATTCTTCCCGTTAAAAAGCTCTCCAATAAAAAACTAAGAATGTGAAAACTCCCCAATAAAATGCTCTCCAATACATGAAAGTTCCCCGATAAATGAAAACTCCTTCGTACACAATAACTTTCTCTCTCAAAACTCTCATGTAAAAAACTTCTCGATAAAAAAACTAAGAATGTGAAAGTTTTTCGGTAAAAATCTCCTCAGTAAAAAGTTTCCTGGTACATGAAAACTCCCAGGTATACAACATTTTCATCTCTCAAACCTCCCCGATAACAAACTAAGAATGTTAAAACTTCTCGGTAAAAAACTCCCCGGTAAAAATCTCTCTGGTACATGACACTACAAAAAAACAAGAATTCAGCGATGAAATTTAGCAACGAAAAATATTCGTCGCAAATCTGCCACAAATTTAGCGACAAAAAAGGGTGTCGTCGCTAATTAGCCATGATTTTAGAAACAAAAAAATTTTCATCACAAATTTCGCAACAAAAAATATTTTCATTACAAATTTTGTCGCAAATTTTTGACAAAAATTTTTTGATACAAAATTCGTTGCAAATTTGCGACGAAATAATAAATTCGTTGCTAAATTTCCAACGAATTTTAAAATTCGTCGCTAAATTTGTGACGAATTTATAATTCGTCCCAAAATTTGCAATGAAATAAACATTCGTCCCTAAATTTGTGACAAATAAATTAATCGTCCCTAAATTTGCTACAAATTTATCCATTCGTCCCTAAATTTGGGACGAATTTTTTTGTCATCCCTGAATCAGGGAAGAATTGTTTTTTTCGTCCCTGAATCAGGGATGAATTGTTTTTTTCGTCCCTGATTCAGGGACGGATTTGTTTTTCGTCCCTGTATCAGGGACAAATTTCTTTTTCGTCCATGAATCAGGGACGAATTTTTTTTTCGTCCCTGATCAGGGACGAATTTTTTTTCGTCCCTGATCAGGGACGAATTTTTTTCGTCCTTGATTCAGGGACGAATTTTTTTTTGCGTCCCTGAATCAGGGACAAATTTTTTTTCCATCCCTGATTCAGGGACGAATTTTTTTTTCGTCCCTGATTAAGGGACAAATTTTTTTTTCGTCCCTGATTCAGGGACGAATTTTTTATTTCGCTCCAATTAGGGACATTAAATTAACATTCGGATTTAAATTTTGGCACACGTACTTCTAATTTGTTCTCTCTTTCGATTCGGATTGGAAGAATTTTTTTTTATTATTTAGTTAATCTCAAGTGGATATGTGTAAGAAGGAACATCTGATTTATTTAATGAAACATCTTAACATCTTTGTGTATGCTTCACAAACAAATGGGAGGTTGGCGGATATCTTCATTAGATGAACCGTGCACGTCATTAAATTAACATTCATCACTGTTTTGATTTTGCATAGAATAGAAATGATAAAATTTTCATAATTGTTCACGATTTTTAATGATTTAGGAATCCTTTTTAATATATATATATATATATATGTTAACAGAGTGGTCGAATCTCTATCAATGAAAGTAAGATGGTTTATTATGAATTATACAACCACCCAGCACATAGCATGCGTTTGATTTCTATATAATTTCCCTCTTAACCTGTGCTTCAAGCTAAATGAAGAGTTGATTACCACTTCTAATTTTTGTTATTTAAAATTTAAAAAAAAATTTTAAGTTTAATCTAATTTTATAAAAAAATATAAATTTATAAATCAATAAAAAAGAAGATATTTGAAAGTAAACTCCACATAATTTGTAAAGTTCTTAAAAATTTATTTTCCATTGCCGTACAATAATCTAATTGTGTCCTTTTTAAACGTGAAGGGTTATTAAAATTAAAGTGGAATTCACCGTGATAGCCTTTTTAGGTAAGTATGCTCCTACCATCCCATATAATATTCACAAATTTTATCATTTTTTCTTAATGAAAGGTAAAAAGTAAATTCAATAAAGAGCAATATTTTGAATTTAATAATACATTTTCTTTTTGTTTCAAGTACAGATATTTAATTGAATTATACATTTTATTTTTAATTTTTAGTAAATGATTTTATTTACAAATAAAACATATAATTTAGTTTACCATTTTTCTTTTCATTTCCCACTCGGGGTTAGATTCTCTGAAATCAATTGAAAGGTACCATTTTTATAAATGAAAATTTCTCAACACTAATATTTTTTATTTTCAAATTTTTTTTTGTTTTTAAAACGTTTCAACAGACTAAATTAATTAATATTCATACAAATATTCTTATCTAGATCGAAAAATATTTATAATCTTTCTAACAATGCCAAATGTCAAATCTTTCTCTACCGAAAAATATTTATAGTTTTACTTATATTAGTTCACGTGATAGATTAAAAACTTGAAATATCATAACACTTATTGCAAATTATTTTTATTTTTATTTTTATTTTTATTTTTAAAAATAAAAAAGCTATCAATTCAAATAGGTGATTTGAATTTTTTTTCATCCATTTTCGTCCTTGGTTCAGTGATGAATTTTTATTTCCGTCCCTGATTCAGGGACGAATTCATTTTTCGTCCCTGATTTAGGGACGAATTTATTTTTCGTCCCTGATTCAGGGACGAATTCATTTTTCACGGATGAATTCATTTTTCGTTCCTGAATCATGGACGAATTCATTTTTCGTCCCTAAATCAAGGACGAATTCTTTTTTCGTCCCTCAATTTGTCCCTGAATCAGAGACGAATTCTTTTTTTGTCCCTGATTCAGGGACGAATTTTTATTTTCGCCTCTGATTCAGGGATGAATTTAATTTTTGTTCCTGATTCAGGGACGAATTTAGGGACAAAAATATTTTGTCCCTAATTTCTATATTTCACACTTACCATTTTTGTTTCACTCTCACTCTCACTCTCACTCTCACTCTCACTCTCTCTCTCTCTCTCGCTCTCTCCCTCCGTGGTTCTGTGAAGGTGGTTCCGCGAAGGTGGTTCTGCGAAGGGATGGCGGAAGGGATGCCGGATCTGCGATGGTGATAGGTAATCTCTCTCCCTCTTTCTCTCTCTCTCTCTCTCTCTCTCTCTCTCTCTCTCTCTCTCTCTCGGCCGCAGGAAGCTGGCCGCAGGCTGTAAAAGCCAAATCCGGCGGCCAAGCCACCGGATCTGTGCTGTAGAAGCCAGATCCGGCGGCCAAGCCGCCGGATCTGGCCTTCGCGGGCCAGCCGCAACAAGGGGCCGCCGCCCCCGCACTGCCCAGACTCGTGCAGGGGAGCGGCCCCTGTGCTTCCCAGCCTCGCGCAGGGGCGCGGCCCCTGCTCTGCCCAGCCTCGCGCAGGGGCCGTTGGCCCCTGCGTGCGTGTCCCATGGGCTGGGCCATTGCACGGCCCTGGGTAGGCCTATTGGGCCCGACCCGACCCGTTGTAGCCCCTTTTATGCATAATTTTTTTAAAAAAAAAATTGACAAATTTTATTTAAAAAATGTTTTTATAGTATTGTTTTAATAATATATTAATTATTTATAATTGTTTTTGATGTGTCAAGATTTGCGATTATCGAATATTTGGATTGGAAGTTGTTGTTGCTGTTGATATCTGAGCCCATCGGTGAATTATTATTTGGGGGTGGGAAAAGTTTTAATTTGTATTGTAATGATTGTAAAATGCAATTATGTAAATTTGTATGTTTGTGTTGTTTTTATTTCTATATTAGTTTATTTTTTTTTTGTTTTTAATGGTTGATCTAATGATATGATTGGATTTGTTAATTTTAATTTTTTATATAAAATTGGAATCAAAAGTGTTGATCATTGATTAGGTGAAACATTATGTTAACAATAATCTGCAATTTATAGTAAATCTTATTTCGATTAGTTAAATAATCAATATTGTTAAATATTTAATAATTTATACTTTATTTGATTATATGATAATATTTAATGTTATTGTAATAATTTAGTTAATTTGTTTGATATTAATTAAGTTAATAATATTATTTATTATTATATTCAATTTTTGTTAAATTAAGTCTATTATTATTGATGATGTTAAGTTGTGTTAAATTTAATGTTACTTTTATAATATTTAATTTATACTGTAAGATTAATGTTAAATTTTTATGCGATCAACGTTATTATTTATTGTTATATCAACTTAGTTGGGATTAATGATGATTTTATTATTGATAATTTAGTAGTTTTTATTAATATTTTAAAAATTTTAAATTTGAAGACAGGAAAAATGCAGAACGAAAGAAGTTGGATGTATAAAAAAAACTTATCTGATGTCCAGGTTTAACTGATGAGTTTATTTTTTGATTGGAACAATTTTTAGATTTTGCTTGTAGTAATGTTGATTTTATGGATGGGAATAAGTTAAAGTGTCCGTGTAGAAGGTGTCGTAATGGTAAATTTTTTCAGTGTGATAAAGTTAGGGAACATCTTTATATATTTGGTTTTATCTCGAATTACTATAATTGGACATATCATGGTGAACCGTTCATTTCTGATGAGTAGTATGGACGAAACAGACAATTCTCAGTTAGTGGGAATCAGAGTTATTATGATTAATTGAATCCATATCAGAGGATAGTAATTGATGCAGCGGGTCCGAATTTTGTTCCCGAACCAAGCGCTGCAAATTCTAGCTTTGCTCCAACATTTGAACATAAGTATACTAGTTATGCATCACCATTAGAGGAGGTAGAAGTACCAGGTGTCGATGAAAATGTGAATAATGAATCATCTCTCCAATTTCAAGAAGTGTTAAGAGCTGTAGATGAACCTTTGTAGGCTGGTTGTGACAGCCACACTAAGCTATCTCTAACCGCAAGACTGTTGAATGTCAAGACAGAGCATAATGTGTCTGAGAATTGTTTTAATGATTTTGTTCAAGTTATTGGAGAAGTACTGTCACATGATCACATTATGCCCAATGATTTCTACAGTATGAAAAAGTTTGTGAAAGAATTAGGTCTTCCGGTAGAAAGAATTGATGTTTGCAGAAATGTTTGTATGCTATATTTGGGAGATGATAAAGATGCAGATTTTTGTAAATTCTGTAATTAATGTAGATATAAGAGTACTAGGAGGTCGGGTCGTAATCAGCGACGTAAATCATACAGACAAATGTTTTATTTGCCTTTAACTCCTAGGTTACAAATGCTTTATGCATTTGAGACTACTGCTAAACACATGACCTGGCATGCAAATCATGAAACAGAAGATTGGATAATGTGTCATCCTTCAGATGCAGAGGCGTGGAAATATTTTGACAGAACATATCCTGAGTTTGCCAGAGAGACTCGAAATATTAGGTTAGGTCTCTGTGCTGATGGATTTGCTCCATTTGGCAAATCAGGGAGAACTTATTCTTGTTGGCCAGTTATCTTAACTCCGTATAATCTTCCACCCGGTATGTGTATGAAGACACCGTATATGTTTTTAACATTGGTTGTCACGTCCCAAACCGGGATCGTGAACAGCCGTCCGTTACCCTAAATGCCGACCGTATTTTTACAGAAAATCGAGCAGAACCTCCCTATAAATTGGAGGTCTCCCATGAGCAATTAAACCTGTTTAAACCTATATAATTCAAAATCATCCTGAAAATAAAATAAATGGTCATCCCGGCCTCTCCAAAACCAACAACTCCCATAGATAGGCCACGCCCAAACGTTGTGCTGCGTCAATCAGATTGAGCTTTTCTGAGAGATTATTGTCCCCGTTAGAAATTGTCTTTCTCACATCATCTTTCAACTCCTCGTATTCTTGCTCCAAGCCAATATTTGTTTTCTGGAAACCAGAAGAAAATTAACAAATAGGAAGATAGCAACTTAAGAACCACAAAATACCTCCCATCATTACGTGCAAAAGAAAATATTATTTCTCATTGCCAAAGGCCACAAGATTGTAAGATTTAGTTCCAAAATATGAATTAATCTATAGAATGATATAAATTTTTTTATATGTACAATAGCTTATAGAATCACTTATCTTAATAAATAAAGTATCTCCACATTGGAAAAGATTGTTTCTATAAAAATAGTATATAAATACAGAGAGAGAGAGAGAGAGTATGACCTCTGCCGGAGCTGGGGAAGAACATGGCAGAAACTGAGTTGCCCAAACACTTGGACTGAAAGTAGCAGTTGGACGGGCACATTTGGAGTCGGTCATATTTTGGTTGGAAGTAGCCAAAGGTGCCGCTGAAACAAGTTTTGACATTTCTGGCCAAATGGAACAACAAGAAGAACACTACTCTTGTTAACAATATCTCTTTATGATTTTGGTGTCTGCCTTCGTATCTTATATAGCCAAGTAATATCCCTATCTTTAGGATTGAATTCTAATGGGGTCTAATTCATATTTTATATCTCATCAACTTGGATAACTCGTGTCGGAGGAGCACACTGACCAAATCCATTTAATGTTCTTTACAAAATCAATCTGTATTTGCATATAATACAAAATCATTATTGTTATTCAATATACCTTACCAATTTTTCTTATGGGAAATTTGGTGAGAAAGTGAATTTTAGACGGAAGCAGTAATGTCATTTTAAATTATTTTCACATTAATAATGATGATGATGATGATGATGTTAATATTCGAATTCATTGATCCTCACCCTTCACTTAATCATCATATCATCCTGGTCGTCCCTCATTCATCGTGTCATTATTTAACATGCTTTGGTACGATTTTCGCTGAATGTCTCATTTTAATATGTGAACCCACACCTTCGACCTTAGTTGATGTATCCCCCTTGTTTCCTAACAATATTAGCGTGGTGTTCAAAAAACTTTAACCTATTTCAACTTGAGAGTCACTTGACCTTTTTTGAGCAAATTAAAAAAGTTTTAAAGTTTAGTAAATATGTTTGATTTTTATTTTTTTTTTGTCCCCAGGACAACTGAAATAATAAAATCTCCTCATTTTCATATTTCTCTTCCCCAATTCAATTCTATTTAGTTGCATTTTCTTGTACTAAAAATGTATATATGCAAATCAAATATATATATATACAAAAATGAGTTTGTACATATACAAAAATGAGTTTGTACAAAAATGAGTTGAAATTTTTTTATATACATACAAAAATGAGTTTAGTTGAAATTTTTGTATATATGCAAATCAAATATATATATATATATATATATATACAAAAATAAGTTTGTACAAAAATTTGCCTTATATTGACAAAACAACCCACCCTAACATTTCTAAACAATATTGGTAAGAGTTTGGATTGAGAATCACATGATTTCTCTTTTGCATTTTCCAATCCTACTACTTAATCATCACGTGAAACATCCCTTCTACTATTTTAACCTTAGATTTCAATTAAATTTTAAAATTTTATTATCTCAATTCAATTTCGAAATTCGTATCCATAAACCGACATGGTTAATGATATAAATATTATCTATTGGTTACTTAATTGGTCTGTGATTTGGATTCGATGTTCTTAGTAAAAATTACCATTTATTTTTCACATTATTTTTACATAATAATTTGATCCTCACCCTTCACTTAATCATCAAATCATCCTTGCCGTGCATCAATTCTCGTGATCGCTACACCTTAGTCTCCTTCTTCAAAATGTTATCATTTAACACGCTCCGGCACTCGTTTTTTGCTCTTTGTCACATTTAATCAATTGTTGATCCAGCCGAATTTCGTTGAGTTTCAAATGAGAATCATGTGAAACTTCCTCAGTATTTTTAGAGAATCACATGAACTTTCACCATTTGAAAAACATGATTTTCACACAAAAACTTGCCTTATTTAATATTGACAAAACAAAGGTAATATTTCAAAACAAGTATTTTATCATTTGAACACCGGGTAGGAGGCTAGTTTATGGTTCACAATTCCAATCATAAAGTGTGACAACAACAACATGAGATTTAATCCCAAATTTTGAATATTTTTGCTTTTGTGAAGCTGTTTTACGCTGACTATCAACCTATCACAACCCTCCTCCTTAACCTGGGTTTGAAACCGTCTATGACGAAGTTTTGACAATCATAAGGTGTACACAAAGAAAATAATACTTCTTCCTTAACCACAATTACCTATATTTGATGGTTTGCTAAATATGAGTTGCAAAGAACAATAAAATGCTGAACATGAAAAACTAAATAAATAAAAACAAAAAAAATACTAAATGTGATCTAATACGATTTATATATTAATGCTTCTATATTATGCTACCATCTACTCCCCGCATTTGGTAAAACCATGTTAGATTATAAAAACCATGCTTCTATATTGTCCCTAACGGGATAGCCTAGTAGTTAGCCTAGTAGTTCAAATCCCTTATTCAACCTGGTGATCTCGGTTTAAATCATGATATAATCCAAAAAAAAAATTAAAATTTTTTTAAAAAAAATAGTCGGGTCCATTTAGAGTCTGGCCCATGATGCGGGGAGAGAGATATATCTCTTTTTAAAGCCCTTAGAGTTTGGGACCGAGGGATCAAGTTGCAGGAAAGACTGGGCCTCCTTAGGCCCTTCAACTAATGTTACATTTTTTGTTTTCTTTTATTTTTTTTCTGTGAGGGGTGGGTGAGCTGGGCCCACGCATTAGTGCGAGGCAAGGGTGACGTGCAAGGACCCAATCAACCAGCTACAGTGAATGAGTCCATCCAACAAAAAAATATAACTAAAACTTCTTTTTTATATTTTTTTTTTGTTATACAAGGATTCGAATCTGGAATCTCTAAATTAGGAGAGTGGGTTATAACTGTCTCCTTAAGGATTTTTTTTATATATACTTACCAATAGTATCCAGAATCATACCTTGATTAATCCAATTCGAAGCATTCATAGGGGGTCATATTTAGGAGGTAGCTCTCTCAACTAATCTTTTTTATTCTCAAATTTTAAACATTTAATACCCAATCACACAAAAAAAGGATGCAATCATATCAGTATTAATATATCGGATCGCATCAAAACTCTGCAATTAAGCGTATTTGGGAAAGAGTAATACCAGGATGTATGGCCTCCTTGAAAGTTCACTTATTGTATCTCACAATTAAGCGTATTTGGGCATATTTGCAACCATATCTGTGATTCAAATTTCAACTTTTATGGCAGGATGGAAACGCAAGTAGCTATACATGGCGGGTTGCCTTTATCTTTGCTTACTAGCACAAAAAAAGAAAAAATTAACAAGTGAAAGAAAAAGAGATAGACAATTTTCTTATTTAATAAATTATTTTTTAATAATAATTATAATTTTAAGTTATTTTTTATGATTAATAATTATATATTTAATTATTTTATATTTTTATTATAAAATATGACTTTTTTTTTTACAAATAATTAATATTAATATATAAATTCTTATAATTTTTATAGTTATTTATTTTTCATGTTTCTATTTTTTTTATTTTTATAAAATATTGTTTGCTAGTATCTTTTTTTTTTTTTTTTACTCGTTTTTGTTTCTTACCATAAAATGATAATACCTTAAAAAAATAATTTAACGATCATATCTCTTTTCTAATCTCATACTTTTAAATTCAAACTTCAATATAATTATTTAAAAAAAAGGACGTGGGGTGGCTTAGATCCAATGTACTATCATCTGATCCCTACGTGGGCCCTAATACTGCAAGCACATGAATCGGGCCTCTTAGGACAATTTGCGTCCATTTTTCAATATTCAGCGTTAGTTTATTTTTTTATCTAAATTTTATTTGATTAATCAAATTTAAATATTATAAAATTTATTAAAAAATTAATTTTTTTAAATCATTTTTCTTTAATCTTAAGACTTTGAGAATTTTAATTAAAAAGACAGTTTTCGATCACTTATCCCAAAAACATTTGACTCTCGCTGGTATGTTTTGATTCTCCCTAATATGATGACAGTGTATAAGATTATTAAGAAAAATTAATATCAAAGTTGTTTTGATATTGTACTCCCAATGTTCCATTTTAAGTTATTGCACGGAAATTAAGAGAAAGCAATTAAATGAACTTAGTTATACAAAAATATAATTACCATTTCTCACATTTAATTAATAATTTCTCTCTCCACTAATTTTCAATACATACATCAACTCTCTTTTAGTGAAACAAAATAATTTTTTTTAAAACAAAACAAATAATAAGGAAGGGAGAGGGTACAAGATTTCTCAAATTACAGCGTGTGCATTTGGACGACGTATGCATAACATAAAATAAGATGTTAATGCAAAATTAAAAAATAAATAAATAAATAAGAACTTAAAAATTGAAAAATGAAGTCCATGGATGTCGCCACCAAATCTGTTTCTCCTGGTCCATTTCCTCCAGTTCAAGGTCCGCCCAATTTATTCTTTGAATATTAAGGTCTCTTTTCTTTTTGTTTTGGGGGCATTTAAAAAGAACATATAAATTAATCAAACAATGGAAAATCTTTCTAAAAGCTTATATTAGTTTTGATAATTTCATTAGCATGGTAATTTTTCGAAAAAGGAAAAGTTTGGAGTGGCCTTGTTAGGACCGCCCAGATAAATAAAAAGTTAAGGTCTTTGACAACCTAATAGACAAATGATAAAAAAAAATTAAATAAATTTAAATAAATAGAAAAAATAGAATTACAGAATAAAAAATAAAAAAGAGACAAAATTTATGTGATTCGGTCAAATAGGCCTACGTCCACGGACGAGAGAGGAGAAGAATTTCACTAATAAAGAAGAATACTACAAATGCTTAAAAAAATATTTCTAAACCTAAATGATCATCGTACAAAAGAGATAACAAAAATGAGATCTTAAAAAATTGTAACACATTTTTACTAACTTACTTGAACTGATGATGATTAAATCTATCACCAAGGGCCTCTATTTATACTTGATTCTTGGGGGATGGTTTCTTCTCATAACCAATGTGGAATTGCTTGGTGCTATTTATATGTAAGCAAGTGAGAGCTTCTTCTTCAACAAAATCGATGTGGGATTAAGTTGGGAAGAGCCACCATAATAAATCTCCACCTTAACGAATCCTAACATTAACAAATAATAAATAACAAAACTTAAATCTATTTCACATTCTCCACAAAAACCCCAATGGACTAATCAACAACAACGAATATCAAACAAAACAAATCCAAACATTACTTAAATTTGTAAATTGAATGAGACTTCATAAACAAATCTGCAAAATTGTCACATGAACTCGAACAAACGATAGCACACACCATACTACCAACTGCATTAAAATATGGAATCTGTACTATAAAATCCTCCTCTTCAGCTGAGTGTAATATCTAAGCAGCAAATAGCCAAAAAATGTTAACAAACGGAGTATTCATGAATTTACTATTTTTCATGTCAAAATTTTCAAAATAATTATTCTGGATCAAGAATAATTTTCTAACTCCCCGATCTCCCTTAATTTCCAAATCAAGAATTTTCTTAATTGTTTTCAAATTTTTTTATAACAAATTCACTACTTAACTGTAAGTTCAAAATAAATATCTCTAACAAATTTTTGGTAACAACAAATATATTAGTAACATAAAATAGCAAATAAACAAATAACTCATTACTTAATTTTCGGAAGAAAATAAAACTGTTAAATATGTTTCTTAAATAACTATCAATGAATATCAACAAATACCCGATACATTCCTTAAATTGAACATGAAATGGTCTCCACAAATCTGAACAAATGTCAGAATCAAACACTAATAATGAGGCTGCAACTGAACTAATAACAATAGATCCTTACAGAAAATATAATTTACCAAATCTGTAAACTTTCATAACAATAAGAATACCATAAAACACATTCATAATTCCACTTTTAATTGTGTATCTACACTCAAAAGCCTCTAAGGTGTTTAAAGAGATTAGATTTTTCTTCAAATCAGGAATATGTCTAATATCAGTCAGTATCCTCACAATACCATCATGCACTTTAATTGAACTGTACCCTTACCAATAATATTAGAAACAATATCATTTCTCATAAAAACAATTCCACCATTAATAAATTCATAAGTGAAAAACAAATCCCTGTTGGAACATATGTGATAAAAACAATTCGAATCCAAAATCCATTCATTTCTAGATTTTATCCTATTATCAGTTACATAAAAAATATCTCAATTTTCTTCATCTGTCACAATACTAATCTCGGCAATTTTAGTGTTTTTCTCAATAAATTTTTTCTTTTACTTATTTTTCAACTTAAAACAATTAGATTTAATATATTCCAATTTGTGACAATAATTGCACACTAAATTTTTATACTTAAATCTATTATTCTTAAATTCTCTTTTATCAGTTCTACCCTTAATAATCAAACAATCAGTTTGACCACTATTAATTTCCCTATTAATATCTCTATTAATTTGCTCCTTAGATTTTAATGCGGATTTTATTTCATGATACGAAATGATTTATTTACCATAAATTATAGTATCACGAATATACTTAAAGGATTGAAGAAGAGAACACAATAACAAAAGAGTCATATCCTCATCTTCAATTTTCGAATCTATATTCTCTAAATCCATCATAATATAATCAAATTTATCAAGATGAGAGAATATAAATGTACCTTCTGTCATATGCAACATATGCAGACTTTATTTCAGATAAAATCTATTCTCAACCGTCTTCTTCATATACAAATCCTTAAACTTATCTCATATAACCTTAGTCGTTGTTTCCATAGCAACCTCCCGCAAAACCTCATCAGAGAGGTTCAAGATAATCTCGGATTTCGTTCTTTTATCTGTCGTAGTAAACTCTGAATCTGTCACATTGGATAGTTTAGTCTCTACTCCATATAATGCCAAATCAACTCCATTCCGATTCAAAATGACCTCCATTTTAAGTTGTCACATACCGAAATTGATATACCTATCGAATTTCTCGTCCATAATCTTTGTTATTGTCATGTTGTCAAAAATAATTGACCAAAAACTTTCTCAAATAGGTAAAATAGCTCTGATACCAGTTTGTTAGGATTGATCCAAAACAAATAAGAAATTAACAAGAGAACTTTTTGACAACCTAATAGATAAATAGTAAAAGACAAAATTTAAATAAATAGAGAATATAAAATGACAGAATATAAAATAAAAAAAGAGATAAAATTTATGTGATTCGTTCAAATAGACCTATATTCACGGGCAAGAAAAGAGTAGAATTTCACTATCAAAAACTAAGATTACAAATATTTTAGAAAAATGTTTCTAAGTCCAAATGATCATCTTACAAAAGAGATAGAAAAAATAAGATTTTAAAAAATCGCAACATATTTTTACTAACTCACTTGATGATGATTAAACCTATCACCAAGGGCCTCTATTTATACTTGATTCTTGGGGGATGGATTCTTCTCATAACCAATATGGGATTACTCGGTGCTACTTAGCTTCTTCTTCAACAAAATCGACGTGGGATTAAGTTGGGAAGGGCCACCATAACAGCCCTGCCGTCCACCAAACATTACAAAAATTCAAGCATTTTCCAAATCCAGTCCAAACTTAAAATCATATCCATCTTAAATATAACAATTAAAAAGGCCCTTGAAGAAATAAAATACAGCCCATTATTCTTGTCTTTGCAAAAGGACGGATTATGTCACTCTTCCCCCCACACTATTTCTGTCTACTCTGCCCACATCTAGGTGTTTATACAGCTACAGGTTCAATAAACAATGCAGAGATGGCATCTCTAAGGTGCTTTGAACTATTCGTGTACCCATCTTCTTCTTTGTAAATGAAGTCCATAACTCGTGAAAGATTGAGAATTCGCATAAGAAGAGGTATCGCTGGAGAATCTGGCACTAAAAATTCTTCATTAATGTCCTTCCAAGCATCTTCAACTTGTTTGAGGAACAAATCATAAACTTGGTTTTCTGTAACACCTTCATGATCTTTCCTGTAGTACTCAATTGCTGACGCAACATGTTCTCTCTCTTGCTCAAACTACAACCATAAAAACATATCAATAAAGAGTTTACCAAATTTTCTCACCTATATTACTAAACGACTAAATGTAATCTGACAAGAGTTCTTATCTTTGACAAAAGTGACCTTAACAATCAAAGTTATACCTTATGGGAGACCATGTCATCCATGAGTCTGCTAATGGTAGATGCAGCCTTCACTATCTTAGGGAAATTTGACACCCATTCAAGGGCCTCCTCTGTCCCAAAATCGTTCATACCAACAAAAGTCGTAGTTGCTAACATAAAGTAACCGGTGCTTCGGTGTGCATTACCCATGTACACCTCTATTGTTGGCACATATCCTTCATTACGCCATTGGGCTTCTAGAAAGTAGGCTCGAGTTAATCTTTTCATCTATTCAAAAAATTAATTTCATATTAACCATAATATAGATCATGATGAATAATAAATATAATAATAATAATTTATTTTCAAAAACTAGTACTGAAAATTAATATGTTTGTCTTAGTGCTTTTGTTGCATAGTACACACAATACGATCTTCCCTCCTTTGTTGTCACCTTTCAATTTCATCATAAACTTCTAATAGTGCCTTGTATAACACTTTCATATAGTCTGGAAGTACGTCTATGGCACTAATATCCCACCTAAAATCCAACAAAACAAACATAAAACTTAAAGGTGATATCTATAAAGTTAATTCAATATATATCGAGTTTATTACACTATTTCTGTGAGTTTACAGCACACATATCATGAAATTCTTCATGAATATCTCTCCTGAAAAAGGAGCATTCAATTTCCTTACGACTAACCTTTGAACAGCTTCTGTGAATAGCTCCAATTCTTCCAAAGTATCATAGGCATCATATGTATCATCAATGATAGATGTGAGAGCAATCACTTTGGCAAAGAACCTCCTACCCATTTGGTAACAAGGCTCATAATATACCCCATTAGTCCAAAAGTATAATTCAACAATTCTGTCTCTTATATAAGGGAAATTTTTGGCAATATCTAAATCTTTCCACCACCTATAAACACAAATAATAATAAGAAGAAATTAGATGCAACCATTTCAAATGTGTGGTTTAAAGTTTTGGTGGCAAAGAAATTGAGCTAAGCCACTTACTTTGTGATGATACCAATTTCTTTTTGACGCATTTCTTGTACTTTGTTGTAGTCTAACTCGGCAAACTTAAGAAGTGTTTCATTATGCGAATCATCAGTTTGGTAGACAGAGAGAAAATTCCTTGTCTCTAGCCTTTCCAAGCACCTGCGGATAGGCATATACAATGCACGAACTACTTGCTTTGCAAGTGATGGGCAACCTATGTCACACAACTTGGACTGCAAATGAGCTTTGGTGAAAACTAATGCATCGTCCAAAATATCTTCACCATGTACCGCAAGATTTGTTGCCTCATATAAACTCAACATGCCTCGTATATCTGATGTAATTGATTCCTTAAACTTACCTTTGTCATTCTTAAACTTCATAAATACATCTACCAACAAAATCCAAAAATCATTTTCTTGACATTTAAATATCAGTGAAAAACTTATGCACATTAAAGATATTACAATTGAAACTACAAAAGTTATATTTAAGATTAGACTATACCAAATTTTATCCAAAAATGGAGCACTTGTCTTAGGTAGAAATACAAAAAAAAAAAAAAGAAAAAAGAAAAAAGAACTCACCAGATGAAGCATTAAATCCATGTTGCCTAAGCAAACAAAACCGGAGTGACTCAAGATAAAGATAGAGAGTATTACTTTCATCATAATTGTGATCAGATTAGTTACGAATAATATTTTGTAACGCATCGTATATCACATAATTGTGATCAGATTAGTTACGAATAATATTTTGTAACGCATAGTATATCACTTCTGTAAAATGATAAGAGAGTCCTAATCACTCAACCACATCGATTAGATTTAATCTTTCTAGGAGTTTGTTTTCTCACTTCTTCTTTGAGTCAATCATGCTCCTCGGATGTTGAACTAGACTGCAAAATGAAGAAGTACAAAATGTCCCTCATGACATGGCAGTTTAAGTAGTAGAATCTCCTTATTTTCATCCCCCGTTTCTCGATTCAATCCCATTTAATAATATCTCTTTATGTAAAAAAAAAAAAAAAAAAAAAAAAGAAGAAGAAGAAAAAAGTACAAAAGAAATACTATTTATTAACCATAACCCTTTAATTTTATGAAAATAAGAAGGTATATTATTATAGAATAACACATAAAAAACAATAATGTTAGATGGATCAAATTATCTAAATTTTACATAATAGTACATATCAATATATATTTATCAATTGTTAATCAAACGATTAGCTTGTTTTGACTATTTGAATTCAATATTTAATCAAAACTTAGTTAAAATATATAGATTCATATAAATTATTATTTATTTAGTTGATCTAGTATTACATTTTAAAGAAATGAAAACAAGGCCCCAAAAGTGGGAAGTCGCCTATTTGCAAATAAAAATGGCCCAAGTTTTCTTTTGATATCAACCTCCAACCCCAAGTTTTCTTTTGCTTTGTTGGGGTACTTTGGTTTTTTTTTCCTTTTGTCGGTGGCGTGTATTTGCAACGTCGTCTTGTGCAGATTCTTCGAAAGCCTTTAGTATACTTCATAGCCTATGCTATTTAAATTTAGTTTTATTTAATTTTATCTTAATTACTTTACAAGTAAGAATTAAATTTTTATTAAAAATTAAAAAATATGTTATATTATATTAATAATTTTTTATTTAAACTTCAATGCCAGTTCAATTTTAATTTTTCAAAACAAATCCTCGGGGGCGTAAAATTACACATGATAAGGCATGTCCAACTTTTAGAGAAGACCGCAATTAAGGAGCTTGTTTTCTCTGTCCTAATTACTAGTCCTATGGTCTCCTTTTTCCTTTTTTTTTTTTTAATGTAAAATTTTCAATAAGAACAATTGGTCTGTCCAAATTAACTTCAAAAAACCCTTGATAACGATATTTTTGTGATATTCCTAAATAAACCAACACAAACTGTTTTGAATAAGCAAGTAGGGAAAAAAATCGATAAGCAAGTTGAACTCTCGAATGAGCAAATAACTTTAAGAAGAATCTAATTTTCTTCAATGAGAGTATTTATTTAATAAGCATATTCGATATACATAATTTACTATTTATTATTCGTTTTCAATAGGTTAGATACACTAAAAAAAAAAAACAGGTATGACAGAAAATTAGCGATGGAAAACTCCGTCATTGAAAGTCACCTCACTAATTTAACGACAAAAATTTTCCGTCGCTAAAAAATCTATCGCTAATCTGTCGCTAATAATCTATCGGTAATTTAATTTTTTTTTTATTATTTCTAATTACTGACAGATTAGCGACGGATTATTAGCGACGAAAATATTTTCATCGCTAATTCGTCGCTGAAGTGAATAAGAGTAAACCCAAATGCCCGAACTTGGATGCCCGCCCGCCTGCCCTATCATGCCCTGACCCGCGGGTCCGAACACGCAACAACCGTCGTGTTATCCCGAGACACGAGCGAACCCCACTCCGTATCCTGAAGTACCGCAAGGTATTTTCATCATCCAAAATATTTTAAAATAACTCTGAATCATCCATCGGCCAACCCCGCCATCTTAACGGTTCTCAAGAAATCATAATAAAATTTATAAACATAAAACAAGTGAACATTTAACATTACAAAGTTTAACACTCAAAATATAAATCTAGATTTTTAAAGAAACATGTATATAAAATATTATACAAAAAGAGTTTTAGAAGAAAAAAAAAAACGTTCTCCAATGGGTCCGACTACATGCCACAAAATCCTCATCAAGAGGGACCAATACCGACGATCGGTCCCGGATAGCTCTTCTCCTCGGCTGGCCCTAGCTACCGATTAGGTGATCTATCTCCACACTTCCTCTGAAAAGGGATAAGAGGAGGGGTGAGTATAGGAATACCCAGTAAGTGGAGTGTAATTGTATAGCTGTGTAAATGAGTGAGTGGTGAGTGTAGAAATGTCAAACAATATCTTCAAAACATATTTTCATTCCAACAAAATATCAAATGATCAATCAAATATTCATATCAAAAGCAATGACTTTTCCACAACATAAAATACACTTTTCCATCAACCTGGGTTTTGTCTCAAAATCTCTCCACCGATGGCTTGGCCCGGACCATCCGATGGAACCGCCAAGAGATTTTCATTACTATCGGTCATAAAACATCAACCTCGACCTTAACATTGGCTCGTGGTCTCTTCGGAGGTGCAACCGAATAGCCTCGAAATGGACTTGGGGAGCATCTCTCTACCGCCACCTACCCCCTCAAGTCTACCAAGCTCTCCACGCTGCCCCCTTGAATCAGTCCGTGGAAGCTTAAACTTGACCGGTCATCTCATAACTGGGTGCTCACACCTCATACATACACCATGAGGGCTCAGACTCATGCTCCAAAACCAATACATAAACCATTTTTCAAACATCATATCACATGCCATAAAAATCAACAGGTTTCACAATTCATAAGCTCAGCAAATGTTTCCGCAGGAAAAATTTAGTATGTTTCAAAATGAATCTCTTGGCTCAAATAAAACAGATTTTTTGGGACATTCCACAATCACATTACATTTCATAAAGTCAGTTTAGGAAAATCATTTTGAAAAATCATGAAAATCATTTCTCATTCACAAACACAACAAACCGTCTACTCACAATTCTCAGGGAGGGTAGTCACTCCCAAATCTATCTACGACAAAGGTCCTGTCCCGATCAGTTTGTCCAGACCCTATGAGATATTATCATAAAATCAAATTCATCACTACCAATCATCTCTCGTCAACCCAGAAACCCTAATATCCAAATCCAAGATTTTCTCTCACTTATTATGACTTAAAGATCTCCTAAACCCCAACAAATAAATGATTAAATAATGCAAAACTTGGGTTAGAAAATTATATTACCTTATTTGTGTCTCCAAAAGCCCGTCCGATTTGAGTGTACTAAAATCTTTGATTTATAGCGTCAGATCCTTAAACTTCTCTCC
The DNA here is from genome assembly GCA_037126225.1 of Dillenia turbinata. Classification (NCBI taxonomy): domain Eukaryota; kingdom Viridiplantae; phylum Streptophyta; class Magnoliopsida; order Dilleniales; family Dilleniaceae; genus Dillenia; species Dillenia turbinata. The sequence continues at coordinate 3,150,202 of JBAMMX010000001.1, forward strand.
AAGATCAAGACTAAAATCTAATTTTTTTGAGAGTTGGACGAGTAGTTTAGAGACCTTGCTCTAAAGATTTGGTGTAAATCGATTGAGATTTGGAAAGAGAGAAAAATGGTCTGGAGAGAAAAAGTGAGATATGGGTTTTCGTAGGTTCTGGAAGTCCACTTCTCTATTTATTATCAACCCATTTTCAATAATTATTTAGTGATCCTTTTATATTCCTAAATTGCATAAATACCCTGGGTCATTGGGAAAGTCACCAAATAGCTTTAAAATACTCAAACTTATGTTCTGCTAAGGGGATTTGTTCATTGTTCAGTGTCGAAAGGGAAAAGATAGACACTAAAATTTTACAGGAAGTAAACCAAGGGAGATAAAAATTTTTGGGATATTTTAAAATATGGTATATAATATAAATTTAATGAAATATAAATGAAGGTTTAAGTGGCATGGTGGTTAATAAAATATGGTATATTATATGAAAATAGGGAACCGAACGGCTAAATGAGCATCGAACAGGAAAATATAAATTTTTAACAAATACCGACAAATATTGGAAATTTGGAGAGATTGTACCGAACAGTCGAGAGGTGGTAAATAAAATCTCACTTACCGACGGATACCAATAGTGCATATTATCGATCATAAATTCACAATACCGATGCTGGCAAGATAATAAAAAAAAAATGCTCAATGCCCGATCAGCAAAATGATAAATTTGAATTTGGATGTTCAACGACCAGACGAGACAAGGTATTCGAACAGGAAAATGAAAATTGGGAATGAATATCGAACGGATAAATGGAAGTATATTGTACCGAACGGCCAATCTCATATTACCGATGGTATATATTACCGATCGGTAGTAAAATAATCGATAGAAATTTCATGGGTATCTCTTAATGAAAATAAAATGAGAATTTAAAATTATATATCATCGACAGTCAACCCATCTTTTCACAATGTACAAATAGTGTAATTATTTCAATATCGAACAGGCAAGATAAATGATAAAGTAAGGTACTGATGGAAAAATATTTGGACACGAAAATATATCAACAGGTGTATGAAATAAGAGATCACAAATTCTATCTTCCACTGTCCATCAAGAACTTCACAATTTTAATATCGACGGGTTCTCAAAATACCGATTGGAGTCTCAATACCGATTGGTTCTCACAATACCGATGGGAGTTTCAATACCAACCGATGGCTAGATGGCCAACAGGAATTTGAGAACCTGGTACCGACAAATCTAAACTTCATCTTCATAATACCGATGGGTGTCTTATAATTATCGATCGATGATTATTACCATCGACTACTTGATTCGGAAACCAAAAATTTGAGGGACTGTTTATTGAACTTAGATCTCTAATGAACACTAAAATCCCTCTGAGTACCGAACGGTTAAAATCCACCAAGTATCAATTACCGAACACCCAAATAATCGACGCTCGGTGATCAAGACTCCAATGATCGGTAATTTAAAAATTTTAAAATCCATCAACTAAATGTTTTAAAAATTTCTAACCATTCTGAATGACAAAAATTCACATTCTTGTTCTCAATAAATTATTCTCTCATATTTTCACATATATAAAAAATTTTTCAATTGTCTATTTAAAACAAAATCACAATCCGAACGTGTCCGGTGTTACACGCCCGGCCCGCCCGCCCGTGCCTAAATGTGTTGAAAATGTGCTATCACTCCGGTTCGAACTCGGGTGTAAGCGAAGAAACTTGAGAGTCTTAATTACCATACCACTATTATATTTGTATTATTAGTTTATTTTTTTATTTCTATACTTTATTTGTAACTCTCAATATTAAAAATACAATACTCAAATTTAATAAAAATATAAAATTTTATTTAATAAAAACAAAAAATTATATTTAATAAAAAAATATAATTATATTTAATAAAAATACAAAATTATATTTAATAAAAATAAAAAATTATATTTAATAAAAACACAAAATTATATTTAATAAAAAAACAAAATTATATTTAATAAAAAAATTATATTTAATGAAAAAATAAAATTATATTTAATAAAAATACAAAATTATATTTAATAAAAACACAATATTAGCGATGGAAAAGTTTTAGCGACGAAAATTTTCCGTCGCTAAATCCATTGCTAATTTGTCCGGAAAAGTTTTAGCGACGGATTTAGTGATGAAACATTTTCGTTGCTAATTTTAACGACGGATTTAGTAACGGAAATATTAGCGATGGATTTTTCCCTCGCTAAATCTGTCACTGATTTTTCCGTCGCTAATAGCGACAGAATTTTATCCATCGGTAATTTCTGTCGCTGAAAACCCTTTCTCTAGTAATGATACTTAAAAATCAATATTTAAAATTTTCTATCAAAAAAACACAAAATACCCACAATAACCAAACATTTGACCAAACCAAAACGGCATTCATCAATTGCACAGGAATAACATAAACTGCAAAATAGAGTCGAGCCCACCAGAAGAAGCTCAAAGCAAAAGAGCTAAAGACAAGCGACATTACACCAAAGACCAACAACTGCAAGGCCACTGACAGAGTGGCTCCAGCTCATACATGTACAGGATCAACCAGCAAAAGAGAGACAGAATCTGCGAGACGCTTTGAATTTTGGGTGAATTCATCTTCCTCTCGGTATAGATAATCCATTACTCGAGAAAAATTAAGAATGCGAGTGAGAAGAGGAATTGGCATAGCATTTGGTTTGATAAAAACTCCATTCATGTCCTTCCAAGCATCTTCAACTTCCTTGAGAAACAAATCATAAACTTGTTTCTTTGTTACTTCCGGATGCTCTTTCATATAGCATTCAACTGCGGATGCGACATGTCCCCTTTGTTGTTCAAACTACAATAATAAACAAACAAATATTTGATTTTGAGTAATGGAATACTTTTTCTCATAAAAACGAAACATATGATAAAAATTTGAAAGAAATGATTTCTGATATAATAAAAATAATCATTATAATACCACATAAGAAAAAAAATCATTGCCAAAGATGGTTCCGTATTTGGTTAAGTCACCAAACAACTGTATATTACCTCGTGACCGACAACGTCGTCCATGAGCCTACAAATGACAGCAGAAGCTTTAAGGATCTTAGGGTCACTGGACACCCATTCAAAGGCTTCTTCTGTTCCGAAATCTGCCATACCAACAAAAGAGGTGACCATCAACATTGGGCAAGCTGTGCTTATTAGTGAATTGGGCCTATGCACTTCCGTTGGTGGCACAATTCCTCTATGATACCATTCCGCTTCCTGCAAGTAGGCTCGAACTAATCTCTGCATCTGTCCAAAGGAAAAGGAGAGGAAAAACAAAAGGTTTTATCAACCATGATTAAAATGACCTTAATTTTTTCAAACCCTTAGAAAACATATAAAGTCAACCTTAGCAATAATGAGAAATAATTCAATTTTGGCAGTGAAAAATAATATTTGTCTTACTGCGTTTCTCGCATAATGCACGCAATATGGTCTTCCTTGCTCTGTTGTCACCTCCTCAATTTCATGGTAAACCTCTAGTAGATACCGATAGCATAACTTCATGTATTCGGGAAGGGTATCTATTGCACTAATATCCCACCTATAAATGCAACAAAACATATATTTTGTCATATATGAATCTAAATAAATAACATAAATGATATTCGTGAATGATTAGAACCTTTGAAAAGCTTCAGTGAATGGCTTGAGCTCTTCATAAACACCATAGGAATCATATGTGTCATCTATGATCACCGTAATAGCGACTACTTTTACTATAAACCTTCTAGCAAGTTGGTATTGCGGCTCATAGTACACTCCTAGCATCCAAAAGTATAGTTCCACAATCCTATCTCGTGAATAAGGAAAATTCCTTGGAACATCTAACTCTTTCCACCACCTGCAAATCCAAATTTTTTTGCAATTATATACAAATTTCTATTTCATGAGTCGACAAAAGAAAATTGGAGGTGCAAGAGGTATTATTAGCCTGTGGAGTTTTAGTGTGTGTCCCCCCCCCCCTAATTTCTTGAAATAAAAATGACCAAAAGAGATATTGCAATGGTCAAGGACCTGATTTTCGTGGGCCAGCTCGCGATAGTTTAAGAAAGAACAATATGACACTGGTGATTAGTTTCTTTTGGGCAAATTAAAAAACCTTACTGTGTGAGGTATGCAAGTTCCTTCTGATACATTGCCTGCAATTTGTTGAAATCTAACTTTGCAAACTTTAATAGTGTTTTGTTATGGGAATGTTCTTCCTCGTATGTTGAGAGAAAATTTCGTGTCTCAATCCTTTCTAAGCATCTTCGAATGGGCCTCTCCAATGCACGATTCACTTGTTTGGCAAGTGAAGCAGAGGTTATCTTGCCCAACTCTGATTCAAGGTGGGTTCTCGTGAAAGCTATGGCATCATCCAAAATAATTTCCCCATCTGTTCCTAGATAAGCTGCCTCATACAAACTCAGCACGCCTTGTATATCAGATGTAACTGATGCCTTGAACTTGCCTGTTTTGTCCTTGAACTTGTTGAACACATCTAACAAACATTTTTTTGTTAAAAAAAAAAAAAAGGAGAAAGTCCCACCAAGAATTCGTTGCAAAAACACAAGTCATAGCAAAAAAAAAAAAAACAGATAATATGACATTATATTTTTCGAAATCTAATAAATAAGACTTTTCAACTTATATTTAATAAAGGAAACTCACCGCATGAAATAGGAAATCCATGTTGTCTGAGTAAACGAAATCGCACGGAATCAATATAGAGACTCTCGTTTTGATCATACTCATGCTCAATTTCATCGTAAATTTTTTGTAAAGCATCATTTATCTCTTCACTAAAATGATAAAGAGACACCTAAACGTTGTACAGTATCAATTAAATTCAGCTTTTCTAGTAGTGTATATTCCTGAAGGGACATGAGCATCCTCCTTACTTCCTCTTTGAGTGTCTCATGTTTTTCCTCAACCTCATCATTACCGGACTGCAAAAGTAAAAGAAAAGGTATATAAAATCTTTCCATATATATATATATATATATATATATATATATATATATATATATATATATATATATATATATATCTAATGAAACGTCTTGAGTAATGTTTACAGTATCAAGGTAATAGGCTTGAGAGAGAGAGAATGAGAGGGGAGAGCACCTCAGAAGAATTGGATGCGTAAGTCAGAAAGTAATATCCCCATTTAGATGGACTATAATCGGCTAAGGGACGAACAACGTCCGAGTTAGGATGTGGCTGTTCGGTTAAGAGCACAGGGTCAACCGAAGCTTGAAGAGACATTGTCTCGGATTGTGTAGGACAATACCCTAAAAAAAACTGTTAACTAGTTGTAGTCCTATTGACGAGTTGGGGTAGAACTTAGAGGGTGTGCCTTTAGGTATTTAAAGAGGAGATCTTACATATTTTTCAATATTAAAAACTACTCAATTTCTATTTGTAGTTGTAATCCATTACTCAATATTTAACTCTATTGCTCTTTTAATACTTGGAAGGATTAGATTTATAAAAATAAGGGCACACATTGCCTCAAACTTTCTTTGGTAGAGGACAACTTTACCATAAATCGTATTGTTGTAATAATTATTTTATAATTTAGTATATTTAGGGAAAAAAAATCTTTGTTTCTTGCTTAAAAAAGGAACTAGTACTTACAATCCTCTATTCTTTTAATATCTTTTTTTAATTTATTTTCGTTTGTACCCAATCAAGATAAGGGACGTTTACTTTTCTTTTTTGATTTTTTTTTAGATATTTTGGATTCTTATACAACTCACCTCCCATTTTTTTTTTCCTTTTTTTGGGTTAAGAAGAAAGTGATGGAGCAAAGCTGAATGAGAATGACGTGGAGAATGAATAAAGAAGTGCCACATATATAAATTTTGATGATAATGTTGTTGTTATTTTATGAGTTTTATTTATAAATGACTATCTACAGACCCTTCCATCATAAGGAAAAAAAAAAATCGTGTTGACTCTGCTACCATTATTATTTCCTTTGATGACAATGTCTACTTACCCCACCGTTGTTGATTTCTTATTTTTTTTCTGTTTCTAATCAAATTATTGATTTTTTTTTTCCTTCAACAAAATAATGAGAAAAGACAATCTGTGTAGCAATCTCTGTTAAGATACATGATAATTTATTTTTAACATGATAATATATAAAATTTTATTTCACCTTCAAGCATAATATATAAACGTGATAATTCTGCACCTTAATGACAATCTTTTAAGATACATATATAGGAGTGAATTCACTCCTAATATTGTATTAGAATCTGTTAAAATGCAAAGACTAATTAAACCTATAGAAAAAAAAAATATATATATATATTATTTTAACGGTTAATTTTTATAATAAAAATCGAATTTATTTTTAATGAAATACTGTGTCTATTTGGCCCAACTTCTTTCTAGCTTAAAGCTAAAAACTAGACTCTGGTTTTTCAAAAGCTGCTTAAAAAAGTTAGTTTTTTAAATAAAATATCTAGACTAATGAAATTGTCTCTAATTATTTCAAGTATTACAATTTTATAACAGATATAATTTTTTTTAAAAAAAAACCTATTTTAACATTGATTTGTTAATTTATTTTTTATGAATTTAGAAAATATTTAATAAAAATTTAAATATTTATAATACTTATAAACTTAAAATATTTATTTTTAATTTATAAAAAAAAATAAAAAATATTTATTTTACAAATAATTTATAAAACATTAATATCAATTTTTTTTATTATAATTTCAATAAATTTACAGTTTAATAAATAATTAATTCCATCACCACCACCGATATCCCTTATTTTTTTCTCTCCCACAAGCGACAACCATGCTTAAACCTTACGTTGAACTAGCAAATAGCAATTGCTCGGTGTGTCTACCAGAAACAATTAAAAATAATTATAATTTGTTAAATTTATAATGTGGTTATCAAATTGTGAATAGTATATTTGATTGTAATAAATTATTTCAACAATTTTAAAATCTTTTTTAATAGATTTAGGAGTTTTTAAATTTTGAGACCAAAACAACTCACATCAATCTTATTTTTGAAACTTACATTATCTAAATATGCTCAAATTCAGAATTTCAAAAGAATATCTAAGTCTTTAAAAGTAAAACGATAGTTAGAAATGGTAAACAAATACTAAACAAGGATGTATACAGATTTAGACAACTTTTTAATTTCTGCTCACTCCTTCGTTTGCTCTCCTCCAATTCCCAAAAATTCACAATCATGCCCCAATTTTGCTCGGTGATGCAGTTTGGTTTTTTTTCGTATCTCTTCGCATGATTTAGAACGTGTTAGATGTGATTGCCACATTTTTTCTTGAAAATCCTTCTTACTTCCAACTCTTCAGTCTCGTCCCAAGTGAATACTCACTGCAATGGAAAAAAATCAATTGATTATAAAGCTATTAACTTAATTTCATATATAAACTGATTGGGATAACTCACCTTGAACTTGTTCCACCATAGCTCTTTTGTTTCTTCCGGAATGCTTGTGTAAATCATCGAACCCCCTCCCCAATAGTTATTCACTATTCTATTAAACTTGTGAATAACATGTACAGAATTTATAAATGTATCATAAAGTTTCAAACAAACAATATTAAATAAACAAAATAGTTAAAAGAATAATTTGTTTTATAAATAAAAAAAATGATGTATCTGAAATTTTAAAATTTAGTACTTACGAATCTCCGTAAGGTGCTATCAACTCTCGATTGTCTTCCCTCTCTGCATATGAGTGTTCCACCGAAGGGACTGGAGAACGTACATTACTAGCCATTTGTTGAGAATGCGAAGGGTCTGTAACAGAAGGGGGAGGCGAAGGTACATTGTCAGTAAGGGAATGAGATTACGATGGTACTGAAGCGGACTGCGATCTTCTATCAGAATTTCGTCTATGACCGCCACGTCGAAACTGTCAACCATAATATATTAACAAAAATAAAAAAATAAAAATTGCATGTTTATAAAATGTATAATGAAAAACATAAATAAACTTACCATATTTAATTTGACAAATTAAATGCGACGGAAGAAAGCACCAATATATCAAGAAATCTTCACTAATGACCTATAGAAGAAAAGATAGTATATTAACAAATTAAATATATAAATTTAAGAATAAAACGGTAAATAAATAACAAATTGTATAACGAAAGTTACAAATTAAAACTAAACTAACTTACCTATTAAAAAAGAAATAGATTATCATATATTAAGAGAACAAAATTTACTCATCATTAAAAATCAAAATTATCATTATCATTTTCATCTCCATCTTGTGTCTCAAAATTAGACTCTTCAACAGCCTTATCATGAATATTTAATAAAAACTGTTATAAGTAAAATTAAGCAAAAGTAATGACAAATTAAATCAAAACAAAAATGCGGGAGACTTTCTAACGGGGGCTTAAGAGATTAGAAGGCGGCTGTTTATCTAAAAGGTCACGAATTAAGGTCAATGGTATGAGGACCCCCCCCCCCCCCGGGGGCAGGTTTTGAGGGTTTTGATAAAACTAAATTATGAGGTGACAAATTTGAAGGTTGTGACAGTGTGACACCCACTCTAGACAAACCACAAAAAGCTTTAGAAATCCTCTGAGACTGGATCATGTGTCGGGCATGCGGTAAAAGGTTTATGATTGTACAATGTCAAAAACTGTAGAATCTAAGCAGACATCAGTACTTGTACGAGACAGAGAGAGAGAGAGAGAGGTTCCCTCTTTCCCTGTGCATTGTACCAAAGAATGAATATAGTCTTTCAGTTACAGCCAGGCCACTAGAGCCCAAAATAAAACTGCACATCAATTGATCATTTCCTCACATTGCTTTCAAAATCTTTGGAGCACACAAATATGCTAACTCCCTCACTTCTCTCCTTCTGGACCATAAAGCCGGAAAGAATAGAGTTTGTCATTTAGCCAATAGTTGTGAAAAATCCAAACCACAAGAACAAGTGGGGCATTCTATCCTATCCTCTAGTTCTTTTCATTAAATCTCCAACTTTATTTCCCACATTTAATTAATCTTGAACAATAACATTATTTAGAGGTATATGTAGTAAAAGTGTCATTTTTATAACTATATGGTGATTAAATTTTCATAAGATCAGTGTATTAAATTTTATTTTTAAAAATTTTGAATGATCAGAATCTATCTTGAACATGGTCCGACAACCATTCCATCTAGTACTTTGAAAAAATATAGCACAAGTTAACTCAGGTAAACTTGTTGGCTAATTTAGTTAATTCCTGCATCCATGGCATTACTTAGGAGTTATAGCTAATTTAATGAAAAGGGTTTATTATTATTCCAATTTGGCAGCCATGCAAGCGAGACTAAACCCAGAGGTATACTGTCCACATGGTTCTTCAATAAAGTTGCATAACCCACAAAGTGCACTAAAGTAGTTATGCTTGAATTTTCTTTCCCTTGTCAAAGTGATATCCTATATATTAAAACTAGTAATGGAACCCTATTTGTATCAAATTAAAAGGAAAAAAAATGATATTTTTGCCTATTTTAATTTTGATCTTTCAAATGAATTATCTCAACCATTTTAGGATGACAAAACTTGATAGATATAGGCACAAAACAAACTACAAGTACTGCATGAGAAAAAGAAGACATTAAATGTTTGACAAACAACAACGGGGGAGATCATGTTGAGCTCGGGCTATGAAATGTAGCATTCAAATGCATCTAAAGGTTCAACCTTTTCCAAAGCCACAGTTCCCTCAAACCAAGCAAATCAGAACTCGTAAGTAAAGCAAACATTGAACCAACATTCAGCCACGTTAAACAAAACACCCCCACATTTGCAATGAGTAATCTCCTCTTCTATACCATTATACCCAAATCCTTTGCCCCCTCTAGAATCGTATTCTTTCCTTCTCTCTCTACTTTTATATCTGTAAAAGTATTCTAATTTTGTACAGAAAAATTGCCAAAAGCTCCCCCATTTCAAGATTGCATCGGAATACGTGCTTGAAAATTGTATAATGTATTTTCTCCTTTTTTTTTGTGAACAATATATTCTTATTATTTATTACGAAAATTCATTTTGAATTTGTTTATTTTTATATTATTTTTTAATCAAAAGATTCCCCAACTAGAGTGAAAACATGCAAGAAAATACAAAGAGGTCACGTGAAATCGAGTTGGTAACTCTTCATTCGATAACGTCTCGAGTAGGGATATGGTGATTGGAAATGTTGTCGGGTAATTTTCTTAGTACGTGCACGTACGCATGATTGCCACGAATCAGACACCCTTGTTAACAATTAAATTTTCATAATGTGGGAGATTTTGGTGTGTTTTTGTATTCTATATTACGGAGGAATCTCTCTTCTTTATGGTTGAGTACTGTTTGGTGTCTGCTTCTGTATCTTATATTGCGAAGGAATATCTCTTTAGCGTTGAGTTCTAATGGGTCTAATTTATATTTTATATCATCAACTTCGGTAAATCACGTCGGAGCAACACACTGACCAAATCCGTTTAATATTCTTTACAAAATCAGCGATATTTGCATATAATACAAAATTTAAAATTTGTATCAATCATATCCCTAAATTTACATCATGGATGATATAAATGTTATTAGAGATATATTAATCTTATTAGAGATACGTATGAGAGATTTGTAACCAGTATAAGAACTTGTGAGGATCTGTCTGATAACTTTTTTATTAATATTAGATTTCATCAAGATTCGACATTAAATTTCACATTTTTTGTAATAATGATAGATGAAATCATAAAAAATATTCAAAATGAAATACCATAGTGTATATTGCTTACAGATGGTATACTATTGATAGATAAAATTAGAGAAGATATTAACGCAAAATTAGAATTATGGAGAGATACACTAGAATCCAAAGTATTCAAATTGAGCAGGTCAAAATTGAATATATGAAATGTAGATTTAGTGACAACCATCAGGATGATAGGAAAATGATTAGGTTAGGAGGAAAAGATATATCAAAAGGTGAACGTTTTAAATATTTTGATTCCATCATTCAGAGCGATAGTAATATAGATGAAGATGTAAATCATAGGATTCAAGTGAATTGGATAAAATAAAGAAGGGCATCTGGAGTTCTTTGTGATCGCACTATACCATTGCATTTGAAGAGAAAGTTATACAGAGTTGTAGTAAAACTTGCACTATTATATAATACCGAGTGTTGAACCATTAAATAACAACAAAAATATAAAATAATTATAACTGAAATGAGAATGGTTAGGTATATATGTGATAAAAGTAGAAAATATAAAATTAGAAATGAAAAGATACGTAATAAATTGGGAATTAGTTCAATTGAGAATAAGATATAAACTCTGAGATGGATTGGACATGTGTAACGAAAATCTAAAGACGCACCAATTAAAAGGATCAAGAATTTAAATATAGAAGATTTAGTAAAATATAGAGATAAATCGTTAAAAACTTAAATATAAGTTATACATAAAGGTATAAGTGTTAAGAGTTTAATTAAGAAAATGATTTTCGATAGGAATGAGTGACGTAGGAAAATTCATACCAACTAAATTAAGATTTTTTTTCCTCAATATTTATCTCTTATGACTGATCCAAAATTTAAAATTAAAATTTAGATTGTTGTCATTGTTATTGTATGGATGATATAAATGTTATTTGCTAACACTATGGTAACATAGTTGGTTGCTTATAGTTGCAATCATTACGTGCATACAAAGAAAATAATATTTTCCCTTCACTATATTTATCTATATTTGATAATTTTTTTTTTGAACGACTAGTGTTGAAAATTAATTTTTAGTTCTGATTATTCTGATTTAAATTAATTATAGAGTCTATTAATAGGTGAACACTCCTGACGCTTTTTTTTTATTTTATTCTCAAGATTTGAATCCGAAAACTTAATTAAGAAAATTCAGTGTTCTTATTATTAGAACAAAAGGGCGATGATTATTTGAAAATCAGATAAATATTGAGTTATAGAGATCAATGAAATGCAGAACATGAAAAAATAAATAAATAAAAACAAAAAATACTAAATGTGATCCAACACGATTTATGTTTAAAGAATTTTAAATTCTACTTCCATCTACTCTCACAACTGTTAAAACGATGTTATCATCTTCAAGAGGACAGCCGACTGATTACATTTCTTTTATGCTAATTTAGTGATATGGGTTCAAATTTCGTTGTAATAAAAAAATATATACATTTTAAAATAGTCCAATCTAGAGTGTGGCCCATGATGGGAGTGAGATGCATTTCTTTTTGAACCCCTTAGGGTTTTGGACCGAACTCTCTGGTTCCAATGAAAACTGGGCCTCGTTAGGTAATACCACGTAGGGCTAGGTCCGACCCGAACCCAAAGTGTTCGGATCGGGTTAATTTGGGTTTTGTTTATCTTTGGGTCGGGTTCGGATTGGTAATTTAAAAATCTGAATTAACCCGACCCACCCGAATCAATCCGAATATAATTGTAAATATGTTATAATATAGCCAAAAAAAATCTCCTTATCATGTTCATTAAAAAAATAATATTTAGATATTATTTTAAATTTTTGAATATAAAAAAAATTTTGTGTTCGGGTATCTACCCGAATTTAAGAAATATGCTCGAGTTTGGGTTTGGGTAAAAAAATATATAATCTAAATACCTCAGGTCGGGTCAAAATAGGATATTCGGGTTCGGATACCCGACCCGGGCACAACCCTAATACCACGAATAGCCATACACTAAAACTCTAACCATGTTTAAAAAAAACAAAAATGAGCATGAAAGTAAAATAAAATATAAAATTCTAATGATTCATTGTTTCAACTAAACAACTACAATATATTGGATTTATACCAAAAAAAATCTCACTCTTATAAATATAAAAGTAAAAAAAATAAAAAATAGAATATTTTTAAAATCAAATTATTGATTTATTTGAAATATTCTTTAACAATATCAACCAAGAAAAAGTAGTCCAGGATTTTTCTAAAGAATCAAAAATTAATTTTTTTTTTCTTTTTTATCAAAGAAAATTAGTTTCGTATGCCGCCATTAATATGCAAGGCTAGGTGGTTTCTATCCCTAGGCTCCCCCCCCCAAAAGGAAGAAAAATAATAGAAAACTCATTATTATTTAAAACATTTTTTGGGGGGAAAAAAAAAAGAAGTTTTGTTTTTGGGTAAATATCAAATATCATCATTCTTTAATTAATTTGATACACTAGAGCAACCAGTGGTGAAATTTTGCATTTTTTTTCAATTAGCAAACTATTTTCCGGAGTGCTGTTGGGAGCTTGCATTGATTACCACATTTTATTGTTAGATTATTTATTTGATATTTATTTATATTAAATATTTTATAACTTACCCTTTTCCATGAAAAAATTATATTATGAGCATGAAAGATCATCTCGTTACTTATAATTGGTAACATTACTCTAATGACAATGGAAAAAAATATAAATATATGAACGCTGGCAAGGAAGTTTTTATTTTTATTTTTTTTCACAAGATTGGGTTCTTTATCTTAAATATTTGTAACAGTTGGATCCTCGATGGACGGAGTGTATTGAACGTTATCTGTTGTGTTGATGTGGCATAGTCTGTTTCTGTGGTGATGACATGGACCTCATGCTGTCAGGTGTCACGTGACAAGCAAGCGCACGAGACTCCTCTCATTTCCATCATCCATGCCAAAGTCGTATGCTCTGCTCTATTCACACCCCATCTTAGGTTTCACTCCAACGAAAACGGAAATAGCGAAAACGGGCAAACACATAAATATAAAATTTTTTATATAAATACTATTTGTTTTATAAAAATAATAAATAATCATATTTTATAATAAAATTTTAAAATAATCAGATATATAATTATAAATCATAAAATAAATGATATAGAAAATAAGAATTATAATTAAATAAATAAATAATTCATTAAATATAAAAAAATAAGAATTTTTATATAAATATTTATTAATTTAATATATTAAAGTCCCCAAAATAAAAATTTAATAGTCACAACCCTCTTTCTAATCCGATAATTTTGGATTTAAATCAGACATAGCAGAAAAAAAGTTAACATGTTAAAATATTTTAAAAATATTTCAAAAATAAAAAATATTAATGTGGATAAGTTTTGGTGTATCATAACCTCTTCCCAACCTTCCCTTCTTTTCTTCTTCTTCTTCTCCTTCCCTGAGTTTGTCCCCACTCAATCTCACTTTAAAAAAATTCACACCTCTTCAATCCCAGAACACTTTAAAATTTTCCATCCTCCCTCCCTCCCTCCCTCTCTCCTCTCTCTCACTATCTCTCCCTCCTCCCCCCCAAAACCTTTATAAATCTCTCTAGACCCGCAATGCTTCGAGCAAATAAACCATGAGTGCTGCATAAATAATAAATAGTAGATATAAAAACGATTATTGCAGGTTTTAGAAAAATAATAATTATAAAAAATATAAATATTAGCTGATGATTTATCTTAGGTATATCAAACTCTTTATTCATTCGATTTATTAAGCTCATGTGATTGAATAAATTAATTGCCCAACACGTGATGGAAGTATTAAGATAAAAAAAAAAAGTCATAATACCTTTTTTTCATTAATTTAAACTGGGTGTTACGTATGCTTCACATTAAAAGATTTTCATTTTTGAATTTAATTAATTAAAACCAATTCTTTTGTTGTAGTCGTAAGACCAAATTGATTGGGGGCGATATTTGCAACTATACCTGTGATTCAAATTTGAACCTTTATAGCAGGATGGCAACGCAAGTAGCTATGCTTGTCGGGTTGCCTTTCTCTTTGCTTTGACTACCAGGAAAAAGTGAAAAAAAAAAAAAGGAAAGTGAAAGAAAAAGAAATAAGTAATTTTTTTATTTAATGAATTATTTATTTATTTAATTATAATTAAAATTTTTTATGTTATTTTTATGAATAATAATTACATATTCAATTATTTTATATTTTTATTATAAAGTATAACTATTTTTTATTTTTATAAAATAATTAATATTTATATATTTTTTCATATTTTTATTTCTTTTACTTTTATAAAATACTGATTTCTCGTACCGTTTTTTATTGGTTTTCATTTTCTGATAAAAAACAATGGTGCGAAGGTGGATGAGACGCATTGCCCTTCCTGGGGTGGCATTTAGAAAGAATTTATAAATTAATCAAATAATGGAAAATTTCCAATTAAATGCTTAAAAAAAAAAAAAGTAGAAAGATAATTTCATTAGCATGGTAATTTTTCGCAAAAAGGAAAAGCTTGGGGTGGCCCTTCCCTACACCAAACACTACAGAAATTAACATTTTCCAAATCCAGTCCAAACTTAAAATCATATCCATCTTAAATATAATAATTAAAAAGGCCCCTTGAAGAAATAAAATACAGCCCATCAGAATCCCTCTTATTATTCTTGTTTTTGCAAAAGGAAGGATTATGTCCTTCTTCCCCCCACACCATTTCTGTCTACTCTGCCCACATCTAGGTGTTTATACAGTTGCAGGTTCAATAAACAATGCAGAGATGGCATCTCTAAGGTGCTTTGAACTATTCGTGTACCCATCTTCTTCTTTGTAAATGAAGTCCAAAACTCGTGCAAGATTGAGAATTCGCATAAGAAGAGGTATTGCTGGAGAATCTGGCTCTAAAAATTCTTCATTAATGTCCTTCCAAGCATCTTCAACTTGTTGGAGGAACAAATCATAAACTTGGTTTTCTGCAACACCTTCATGATCTTTCCTGTAGCACTCAACTGCCGACGCAACATGTTCTCTTTCTTGCTCAAACTACAACCATAAAAACATATATATAAAGAGTTTACCAAATTTTCTCCCCTATATTACTAAACGGCTAAATGTGATCTAACAGAGTTCTTATATTTGACAAAAGTGACCTTAACAGTCAATGTTATACCTTATGGGAGACCATGTCATCCATGAGTCTGCTAATGGCAGATGCAGCCTTCACTATTTTAGGGTAATTGGACACCCATTCAAGGGCCTCCTCTGTCCCAAAATCGTTCATACCAACCAAAGATGTAGTTGCTAACATAAAGTAACCGGTGCTTCGGTGCGCATTGCCCATGTACTCCTCTATTGTTGGCACATATCCTTCATGACGCCATTGGGCTTCCAGAAAGTAGGCTCGAGTTAATCTTTTCATCTATTCAAAAAATTAATTTTATATTAACCATTATATAGATCATGATGAAAAATAAATATAATAATAATTTTATTTAGAAACTTGTCTTGAAAATTAGTATGCTTGTCTTACTGCTTTTGTTGCATAGTGCACACAGTACGATCTTCCCTCCTTTGTTGTCACCTTTTCAATTTCATCATAAACTTCTAATAGTGCCTTGTATAACACTCTCATATAGTCTGGAAGTACGTCTATGGCACTAATATCCCACCTAAAATCCAACAAAACAAACTTAAGACTTAAAGGTGATATATATAATATTAATTAAATATCGAGTTTTTATTACACTATTACTGTGAGTTTACAGCACACTTATCATGAAATTCTTCGTGAATAGCTCTCATGAAAAAGAAGCATTCAATTTCCTCACGACTAACCTCTGAACAGCTTCTGTGAATAGCTCCAATTCTTCCAAAGTACCATAGGCATCATATGTATCATCAATGATAGATGTGATGGCAATCACTTTGACAAAGAACCTCCTACCCATTTGGTAACAGGGCTCATAATATACCCCATTAGACCAAAAGTATAATTCAACAATTCTGTCTCTTATATAAGGGAAATTTATGGCGATATCTAAATCTTTCCACCACCTATAAACACAAATAATAATAACAAGAAATCAGATGCGACCATTTCAAATGTGTGGTTTAAAGTTTTGGTGGCAAAGAAATTGTGCTAAGCCACTTACTTTGTGATGATACCAATTTCTTTTTGATGCATTTCTTGTACCTTGTTGTAGTCTAACTTGGCAAACTTAAGAAGTGTTTCATTAGGCGAATCATCAGTTTGGTAGACAGAGAGAAAATTCCTTGTCTCTAGCCTTTCCAAGCACTTGCGGATAGGCCTATACAATGCACGAACTACTTGCTTTGCAAGTGACGGACAGCTCATGTCACACAACTTGGACTGCAAATGAGCTTTGGTGAAAACTAATGCATCGTCCAAAATATCTTCACCATGTACCGCAAGATGTGTTGCCTCATATAAACTCAGCATGCCTCGTATGTTTGATGTAATTGATTCCTTAAACTCACCTTTGTCATTCTTAAACTTCATGAATACATCTACCAACAAAATCCAAAAACTCATTTTCTTGATATATCGCTAAAATACTTATACACATCAAAGATATTACTACTGAAACTACAAAAGTTTTACTTAAGATTAGACTACACCAAATTTTATCCAAAAATGGAGCATTTGTCTTAGGTAGAAAGACAGAAAGAAACTCACCACATGAAGCATTAAGTCCATGTTGCCTAAGCAAACGAAACTGAAGTGACTCGAGGTACAGAGTATTACTTTCATCATGATTGTGATCAGATTTGTTATGAATAATATTTTGCAAGGCGTCATATATCTCTTTTGTAAAATGATAAGAGAGTCCTAATCGTTGAACCGCATCGATTAGATTTAATCTTTCTAGGAGTTTATTTTCGGAAGATGTAAGCATCTTTCTCACTTCTTCTTTGAGTCGAACATGCTCTTCGGATGATGAACTAGACTGCAAATTGAAGAAGTACAAAAGAAATATTATTTATTAACCATAACCCTTTAATTTTATGAAAATAAGAAAGTATATTATTATAGTATAACTCATAGAAAACAATAAGGTTAGATGGATCAAATTACCCAAATTTTACATAATAATACATATCAATATATATTTATCAATTATTAATCAAACGATTAGCTCGTTTTGACTATTTGAATCCAATATTTAATCAAAAGTTAGTTAAAATATAAACATATAAATTATTATTTGTTTAGTATTACATTTTAAAGAAATGAAAACGAGGCCCCAAAAGTGGGAAGTGGCCTATTTACAAATAAAAATGGTTAGTCACACATCATCAATATATAATTATTATTCTTTTGTGAAGTGAATGAGCCACGTAGAAGCTCAAAACACAAGGAGTGATCAGTTTCCTCTTACATAGAGAGCACTCGGAGCGGACACGAGGTCGACCCGTTTGGTGTTTGCTATAAGCTATTAATAGCTGTATTAATGGAAATATTAGTTAAGTAAATACCATGTAACCTGTGAACGTCTGGCAATGTGGAGAGAGAGAGAGAGAGAGAGAGAGAGAGAGAGAGAGAGAGCACCTCAAGGGTAGTAGATGAATAGGAAAGGAAGTAGTCGCCCCAAAAACTTGGCTTAAAATTGGCCAATGGTCGTTTGCTCTCCGATGCCGCTTGTGGGGTCAGGGAAATGGGAACATTTGAAGCTTGAAAAGCCATATTTCTTTGTGAGAGAGAGAGAGGAAAACACAAGCAAAGAGCACTCGAGAAAACTCAGAGGTAAGTATGAGGTATTGGGGCTTATGTGAGACATTGTTTCAATCTGGGGAGTATTTATAGAGCTAAAACACCGGGAAATGGAAGAGTGGCCAAATTGAAGGAGTGAGGTAGGACAATACCCACAATTTCTAAATGTATTTAAATTCCAACAATTCTTTATAACAGCACACATCCCTAAATTTCTCGCAGGTTTTTCATGGACAACATAATATGAAAGGCCAAAGTTATCAATTATTATTATTATTAAAAGAACTCCCACTTTTGATGAAACTTAATTTTAGAACATATATATACACATTTTGAAATAAACATATTTTCTTTATCAAATTTTCTTCTAATTTTAATCTTCGTATATAATAAACAGAATAAATTTTTAATAATTAATGGTAACAAATATTTTATCTATTATTATTATTGTTGTTTTTTTCTCTTACAAGTCACAAGCATGCTTAACCCTTAATTTGAATAAATATTGTACTCGCATGATATTGCCTTTCTCAATGACATAACCCACCCAGCTTTAATATTTTATTCCAAAGAAGTGTAAGTTTAGTGATCCACGTGGTTAAGAAACATTTCGTTGAGGGGGAATACAAAAAATTTTAAAAACCAAGTCGAATTTTTTTTTTCAAAAAAATAATTTTAAAATTTTTAATAGTATTTTTTAAATTTTATTTATTGAAAGCTAATGGTAAGCAATGTTGAATTTCTTTTTCTAAGAAAAAATAAAAGGGTTAGGGATAGATTCCCTTGCCCTCGGGGCTTAGGTGCCGTGTCTTGTCGTCCAGTGTTATTCTATCTTAACAAAAACGACAAGCAAATGTTAATATAGCATACACGAGCACAGATAATTGTCAATTCAATCTACAATTAGCATGAAGCCGAGGTGTCGAGTTGATATTGTTAAGAATAGGGGACACCCAGTGAGTAAGAGATCTTTACCATCATGATGCGTTATTGAGTTGTGATCTTATCATCATGCATTATTTTCTATTGAACAAAAACGATAAACTCATTTTAAAATAGCATATACAGATGCAAATAGTTGTCCATTACTGTGTCTACATTTGTAATTGGCATATAAAAGTTTAATACTCCATTATTTGAATAAAATATTATAATACATTTAACTTATATAGAAAATTTATGATTAGAAATATAAAAATTAAAAAATTAAATATTTTCAAAATTAAATTAATAAAATTTTTAAATACAAAGGCGTATAAGAGAACCGTAAAAAAAATGATTTTAACAGTATGTTTGGGAGTTTTAGAAAAAAAATAAAAGATTAGTTAAGAGAGAAAATAAAAGAAGAAAAAATTATAATTTTCTCTCTATTTTGGTTGAGAGTTTTATGAAAAAAATAAAAGAAATGAGATTCATTGGGGATAAAAATTTTTGCTTTCAGCTTTTAAAGGGTATCTTTGAAATATAAAAATATTTTAACTCTAATATTTTCTTTTCTCTCCATTTCTCTCCACTTTTGGGAGAGAAAAAATTTTAAATTGAAATCTTTCATTTTCTTTCATTTTCTTTCATTTTCTCTCGTAGATCAAAACTTCAAAACGAAAAAATAAAATCATAATTTTCTCTCCAAATCTTTCTATCCAAACAACCTATAAATATTTGATCGGTTATTGTCATGTTTTTCGCAATTTGTCTTTCAACGTCCTCAATTCATTTTTTGAAAGAGCCAAACGGGGGGAAGGGGGGTCTATGCCCGTTGTCACTACTTCAAAATACTTTCTCATTTTTTTCAATAAAGTTAGGCATGTTAGGTATCCGATGAGTATTTAAATTTAAATTTAATTTTGATATCAACCTTCAATCCCACGTTTTCTTTTGCTTGTTGGTGCAATTTCCGAAAAGGCGTGATTTTAGTCATCGACCTGATTAAGAATCCATCCAGTCAGGGGGAATGTATTTTAAGGTCTAGATGAAAATGTTTGATCCACGCACATCACGTGAACACCAATGTCCCTTTTAAATTTTATTTATTGAAATATTGCTAACGTTAGGGTTAATTATGCACACGTTAATATAGTTTATACAAGAAGAGATAATTGTTCATTATTATGTTTAAATCTACCGGTTAAAAAAGTATTATATATTAAAATTAGATTAATTATTAAATAATACTGTCTATTAGAATAAATAATAATGGATTTGATTTTAAAAATATTTAATTTTTTATTTCTAAATTTGTAATAATTGATGTTTTATATAAATCCAATCTATTGAAATAATTTACTACTAGACTTTTATACTATCATATTATTTCTCATCTTTTTAACAACCACAAAGATTAAGGTATGTGTTGATATACTTGAGAATAGGAGACTCCCAGTGGAGTAAGAGACCTAATTATCTATCATGATGCATTATTTAAATTGTGATCTTATCATCATCCATTATTTTCTATCTAACCAAAAACAATAAAAAATAAGTGCAAATGGTTGTCCATTCTTTCTTGCGTCTACGTTTGCCATTGGCACCAAGGTATCAAGTTGATACTGTTCAGAATAGATTCCAAGAAACACCCAAAGAGCCAAATGGGGACGTTGAAAGACAAATTTTTTTTTTTCACAATTTGGAAAAACTTTCAACCTCCTCAATGCCCTACCAATTTTTTTTTTTTTTTTCATTTTTTGAAAGAGCCAAATGGGGGGAAGGAGGGGGGGTCTATGTCAAGTATCCGATCAGTATTGATCAAATTTAAATTTGATATCAACCATCAACGTTTCCTTTTGCTTGTTGGGGTACTTTGTTTTTCTCCTTTTGTCGGTGGTGTGTATTAGCAACCATGTCTTGTGCGTATCCTTCGAAAATCTTTAGTATCCTTCGTAACCTATGGAAAACTCGTATTCGAATTTGAGATAGCCCTTTTTTTTTTTTTTGGTGGAATTGAGATTGCCCATTAGCCAGCTCACGTTTAACCCTATTTAGAAATCGACTTGATTCAATTTATTTAAATTTAGTTTTATTTGCTTTACAAGTAAAAATTGAATTTTTTATTAAAAATTAAATATTATATTATATTATATTAATATTCTATGCAAGTTCAATTTTAATTTTTCAAAAACAAATCCTTGGTAACATGATAAGGCATGTCCGATTTTTAGAGAAGACCGCATTTAAGGAGTTTGTTTTCTTGGTTCCGCATTTACGTGGACGGATACAAATAAAAAAGTTAATCTATAAAGATAAAATGCATTTAACCAATTGAAATATAGAATTCTTAACAGATAAATTAGGAGAGATGGGTGAAATAATAAATAGAAAAAAAAAATATTATGTGTTTCTAA
This sequence comes from Dillenia turbinata, assembly GCA_037126225.1. Taxonomy (NCBI): domain Eukaryota; kingdom Viridiplantae; phylum Streptophyta; class Magnoliopsida; order Dilleniales; family Dilleniaceae; genus Dillenia; species Dillenia turbinata. Next base: position 3,172,073 of record JBAMMX010000001.1, read on the forward strand.
GAAACTAAGTGGGTAGGAAAGAAAGCAAAACTAATATAGCCTTATGGGTATAAATTTTGATACACATGTAGGAATATAACCAGAAATAGTATTAAAATAATTGTCCATAAGAATTTATGTGAGAATGTAGTGGAGATAAAAAAAATGAGATAAAATTTTACTTGTCAAGATAGTTAGTGGAGAAAACATAATTAACATAGTCAGCATTTATGCACCCCAAATAGATGTAAATGCAATTAGTAAAAAACAATTTTGAAAAGATTTAAATAAATTTATTCAAATCATACCTAATAGAGATAAATTATTTATTAGAGAAGATCTTAATGGAAATGTAGGGGAGAATAATGAAGAATTTGAAACTATACATAGAAACTTTGGTTTTGGTAGTAGGAATGAAATGGGAGATACGATGTTAAAGTTTGTTACAACATTCGATCTGATATTCATAAATACTTTTTCAAAAAATGAATATTGTATATAGTTACATATAAAAATGAGTCGAATGATAGTCAAATAATTTTTTTTCTTACCAAGAGAAATGACAAAATGACTTGTAAGAATTATAAAGTTATATCAGGGGAAAGTATAATAACTCAACATAAACTTTTAGTTGTAGATGTGCGAGTGCCTAAAAGACAAAAAAAACATTGTCCGTTGGTAAAGTTAAGAATTAAACAGTGAAAACTGAAAGAAGAAAAAGTGACAACCTTTAGAGAAAAATTAATCCAATGATCAACCTGGTCTACTAACAATGATTTTTTTTTTTTGGTAACTTGGCTGAGCCACCACCCGATATCCTAGATTTCGCCCCGACTAATATGGATCGATCGCTGTGGAACCCACTTTCGTGGGAGGGTCTCCCAACAAATGGCTTTTCCATACCCATACCGAGGTTCGAGTTTCCGCATGGTTAAGGAATGAAGATGTCCTTACCCATCTATACCACCATCGGTTGGTGTCTTGAAAACTGGGTAAAAATATCTAACAATATTAAAAATATAGATAGGGATATTTTTGGCGTATCAGAGGTTAGGCTCCAATTGGTAAGGAGTTATGGTGGTAGAATGAGAAAATTCAAACTGTTATACGAGCCATGCAAGAGTATTATAGGAATCTTAAAAATCGTAAAAGTAGCGAAACATTTAAAATATATAAAAATGCAAAAGAGAGATGTGAAAAAAATTATCCAAAAATCAAAAAATAAGGTTTATATGAAATATACAAGAAGTTTGAAACCAAAAATGAAGAGAAAGAGTTTTACAGAATTGTCACCTTAAGGGAAAGAAAAGAAAAAGACCTAAATTGCGTTAGGTGTATTAAAAGTGAAACCAATAGTATACTTGTAAGAGACGAAAATATAAAAAGGCGTTGAAAAGATTATTTTCATTATCTATTCAATATGGAGGGTATAAGAGATATCGACAATATCACAATATCTGTAGAATATATCAATATAGAATTCAAACGTAAGATTCGTTCTCATGAAATAAAAAAAAAGTTTTAAAAAGAATGAGGAATAATAAATCTATAAGATCCGATGGCATCCCAATTGACGTATGGAAATATTTGAAGGAAATTAGGATAACAATGTTAACGGCTCTTTTTAACAAAATTTGACAAAATAAGAAAATGCTCAAAGTATAAAGGGGGAATATGTTTGTACCATTATATAAAAATAAACGAAACATACAAAACTATTTCAATTATAAAGAAATTAAACTTATGAGTTATACTATGAAGTTGTGGGAGAGAATGATTGAACATAAATTCAGATTAAAAATAACTGTGTTTCAGAATTAATTTGGATTTTTATCAGAAAAATCCACCATCGAAACAATCCACTTACTAAGAATTTTAATAGAGACATTTAGAATACAAAAGAGAGACCTACATATGATATTCATTGATTTAGAAAAATTGTATGATAGAATTCCAAAAGACATATTGTGGGGGTTTTAATGAAAAAAAAAAAGATTTCCATTAGATTCATTAATTTCATCAAATATATGTATGATAGAGCTGTCACCAATGTAAGAATTTGTTGGAGAATAAGTGATAACTTTCCGATAAATATTAGACTCCACCAGAGATCGACATTAAATCAAATCTTTCTTGCAATGATAATAAATGAAATTACAAAAAACATTCAAGATGAAATATCATGATATATATTTTTTATAGATGATATTGTATTGGTAAATAAAACTGAATAGAGTATTAATGTTAAATTGAAATTATGGAGGGACACACTAGAATTCAGAGAATTTATATTGAACCGATCAAAATCTAAGTATATAAAATACACGTTTAATAATAAATATAAGAAAGATGAAAAAACGATTACGTTAGAAGAAAATGACATACTAAAAAGTGAACATTTTAGATATTTCAGATCCATTATTTAAAATGACAATAATATAGATGGGGATGTAAACCATAGGATTTAAACGGCTTAGATGAGATGAAGAAAGGTATCTGAAATTTTTTGTAATCGTATGATATCACTGTATCTGAAAAAGAAGTTTTATAGAATAATAATAAGACATGTACTACTGTACGGTACCAAATGTTTGGGTCATTAAAAAATAATAAAAATAGAAAATGATTGTAATTGTGATAAAAAATATTAATCTATATGCGTGGTCAAAGTAGGAAAAATAATATTAAAAATGAAAAGATACACATTAAATTGAGAGTGAACTCAATTGTGAATGAGATGCGAGAGTATGCTTGAAGTGATTTGGACATGTACAACAAAAACCCAAAATTACACCGGTTAGGAGCACTAAGAGTTTAGATATATGAAATTTAGTGAAACGACGAGATAAACCGTTAAAAAATTGAATGCAATGTATTCGCAAAAATATAACAGTTAAGAAATTAACTGAAAAGATGATTTTAAACAGAAATAGTAATGTAGAAGAATTAAAATAAGTTAAATAATCATTTTTTGTATTATAAATTTATTTGAATAGTCTGTGTGTTTTTTTTAGTAGTATATTTTATTTTTTTAATTACTTTATATTTGTCTATCAAATGACAGATTTTAAATTTTAGAATTAAAACTCAAATCGTTGTTGTTATTACTTACTGGTTGTTGTTGTTAATTACTAATCCTATAGTCTCCTTTTCTACGCAACTGTGCGATAGATACATATGGCCTTTTACTAAAAAGATAGTCTCCTTCTTCTTTTCTACTTTTTAATGTAAAGTTTTCAAAAAGAACTATTGGTCCGTCCAAATTAATTTTTAAAAACCTTGATAATGAAAGTTTTATGTTATTCCTAAATGAACCAATGCATATTCTTTTCAAAAAAAAAAAAAGAATAAGCATGGGCAAATGACTTTCAGGAGAGTATAATTTTCTTTAATTAGCGTATTTATTTAATACAATTTATTATTTATTTTCAAAAGGTTAAATATATCATACCTCGACTCTCGAAGCGAGTACGCGACAATCGTCATATTATCCCGACATACGTGTAAGCCCTACTCATATATTGGGATAGCGCAAGATATTCGTCAATATCCAATCATATTTCCAAAGCAATTTAATCATAAAAAATAGTTTAGCATGCATTCATCACACAATAAAAGATCAACCCGATCCATCCCTATTCAAATATGCATGCAAGTTGGCCAACCCGACCATTCCAATCTAAATAGTCCATAGATTTTTTTTTTTTTTAAATGGGTTCCTACTTAAGGGATCCAAATCAAATTTCTGCTAAAAACAAAATTTCAAAGAAAATTCAAGGAAAATAAAAAGGGGAGATCCTCAATTTTTAAGTTTACAAAACCATATTTAAAACATAAGACAATTTAAATATAATACAAATTGAGTTTTCAAAAATAATTACAAGATTTGTCTTCCATTTAGGTCCACTATATACCTTGATCAAAATATTTACTATCACCCGATAGCTATCCAACAAAATATACTCCTTCAACTCACCCTAAGGGTCCACAAGCCTTAATTTCATTTCCTCTGAAAAAATGAAAGGGGATGGATGAGTATAAAATATACCCAGTAAGTGAAATACAAATTATACAAAAACAAGAATTTATGTAGTGGATATATCAAAAGTATATTTCTCAAATCATTATAGCATTCTCAATTTCATTCCAATAAAAAAAATAAATTTCGAACCAATATTTTCAAATCATCACAATTTTATAATCATCGTAATTCCGACTCATATGCATTCAACAATTTCATTTTTCAAATACAGGGCAACCCAAAAATCAATTTCCCAACAAAGGTACTACCACGACATAGAGTGGGACCGCCAAGAGTTTAAGCAATTCACGTTCTAAAAATTCCAACTTTCTTGGTATTGTCTGTAGGCTCTCATTGGTGGTGTAACCAACTAACCCACACACGTGGGCATTATATCCAACTATGAATGTAGCGCACGTGCTCGGTTACATACCATGATCTACTAACAATAACGCCACCATGTTACCCCATCGAGTCTCACTGTGATAGGAAATAACTAGTCTTTTTTCAGAGGTCGGCTATTCCCCCAAAGACATTAATGCACCATTTCATAAAACCATATATCTATTTCATGTGCCATCAATTTTAACAATTTCACAAATCGTAATCAACACACCAATATTCTTATCATTAATAAATTTGCATGGCACAATTATTTATTTAACATATATAGGATACATAGAAATTTTAAACTAAAATTTTAAAATATTCCACACACATTAAAACATATAAATTTCGGAATTCGAAAATCATTTAGAAAATTTAATAAAATATTCTTGATACAAACAATTTTTCTCATTTAAGTATAAGTATGAAATCACTCACCTCTTGGGACGATGAACACTCCCAACTCAATTCACAATGGTGTTCAATCAAGTAAAAATTCTTCCTTTGATTTCAATTGCCTTTACACTAATACAATAAACACCAAATATATCATTTAATCTCTTGTGGAACTAGCGTTAATTGGTTTTCTCCAACCTATCTCAAACCCTAGTTTTCAAAATCCAAAAATTTATATTTTAACTTCATTAATCACAACTCATCGGTAACTATACTCTATTATTATTCTTAAATTTCCCAAAAGTTTCATCATACACAAACCCTAGATTTAAATCCCCGAATTTCATATTTGTCAATTTATGACTCTATGTTCAAATTCCACTATTTGGTTTATTTACATGTCATTTCCATCTAAATGCCGTTTTTATTTCATTTTCCTAAAATTTTACTATTCACAATTTCTAGAGTTTTGAGCTCAAATTGAAATTGCATCAAATCTCAACAATACAATTCAAATATATTAATAAGGAAGCTAAACTCAAGATTAAGAGTTAAAAATTACCTTAATTTTGGGGTTAGATTGGGTTTTAGAGATTGAGTTTCAAAAACTCTAACTTCCCTTCACATAGGGCAAACCTAGATTTCTCCTCATATCTCCTTTTCCATAAGTTCATAAGTTTGATTGAGGATTTTGGATGTTTCATGGAGTGTGTTTAAACTTTGAGAAATTTTGAGAAAGGATTGAGAGAGAGTTGGACAGGAGGGAGGTAAATGCAGAGAGAAAAAAGAGTGTCGACGGTGAGAGAAAATGGATGAGAAAGGGAATGAATTTGAACTTTATTCAAACAGATTATTAATGAATTAGTTGATTACTATCTTACCCTTGGTGATTCAAGGTTGGATGTCCATTTTTTTCATTTTACATCTCAATTTGTTGAGACTCAAATGGATAGGACGACTCGCAAGGAGGCTAGGACGACCCAGGGTTCAATTTTTACATGGGAAGGGCGACCTCCTTTGGAGTAAGGCGACTCATAGATTCAATTTTTACATTGCTTTGGCGACTCAAAAGTGAGTAGGGCGATCCATTACTTCATTTTCTAAACTTTGGGTCAACCCAAACCAAAGGATAGGACGACCCATCCATCACAAGGTTCAGACTCTCCACTCCATAGGCTTCCCTCATGGACTTGATAGGGTAACCCAAGATCAGCCCATACTCACACAAGGCATCTCACCCAAGCCCTTAGGGCGACCCAACATGCGACCATCTCAGAACCCACTCTCTATAGCCCTCGTAGGTCGACCCAAACTCTTGTGTAGGTCGTCCCAACCATCACATAGCTCAGAACCCTTTCCCTGAACACTCTTGGGTCATCCTCCTTATTGGACAAGGTGACCCAAGCCCACTTTTCACACACACAAGACGCCTCACCAAGCCTATAGGGTGACCCAATCTCAGCTCTAGGGTGTCTTACCCCCTATTTCCCATGTTTTAGGTCAACCCAACACCTTGGACAGGGCAAGCCAAGACCATCAACTTTGAGAACTCCTCACTCTATGCATCCTTGGGTTGTCCTCCCTTGTTGGACAGGGTGACCCGACTCATCCACACTTGTACACGGGTCGACCCAGGCCCATTCAAAGGGCCACCCAACTCTCTCTTTTTTTTCTTTTTAATTTATTTATTTTTTTCTCACCATTACAAGCTAATCCAAGTTATAAAATTCCATAATAATCCTACGCCTTATGCATCCATGAGATTCGAATTCAAATACTCTAACTTTCACATAAAAAGCTAATTACCACTAAACCACAGATCATTTTGACTTTTGATAGTTATGTGGGGGTATTAATAAATTTAAAATCTTATTCACAAAAGCGAAAACATATGAAGTTTCTCTGAGGCAGTACTAAATCTTGCGACGTCTATTTATAGCCAAAGATACGTGATCTTCGCAACCTTGGACAGACGAAACAGTTCATTAAGAAACATGCACAATGAATGAAAGGCTTTAATCCCTCCAACTTTCCCCGAATCATTTATTTTGAGATCACTTTTTCAAGAGTCGAATGTATTAACACTCGAAAGATGAAATGATTGAGAGAAGAATGCAATAATCCTCGGACCGTTCCAACGTCACGCATTATAAAGCGTACTGGAGATGATTCGCAGGGTTCAAAGCAGCACATGCCACATTAAAAGTTTTACACCTTTTCAATGACCATTACTCATGGCGTTCTTCTTACGAAACGATACAATGAGTCGGGGGCAAATGATGGGATATGACCCAATGGCCCATTATGACAACATCCAACCTTGTAAGCCCATGATCCAATAAGCATACGCACAAACGTGTCAATGAGTAGGGATTTATCTCTCCGAATGGTGGACACGGCCCGACACTTTGGATAATTTCTATCGGTAGTGACCTATACGATACGTGGCTCTCAAAAGCGTTTGGTAAGCTCAAGACGATACTTCCTTTTTGGTTGGTGATTGGCAACTTTGGTGAAGAGCTGATCGTTTGCTCTCATCGGTCAAAGATAATATTTATTTTTAATATTCATTTTCGGGCATGCCTTCTTAATAAGAAAGAAAACTTTTGAAATCTAATCGACAAGAAAAAAATCTTTTTGGTTTGTTAAATTTTCTAAGTGATAAAAATTTTAAATATCTTGAATGTAACACCGACACTACTGTATCCGTATTATATCCTCATTCTTGAATTTAATAAAATATTCCTCAGTTTATATATATATATGGAATATTATTTAATTTTATTGATTTTTGATTTTAGGATTTTTAAATTTAATTTTTGGCATATTTAAAGTGTCCGTATTTTCGATTTGTAGTGTAAGGGAGTATAAATATATATATATATACATATTAATTCATTCATTAATTTAATTATTTACTCATTTAAATAATTATAAAAAGAAATAATAATAATAATAATAATAAAAACGAATTAGGGCTAATTAGAATATTTGTACCAAAATATGTCAAATTTTAAAAAATAAAAAATAAAAAGACTTTTCGGCCAAAATAATTCGGGAAATGACCTCCATATATCGCAAGTTGGACCAGATAAAAAAATCGGATGACATCATCATAAAATTATAAATAAATATAAATTATAATGTAATCCAGTGGTGAAGTTTGTGATTTCTTACACTCCAACTCTCAGGTTTGACTCCCAACTCTTATAATTTTCTTCAAACATTTTGTTCTTTAAAAAAACTGGATTAGACCGACCCAGTTCAATCCGGTTTTCTCGATCCAACCCGATTTTTGATCGAATTTGACCGGTTCTTTACAAAACCGGTTTTTTAAAGAAACCTGGGCCGGCTCCCAGACCGACTCCTGGACTGGCTCCCGATCGAACCGGCCGGTCCGATCCGGATTTCAAAACATTGCCTAGAATTGCTGCTTTATACAATCGGCCAAGGGACGAACAACGCCCGAGTTAGGATGTGGCTGTGGAGATAAAGACACAGGGTCAACCGAAGCTTGAAGGGACATTGTCCCAAATTGTGTACCTAACAAACACTACTAACCATTTGTTGTCCTATTGACCTGTGGGGGTAGATCTTAGTGGGTGTTCATTTAGGGATTTATCGAGGAGATCTTACACATTTTTCAATATTAAAAACTACTCAATTTTTATTCATAGATTAATGGTGAAATCTTATAATATTGGCTGAGTTAGGTTTAGAGGTACTTGTAGTTAACCAAAGCAAACTCAAAGAACCCACTAAATACTTGGTAGAGTACAACTTTACTATAAATGGAATTGATGTAATAATTATTTTATAATTTAGTATATTTAGGAAAAAAAATCTTTGTTTCTTGCCAAAAAAGGAACTAGTGCATTCAGTCCCCTATTCATTTTTGAGAAATTGACAGATCGTAATCCATACCCCTTTTTCCTTTCCTTCTCGGGAGGCCCACCAAAGATTTCAGAGAGGAATTCTAATGGTGCACTCTAGCAGTGTAAAAGTTCGGTTCGATTCAGTTTAACATCCAAACTAAACTGAATCAAAAATTAAAATTTTTAAAATTTTTAAATCAAAAATTAAACCAAATTTAATTCGATTTAAACCAAATCGAATTGAAAAAATTTAATTCGATTTGGTTTGGTTCGGTTCGGTTTAAACCGAATTTTTTTTTTCATTTGTCACTTTTTTTAGGTATAAAGAGATATCATTTATCATTAATGTATAAAAAACATGAGTTTTTTTTTCTCTTATCTAAATATAATATTTTTAGAATTATTTAAGATTTAACTTTAAGAATGGTTTTAAATTGTTTTAGATTTTAAAATAATATTTTTTTATTTAAACCATATCAAGAATAATTTTAGAAAAAAATATTCTTATGAATAATATTTTTTTAAAATAATATATCATAATCTATCACTTCAATATCATAAAAATTCAAGAAAAAAATTAATTAAATTGAATTTTTTAATATAAAAATATTAAAATAATACTTGTTCGGTTCAAACTGAACCGAACCGAATTTAAAAACATCAAGCCGAAACCGAACCGAAATAATTTCGATTTGGTTCGGTTTGAATTGAAATTTTTTTTTTAAAGAAAAAAACCGATCCGAATCGAAAATTTCGGTTCGGTTTGGTTCGGATTAACGGTTTAACCCAAACCACCCACACCCCTAGTGCACTCAATCCCAAAAAAAAAAAAAAAAAAAAATTGACTTGTATATAAAATACCCTCTAACTTAATATGAGTTTTTATTATATATTTTTATGAAGAGATTATTTTTAAAATTATTAAAAAATAAATTTAATCATTCCGTCAAGATTTACTATATAATGATGCAATCAATATCTTTTTTTCATTTATTTTTTACTTTTTTTACTTTTCTTTTTTTTTTTTTTTTTTTTAAGAAGAAGTCAATAGAGCAAAGCTGAATGAGAATGACGTGGAGTATGAATAAAGAAATGCTATTCGTATACAAATTTTGATGATGATGTTGTTGTCTTTTTATGAATCTATCGGGAGGAGTATACCGCACTTCGTACGGTATAATATTTAAAATTTATGAATAAAATTGATTTTATTAATTAAATATTAAAAAAAGTCTCTTAAAATCTAAAAAATAAATAGTGATAAATGATAAATGTAATAAAAAATTATTGATATATTTTAAATGATGTAATATTAGTTTTTTTAATGAAAATTTTTTTGAATTGTATTTTTTTTTCTTTCTTAAATGATTAAAACTTTTTCTTTCTTTTTTTATTGTTATAATTTTTTATTTTCCTTTGGTTATATTTTTCTTCACTCTCTCTCTCTTCTCATTTAAATATAAAAAACACACATGCACACATACAATGCTTTAGTTGACTAATGCATCCCTTAGTCGACTAAGGAATTTTTTTCTTTTTTTATGATTTTTTTTTACTATCTTTCTCTTTAAAAAATATCAAAAAATTTAAACTATTTTTTTAAAAAAATCAATTATATTTTTTTAAAAAATATATCAAAAAATATAAATAAAAAAGTTTTATACATTCTCTCATTAAAACATTAAATTATCAAAATATTAAAAAATATACTTTAAAACAATTTTTTTTTAAAATATCTATAATATTTTATTAAAAATATCACAAAATATAAATAAAAAAATTTAAAAATGTTTTTAAAATTTTTTAGTCGACTAAAATAAATCTTTTAGTCGACTATGCAAGTTTTTAGTCGACTAATCAAGTTTATAGTCAACTAAACTTTTTAGTCAACTAATCGATTTTTAGTAGACTAAACAGCCTCTTAGTCCCCGGTAAAAAAATTAAGAATGTGAATGCTCCCTGGTAAAAAGCTCTCATGTACACACCACTTTGATCTCTCAAAGCTCCCCGATAAAAAACTAAGAATGTGAAAACTCCCCAATAAAAAACTCATCGGTACACAACCCCTTCCTCTCTCAATTCTTCCCGTTAAAATGCTCCCCGATAAAAAACTAAGAATGTAAAAACTCCCCGATAAAATGCTCTCCAATACATGAAAGTTCCCCGATAAATGAAAACTCATTGGTACACAATAACTTTCTCTCTCAAAACTCCCCTGTAAAAAACTTCCCGATAAAAAAACTAAGAATGTGAAAATTTCTCGGTAAAAATCTCCTCAGTAAAAAGTTTCCTAGTACATGAAAACTCCCAGGTATACAACATCTTCATTCTCAAACCTCCCCGATAACAAACTAAGAATGTTAAAACTTCTCGGTAAAAAACTCCCCGATAAAAATCTCCCTGGTACATGACACTACAAAAAAACAAGAATTCAGCGACGAAATTTAATATCGAAAAATATTCGTCGCAAATCTGCCACAAATTTAGCGACAAAAAAGGGTGTCGTCGCTAATTAGCCATGATTTTAGAAACAAAAAAAATTTCGTCACAAATTTCGCAACAAAAAATATTTTCGTTACAAATTTCGTCACAAATTTTTGACCAAAATTTTTTGATGTAAAATTCGTTGCAAATTTGTGACGAAATAATAAATTCGTTGCTAAATTTCCAACGAATTTTAAAATTCATCGCTAAATTTGCGACGAATTTATAATTCGTCCCAAAATTTGCAACGAAATAAACTTTCGTCCCTAAATTTACGACAAATAAATTATTCGTCCCTAAATTTGCTACAAATTTATCCATTCGTCCTTAAATCTGGGACGAATTTTTGTTTCGTCCCTGAATCAAGGACGAATTTTTTTTCCGTCCCTGAATCATGGACGAATTTTTTTTTCCGTCCCTGAATCAGGGACGAATTTTTTTTTCGTCCCTGATTGAGGGACGAATTTTTTTTCGTCCCTGATTCAGGGACGAATTTTTTATTTCGCTCCAATTAGGGACATTAAATTAACATTCGGATTTAAATTTTGGCACACGTACTTCTAATTTGTTCTCTCTTTCGATTCGGATTGGAAGAATTTTTTTTTATTATTTAATTAATCTCAAGTGGATATGTGTAAGAAGGAACATCTGATTTATTTAATGAAACATCTTAACATCTTTGCGTATGCTTCACAAACAAATGGGAGGTTGGCGGATATTTTCATTGGATGAACTGTGCACGTCATTAAATTAACATTCACCACTGTTTTTATTTTGTATAGAATAGAAATGATAAAATTTTCATAATTGTTCACGATTTTTAATGATTTAGGAATCCTTTTTAATATATATATATATATATATGTTAACAAAGTGGCCGAATCTCTATCAATGAAAGTAAGATGGTTTATTATGAATTATACAACCACCCAGCACATAGCATGCGTTTGATTTCTATATAATTTCCCTCTTAACCTGTGCTTCAAGCTAAATGAAGAGTTGATTTCTACTTCTAATTTTTGTTATTTAAAGTTTAAAAAAAAATTGAAGTTTAATCTAATTTTATAAAAAAATATAAATTTGTAAATCAATAAAGAAGAAGATATTTGAAAGTAAACTCCACATAATTTGTAAAGTTCTTAAAAATTTATTTTCCATTGCCGTACAATAATCTAATTGTGTCCTTTTTAAACGTGAAGGGTTATTAAAATTAAAGTGAGATTCACCGTGATAGCCTTTTTAGGTAAGTATGCTTCTACTATCCCATATAATATTCACAAATTTTATCATTTTTTCTTAATGAAAGGTAAAAAGTAAATTCAATAAAGAGCAATATTTAGAATTTAATAATACATTTTCTTTTTGTTTCAAGTACAGATATTTAATTGAATTATACATTTTATTTTTAATTTTTAGTAAATGATTTTATTTACAAATAAAACCTATAATTTAGTTTACCATTTTTCTTTTCATTCCCCACTCGGGTTTAGATTCTCTGGAATCAATTGAAAGGTACCATTTTTATAAATGAAAATTTCTCAACACTAATATTTTTTATTTTCAAAATTTCTTTTATTTTTGAAACGTTTCAACACACTAAATTAATTAATATTCATACAAATATTCTTATCTAGATCAAAAAATATTTATAATCTTTCTAACAATGCCAAATGTCAAATCTTTCTCCACCGAAAAATATTTATAGTTTTACTTATATTAGTTCGCGTGATAGATTGAAAACTTGAAATATCATACCACTTATTGCAAATTATTTTTATTTTTATTTTTATTTTTAAAAATAAAAAAGCTATCAATTCAAATAGGTGATTTGAATTTTTTTTTTTCATCCATTTTCGTCCCTGCTTCAAGGACGAATTTTTATTTTCATCCCTGATTCAGGGACGAATTCATTTTTCGTCCCTGAATCAGGGACGAATTTAGGGACAAAAATATTTTGTCCCTAATTTCTATATTTCACACTTACCATTTTTGTCTCACTCTCACTCTCACTCTCACTCTCTCTCTCTCTCTCTCTCGCTCTCTCCCTCCGTGGTTCTGCGAAGGTGGTTCTGTGAAGGTGGTTCTGCGAAGGGATGGCGGAAGGGATGCCGGATCTGCGATGGTGATAGGTAATCTCTCTCTCTCCCTCTCTCTCTCTCTCTCACTCTCTCTCTCTCTTTCTCGGCCACAGGAAGCTGGCCACAGGCTGTAGAAGCCAAATCCGGCGGCCAAGCCACCGGATCTGTGCTGTAGAAGCCAGATCCGGCGGCCAAGCCGCCGGATTGCCCTTCGCGAGCCAGCCGCGCGTAGGGGCTACAGGCCCCTGCACTGCCCAGACTCGTGCAAGGGCGCGGCCCCTGCGCTTCCCAGCCTCGCGTAGGGGCGCGGCCCCTGCGCTGCCCAGCCTCGCGCAGGGGCCACTGGCCCCTGCGCTTCCCAGCCTCGCGCAGGGGCGCGGCGCCTGCGCTGCCCAGCCTCTCGCAGGGGCGCGGCCCCGCGCTGCCCAGCCTCGTGCAGGGGCCGCTGGCCCCTGCGTGCGTGTCCCATGGGCTTGGCCATTGCACGGCCCTGGGTAGGCCCATTGGGCCCGACCCGACCCGACCCGACCCGTTGTAGCCCCTTTTTTGTATAATTTTTTTAAAAAAAAAATTTGACAAATTTTATTTAAAAAATGTTTTTATAGTATTGTTTTAATAATATATTAATTATTTATAATTGTTTTTGATGTGTCAAGATTTGCGATTATCGAATATTTTGATTGGAAGCTGTTGCTACTGTTGATATCTGAGCCCATCGGTGAATTATTATTTGGTGGTGAGAAAAGTTTTAATTTGTATTGTAATGATTGGAAAATGCAATTATGTAAATTTGTATGTTTGTGTTGTTTTTATTTCTATATTAATTTATTTTTTTTTTGTTTTTAGTGGTTGATCTAATGATATGATTGGATTTGTTAATTTTAATTTTTTATATAAAATTGGAATCAAAAGTGTTGATCATTGATTAAGTGAAACATTATGTTAACAATAATCTGTAATTTATAGTAAATCTTATTTCGATTAGTTAAATAATCAATATTGTTAAATATTTAATAATTTATACTTTATTTGATTATATGATTTAATGTTATTGTAATAATTTAGTTAATTTGTTTGATATTAATTATGTTAATAATATTATTTATTATTATATTCATTTTTTGTTAAATTAAGGTTATTATTATTGATAATGTTAAGTTGTGTTAAATTTAATGTTACTTTTATAATATTTAATTTATACTGTGAGATTAATATTAAATTTTTATGCGATCAATGTTATTATTTATTGTTATATCAACTTAGTTGGGATTAATGATGATTTTATTATTGATGATTTTGTAGTTTTTATTAATATTTTAAAAATTTTAAATTTGGAGACAGAAAAAATGCAGAACGAAAGAAATTGGATGTATAAAAAAAACTTATCTGATCGTCGGGGTTTAACTGATGAGTTTATTTTTTGGTTTGAACAATTTTTAGATTTTGCTTGTACTCATGTTGATTTTATGAATGAGAATAAGCTAAGGTGTCTGTGTAGAAGGTGTCGTAATGGTAAATTTTTTCAGTGTGATAAAGTTAGGGAACATCTTTATAGATTTGGTTTTATCCCGAATTACTATAATTGGACATGTCATGGTGAACCGTTCATTTCTGATGAGGAGTATGGACGAAATAGACAATTCTCAGTTAGTGGGAATCAGAGTTATTATGATCAATTGAATCCATATCAGATGATGGTAATTGATGCAGCGGGTCCGAATTTTGTTCCCGAACCAAGCGCTGCAAGTTCTAGCTTTGCTCCAACATTTGAACATGAGTATACTAGTTATGCATCACCATTGGAGGAGGTAGAAGTACCAGGTGTTGATGAAAATGTGAATAATGAATCATCTCTCCAATTTCAAGAAGTGATAAGAGTTGCAGATGAACCTTTGTGGGCTAGTTGTGACAGCCACACTAAGCTATCTTTAACCGCAAGACTGTTGAATATCAAGGCAGAGCATAATGTGTCTGAAGATTGTTTTAATGATTTTGTTCAAGTTATTGGAGAAGTATTGTCGCGTGATCACATTATGCCCAATGATTTCTACAGTATGAAAAAGCTGGTGAAAGAATTAGGTCTTCCGGTAGAAAGAATTGATGTTTGCAGAAATGCTTGTATGCTATATTGGGGAGATGATAAAGATGCAGATTTTTGTAAATTCTGTAATTAATGTAGATATAAGAGTACTAGGAGGTCGGGTCGTAATCAGCGACGTAAATCATACAGATAAATATTTTATTTGCCTTTAACTCCTAGGTTACAAAGACTTTATGTATCTGAGACTACTGCTAAACACATGACCTGGCATGCAAATCATGAAACAGAAGATGGGATAATGTGTCATCCTTCAGATGCAGAGGCGTGGAAATATTTTGACAGAACATATCCTGAGTTTGCCAGAGAGACTCGAAATATTAGGTTAGGTCTCTGTGCTGATGGATTTGCTCCATTTGGCAAATCAGGAAGAACTTATTCTTGTTGGCCAGTTATCTTAACTCCGTATAATCTTCCACCCGGTATGTGTATGAAGACATCATATATGTTTTTAACATTGGTTGTCACGCCCCGAACCGGGATCGTTAACAGCCACCCGTTGTCTTGGATACCGACTGTATTTTTACAGAAAATCAGGCAGAACCTTCCTATAAATTGGAGGTCTCTCATGTACAATTAAACATGTTTAAACCTGTATAATTCAAAATCATCCTAAAAATAAAACAAATAGTCATCCCGGCCTCTCCAAAACCAACAACTCCCGTAGATAGGCCACGCCCAAACGTTGTGCTGCGTCAATCAGATTGAGCTTTTCTGAGAGATTATTGTCCCCGTTAAAAATTGTCTTTCTCACATCATCTTTCAACTCCTCGTATTCTTGCTCCAAGCCAATATTTGTTTTCTGGAAACCAGAAGAAAATTAACAAATAGGAAGATAGCAACTTTAGAACCACAAAATACCTCCCATCATTACGTTCAAAAGAAAATATTATTTCTCATTGCCAAAGGCCACAAGATTGTAAGATTTAGTTCCAAAATATGAATTAATCTATAGAATGATATAAATTTTTTTATATGTACAATAGCTTATAGAATCACTTATCTTAATAAATAAAGTATCTCCACATTGGAAAAGATTGTTTCTATAAAAATAGTATATAAATACAGAGAGAGAGAGAGAGAGTATGACCTCTGCCGGAGCTGGGGAAGAACATGGCAGAAACTGAGTTGCCCAAACACTTGGACTGAAAGTAGCAGTTGGACGGGCACATTTGGAGTCGGTCATATTTTGGTTGGAAGTAGCCAAAGGTGCCGCTGAAACAAGTTTTGACATTTCTGGCCAAATGGAACAACAAGAAGAACACTACTCTTGTTAACAATATCTCTTTATGATTTTGGTGTCTGCCTTCGTATCTTATATAGCGAAGGAATATCCCTTTAGGATTGAATTCTAATGGGGTCTAATTCATATTTTATATCTCATCAACTTGGATAACTCGTGTCGGAGGAGCACACTGACCAAATCCATTTAATGTTCTTTACAAAATCAATCTGTATTTGCATATAATACAAAATCATTATTGTTATTCAATATACCTTACCAATTTTTCTTATGGGAAATTTGGTGAGAAAGTGAATTTTAGACGGAAGCAGTAATGTCATTTTAAATTATTTTCACATTAATGATGATGATGATGATGATGATGTTAATATTCGAATTCATTGATCCTCACCCTTCACTTAATCATCATATCATCCTGGTCGTCCCTCATTCATCGTGTCATTATTTAACATGCTTTGGTACGATTTTCGCTGAATGTCTCATTTTAATATGTGAACCCACACCTTCGACCTTAGTTGATGTATCCCCCTTGTTTCCTAACAATATTAGCGTGGTGTTCAAAAAACTTTAACCTATTTCAACTTGAGAGTCACTTGACCTTTTTTGAGCAAATTAAAAAAGTTTTAAAGTTTAGTAAATATGTTTGATTTTTTTTTTTTTTGTCCCCAGGACAACTGAAATAATAAAATCTCCTCATTTTCATATTTCTCTTCCCCAATTCAATTCTATTTAGTTGCATTTTCTTGTACTAAAAATGTATATATGCAAATCAAATATATATATATACAAAAATGAGTTTGTACATATACAAAAATGAGTTTGTACAAAAATGAGTTGAAATTTTTTTATATACATACAAAAATGAGTTTAGTTGAAATTTTTGTATATATGCAAATCAAATATATATATATATATATATATACAAAAATAAGTTTGTACAAAAATTTGCCTTATATTGACAAAACAACCCACCCTAACATTTCTAAACAATATTGGTAAGAGTTTGGATTGAGAATCACATGATTTCTCTTTTGCATTTTCCAATCCTACTACTTAATCATCACGTGAAACATCCCTTCTACTATTTTAACCTTAGATTTCAATTAAATTTTAAAATTTTATTATCTCAATTCAATTTCGAAATTCGTATCCATAAACCGACATGGTTAATGATATAAATATTATCTATTGGTTACTTAATTGGTCTGTGATTTGGATTCGATGTTCTTAGTAAAAATTACCATTTATTTTTCACATTATTTTTACATAATAATTTGATCCTCACCCTTCACTTAATCATCAAATCATCCTTGCCGTGCATCAATTCTCGTGATCGCTACACCTTAGTCTCCTTCTTCAAAATGTTATCATTTAACACGCTCCGGCACTCGTTTTTTGCTCTTTGTCACATTTAATCAATTGTTGATCCAGCCGAATTTCGTTGAGTTTCAAATGAGAATCATGTGAAACTTCCTCAGTATTTTTAGAGAATCACATGAACTTTCACCATTTGAAAAACATGATTTTCACACAAAAACTTGCCTTATTTAATATTGACAAAACAAAGGTAATATTTCAAAACAAGTATTTTATCATTTGAACACCGGGTAGGAGGCTAGTTTATGGTTCACAATTCCAATCATAAAGTGTGACAACAACAACATGAGATTTAATCCCAAATTTTGAATATTTTTGCTTTTGTGAAGCTGTTTTACGCTGACTATCAACCTATCACAACCCTCCTCCTTAACCTGGGTTTGAAACCGTCTATGACGAAGTTTTGACAATCATAAGGTGTACACAAAGAAAATAATACTTCTTCCTTAACCACAATTACCTATATTTGATGGTTTGCTAAATATGAGTTGCAAAGAACAATAAAATGCTGAACATGAAAAACTAAATAAATAAAAACAAAAAAAATACTAAATGTGATCTAATACGATTTATATATTAATGCTTCTATATTATGCTACCATCTACTCCCCGCATTTGGTAAAACCATGTTAGATTATAAAAACCATGCTTCTATATTGTCCCTAACGGGATAGCCTAGTAGTTAGCCTAGTAGTTCAAATCCCTCATTCAACCTTGGTGATCTCGGTTTAAATCATGATATAATCCAAAAAAAAAATTAAAATTTTTTTTAAAAAAAATAGTCGAGTCCATTTAGAGTCTGGCCCATGATGCGGGGAGAGAGATATATCTCTTTTTAAAGCCCTTAGAGTTTGGGACCGAGGGATCAAGTTGCAGGAAAGACTGGGCCTCCTTAGGCCCTTCAACTAATGTTACATTTTTTGTTTTCTTTTATTTTTTTTCTGTGAGGGGTGGGTGAGCTGGGCCCACGCATTAGTGCGAGGCAAGGGTGACGTGCAAGGACCCAATCAACCAGCTACAGTGAATGAGTCCATCCAACAAAAAAATATAACTAAAACTTCTTTTTTATATTTTTTTTTTTGTTATACAAGGATTCGAATCTGGAATCTCTAAATTAGGAGAGTGGGTTATAACTGTCTCCTTAAGGATTTTTTTTATATATACTTACCAATAGTATCCAGAATCATACCTTGATTAATCCAATTCGAAGCATTCATAGGGGGTCATATTTAGGAGGTAGCTCTCTCAACTAATCTTTTTTATTCTCAAATTTTAAACATTTAATACCCAATCACACAAAAAAAGGATGCAATCATATCAGTATTAATATATCGGATCGCATCAAAACTCTGCAATTAAGCGTATTTGGGAAAGAGTAATACCAGGATGTATGGCCTCCTTGAAAGTTCACTTATTGTATCTCACAATTAAGCGTATTTGGGCATATTTGCAACCATATCTGTGATTCAAATTTCAACTTTTATGGCAGGATGGAAACGCAAGTAGCTATACATGGCGGGTTGCCTTTATCTTTGCTTACTAGCACAAAAAAGAAAAAATTAACAAGTGAAAGAAAAAGAGATAGACAATTTTCTTATTTAATAAATTATTTTTTAATAATAATTATAATTTTAAGTTATTTTTTATGATTAATAATTATATATTTAATTATTTTATATTTTTATTATAAAATATGACTTTTTTTTTTACAAATAATTAATATTAATATATAAATTCTTATAATTTTTATAGTTATTTATTTTTCATGTTTCTATTTTTTTTATTTTTATAAAATATTGTTTGCTAGTATCTTTTTTTTTTTTTTTACTCGTTTTTGTTTCTTACCATAAAATGATAATACCTTAAAAAAATAATTTAACGATCATATCTCTTTTCTAATCTCATACTTTTAAATTCAAACTTCAATATAATTATTTAAAAAAAAGGACGTGGGGTGGCTTAGATCCAATGTACTATCATCTGATCCCTACGTGGGCCCTAATACTGCAAGCACATGAATCGGGCCTCTTAGGACAATTTGCGTCCATTTTTCAATATTCAGCGTTAGTTTATTTTTTTATCTAAATTTTATTTGATTAATCAAATTTAAATATTATAAAATTTATTAAAAAATTAATTTTTTTAAATCTTTTTTCTTTAATCTTAAGACTTTGAGAATTTTAATTAAAAAGATAGAGTTTTCGATCACTTGACCCAAAAATATTTGACTCTCGGTGGTATGTTTTGATTCTCCCTAATATGATGACACTGTATAAGATTATTAAGAATAATTAGGAATTGTTCTTTTTTTTTTTTTTTTTGGCATACAAATAATTGGGAATTGTTGTAACAGTTACAACTAAAATCAGGATCAAAGTTGTTTTGATATTGTACTCCCAATGTTCCATTTTAAGTTATTGCACGGAAATTAAGAGAAAGCAATTAAATGAACTTAGTTATACAAAAATATAATTACCATTTCTCACATTTAATTAATAATTTCTCTCTCCACTAATTTTCATTACATACATCAACTCTCTTTTCGTGAAACAAAATAATTTTTTTTTAAAACAAAACAAATAATAAGGAAGGGAGAGGGTACAAGATTTCTCAAATTACAGCGTGTGCATTTGGACGACGTATGCATAACATAAAATAAGATGTTAATGCAAAATTAAAAAATAAATAAATAAATAAGAACTTAAAAATTGAAAAATGAAGTCCATGGATGTCGCCACCAAATCTGTTTCTCCTGGTCCATTTCCTCCAGTTCAAGGTCCACCCAATTTGTTCTTTGAATATTAAGGTCTCTTTTCTTTTTGTTTTGGGGGCATTTAAAAAGAACTTATAAATTAATCAAACAATGGAAAATCTCCGATAAAATGCTTTCAAAAAAGTAGAAAGATAATTTCATTAGCATGGTAATTTTTCGAAGAAGGAAAAGCTTGGAGTGGCCCTTGTTAGGACCGGCCCAGAATAAATAAAAAGTTAACTGGAAGGGTCTTTGATAACCTAATAGACAAATAAAAAAAATTAAATAAATTTAAATAAATAGAAAAAATAGAATTACAGAATATAAAATAAAAAAGAGATAAAATTTATATGATTCGATCAAATAGGCCTACGTTCATGGACGAGAGAGGAGCAGAATTTCACTAATAAAGAAGAATACTACAAATGCCTTAAAAAAATATTTTTAAACCTAAATGATCATCATACAAAAGAGATAACAAAAATGAGATTTTAAAAAATCGTAACACATTTTTACTAACTCACTTGAGCTGACGATGATTAAATCTATCACCAAGGGCCTCTATTTATACTTGTTTCTTTGGGGGATGGTTTCTTCTCATAACCAATGTGGAATTGTTTGGTGCTATTTTTATGTAAGCAACTGAGAGCTTCTTCTTCAACAAAATCGATGTGGGATTAAGTTGGGAAGAACCACCATAATAAATCTCCACCTTGATGAATCCCAATATTAACAAATAATAAATAACAAAACTCAAATCTATTTTACCTTCTCCACAAAAATCCCAATGAACTAATCAACAATAAGGAATATCAAACAAAACAAATCCAAACATTGCTTGAATTTGTAAATTGAATGAGACTTCATAAACAAATCTGCAAAATTGTCACATGAACTCGAGCAAACGATTGCACACATCATACTACCAACTGCATTAAAATATGGAATCTGTACCACAAAATCCTCATCATCAGCTGACTGTAATATCTAAGCAGCAAATAGCCAAAAAATGTTAACAAACGGAGTATTCATGAATTTAGTATTTTTCATGTCAAAATTTTCAAAATAATTATTCTGGATCAAGAATAATTATCTAACTCCCCGATCTTCCTTAATTTCCAAATCAAGAATTTTCTTAATTGTTTTCAAATTTTTTATAACAAATTCACTGCTTAACTGTAAGTTCAAAATAAATATCTCTAACAAATTCTTGATAACAACAAATATGTTAGTAACATAAAATAGCAAATAAACAAATGACTCATTACTTAACTTTTGGAAGAAAATAAAACTATTAAATATGTTTCTTAAATAACTATTAATGAATATCAACAAATACCCGATGCATTCCTTAAATTGAACATGAAATAGTCTCCACAAATCTGAACAAATGTCAAAATCAAACACTGATAATGAGGCTGCAACTGAACCAATAACAATAGATCCCTGTAGAAAATTTAATTTACCAAATCTGTAAACTTTCATAACAATAAGAATACCATAAAACACATTCATAATTCCACTTTCAGTTGTGTATCTACACTCAAAAGCCTCTAAGGTGTTTAAAGAGATTAGATTTTTCTTCAAATCAGGAATATGTCTAATATCAGTGAGCATCCTCACAATACCATCATGCACTTTAATTGAACTGTACCCTTACCAACAATATTAGAAACAGTATCATTTCTGATAAAAACAATTCCACCATTAATAAATTCATAAGTGAAAAACAAATCCCTGTTGGAACATATGTGATAAAAACAATCCGAATCCAAAATCCATTCATTTCTAGATTTTATCCTATCATCAGTTACATAAAAAATATCTCCATTTTCTTTATCTGTCACAATACTAATCTCGGTAATTTTAGTGTTTTTCTTACTAAATTTTTTCTTTTACTTATTTTTCAACTTAAAACAATTGGATTTAATATACTCCAATTTGTGACAATAATTGTACACTAAATTTTTATACTTAAATCTATTATTCTTAAATTCTCTTTTATCAGTTCTACCCTTAATAATCAAACAATCAGTTTGACCACTATTAATTTCACTATTAATATCCCTATCAATTTACTCCTTAGATTTTAATGCGGATTTTATTTCCTGATACGAAATGATTTATTTACCATAAATTATAGTATCACGAATATATTTAAAGGATTGAAGAAGAGAACACAATAACAAAAGAGTTCTATCCTCATCATCAATTTTCAAATCTATATTCTCTAAATCCATAATAACATAATCAAATTTATCAAGATAAGAGAATATGGATGTACATTCTGTCATACGCAACATATACAGATTTTATTTCAGATAAAATCTATTCTCAACCGTCTTCTTTATATATAAATCCTTAAACTTATCTCATATAACCTTAGTCGTTGTTTCTATAGCAACCTCCCGCAAAACCTCATCAGAGAGGTTCAAGATAATCCCGGATTTCGTCCTTTTATCTATCGTAGTAAACTCTGAATCTATCACATTGGATAGTTTAGTCTCTACTCCCTGTAATGCCAAATCAACTCCATTCCGATTCAAAATGGCCTCCATTTTAAGTTGTCACATACCGAAATTGATATGTCTATCGAATTTCTCGACCATAATTTTTGTTATTATCATGTTATCAAAAATAATTGACCAAAAGCTTTCTCAAATAGGTAAAATAACTCTGATACCAGTTTGTTAGAATTGGTCCAAAACAAATAAGAAATTAGCAAGAGAACTTTTTGACAACCCAATAGACAAATAGCAAAAGATAAAATTTAAATAAATAGAGAATATAACTATAAAGTAGCAATTTGAAACAGACCATCCAAAAGGTAAAAACAACTTTGTGTATAATCATAAGATATTAATTTCAAAATAAAAATCAGCATATCAAGTTTTCTTCAAAATTTGGAATACATTATTTCAAAATTAAAAATGGTATTTGAATAATATGACGAGTAAATAAAAAATATGAGTAAATCAGCATATCAAGCTTTAATAGATCGCTTTTACATGAATTCAAATTCTAACAAATAATTATTTACATATAAATCCAACATTGAATTAAAAATCTAATAGACCAAATTAGACTATCATTTAATATGACTGCTGGACTCCACAAACACTTTTACTGAAGTTTTGATCCATACAAATCAATGTTAGAAATACATACATACATATACATATATATATATATATGTATATATATATAATTTTGATTTTAGTTTTTTTAGATATGCATTCAATTTGTGAAGATGACTTCAAAATAGAAACCAAAGTTAGAAATTTTTAAGAATACCACCAGCGGCTATGAGAGATTTTTATCGGGGCATAGTGTATTAACAATATTATATATGTATATATATATTCTTCTTAAAAATATAATAAAAATGAATTAAATTAATACCAACGGATAGTTAGCTTATTAGGTAAGGATGTTAAATCTCTTAACTAAAATTTGGATTCGAAATATGGGAATGGAAAAAAATTACGATGGAAGAGTTTTTTTCTTAAATTAAGTTTAATAATATTCAAACCGAATTAATCGAAATATGACTCTAGATATCGATTGCTTATAAAAAAATAAATTAAACTAATGAATGACCTAAAGAGACAAGCATAGTGATTGTGGTATCGACCATGGAATTCAGAATTGCAAATTCCATACAAGAAGGGTGCGTTACATCTATACCCATCATAATTCATGATTGAAAGAGAAGGATTGATTTTTGGTTCAGCATGCAACACAGAATCAATTAAATCAATGAATGACTTCAAGAGACAAGCATAGTGATTATGATACTGACCATGGAATTCACAATGGCAAATTCCATACCAAAAGTGTGCGTTGCATGTATACCCATCATAATTCATGATTGAAAGGGAAGGATTGATTTTTCGTCCGGCATGCAACACTCTGGTCACCACCATCTTTTCAGTGTTCACGCCTTTGTAGAGCAATAAACTCAAACCAAATTTATATGACAATCTATAACATACAATTATTTACATATAAACCTAATATCTAAACCTAATATCGGATCAAGAGGACGGAAGGACGAATAAAAATCATCTAAAATTACGATATTAGTCATATATTAATCACAAGATATTAATTTCAAAATAAAAATCAGCATATGAAGTTTTTTTTTTTTGAAATTCGTAATACATTATTCCAAAATTAACGATGGTATTTGAATACTACGATGAGTAAACCTAAAATATGAGTAGATCCACAACTCCAATGCTCAACTAGAGGATCCTTGCTGTTTGCACCTCGACAGATCTAGAAGGGAAAAAGGAAATAGTTAACTTATAAAATCTAAAATAGGAGGTAAAAAAATAATGTGACACACAGATATGAAATAATAAATTTTAAAATCATTCTAATACAATCATGTAAATTATCACTTGATCAAATTTAATATGCGCCGCATCAAAACTCCATGGAATGAATTTAAGTTTGAAGAGGCCAGCAGAAAATCTAAGTGACGGTGTATTAAGAGAAAATGAACGTATTAATTATTAAAATGTAAAATTTATATATTTCTATACCACATCTAATATTTTAAATTAATATATTATGTCTAGAATTTTAAATTAATTGATTAATATATTATGTCCAAAAGATGACGATGTTAGAATTTGACGGGACGAATATGGGGTTTAATTAATGTGCTGACATAATGGATTTTGGGTTTTTTAATGTGATTATAATACCATATCGGGGAAGAATATTGATAGTCGGTTTAGTAAAATGTGACGTTATATCCCTTAATTAAAGTTTTGGATTAGAGTTTTAGGAATGGAAAAAATTACATTGGGAAGATAGTCCCCATAATGGGTGATCAGAACTCCGAATCGAATTAGTTGGAACATAATTTTAGATACTAGTAGTGTATACCAAAAAAAAAAAAAATAAGGGAGAATATTATTTTTAGCTTAAAATATTAAGATGAAAAATTTTTATTTTTATATTTTGTATTTGAAAGTCTATGTCGGTCCATGTTAAATTTAATATGCGCCCTCATCCTCTACGGATAAATAACTTCAATGGAACCCGACTTGTGACAACTCCACCTCCATTAACAAGTTTCTTACCTATTTTTAACCCTTTTTGGTAGTTTATTGGAAGACCATGTCAGTTCAAAATTTTAAATAAACCTATTTTTTTACTAATAATTTTTTTTAGTGTTTCAATTTATCTTTGGAAATTCAATATTTGTTTCAACAAATTTCAAAAATATTTTTGAATTAAAAATTATGTACTTAATTCACGCAGTTAAGATTCTTTTGTACATTGAATTCATGCAGCCGAGAATGTGACTGTCAATGGGCATGTTAGAAAATAAATCTTTGATGAAGATCATCATCAATAAATATATTCAGGGTGTGATTGGCCTTCCAGATTTATACATTTTTCCTAAAAGAATTATCTAGATTATGAGATGCCGGAATAAAAGTTACATGTGATTCAGCACCATAAATAGACAAACTTTGTTAGATTTTGGTATCCCTATCTCTTAATATCTTATTTTAACACATCACAATATAAGAATTATCTCTTAAATCTCTACCCACCAATACATTCAGGTCTAAATTATTAAAAAAAAAAAAAAAAAAAAAAACCTTTAATAGATTACTTTTACATAATTCAAACTTATATGACAATCAGTAAAATATAATTATTTACTTATAAGTCCAATGGATTAAGAATCCAACAGACCAAGTTAGACTATCATATAATGTGACCGCTGGAGACCACAAATACTTTTATTACGTTTTGATCCATACAAATCAAGATTAGAAATATATGTAATTTTGATTTTAATTTTTTTAGATAATCATTCAATTTGTGAAGATCACTCCAAAATAGAACCCAGAGTTAGATATATATATATATATATATATATATATATATGTGTATATATATATATATATATTATTTAAAAATATAATAAAATGAATTAAATCAATGAAGAGTTGGTTAATTGAGTAAGGTTATGAAATCGTTAATCAAATCTCGAATTCGAAATTTGAAAATAAAAAAATTGAGAATTTTCGTCTAAATTAGATTTAATAATATTTAAATACGATTAATTGAAACATGTTCTCGAATATTAATTAGTTATAAAAAAAAAAAAAAAAACAAACAATGAATGACTTAAAGAGACAAGCATAGTGGTTATGGTACTGACCATGGAATTCACATCGGCAAATTCGATACAAGAAGTGTGCATTGCATGTGTCCCCATTATAATTCATGATTGAAAGAGAAAGATTGAATTCTGGCTTGGCATGCAACCCTCTGGCCGCCACCATCTTTGCTCATTTAACACTCATGCACCTGTACAACAATAAATTCAAACCAAATGTATTGAATTCTTAGGACTATATTTTTCAATTTTTACGACCGCTATATAATTAAAACAAATCTAATTAGGTCAGTATTTACTTCCTTTGGTGCCACCAAAAAATTAATATATTTCAATTTAGTTTGATGTATAATAATTTTAATTAAAGTAAAATTTGAACAATATATACAATTTTACAATTTAAAATTAATTTTTTAATGAATTTAAATTTTCATTGCACTAATTACAAATTTTACATTTGAGTCTCACATCGATTCAGCCCTATGAATTGTCCTTTCCATGTGTGCATGTATCTATGAATTATTGATGAAATTGTGTAAAAAACTTCAAGTACAAATCCGACCAGATTTTTCTGCAAATCCGAGTGGGCCTTGGAGCGACCGATTTTTCTGTAATTGAATAGTTTGATGGCTATGGAGTTTGTAACCTTTGATTGTAATAGAATCATTTTATAAAATAATAAAATAAAATAATCGATAATCATTAAATAATAATTTAACAATTATAAATTCATAAATATTAATATTTATGAGATCTGTAAAATAACTTATTATAGAAGTCTTTTATCATCTCGTAACCAACAGATTGCATATGAACAGATATTAGAATACTTGGGAAAATTCATCTAATCACGATAATATTTTTTGTTTTTTATAACTATTATTTTTATAGAAATTGTAATAATCATTTCTTCCAAAAGGTTAAACAAGTGAATGAAGAAGTTATTATTTATTTTTGAATTGAGCAATGAGGATCTGATGATTTAAACTCATAACCTCTTGATTTAATACCATTTTATATTTGTGTAGCAACTATCTCTTCCAAAAGATTAAATGAGAGATAAAAAATTGTTTTATTAATTATTCTATATAATAACATCTCGTGATTAATCGGTAACTTTTTTTCAGTTTGATCTTATTTCTCAAATCTTTCATGTTGCCATTTGGTGGCTAGAAATCTATTTAAAGGAGTTCTATGCAACAATCCGATATAATCCACCAGTAACAAAGACTTTCATCAGTTTAGTAGAAAAATTTATTTCCAAAACTCTATTCACATAACATTGCAGCTGTTGACCTGTTCTTTGAAAATCTCCCATTGGGAGTTCAAAAAAACTCAAATTCTGATTAGATGTTTTTGCCATTTTAAAATTTGAATTCATTTAATAAATAATTTATAACACCGAAAATTTAGTATTTAAATTTTTAATTTTTATTTTTTCATATAATTCCAAAAGAAAATTGTAATTGGATTTTTAAATTATTGTCTTATATAATTCTTAAGAGATTGAATGGTTTGGTGGTATAAAGTTTTTTAGAAAATTGGAGTTCATGGGTTCAAATCCCCTTGAATGCATGACCAAGAGATTTATTCCCCATTCTGTATGGTTTGTGACAGATAAGTTGATTTGTGTATTGACAAGTTGGCTTATGTTGTTGAAGTTTGTGAAAGACAAGTTGATTTGTGTATCGGCAAGTTGGCTTGTGTTTGTGAGAGTTGTGAGAGACAAGTTAGTTTGTGAGGGTTATAAGTTGGCTTGTGCTTGTGAAGAATGTGTGTGCCAAATCGACTTGAGTGTTGCTTGTGTTGTTGAAGTTTGTGAGGGACAAATTGATTTGTGTATTGACAAGTTGGCTTGTGTTTGTGAGAGTTGTGAGAGACAAGTTGGTTTGTGAGGGGTACAAGTTGGCTTATGTTTGTAAAGAGTGTGTGTCAAAATGACTTGAGTGTGGCTTGTGTTGTTGAAGTTTGTGAGAGATAAGTTGATTTGTGTATTGACAAGTTGAATTGTATTTGTAGTAGTTGTGAGAGACAAGTTGGTTTGTGAAGGTTAGCAATATTATATATTTATATATATTCTTCCTAAAAATATAATAAAAATGAATTAAATCAATATCAACGGATAGTTAGTTTATTAGGTAAGGGTGTTAAATTCTTTAACTAAGTTTTGGGTTCGAAATATGAGAATAGAAAAAAATTACGTTAGAAGAGTTTTTTCTTTAAATTAAGTTCGACAATATTTAAATCGAATTAATCGAAATATAGTTTTGGATGCCGATTAGTTATAAAAAAATGAATTAAACTAATGAATGACTTAAAGAGACAAGCATAGAGATTGTAGTTTCGATCATGGAATTCACAATGGCAAATTCCATACCAAAAGTGTGCGTTGCATGTATACCCATCATAATTCATGATTGAAAGGGAAGGATTGATTTTTCGTCTGGCATGCAACACTCTGGTCACCACCATCTTTTCAGTGTTCACGCCTTTGTAGAAAAATAAACTCAAACCAAATTTATATGACAATCTATAACATATATTTATTTACATATAAACCTAATATCGGATCAAGAGGAATGAAGGACAAATAAAAATCATCTAAAATTACGATATTAATCACATATTAATCACAAGATATTAATTTCAAAATAAAAATCAGCATATGAAGTTTTTTTTTTTTGAAATTCATAATACATTATTCCAAAATTAACAATGGTATTTGAATACTACGTTGAGTAAACCTAAAATATGAGTAGATCCACAACTCCAATGCTCAACTAGAGGATCCTTGCCGTTTGCACCTCGACAGATCTAGAAGGGAAAAAGGAAATAGTTAACTTATAAAATCTAAAATAGGAGGTAAAAAAATAATGTAACACACAAATATGAAATAATTAATTTTAAAATCAATCTAATACAATCATGTAAATTATCACTTGATCAAATTTAATATGCGCCGCATCAAAACTCCATGGAATGAATTTAAGTTTGAAGAGGCCAGCAGAAAATCTAAGTGACGGTGTATTAAGAGAAAATGTACGTATTAATTATTAAAATGTAAAATTTATATATTTCTATACCACATCTAATATTTTAAATTAATATATTATGTCTAGAATTTTAAATTAATTGATTAATATATTATGTCCAAAAGATGACGATGTTAGAATTTGACGGGACGAATATGGGGTTTAATTAATGTGCTGACATAATGGATTTTGGGTTTTTTTAATGTGAGTATAATACCATGTTGGGGAAGAATACTGATAGATAGTCGGTCTAATAGAATGTGACGTTATATTCCTTAATTAAAGTTTTGGTTTAGAGGTTTAGAAATAGAAAAAATTATATTGAGAAGATAGTCCCCATAATGGGTGACTATAAATTTTGAATCGGATTAGTTGGAACATAATTTTAGATATCGGTAGTGTATACCAAAAAAAAATATAACATACTGAGGAGAATATTATTTTTAGCTTAAAAGTTAATTATTAAGATGAAAAATTTTTATTTTTATATTTTGTATTGAAAGTCTATGTCGGTCCATGTTAAATTTAATATGCGCCCTAATCCTCTACGGATAAATAACTTCAATGGAACCCGACTTGTGACAACTCCACCTCCATTAACATGTTTCTAACCTATTTTTAACCCTTTTTGGTAGTGGATTGGAAGACTATGTCAGTTCAAAATTTTAAATAAACCTATTTTTTTACTAATAATTTTTTTTAGTGTTTCAATTTATCTTTGGAAATTCAATATTTGTTTCAAGAAATTTCAAAAATATTTTTGACTTAAAAATTATGTACTTAATTCACGCAGTTAAGATTCTTTTGCACATTGAATTCATGCAGCTGAGAATGTGACTGCCAATGAGCATGTTAGAAAATAAATCTTTGATGAAGATCATCATCAATAAATACATTTTCCCTATCTCTTAATATCTTATTTTAACACATAAGAATTATCTCTTAAATCTCTACGATTCAAGTCTAAATTATTAAAAAAAAAATAAAATTTAGTAGATCATTTTTACATAATTCAAACTTATATGACAATCAGTAAAATATAATTATTTAGTCCAATGGATTAAGAATTCAACAGACCAAGTTAGACTATCATTTAATGTAACCGCTGGAGACCACAAATACTTTTATTAACGTTTTGATCCATACAAATCAAGATTAGAAATATATATAATTTTGATTTTAATTTTTTTAGATAATCATTCAATTTGTGAAGGTCACTCCAAAATAGAACCCAGAGTTAGAAATTTTTAGGAATACCATTAGCAGCTATGAGAGATTTTCATCGGGGCATGGGTGTATTAGTAATATATATGTATATATATATATTCTTTTAAAATATAATAAAAATGAATTAAATCAATATCAACGAACAATTGGTTTATTGAGTAAGGGTATTAGATTGTTAATCAAATCTCGAATTTAAAATTTGAAAATAAAAAAACTTGAGTATTTTTTTTTCTAAATTGAATCTAATAATATTTAAATTAGAAATAATATTTCTCTCGCATGGGCCTCTAGCCTCTCGCATTCACCGAGAGTTATATTATTCTGTCAGAACACAAATTCCAGGTCAGTTTTCGGATATTCTACTTTTGCTTTTCTTAGCACAAACATTTTGTACTCCCAACCACTACTCGCTTGAACTTCTGGTCACACGGTCCCCTGGCTTCTCGACCCTTCAGCTTCTTGGTCTTCTAACCTCTTGGTCTTCTAACCTCTCGATAGGTTATAATTCACTCGGTATGTGATTTTCATATTTAACAAACGAATGCAATATTCACCTAAGAATCATTCAAATATTCAAATCTCTAGCGACCTCCGGGTCTCCCGACTTCTCGCACACTTAACCTCTCGATCTGTCAACTGATCTTTAACAAATCATTCGATTTGCTCTCGATAAAGTTCAGAACCCACTAAGTCCATAACCAGCTGAAGGAGTCTCTCGATAATTCTATCTCATCTCCCGATCGCTTGATCTCTGGATCACCCGACTTGTTGAGCACTCGATCTCCCGATCCGCTAGTAACTCAACCTGTTGATCTTGTAATCTCTTAATCATTTGACCTATCAGAGAATCTACACATCTACTGTCAGTAAGCCCTCTCACCTCTCCTCGAGCAAAAGAAGTCTTTCATCGGGTAAGACCCCCTATATTTTCCAACCATCTCTTTGTTTATTTCCTATCGATAGAATTCTAACGAATCCTCCCGAATGGATACTATAATTGGAATTTAACTCTCCGAATGGGCTAATGACGCCCTAATCTATCGTTGGGATCTAACTTGCCGAACGGGTCTATGACAGCCTGATCAATCGTTTGATGTGTTGGTCTCCCAATCTCTTGGCCATCCGACCTATCGGTCTCGTAGTCTCTCAATCGTTCAACTTGTCGACCTCGTAATCTCTTGATTGTTCGACCCGTCAATCTCGATTGTTCGACCCGTCAATCTCTCGATCGTTCGACCTGTCGGTCTCTTTTTCTCTTAATTGTTCGACCTGTCGGTCTTATATTCTCTTGATCGTTCGACCTATCGGTCTCACAATCGCTTGATCATTCGACCTGTCAATCTCTCAATCTCTTGATCGCCCGATCACTTGGTCACTCGCTCTCGATCTCTTGATCACTCGATCCTTCGATAAATAGATCATTTAATCTCTCGGTCTCTCGATGACTCGATCTCTCGATCAGTCGATCTCTCAAATTACTGACCCACCGATCTCTTGACCTCTCGGTCTCTTAAGATGTCTCTTACAATCCACTCTACTCCTAATATCATTTTTTCAAAATGACATTAGGAGTAGAGGCAAATGATGGTATATTACTTAACAAGTTTCCATAAATATTCATGGTTATCCGATAAGAAAAACAATCACCACAAAGTTCAAAACTTTCCATATTCCGAAAGAATTATAATTTTCGTGGACTCTTAAGAAAGAAGGAAATCTTTCTAAAATTGAAAACTTCTTTAATCCCAATGAAGTCTAAATTTTCAAAAAGTCTTTGATCACAAATATAACCACTTTGAAAGATTTCAGATAAAGGGAAACTAGGGTTTTTTATACCCCTAAAAAAACTATAAATACAGAGTATAGGAAACTCTCAGAGGGAACTCAGTTTTTACATACAAGAAAGAGGCGATTCAATACTCCAAAGAGGTTCTATACCAAATTCCATATGTCATTCACATGGGTTGTATACCCCATCTTATATATTAACGAAGGTAGGGTTCCATACCCAATTCCATACGATCAAATATACAGCTCCTTAGCTGACTCTATACAATTTGAGGTAGGGTTCTATACCCAATTCTATACATCAGTCAGAGGGGGGTTCCATACCCAATTCTATATGTCATTCAGAGGGGGGTTTCTTACTCATTTACATACACCGATAAAAGTAGAGTTTCATGCTCAATCGTATATGATCAGAGGTATGTTTTCGTATTCTACTTTATACATGATCAGAGATATGATATTTACGACTACTATGAGTCTTTATTTTATCATTTATATTGATTAGAGCGTTAGAATTTCCAGTTGGGTCAGTTTCGGTGGGGTTTTTATAGATTTCTCATTCTTGAAGAATAGACGAACACCACCGTTATCGGCTTTCTGTTCAAGTCAAAAGAGTGAGTATCTGTAGATACTAAAAATAACTAACAATTTCTTAAATCATTAAAGAAATAATTTAATTATCACGTCAAGATTATGTCAAGATTTATTATGTAATGGATACAATCAATATCTATTTTTTTTTCATTTGTTTTTTGCTTTTTTATTTTTTTATTTATATTTTTTTTGGGGTTAATAAGAAGACGATTGATCGAAGCTGAATGAGAAAGACGTGGAGAATGAATAAAGAAATGCTACTCGAATACAAATTTTGATGATGTTGTTGTCAATTTATGAATCTATAAAATGACCATTTGCAGTCACTTCCGCAATAAGAAAAAAAGATCATGCCGACTCTGCTGCTATTATTATTTCTTGTGATGACAACGTCCACTCGCCCATTGTCCATTTCTTGTTTTCTTCCGTTTCTGATCAAATTATTGATTTTTTTCTTCAGCAAAATAGTGAGGAAAAGACAATCTGATTAGCAATCTCACCTAATACGAGGTTCCAAAATAATGAGAAAAGACATTCCATGTAGCAATCACACCTAAGATGCAAATCAAAAAAAATAAATTTATTTTTAATAAATACTAGTGTTTATTTGATCAAACTTTTTTCGGATTAAAGTTAA
Organism: Dillenia turbinata; assembly: GCA_037126225.1. Classification (NCBI taxonomy): domain Eukaryota; kingdom Viridiplantae; phylum Streptophyta; class Magnoliopsida; order Dilleniales; family Dilleniaceae; genus Dillenia; species Dillenia turbinata. The sequence goes on from JBAMMX010000001.1 coordinate 3,206,192, forward strand.
AACTAGACGGGTTTTTCAAAAGCTGCTTTAAAAAGTTTGTTTTTCAAATAAAATATATCGACTAATGAAATTGTATCTAATAATTTCAAATTATTACAATTTTATAACATATAGAAACCTTAAAAAAAAATACCCTAAGTATTTCCACATTAATAGAAAATATAAATTGTTAATTTATTTTTTATGAATTTAGGAAATCTTTAAAAAAAAATCTATGAATTTTAAATATTTATGAATATTTATAATACTTATGAAATTAAAATATTTATTTTTAATTTATAAAAAAAATTTAAAATTATTTATTTTACAAATTATATATAAAAATTTATTATCAATTGTCTTTTATTTTAGTTTCACTGAATTTACAATTTAAATAATCAATTCTATCACCACCGATATTATTATTATTATTATTATTATTATTATTATTATTATTATTATTATTATTATTATTATTATTATTATTATTATTATTATTATTATTATTATTATTATTATTATTATTATTATTATTATTATTATTATTATTATTCTCTATCACAAGCCATAGCCATGCTTAACCCTTACTGTGAATAAATATTGTACTCGCATAATACTGCCTTTCACAATGACATAACCCACCCTGCTTTAAAAAGTCATATTTAAAAACTGACAATATAAGACATGATATTGTTTGGAATCCAATGATAGAAAATTCATGTTGTTTAAGTAGATGAAATTGTAAAATTTTTTCATGATCAATTTCTTTATAAAATTTTTTATAAAGTATCATTTATCCTTTTTTAATAAAATGAATAAAATACACCTAAAGATTATACCCCATCAATTAAATTCAGCTTTTCTAAAATAATATATATCCTCAAGAGACACGAGCATCCTCCTTACTTCTTTTGAGTATCTCGTGTTTTTTCTCAGCCCCATCGTTACCCGACGGTAATGGGATGCATAAGTTAGAAAGTGGTATCCCCAAGCGCTTGGACTGTATAAGGATTGCCATGTGAATGGATAAAGACTTTTTATAAATTCAAATTGATTATTGTGTTATTAGAAGAATTTTATAATTTAAAATTATTTCTAATATCGGATTATTTATAAGGTTTAATCAACCATATAATGTTCAAATTTAGTCTACCAACCCTCAGCAAGGGGAAGTTATTCGGCCATGATTGGCCTAGTTCACAAAGGGTCTCCCTAATGTTCTTTTGTCGAATTTGATCTACCAACCCTTTGCACTTTTATGTGTTGCTTAGACCCTTGTGTAATAACTCTAAATTTAAATCCTAAATTTTGAAAAAAAAAAATAAAGGTAATTTAGAAAAAAAATTAAAGAAATTATTAGGGATTTTTCCATATAAGGGTTCAATTCTCAATATTCTGACAATTTAGGATTTTGAACATGCTCAATTTGATATTTTATAAAATCTTGGAATTTGAATTGAAGGATTGATGGTTTCTATTTTTATAAATTATTTTATGATTTTAAACTTTAAAATTTTATTTTAGGCTTTATAGATTTTATTTTTAAGTTTTTAAGATTATTTTGAACTAAAGAAATTATTCTTTAATTGTCCATACTTTTAAAAATAATGCTGAAATATGAAATCAACTTGTAGCAGAATTTTATTTTATCATCAAATGGATATTCATGCATTAGCAAGCTTCAAGTTCTTAAAATAATATCCATTTTACAAGTCAATCCTAATTTCTTAATTTACTTATAAAACTAAATTAAGCTTGAAATATCCAATATAATGTGTAGGATTATACAAAGTGCTTATTCAAGCCAACAATTATGTTAGATGATCATTAATTAAAGAAGAAACCACGGCGAAACGACAAACAAAAATGGTTTTCTACGACAAGGCCGATGTTACTGACTCCAAAATAAATGATCAAGAAAAAAACATAAAACATTTTAAAATAGGAAAATAATGCAATCTTTCATGAATAACTGGACCATAATATTTTTGTCTATCATCTATATATAAATCTTAAGCAAGGTCATATGTCAATAAAAAATAATACTAATATTAATTTACATGATATTTAATGATGATAGCCGATGTGATTTTGGTTTCATTTTCAGTTTTTTATTCAAATAAGATACAATGATATTCTGAATTTTAATTTTAAAATTTAAGATCAGTCATTATTCAAATAAGATAAAAAAATAATTAAGTTTGATAATTTATCGTCACTATCTTATTAACAATGTATTTATAAATGGAAAAGCAGAAGTCAGCTTCAAAATTGGATCCACGACTATCTGAATTGAATTAGTTAGATTTATAGATATCGGTACTCAAGTACCAAAAAAATATACTCATGAATATTTTTTGATGGATATCATATTATATTATGCATTTAATTTAATAATCTTTTATAAATGCAAGAATGCAGAATTGGTTTGTAATATAGATCATGTGCTAATATGAAATTTATTTGCAGAATTGGATTAATATTTTAAATTATATAAATATTTTTATGTTAAAATTAAATATTAATTTTTCACTATTTTTATTATTTTCGATGTCCAAAAGATGATTTTTCATGTTAGTATAATATCTAATTTAGTTATTCAAATAGATAAATAGATTTTTCATATTATTTATGCATATACAAACTCTATTGATTCTATGTAAATGATTATGTATGTAGTTGACAATATATGCAGTTCATATAAGTCATTGCAACATTAACATAAAGCAAAAGTTTATAAATACTTAGTGGCATTCGATATTTCATCATATATATAGGTTCATAATTTATGAGTTTTCTGTTAATCGAATAATTTACCTTAATTATCAGACGATATTTGGATTCAATAGAAATTGATACAAGTAACAAGACTAAACAGAACATATAGAGTAATTCTTTAACCATACTACAAAAATAAAAATAGGTATTATATAACTATATGTAATTCATGTATTTTTAATCTTAAACATATGTAAATATATTTGTGAAATCAGAATTTTATGTTTTGATGTATCATGAGTAAAACTTGGTATATATTTTTCATTAGTTTAGACATTTATATACAGTATAGGATCTATGTCCATTGTGTCAGATCTCACCTCTAATTCACAAAATTTTTTCAATACTAACGTTTTTTAATTTTAGAAATATTTTAACAAGTTAAATTAATTAATATTTACATAAAAATTTTATATATTTTATAATTGTTTATTTTTCATATTTAATAAATTATTTACTTATATAATTATAATTTTTATTTTTATGTTATTTTTTATTATTAATAATTAAATATTTGATCATTTTATATTTTATTATAAAATAGGAATATTTTATTATTTTCATAATATAATTAATATTTATATAAAAATCCTTATAAATTATTTTCATCCGATCCAATGCAGCCGTCCAACCTTGAATTTGGACTCGTAGCTCCAACTGGTTTTGACGAGAAATTTCTAACACTTGACTCTTGGGGATCTTTTTATATTTCCTTTCCTTTACCAAAAAAGGAAAGGCCATAAATAGAATTATCCCATTATTTCTAATATATATATATATATATATATATCCATAGTGTTTTTGTGGAAAAATATTTCCGTTAACAAAATATATATAAGTTTGATTATATTATCACATCGGCTATCATCATTAAATATATATAAGTTTTTTATTTGAATAAAAAACTGAAAATGAAACCAAAATCACATCGGCTATCATCATTAAATATCATGTAAATTAATATTAGTATTATTTTTTATTGACATATGACCTTGCTTAAGATTTATATATAGACGATAGACAAAAATATTATGGCCCAGTTATTCATGAAAGATTGCATTATTTTCCTATTTTAAAATGTTTTATGTTTTTTTCTTGATCATTTATTTTGGAGTCCGTAACATCGGCCTTGTCGTAGAAAACCATTTTTGTTTGTCGTTTCGCCGTGGTTTCTTCTTTAATTAATGATCATCTAACATAATTGTTGGCTTGAATAAGCACTTTGTATAATCCTACACATTATATTTGATATTTCAAGCTTAATTTAGTTTTATAAGTAAATTAAGAAATTAGGATTGACTTGTAAAATGGATATTATTTTAAGAACTTGAAGCTTGCTAATGCATGAATATCCATTTGATGATAAAATAAAATTCTGCTACAAGTTGATTTCATATTTCAGCATTATTTTTAAAAGTATGGACAATTAAAGAATAATTTCTTTAGTTCAAAATAATCTTAAAAACTTAAAAATAAAATCTATAAAGCCTAAAATAAAATTTTAAAGTTTAAAATCATAAAATAATTTATAAAAATAGAAACCATCAATCCTTCAATTCAAATTCCAAGATTTTATAAAATATCAAATTGAGCATGTTCAAAATCCTAAATTGTCAGAATATTGAGAATTGAACCCTTATATGGAAAAATCCCTAATAATTTCTTTAATTTTTTTTCTAAATTACCTTTAATTTTTTGTTTTCAAAATTTAGGATTTAAATTTAGAGTTATTACACAAGGGTCTAAGCAACACATAAAAGTGCAAAGGGTTGGTAGATCAAATTCGACAAAAGAACATTAGGGAGACCCTTTGTGAACTAGGCCAATCATGGCCGAATAACTTCCCCTTGCTGAGGGTTGGTAGACTAAATTTGAACATTATATGGTTGATTAAACCTTATAAATAATCCGATATTAGAAATAATTTTAAATTATAAAATTCTTCTAATAACACAATAATCAATTTGAATTTATAAAAAGTCTTTATCCATTCACATGGCAATGATTTTTATATAAATATTTGACATCGGCTAAATCATTTTAATTATCAATTGTTTGGAAGTAAAACTAAAATTAAATTATTGGCTATTGTTAGGAAATAACAACTTATACTGAGTCTACATCCCCCCCCCCCTTTTCACTTAAATTCGCAGTAAAGGTTGTGCAGAGCCTCTTCGTTAAATTACTACAATTTGTTTTCTTTAAAGCATGAAGAGAGGCTGCTGAAAGTAAAAATTATTATTATAATAATAAATTCTGATTTGATAAATAAAAAATTACAACTTTAATTTTTTTTGACAAATTAATAGTTAGTGTTTGAGAATAAAATAAAATTAGGACCTCCAAAAACCAATATAATGAGAGAATATCATAAATTAATTTGTTTATGCATGTTTCAAAAGTTAAATTAAATTTTTATCCAATTAAAATTAAATTTCTCCCACCATAGAATAAAATTCTAATCTTATACGAACTTCTGTCTAATCAATTTTAGCCCTATAAAATTATTAATTATTGAATGAAACATTCAAGGTGGCAATCAATTTTAGCCCTTTTGAGAATGTCATATAAAAATAAAAATGATTTTCTTAATAAATAAACAGGCGTACAATAAAAAAAAAAAGAGAGAAAATACATTATACAATTTTCAAATACATTAAATAAACAGGCATCGGTATTTTCAAGTAGCTTTTGACAATTTTTCTGTACAAAATCAAAATACTTTTACATGAAATTTATTTTATCTCAATTATAAATAAAATCAAATATGATGTTAATTTATTTTTTAAAGTATTTATCTTAAAAAGATCTAGTAAAACAAAACTTAATATCTCAAAAATATTAAATTTATGTCATTTCGTTAATTGTGAGGAAATGGTAATTATCATTCATTCCTTATCACTGATTTCTTAATATTTTCTTAGGATAATAACTAGCAAATCATGCGTCTTCTTCTAAAAAGGGTAATATGGTAATATAGTTATAAATTTGGATGATTTAAAATATTATTTATTGTACTTCTTTCTCTTTTTGATATAGGTTTAGAATACTATTTTTATGCACGAGTGGGTGCAGAAATGCACCTAGTTACCTTTCTTTATGAGTTAGATTCGAATTCTAATGATTGTGTGAGTGTTGTCTTTTATTGTGCGGTATTAAACTTATCAAAAAAAGAATATAATTTTTATAAACAGAGGAAATTGACATATCGATAGATCAAACTTCTCAATATCTTAGAAACAAAGGCCATAAGTCGGCAATCATATGTAGAACACTCACTGCAACAACTTTAAACAACAACACACAACATAACTAGAGAAGCTCTCACACAAGAATAGGATCAATAAGCAATGCAGCGATTGCATCTCTGAGATGCTGTGAAACAAGTGTATAAGCATCATCTATTTTATAAACCACATCCGAAGCACGAGCGAGATTCAAAATCCTCTTAAGCAGCGGCATTGGCACTGCTGTTGGCTTGAGGAAGTCCTCGTTCATGTCCTTCCATGCATTCTCAATTTCCTTGTTCAGAAAAGCATAAGCTTCTTCCTCGGAAGCACCATGCTCCTTCATGTAGCACTCTACCCCCGAAACCACATGATCCCTCTCTCTCTCAAACTACAAAAATGTTTGAGAAAATTATGTCTAGAAAACATCGAGTACCAAAGTGGCTAACATAAAGAGTTGGAAATTATACATACCTTGTGGGAGACCAAGTCATTAATGAGCCTTGTGAGGACAGAAGAGCCTACAACAATTTTAGGATCTGTGGCTGCCCAATCAAAGGCCTCTTTTGTTCCCAAATGTCCCATACCAGCAAAAGCTACTATTACTAGCATTGGGTAGCAGCTGGTTACTATCCCATTGAGTATGTACTCCTTCATTGTTGGCACATATCCTTCCAGGCACCACTTGTTTTCCGTACTATAGGCTCTCGTAAGCCTCTTCATCTACAACGTATAGCACATAGAAAAAAAACTTAATATATAATTGGCCTTCAATTTGGTATAGATTTTGATGTCTAACTTGTAACCTTTTTAGATGTATATTCTTCGTAATATTAGTTCAATTGATCATTGACTTTTCCCAATTGTAAATGCTAAGGAAGTATTACCGCTTCTTTTGCATATTGCACGCAATACGGCCTGCCTTCCTCTGTTGTCACCTGTTCAATGTCTTTGAAAACATCAAATAGTGCTTTATAGCTCACTTTCATGTACTCTGGAAGTGGTTCCATAGCACTCAAATCCCACCTAAATCAAGCAAGTTGAGTTTAGGTTAGCTTAGATCTCTGGGAAAGGGTAGTCTAGTTAAAGAAAGTAGATTTTTTAACCAGATTTAAGTTTATGAGTTGGGGACCTTTCAATAGCTTGGGTGTATAGCTGGAGTTCCTCAAAAGTACCGTAGGCATCATACGTATCATCTAAAACCGATGTCAGAGACAGCACCTTACTAAGAAACATTATACCAACATGATATTGAGGTTCAAAGAATACTCCCAATATCCAGAAATAGCACTCCACAGCTCTGTCTCTTGCATAAGGTAACTGGCTTTCCAAGTCTAACTCTTTCCACCATCTAGAAACAGAAGTTTAATCAATTAGAACCACACCAAAAGAGTATAGCTATACATTAAGGCGGAAACAGCCTGATTTTACCAAGACAAAATAGTGACACAGTATAAAAAGAATGCCACAGAATATAAGTTGTATATCATAAAATTTCAATAATACCAATATAAAAATACTTACGCTGAAATTTGGGCGACCTCTTTTTGGTGCAATGCTTGTAGATTTTTGAAATCCAATTTTGCAAACCTCAGTAAAGTTTTGTTATGGGAATCATCTTCTTGGTAGATGGAGATAAAATGTCTAGCTTCTAGCCTTTCTAAGCAATGGTGGATAGGCCTTTTCAAAGCACGAGTCACTTGTTTAGCAAGTGATGGAGAGCTTATATCGCTCAACTTTGATTTTAAGTGAGTAGTGGTGAAGGCTATAGCTTCATCCAAAATATCTTCGCCATGTATTGCTAAATGTGCTGCTTCGTACAGACTGAGCATGCCTTGTAGATCAGAAATGATTGATTCCTGGAATTCACCTTTGTTGTTCTTGAACTTGTTAAACACATCTGCATCACAACATTACATTACATGACATTACATTACATTATATGAAAAGGCAAAAATTAAAGCAGTGAGACAATATCACCCAACTCCTTGATATTACCGCATGAAACATTGAAGCCTTGTTGTCTGAGTAACCTGAAGCCAAGAGCAACATCATGGAGACTATTAATTTCGCCATCAAAATTGATTTCTTGAAAAATCTCTTCTAAGGAATCGTCGATCTCTTTAGTAAATAGATAGGCCACGCCCAAACGTTGTGCTGCGTCAATCAGATTGAGCTTTTCTGAGAGATTATTGTCCCCGTTAAATATTGTCTTTCTCACTTCTTCTTTCAACTCCTCGTATTCTTGCTCCAAGCCAATATTTGTTTTCTGGAAACCAGAAGAAAATTAACAAATAGGAAGATAGCAACTTAAGAACCACAAAATACCTCCCATAATTACGTGCAAAAGAAAATATTATTTCTCATTGCCAAAGGCCACAAGATTGTAAGATTTAGTTCCAAAATATGAATTAATTTATAGAATAATATAATTTTTTTTATATGTACAATAGCTTATAGAATCACTTATCTTAATAAATAAAGTATCTCCATATTGGAAAAGATTGTTTATATATAAATAATATATATATACAGAGAGAGAGATAGAGAGAGAGAGAGAGAGAGAGAATATGACCTCTGCCGGAGTTGGGGAAGAGCATGGCAGAAACTGAGTTGCCCAAACACTTGGACGGAAAGTAGCAGTTGGACGGGCACATTTGGAGTCAGTCATATTTTGGTTGGAAGTAGCCAAAGGTGCCGCTGAAACAAGTTTTGACATTTCTGGCCAAATGGAACAACAAGAGGAACACTACTCTTGTTAACGATATCTCTTTATGATTTTGGTGTCTGCCTTCGTATCTTATATAGCCAAGGAATATCCCTTTCTTTAGGATTGAATTCTAAGGGGTCTAATTCATGTTTTATATCTCATCAACTTGGATAACTCGTGTCCGAGAAACACACTGACCAAATCCATTTAATATTCTTTACAAAATCAATCTGTATTTGCATATAATACAAAATTATTATTGTTATTCAATTATACCTTACCAATTTTTCTTATGGGAAAAGAGTGAATGTTAGACGGAAGCAGTAATGTCATTTTAAATTATTTTCACATTAATAATGATGATGATGATGATGATGTTAATATTCGAATTCATTGATCCTCACCCTTCACTTAATCATCATATCATCCTGGTCGTCCCTCATTCATCGTGTCATTATTTAACATGCTTTGGTACGATTTTCGCTGAATGTCTCATTTTAATATGTGAACCCACACCTTCGACCTTAGTTGATGTATCCCCCTTGTTTCCTAACAATATTAGCGTGGTGTTCAAAAAACTTTAACCTATTTCAACTTGAGAGTCACTTGACCTTTTTTGAGCAAATTAAAAAAGTTTTAAAGTTTAGTAAATATGTTTGATTTTTTTTTTTTTTTTTGTCCCCAGGACAACTGAAATAATAAAATCTCCTCATTTTCATATTTCTCTTCCCCAATTCAATTCTATTTAGTTGCATTTTCTTGTACTAAAAATGTATATATGCAAATCAAATATATATATATACAAAAATGAGTTTGTACATATACAAAAATGAGTTTGTACAAAAATGAGTTGAAATTTTTTTATATACATACAAAAATGAGTTTAGTTGAAATTTTTGTATATATGCAAATCAAATATATATATATATATATATATACAAAAATAAGTTTGTACAAAAATTTGCCTTATATTGACAAAACAACCCACCCTAACATTTCTAAACAATATTGGTAAGAGTTTGGATTGAGAATCACATGATTTCTCTTTTGCATTTTCCAATCCTACTACTTAATCATCACGTGAAACATCCCTTCTACTATTTTAACCTTAGATTTCAATTAAATTTTAAAATTTTATTATCTCAATTCAATTTGAAATTCGTATCCATAAACCGACATGGCTAATGATATAAATATTATCTATTGGTTACTTAATTGGTCCCATGATTTGGATTCGATGTTCTTAGTAAAAATTACCATTTATTTTTCACATTATTTTTACATAATAATTTGATCCTCACCCTTCACTTAATCATCAAATCATCCTTGCCGTGCATCAATTCTCGTGATCGCTACACCTTAGTCTCCTTCTTCAAAATGTTATCATTTAACACGCTCCGGCACTCGTTTTTTGCTCTTTGTCACATTTAATCAATTGTTGATCCAGCCGAATTTCGTTGAGTTTCAAATGAGAATCATGTGAAACTTCCTCAGTATTTTTAGAGAATCACATGAACTTTCACCATTTGAAAAACATGATTTTCACACAAAAACTTGCCTTATTTAATATTGACAAAACAAAGGTAATATTTCAAAACAAGTATTTTATCATTTGAACACCGGGTAGGAGGCTAGTTTATGGTTCACAATTCCAATCATAAAGTGTGACAACAACAACATGAGATTTAATCCCAAATTTTGAATATTTTTGCTTTTGTGAAGATGTTTTACGCTGACTATCAACCTATCACAACCCTCCTCCTTAACCTGGGTTTGAAACCGTCTATGACGAAGTTTTGACAATCATAAGGTGTACACAAAGAAAATAATACTTCTTCCTTAACCACAATTACCTATATTTGATGGTTTGCTAAATATGAGTTGCAAAGAACAATAAAATGCTGAACATGAAAAACTAAATAAATAAAAACAAAAAAAATACTAAATGTGATCTAATACGATTTATATATTAATGCTTCTATATTATGCTACCATCTACTCCCCGCATTTGGTAAAACCATGTTAGATTATAAAAACCATGCTTCTATATTGTCCCTAACGGGATAGCCTAGTAGTTAGCCTAGTAGTTCAAATCCCTCATTCAACCTGGTGATCTCGGTTTAAATCATGATATAATCCAAAAAAAAATTAAAATTTTTTTAAAAAAAATAGTCGGGTCCATTTAGAGTCTGGCCCATGATGCGGGGAGAGAGATATATCTCTTTTTAAAGCCCTTAGAGTTTGGGACCGAGGGATCAAGTTGCAGGAAAGACTGGGCCTCCTTAGGCCCTTCAACTAATGTTACATTTTTTGTTTTCTTTTATTTTTTTTCTGTGAGGGGTGGGTGAGCTGGGCCCACGCATTAGTGCGAGGCAAGGGTGACGTGCAAGGACCCAATCAACCAGCTACAGTGAATGAGTCCATCCAACAAAAAAATATAACTAAAACTTCTTTTTTATATTTTTTTTTTGTTATACAAGGATTCGAATCTGGAATCTCTAAATTAGGAGAGTGGGTTATAACTGTCTCCTTAAGGATTTTTTTTATATATACTTACCAATAGTATCCAGAATCATACCTTGATTAATCCAATTCGAAGCATTCATAGGGGGTCATATTTAGGAGGTAGCTCTCTCAACTAATCTTTTTTATTCTCAAATTTTAAACATTTAATACCCAATCACACAAAAAAAGGATGCAATCATATCAGTATTAATATATCGGATCGCATCAAAACTCTGCAATTAAGCGTATTTGGGAAAGAGTAATACCAGGATGTATGGCCTCCTTGAAAGTTCACTTATTGTATCTCACAATTAAGCGTATTTGGGCATATTTGCAACCATATCTGTGATTCAAATTTCAACTTTTATGGCAGGATGGAAACGCAAGTAGCTATACATGGCGGGTTGCCTTTATCTTTGCTTACTAGCACAAAAAAAGAAAAAATTAACAAGTGAAAGAAAAAGAGATAGACAATTTTCTTATTTAATAAATTATTTTTTAATAATAATTATAATTTTAAGTTATTTTTTATGATTAATAATTATATATTTAATTATTTTATATTTTTATTATAAAATATGACTTTTTTTTTTACAAATAATTAATATTAATATATAAATTCTTATAATTTTTATAGTTATTTATTTTTCATGTTTCTATTTTTTTTATTTTTATAAAATATTGTTTGCTAGTATCTTTTTTTTTTTTTTACTCGTTTTTGTTTCTTACCATAAAATGATAATACCTTAAAAAAATAATTTAACGATCATATCTCTTTTCTAATCTCATACTTTTAAATTCAAACTTCAATATAATTATTTAAAAAAAAGGACGTGGGGTGGCTTAGATCCAATGTACTATCATCTGATCCCTACGTGGGCCCTAATACTGCAAGCACATGAATCGGGCCTCTTAGGACAATTTGCGTCCATTTTTCAATATTCAGCGTTAGTTTATTTTTTTATCTAAATTTTATTTGATTAATCAAATTTAAATATTATAAAATTTATTAAAAAATTAATTTTTTTAAATCTTTTTTATTTAATCTTAAGACTTTGAGAATTTTAATTAAAAAGATAGAGTTTTCGATCACTTGACCCAAAAATATTTGACTCTCGGTGGTATGTTTTGATTCTCCCTAATATGGTGACACTGTATAAGATTATTAAGAATATTTAGGAATTGTTCTTTTTTTTTTTTTTTTTGGCATACAAATAATTGGGAATTGTTGTAACAGTTACAACTAAAATCAGGATCAAAGTTGTTTTGATATTGTACTCCCAATGTTCCATTTTAAGTTATTGCACGGAAATTAAGAGAAAGCAATTAAATGAACTTAGTTATACAAAAATATAATTACCATTTCTCACATTTAATTAATAATTTCTCTCTCCACTAATTTTCATTACATACATCAACTCTCTTTTCGTGAAACAAAATAATTTTTTTTTAAAACAAAACAAATAATAAGGAAGGGAGAGGGTACAAGATTTCTCAAATTACAGCGTGTGCATTTGGACGACGTATGCATAACATAAAATAAGATGTTAATGCAAAATTAAAAAATAAATAAATAAATAAGAACTTAAAAATTGAAAAATGAAGTCCATGGATGTCGCCACCAAATCTGTTTCTCCTGGTCCATTTCCTCCAGTTCAAGGTCCACCCAATTTGTTCTTTGAATATTAAGGTCTCTTTTCTTTTTGTTTTGGGGGCATTTAAAAAGAACTTATAAATTAATCAAACAATGGAAAATCTCCGATAAAATGCTTTCAAAAAAAGTAGAAAGATAATTTCATTAGCATGGTAATTTTTCGAAGAAGGAAAAGCTTGGAGTGGCCCTTGTTAGGACCGGCCCAGAATAAATAAAAAGTTAACTGGAAGGGTCTTTGATAACCTAATAGACAAATAAAAAAAAATTAAATAAATTTAAATAAATAGAAAAAATAGAATTACAGAATATAAAATAAAAAAGAGATAAAATTTATATGATTCGATCAAATAGGCCTACGTTCATGGACGAGAGAGAGCAGAATTTCACTAATAAAGAAGAATACTACAAATGCCTTAAAAAAATATTTTTAAATCTTAAATGATTATCATACAAAAAAGATAACAAAAATGAGATTTTAAAAAAATCGTAACACATTTTTACTAACTCACTTGAGCTGACGATGATTAAATCTATCACCAAGGGCCTCTATTTATACTTGTTTCTTTGGGGGATGGTTTCTTCTCATAACCAATGTGGAATTGTTTGGTGCTATTTTTATGTAAGCAACTGAGAGCTTCTTCTTCAACAAAATCGATGTGGGATTAAGTTGGGAAGAACCACCATAATAAATCTCCACCTTGATGAATCCCAATATTAACAAATAATAAATAACAAAACTCAAATCTATTTTACCTTCTCCACAAAAATCCCAATGAACTAATCAACAATAAGGAATATCAAACAAAACAAATCCAAACATTGCTTGAATTTGTAAATTGAATGAGACTTCATAAACAAATCTGCAAAATTGTCACATGAACTCGAGCAAACGATTGCACACATCATACTACCAACTGCATTAAAATATGGAATCTGTACCACAAAATCCTCATCTTCAGCTGACTGTAATATCTAAGCAGCAAATAGCCAAAAAATGTTAACAAACGGAGTATTCATGAATTTAGTATTTTTCATGTCAAAATTTTCAAAATAATTATTCTGGATCAAGAATAATTATCTAACTCCCCGATCTTCCTTAATTTCCAAATCAAGAATTTTCTTAATTGTTTTCAAATTTTTTATAACAAATTCACTGCTTAACTGTAAGTTCAAAATAAATATCTCTAACAAATTCTTGATAACAACAAATATGTTAGTAACATAAAATAGCAAATAAACAAATGACTCATTACTTAACTTTTGGAAGAAAATAAAACTATTAAATATGTTTCTTAAATAACTATTAATGAATATCAACAAATACCCGATGCATTCCTTAAATTGAACATGAAATAGTCTCCACAAATCTGAACAAATGTCAAAATCAAACACTGATAATGAGGCTGCAACTGAACCAATAACAATAGATCCCTGTAGAAAATTTAATTTACCAAATCTGTAAACTTTCATAACAATAAGAATACCATAAAACACATTCATAATTCCACTTTCAGTTGTGTATCTACACTCAAAAGCCTCTAAGGTGTTTAAAGAGATTAGATTTTTCTTCAAATCAGGAATATGTCTAATATCAGTGAGCATCCTCACAATACCATCATGCACTTTAATTGAACTGTACCCTTACCAACAATATTAGAAACAGTATCATTTCTGATAAAAACAATTCCACCATTAATAAATTCATAAGTGAAAAACAAATCCCTGTTGGAACATATGTGATAAAAACAATCCGAATCCAAAATCCATTCATTTCTAGATTTTATCCTATCATCAGTTACATAAAAAATATCTCCATTTTCTTTATCTGTCACAATACTAATCTCGGTAATTTTAGTGTTTTTCTTACTAAATTTTTTCTTTTACTTATTTTTCAACTTAAAACAATTGGATTTAATATACTCCAATTTGTGACAATAATTGTACACTAAATTTTTATACTTAAATCTATTATTCTTAAATTCTCTTTTATCAGTTCTACCCTTAATAATCAAACAATCAGTTTGACCACTATTAATTTCACTATTAATATCCCTATCAATTTACTCCTTAGATTTTAATGCGGATTTTATTTCCTGATACGAAATGATTTATTTACCATAAATTATAGTATCACGAATATATTTAAAGGATTGAAGAAGAGAACACAATAACAAAAGAGTTCTATCCTCATCATCAATTTTCAAATCTATATTCTCTAAATCCATAATAACATAATCAAATTTATCAAGATAAGAGAATATGGATGTACATTCTGTCATACGCAACATATACAGATTTTATTTCAGATAAAATCTATTCTCAACCGTCTTCTTTATATATAAATCCTTAAACTTATCTCATATAACCTTAGTCGTTGTTTCTATAGCAACCTCCCGCAAAACCTCATCAGAGAGGTTCAAGATAATCCCGGATTTCGTCCTTTTATCTATCGTAGTAAACTCGAATCTATCACATTGGATAGTTTAGTCTCTACTCCCTGTAATGCCAAATCAACTCCATTCCGATTCAAAATGGCCTCCATTTTAAGTTGTCACATACCGAAATTGATATGTCTATCGAATTTCTCGACCATAATTTTTGTTATTATCATGTTATCAAAAATAATTGACCAAAAGCTTTCTCAAATAGGTAAAATAACTCTGATACCAGTTTGTTAGAATTGGTCCAAAACAAATAAGAAATTAGCAAGAGAACTTTTTTGACAACCCAATAGACAAATAGCAAAAGATAAAATTTAAATAAATAGAGAATATAACTATAAAGTAGCAATTTGAAACAGACCATCCAAAAGGTAAAAACAACTTTGTGTATAATCATAAGATATTAATTTCAAAATAAAAATCAGCATATCAAGTTTTCTTCAAAATTTGGAATACATTATTTCAAAATTAAAAATGGTATTTGAATAATATGACGAGTAAATAAAAAATATGAGTAAATCAGCATATCAAGCTTTAATAGATCGCTTTTACATGAATTCAAATTCTAACAAATAATTATTTACATATAAATCCAACATTGAATTAAAAATCTAATAGACCAAATTAGACTATCATTTAATATGACTGCTGGACTCCACAAACACTTTTACTGAAGTTTTGATCCATACAAATCAATGTTAGAAATACATACATACATATACATATATATATATGTATATATATATAATTTTGATTTTAGTTTTTTTAGATATGCATTCAATTTGTGAAGATGACTTCAAAATAGAAACCAAAGTTAGAAATTTTTAAGAATACCACCAGCGGCTATGAGAGATTTTTATCGGGGCATAGTGTATTAACAATATTATATATGTATATATATATTCTTCTTAAAAATATAATAAAAATGAATTAAATTAATACCAACGGATAGTTAGCTTATTAGGTAAGGATGTTAAATCTCTTAACTAAAATTTGGATTCGAAATATGGGAATGGAAAAAAATTACGATGGAAGAGTTTTTTTCTTAAATTAAGTTTAATAATATTCAAACCGAATTAATCGAAATATGACTCTAGATATCGATTGCTTATAAAAAAATAAATTAAACTAATGAATGACCTAAAGAGACAAGCATAGTGATTGTGGTATCGACCATGGAATTCAGAATTGCAAATTCCATACAAGAAGGGTGCGTTACATCTATACCCATCATAATTCATGATTGAAAGAGAAGGATTGATTTTTGGTTCAGCATGCAACACAGAATCAATTAAATCAATGAATGACTTCAAGAGACAAGCATAGTGATTATGATACTGACCATGGAATTCACAATGGCAAATTCCATACCAAAAGTGTGCGTTGCATGTATACCCATCATAATTCATGATTGAAAGGGAAGGATTGATTTTTCGTCCGGCATGCAACACTCTGGTCACCACCATCTTTTCAGTGTTCACGCCTTTGTAGAGCAATAAACTCAAACCAAATTTATATGACAATCTATAACATACAATTATTTACATATAAACCTAATATCTAAACCTAATATCGGATCAAGAGGACGGAAGGACGAATAAAAATCATCTAAAATTACGATATTAGTCATATATTAATCACAAGATATTAATTTCAAAATAAAAATCAGCATATGAAGTTTTTTTTTTTTGAAATTCGTAATACATTATTCCAAAATTAACGATGGTATTTGAATACTACGATGAGTAAACCTAAAATATGAGTAGATCCACAACTCCAATGCTCAACTAGAGGATCCTTGCTGTTTGCACCTCGACAGATCTAGAAGGGAAAAAGGAAATAGTTAACTTATAAAATCTAAAATAGGAGGTAAAAAAATAATGTGACACACAGATATGAAATAATAAATTTTAAAATCATTCTAATACAATCATGTAAATTATCACTTGATCAAATTTAATATGCGCCGCATCAAAACTCCATGGAATGAATTTAAGTTTGAAGAGGCCAGCAGAAAATCTAAGTGACGGTGTATTAAGAGAAAATGAACGTATTAATTATTAAAATGTAAAATTTATATATTTCTATACCACATCTAATATTTTAAATTAATATATTATGTCTAGAATTTTAAATTAATTGATTAATATATTATGTCCAAAAGATGACGATGTTAGAATTTGACGGGACGAATATGGGGTTTAATTAATGTGCTGACATAATGGATTTTGGGTTTTTTAATGTGATTATAATACCATATCGGGGAAGAATATTGATAGTCGGTTTAGTAAAATGTGACGTTATATCCCTTAATTAAAGTTTTGGATTAGAGTTTTAGGAATGGAAAAAATTACATTGGGAAGATAGTCCCCATAATGGGTGACTGTAAACTCCGAATCGAATTAGTTGGAACATAATTTTAGATACTAGTAGTGTATACCAAAAAAAAAAAAATAAGGGAGAATATTATTTTTAGCTTAAAATATTAAGATGAAAAATTTTTATTTTTATATTTTGTATTTGAAAGTCTATGTCGGTCCATGTTAAATTTAATATGCGCCCTCATCCTCTACGGATAAATAACTTCAATGGAACCCGACTTGTGACAACTCCACCTCCATTAACAAGTTTCTTACCTATTTTTAACCCTTTTTGGTAGTTTATTGGAAGACCATGTCAGTTCAAAATTTTAAATAAACCTATTTTTTTACTAATAATTTTTTTTAGTGTTTCAATTTATCTTTGGAAATTCAATATTTGTTTCAACAAATTTCAAAAATATTTTTGAATTAAAAATTATGTACTTAATTCACGCAGTTAAGATTCTTTTGTACATTGAATTCATGCAGCCGAGAATGTGACTGTCAATGGGCATGTTAGAAAATAAATCTTTGATGAAGATCATCATCAATAAATATATTCAGGGTGTGATTGGCCTTCCAGATTTATACATTTTTCCTAAAAGAATTATCTAGATTATGAGATGCCGGAATAAAAGTTACATGTGATTCAGCACCATAAATAGACAAACTTTGTTAGATTTTGGTATCCCTATCTCTTAATATCTTATTTTAACACATCACA
This sequence comes from Dillenia turbinata, assembly GCA_037126225.1. Lineage (NCBI taxonomy): Eukaryota > Viridiplantae > Streptophyta > Magnoliopsida > Dilleniales > Dilleniaceae > Dillenia > Dillenia turbinata. The sequence goes on from JBAMMX010000001.1 coordinate 3,224,570, forward strand.
ATATAAGAATTATCTCTTAAATCTCTACCCACCAATACATTCAGGTCTAAATTATTAAAAAAAAAAAAAAAAAAAAAAAACCTTTAATAGATTACTTTTACATAATTCAAACTTATATGACAATCAGTAAAATATAATTATTTACTTATAAGTCCAATGGATTAAGAATCCAACAGACCAAGTTAGACTATCATATAATGTGACCGCTGGAGACCACAAATACTTTTATTACGTTTTGATCCATACAAATCAAGATTAGAAATATATGTAATTTTGATTTTAATTTTTTTAGATAATCATTCAATTTGTGAAGATCACTCCAAAATAGAACCCAGAGTTAGATATATATATATATATATATATATATATATATATATATGTGTGTGTGTATATATATATATATATATTATTTAAAAATATAATAAAATGAATTAAATCAATGAAGAGTTGGTTAATTGAGTAAGGTTATGAAATCGTTAATCAAATCTCGAATTCGAAATTTGAAAATAAAAAAATTGAGAATTTTCGTCTAAATTAGATTTAATAATATTTAAATACGATTAATTGAAACATGTTCTCGAATATTAATTAGTTATAAAAAAAAAAAAAAAAAAAAAAAAAAAAAAAAAACAAACAATGAATGACTTAAAGAGACAAGCATAGTGGTTATGGTACTGACCATGGAATTCACATCGGCAAATTCGATACAAGAAGTGTGCATTGCATGTGTCCCCATTATAATTCATGATTGAAAGAGAAAGATTGAATTCTGGCTTGGCATGCAACCCTCTGGCCGCCACCATCTTTGCTCATTTAACACTCATGCACCTGTACAACAATAAATTCAAACCAAATGTATTGAATTCTTAGGACTATATTTTTCAATTTTTACGACCGCTATATAATTAAAACAAATCTAATTAGGTCAGTATTTACTTCCTTTGGTGCCACCAAAAAATTAATATATTTCAATTTAGTTTGATGTATAATAATTTTAATTAAAGTAAAATTTGAACAATATATACAATTTTACAATTTAAAATTAATTTTTTTAATGAATTTAAATTTTCATTGCACTAATTACAAATTTTACATTTGAGTCTCACATCGATTCAGCCCTATGAATTGTCCTTTCCATGTGTGCATGTATCTATGAATTATTGATGAAATTGTGTAAAAAACTTCAAGTACAAATCCGACCAGATTTTTCTGCAAATCCGAGTGGGCCTTGGAGCGACCGATTTTTCTGTAATTGAATAGTTTGATGGCTATGGAGTTTGTAACCTTTGATTGTAATAGAATCATTTTATAAAATAATAAAATAAAATAATCGATAATCATTAAATAATAATTTAACAATTATAAATTCATAAATATTAATATTTATGAGATCTGTAAAATAACTTATTATAGAAGTCTTTTATCATCTCGTAACCAACAGATTGCATATGAACAGATATTAGAATACTTGGGAAAATTCATCTAATCACGATAATATTTTTTGTTTTTTATAACTATTATTTTTATAGAAATTGTAATAATCATTTCTTCCAAAAGGTTAAACAAGTGAATGAAGAAGTTATTATTTATTTTTGAATTGAGCAATGAGGATCTGATGATTTAAACTCATAACCTCTTGATTTAATACCATTTTATATTTGTGTAGCAACTATCTCTTCCAAAAGATTAAATGAGAGATAAAAAATTGTTTTATTAATTATTCTATATAATAACATCTCGTGATTAATCGGTAACTTTTTTTCAGTTTGATCTTATTTCTCAAATCTTTCATGTTGCCATTTGGTGGCTAGAAATCTATTTAAAGGAGTTCTATGCAACAATCCGATATAATCCACCAGTAACAAAGGCTTTCATCAGTTTAGTAGAAAAATTTATTTCCAAAACTCTATTCACATAACATTGCAACATTGACTGTTCTTTGAAAATCTCCCATTGGGAGTTCAAAAAAACTCAAATTCTGATTAGATGTTTTTGCCATTTTAAAATTTGAATTCATTTAATAAATAATTTATAACACCGAAAATTTAGTATTTAAATTTTTAATTTTTATTTTTTCATATAATTCCAAAAGAAAATTGTAATTGGATTTTTAAATTATTGTCTTATATAATTCTTAAGAGATTGAATGGTTTGGTGGTATAAAGTTTTTTAGAAAATTGGAGTTCATGGGTTCAAATCCCCTTGAATGCATGACCAAGAGATTTATTCCCATTCGTATGGTTTGTGACGGATAAGTTGATTTGTGTATTGACAAGTTGGCTTATGTTGTTGAAGTTTGTGAAAGACAAGTTGATTTGTGTATCGGCAAGTTGGCTTGTGTTTGTAAGAGTTGTGAGAGACAAGTTAGTTTGTGAGGGTTATAAGTTGGCTTGTGCTTGTGAAGAATGTGTGTGCCAAATCGACTTGAGTGTTGCTTGTGTTGTTGAAGTTTGTGAGGGACAAATTGATTTGTGTATTGACAAGTTGGCTTGTGTTTGTGAGAGTTGTGAGAGACAAGTTGGTTTGTGAGGGGTACAAGTTGGCTTATGTTTGTAAAGAGTGTGTGTGTCAAAATGACTTGAGTGTGGCTTGTGTTGTTGAAGTTTGTGAGAGATAAGTTGATTTGTGTATTGACAAGTTGAATTGTATTTGTAGTAGTTGTGAGAGACAAGTTGGTTTGTGAAGGTTAGCAATATTATATATTTATATATATTCTTCCTAAAAATATAATAAAAATGAATTAAATCAATATCAACGGATAGTTAGTTTATTAGGTAAGGGTGTTAAATTCTTTAACTAAGTTTTGGGTTCGAAATATGAGAATAGAAAAAATTACGTTAGAAGAGTTTTTTCTTTAAATTAAGTTCGACAATATTTAAATCGAATTAATCGAAATATAGTTTTGGATGCCGATTAGTTATAAAAAAATGAATTAAACTAATGAATGACTTAAAGAGACAAGCATAGAGATTGTAGTTTCGATCATGGAATTCACAATGGCAAATTCCATACCAAAAGTGTGCGTTGCATGTATACCCATCATAATTCATGATTGAAAGGGAAGGATTGATTTTTCGTCTGGCATGCAACACTCTGGTCACCACCATCTTTTCAGTGTTCACGCCTTTGTAGAAAAATAAACTCAAACCAAATTTATATGACAATCTATAACATATATTTATTTACATATAAACCTAATATCGGATCAAGAGGAATGAAGGACAAATAAAAATCATCTAAAATTACGATATTAATCACATATTAATCACAAGATATTAATTTCAAAATAAAAATCAGCATATGAAGTTTTTTTTTTTTGAAATTCATAATACATTATTCCAAAATTAACAATGGTATTTGAATACTACGTTGAGTAAACCTAAAATATGAGTAGATCCACAACTCCAATGCTCAACTAGAGGATCCTTGCCGTTTGCACCTCGACAGATCTAGAAGGGAAAAAGGAAATAGTTAACTTATAAAATCTAAAATAGGAGGTAAAAAAATAATGTAACACACAAATATGAAATAATTAATTTTAAAATCAATCTAATACAATCATGTAAATTATCACTTGATCAAATTTAATATGCGCCGCATCAAAACTCCATGGAATGAATTTAAGTTTGAAGAGGCCAGCAGAAAATCTAAGTGACGGTGTATTAAGAGAAAATGTACGTATTAATTATTAAAATGTAAAATTTATATATTTCTATACCACATCTAATATTTTAAATTAATATATTATGTCTAGAATTTTAAATTAATTGATTAATATATTATGTCCAAAAGATGACGATGTTAGAATTTGACGGGACGAATATGGGGTTTAATTAATGTGCTGACATAATGGATTTTGGGTTTTTTAATGTGAGTATAATACCATGTTGGGGAAGAATACTGATAGATAGTCGGTCTAATAGAATGTGACGTTATATTCCTTAATTAAAGTTTTGGTTTAGAGGTTTAGAAATAGAAAAAATTATATTGAGAAGATAGTCCCCATAATGGGTGACTATAAATTTCGAATCGGATTAGTTGGAACATAATTTTAGATATCGGTAGTGTATACCAAAAAAAAATATAACATACTGAGGAGAATATTATTTTTAGCTTAAAAGTTAATTATTAAGATGAAAAATTTTTATTTTTATATTTTGTATTGAAAGTCTATGTCGGTCCATGTTAAATTTAATATGCGCCCTAATCCTCTACGGATAAATAACTTCAATGGAACCCGACTTGTGACAACTCCACCTCCATTAACATGTTTCTAACCTATTTTTAACCCTTTTTGGTAGTGGATTGGAAGACTATGTCAGTTCAAAATTTTAAATAAACCTATTTTTTTACTAATAATTTTTTTTAGTGTTTCAATTTATCTTTGGAAATTCAATATTTGTTTCAAGAAATTTCAAAAATATTTTTGACTTAAAAATTATGTACTTAATTCACGCAGTTAAGATTCTTTTGCACATTGAATTCATGCAGCTGAGAATGTGACTGCCAATGAGCATGTTAGAAAATAAATCTTTGATGAAGATCATCATCAATAAATACATTTTCCCTATCTTTTAATATCTTATTTTAACACATAAGAATTATCTCTTAAATCTCTACGCACCAATACATTCAAATCTAAATTATTAAAAAAAAAAAAATAGTAGATCACTTTTACATAATTCAAACTTATATGATAATCAGTAAAATATAATTATTTACATATAAGTCCAATGGATTAAGAATTCAACAGACCAAGTTAGACTATCATATAATGTGACCGGTGGAGACCACAAATACTTTTATTAACGTTTTGATCCATACAAATCAAGATTAGAAATATATATAATTTTGATTTTAATTTTTTTAGATAATCATTCAATTTGTGAAGGTCACTCCAAAATAGAATCCAGAGTTAGAAATTTTTAGGAATACCATTAGCAGCTATGAGAGATTTTCATCGGGGCATGGGTGTATTAGTAATATATATGTATATATATATTCTTTAAAAATATAATAAAAATGAATTAAATCAATATCAACGAAGAATTGGTTTATTGAGTAAGGGTATTAGATCGTTAATCAAATCTCGAATTCAAAATTTAAAAAAAAAAAAACTTGAACGTTTTTTTCTAAATTGGATCTAATAATATTTAAATTAGAAATAATATTCTCTCGCATCGGCCTCTAGCCTCTCGCATTCACCGAGAGTTATATCATTCTGTCAGAACACAAATTCCAGGTCAGTTTTCGGATATTCTACTTTTGCCTTTCTTAGCACAAACATTATGTACTCCCGACCACTACTCGCCTGAACTTCTGATCACACGGTCCCCTGGCTTCTCGACCCTTCAGCTTCTTGGTCTTCTAACCCTTGGTCTTCTAACCTCTCGATAGGTTATGATTCACTCGGCATGTGATTTTCATATTTAACAAACGAATGCAATATTCGCCTGAGAATCATTCAAATATTCAAATCTCTAGCGACCTCCGGGTCTCCCGACTTCTCGCACACTTAACCTCTCGGTCTGTCAACTGATCTTTAACAAATCATTCGATTTGCTCTCGATAAAGTTCAGAACCCACTAAGCCCATAACCAGATGAAGGAGTCTCTCGATGATTCTATCTCATCTCCCGATCGCTTGATCTCTGGATCACCCGACTTGTTGAACACTCGATCTACTAGTAACTCGACCTGTTGATCTCATAATCTCTTAATCGTTTGACCTATCAGAGAATCTACACATCTACTGTCAGTAAGCCCTCTCACCTCTCCTCGAGCAAAAGAAGTCTCTCATCGGGTAAGACCCCCTATATTTTCCAACGATCTCTTTGTTTATTTCCTATCTATAGAATTCTAACGAATCCTCCCGAATGGATACTATAATTGGAATTTAACTCTCCGAATGGGCCAATGACGCCCTAATCTATCGTTGAGATCTAACTTGCCGAACGGGCCTATGACACCTTGATCAATCGTTTGACGTGTTGGTCTCCCAATCTCTTGGCCATCCGACCTATCGGTCTCGTAGTCTCTCAATCGTTCAACTTGTCGACTTCGTAATCTCTTAATTGTTTGACCCGTCAGTCTCTCAATCGCTCGATCGTTCGACCTGTCGGTCTCTCTTTCTCTTAATTGTTCGACCTGTCGGTCTTATATTCTCTTGATCGTTCGACCTATCGGTCTCCCAATCGCTCGATCATTCGACCTATCAATCTCTCAATCTCTCGATCACTTGGTCACTCGCTCTCGATCTCTTGATCACTCGATCCTTCGATAAATGGATCATTTAATCTCTTGGTCTCTCGATGACTCGATCTCTCGATCAGTCGATCTCTCAAATTACTGACCCACCGATCTCTTGACCTCTCGGTCTCTTAAGATGTCTCTTACAATCCACTCTACTCCTAATACCATTTTTTCAAAATTACATTAGGAGTAGAGGCAAATGATGGTATATTACTTAACAAGTTTCCATAAATATTCATGGTTATCCGATAAGGAAAACAATCACCACCAAGTTCAAAACTTTCCATATTTCGGAAGAATTCTAATTTTCGTGGACTCTTAAGAAAAAAGGAAATCTTTCTAAAATTGAAAACTTCTTTAATCCCAATGAAGTCTAAATTTTCAAAAAGTCTTTGATCACAAATTTAACCACTTTGAAAGATTTCAGATAAAGGGAAACTAGGGTTTTTTATACCCCTAAAAAAACTATAAATACAGAGTATAGGAAACTCTCAGAGGGAACTCAGTTTTTACATACGAGAAAGAGGCGATTCAATACTCCAGAAGGGTTCCATACCTAATTCCATATGTCATTCAGAGGGGGCTCTATACCCCATCTTATATATTAACGAAGGTGTTCCATACCCAATTCCATGCCATCAGATATACGTCTCCTTAGCTGACTCTATACGATTTGAGGTAGGGTTCTATACTAAATTCTATACATCAGTAAGAGGAGGTTCTATACCTAATTCTATATGTCATTCGGAGGGGGGTTTCATACTCATTTACATACACCGATAAAAGTAGAGTTTCATGCTCAATCTTATATAATCAGAGGTATGTTTTCGTATTCTACTTTATACATGATCAGATGTATGATATTTACGACTACTATCAGTTTTTATTTTATCATTTATACTGATTTAAGCGTCAGAATCTTCCAGTTGAGCCAGTTTCGGTGGGATTTTTATAGATTTCTCATTCTTGAAGAGCAGACGAACACCACCGTTATCGACTTTCTACTCAAGTCAAAAGAATAGGTATCTGTAGATACTAAAAATGACTAACGGTTTCTTAAATCATTAAAGAAATAATTTAATCATTACATCAAGATTATGTCAAGATTTATCATGTAATGGATACAATCAATATCTATTTTTTTTCATTTGTTTTTTACTTTTTTTATTTTTTTTATTTATATTTTTTTTGGGGTTAATAAGAAGACGATAGATCAAAGCTGAATGAGAATGACGTGGAGAATGAATAAAGAAACGCTACTCGTATACAAATTTTGATGATGTCGTTGTCAATTTATGAATCTATAAAATGACCATTTGCAGTCACTTCCGTAATAAGAAAAAAAGATCATGCCGACTCTGCTGCTATTATTATTTCTTGTGATGACAACGTCCACTCGCCCATTGTCCATTTCTTGTTTTCTTCCGTTTCTGATCAAATTATTGATTTTTTTCTTCAGCAAAATAGTGAGGAAAAGACAATCTGATTAGCAATCTCACCTAATACGATGTTCCAAAATAAATGAGAAAAGACATTCTATGTAGAATCACACCTAAGATGGGGTTGCAAATCAAAAAAAAAAAAATTATTTTTAATAAATACTAGTGTTTATTTGATCAAACTTTTTTCGGATTAAAGTTAAAACTAGACTTGGGTTTTTCAAAAGCTGCTTTAAAAAGTTTGTTTTTCAAATAAAATATATCGACTAATGAAATTGTATCTAATAATTTCAAATTATTACAATTTTATAACATATAGAAACCTTAAAAAAAAATACCCTAAGTATTTCCACATTAATAGAAAATATAAATTGTTAATTTATTTTTTATGAATTTAGGAAATCTTTAAAAAAAAATCTATGAATTTTAAATATTTATGAATATTTATAATACTTATGAAATTAAAATATTTATTTTTAATTTATAAAAAAAATTTAAAATTATTTATTTTACAAATTATATATAAAAATTTATTATCAATTGTCTTTTATTTTAGTTTCACTGAATTTACAATTTAAATAATCATATTCCCATTATCACCACCGATATCCCTATTATTATTATTATTATTATTATTATTATTATTATTATTATTATTATTATTATTATTATTATTATTATTATTCTCTATCACAAGCCATAGCCATGCTTAACCCTTACTTTGAATAAATATTGTACTCGCATAATACTGCCTTTCACAATGACATAACCCACCCTGCTTTAAAAAGTCATATTTAAAAACTGACAATATAAGACATGATATTCTTTGGAATCCAATGATAGAAAATTCATGTTGTTTAATTAATTAAAATTTTTCATGATCAATTTCTTTATAAAATTTTTTATAAAGTATCATTTATCCTTTTTTAATAAAATGAATAAAATACACCTAAAGATTATACCCCATCAATTAAATTCAGCTTTTCTAAAATAATATATATCCTCAAGAGACACGAGCATCCTCCTTACTTCTTTTGAGTATCTCGTGTTTTTTCTCAGCCCCATCGTTACCCGACGGTAATGGGATGCGTAAGTTAGAAAGTGGTATCCCCAAGCGCTTGGACTGTATTAGGGCCATGTGAATGGATAAAACTTTCTAAAATTCAAATTGATTATTGTGTTATTAGAAGAATTTTATAATTTAAAATTATTTCTAATATCGGATTATTTATAAGGTTTAATCAACCATATAATGTTCAAATTTAGTCTACCAACCCTCAGCAAGGGGAAGTTATTCGGCCATGATTGGCCTAGTTCAAAAGGGTCTCCCTAATGTTCTTTTGTCGAATTTGATCTACCAACCCTTTGCACTTTTATGTGTTGCTTAGACCCTTGTGTAATAACTCTAAATTTAAATCCTAAATTTTGAAAAAAAAATAAAGGTAATTTAGAAAAAATTAAAGAAATTATTAGGATTTTCCATATAAGGGTTCAATTCTCAATATTCTGACAATTTAGGATTTTGAACATGCTCAATTTGATATTTTATAAAATCTTGGAATTTGAATTGAAGGATTGATGGTTTCTATTTTATAAATTATTTTATGATTTTAACTTTAAAATTTTATTTTGGCTTTATAGATTTTATTTTTAAGTTTTTAAGTTATTTTGAACTAAAGAATTATTCTTTAATTGTCCATACTTTTAAAAATAATGCTGAAATATGAAATCAACTTGTAGCAGAATTTTATTTTATCATCAAATGGATATTCATGCATTAGAAGCTTCAAGTTCTTAAATAATATCCATTTTACAAGTCAATCCTAATTTCTTAATTTACTTATAAAACTAAATTAAGCTTGAAATATCAATATAATGTGTGGATTATACAAAGTGCTTATTCAAGCCAACAATTATGTTAGATGATCATTAATTAAAGAAGAAACCACGTGTAACGACAAACAAAAATGGTTTTCGACAAGGCCGATTCACTCCAAAATAAATGATCAAGAAAAAAACATAAAACATTTTAAAATAGGAAAATAATGCAATCTTTCATGAATAACTGGACCATAATATTTTTGTCTATCTTCTATATATAAATCTTAAGCAAGGTCACATGTCAATAAAAAATAATACTAATATTAATTTACATGATATTTAATGATGATAGCCGATGTGATTTTGGTTTCATTTTCAGTTTTTAATTCAAATAAGATACAATGATATTCTGAATTTTAATTTTAAAATTTAAGATCAGTCATTATTCAAATAAAATAAAAAAATAATTAAATTTGATAATTTATCGTCGCTATCTTATTAACAATGTATTTATAAATGGGGAAGTCGCTTCAAAATTGGATACCACTATCTGAATTGAATTAGTTAGATTTATAGATATCGGTACTCAAGTACCAAAAAATATACTCATGAATATTTTTGATGGATATCATATTATATTTGCATTTATTTATAATCTTTTATAAATGCAAGAATGCAAATTGGTTTGTAATATAGATCATGTGCTAATATGAAATTTATTTGCAGAATTGGATTAATATTTTAAATTATATAAATATTTTTATGTTAAAATTAAATATTAATTTTTCACTATTTTTATTATTTTCTATGTCCAAAAAATGATTTTTCATGTTAGGATAATATCTAATTTAGTTATTCAAATAGATAAATAGATTTTTCATATTATTTATGCATATACAAACTCTATTGATTCTATGTAAATGAGTATGTATGTAGTTGACAATATATGCAGTTCATATAGTCATTGCAACATTAACATAAAGCAAAAGTTTATAAATACTTGTGGCATTCGTATTTCATCATATATATAGGTTCATAATTTATGAGTTTTCGTTGTCGAATAATTTACCTTAATTATCAGACGATATTTGGATTCAATAGAAATTGATACAAGTAACAAGACTAAACAGAACATATAGAGTAATTCTTTAACCATACTACAAAAATAAAAATAGGTATTATATAACTATATGTAATTCATGTATTTTTATCTTAAACATATGTAAATATATTTGTGAATCAGAATTTTATGTTTTGATGTATCATGAGTAAAACTTGGTATATATTTTCATTAGTTTAGACATTTATATACAGATAGGATCTATGTCCATTGTGGTGATCTCACCTCTAATTCACAAAATTTTTTCAATACTAACGTTTTTTAATTTTAGAAATATTTTAACAAGTTAAATTAATTAATATTTACATAAAAATTTTATATATTTTATAATTGTTTATTTTTCATATTTAATAAATTATTTACTTATATAATTATAATTTTTATTTTTATGTTATTTTTTATTATTAATAATTAAATATTTGATCATTTTATATTTTATTATAAAATAGAATATTTTATTATTTTCATAATATAATTAATATTTATATAAAAATCCTTATAAATTATTTTCATCCGATCCAATGCAGCCGTCCAACCTTGAATTTGGACTCGTAGCTCAACTGTTTTGACGAGAAATTTCTAACCTTGACTCTTGGGGATCTTTTTTATTTCCTTTCCTTTACCAAAAAGGAAAGGCCATAAATAGAATTATCCATTATTTCTAATATATATATATATATATATATATCCATAGTGTTTTTGTGGAAAATATTTCCGTTAACAAAATATATATAAGTTTGATTATATTATCACATCGGCTATCATCATTAAATATATATAGTTTTTATTTGAATAAAAAACTGAAAATGAAACCAAAATCCATCGGCTATCATCATTAAATATCATGTAAATTAATATTAGTATTTTTTTATTGACATATGACCTTGCTTAAGATTTATATATAGACGATAGACAAAATATTTGGCCCAGTTATTCATGAAAGATTGCATTATTTTCCTATTTTAAAATGTTTTTGTCTTTTCTTGTCATTTATTTTGGGGTCCGTAACGTGGGCCTTGTCTAGAACCTTTTTGTTTGTCGTTTGCCGTGGTTTCTTCTTTTAATTAATGCTCATCTAACTTTGTTGGCTTGACATAAGCACTTTGTATAATCCTACATTTATTTGATATTTCAAGCTTAATTTGTTTTATAAGTAAATTAAGAAATTAGGATTGACTTGTAAAATGGATATTATTTTAAGCCCCAACTTGATAGCTTGCTAATGCTAATATCCATTTGATGATAAAATAAAATTCTGCTACAAGTTGATTTCATATTTCAGCATTATTTTTAAAAGTATGGACAATTAAAGAATAATTTCTTTAGTTCAAATAATCTTAAAAACTTAAAAATAAAATCTATAAAGCCTCAAATAAATTTTAAAGTTTAAAATCATAAAATAATTTATAAAAATAGAAACCATCAATCCTTCAATTCAAATTCCAAGATTTTATAAAATATCAAATTGAGCATGTTCAAAATCCTAAATTTCAGAATATTGAGAATTGAACCCTTATATGGAAAAATCCCTAATAATTTCTTTATTTTTTTCTAAATTCCTTTAATTTTTTGTTTTCAAAATGTAGGATTTAAATTTAGAGTTATTACACAAGGGTCTAAGCAACACATAAAAGTGCAAAGGGTTGGTAGATCAAATTCGACAAAAGAACATTAGGGAGACCCTTTGTGAACTAGGCCAATCATGGCCGAATAACTTCCCTTGCTGAGGGTTGGTAGACTAAATTTGAACATTATTGGTTGATTAAACCTTATAAATAATCCGATATTAGAAATAATTTTAAATTATAAAATTCCTATAACACAATATCAATTTGAATTTATAAAAGTCTTTATCCATTCACATGGCAATGATTTTTATATAAATATTTGACATCGGCTAAATCATTTTAATTATCAATTGTTTGGAAGTAAAACTAAAATTAAATTATTGGCTATTGTTAGGAAATAACAACTTATACTGAGTCTACATACCTCCCCCTTTTCACTTAAATTCGCAGTAAAGGTTGTGCAGAGCCTGTTCGTTAAATTACTACAATTTGTTTTCTTTAAAGCATGAAGAGAGGCTGCTGAAAGTAAAAATTATTATTATAATAATAAATTCTGATTTGATAAATAAAAAATTACAACTTTAATTTTTTTTGACAAATTAATAGTTAGTGTTTGAGAATAAAATAAAATTAGGACCTCCAAAAACCAATATAATGAGAGAATATCATAAATTAATTTGTTTATGCATGTTTCAAAAGTTAAATTAAATTTTTATCCAATTAAAATTAAATTTCTCCCACCATAGAATAAAATTCTAATCTTATACGAACTTCTGTCTAATCAATTTTAGCCCTATAAAATTATTAATTATTGAATGAAACATTCAAGGTGGCAATCAATTTTAGCCCTTTTGAGAATGTCATATAAAAATAAAAATGATTTTCTTAATAAATAAACAGGCGTACAATAAAAAAAAAAAAAGAGAAAATACATTATACAATTTTCAAATACATTAAATAAACAGGCATCGGTATTTTCAAGTAGCTTTTGACAATTTTTCTGTACAAAATCAAAATACTTTTACATGAAATTTATTTTATCTCAATTATAAATAAAATCAAATATGATGTTAATTTATTTTTTAAAGTATTTATCTTAAAAAGATCTAGTAAAACAAAACTTAATATCTCAAAAATATTAAATTTACCATTATATCATTTCGTTAATTGTGAGGAAATGGTAATTATCATTCATTCCTTATCACTGATTTCTTAATATTTTCTTAGGATAATAACTAGCAAATCATGCGTCTTCTTCTAAAAAGGGTAATATGGTAATATAGTTATAAATTTGGATGATTTAAAATATTATTTATTGTACTTCTTTCTCTTTTTGATATAGGTTTAGAATACTATTTTTATGCACGAGTGGGTGCAGAAATGCACCTAGTTACCTTTCTTTAAGAGTTAGATTCGAATTCTAATGATTGTGTGAGTGTTGTCTTTTATTGTGCGGTATTAAACTTATCAAAAAAAAGAATATAATTTTTATAAACAGAGGAAATTGACATATCGATAGATCAAACTTCTCAATATCTTAGAAACAAAGGCCATAAGTCGGCAATCATATGTAGAACACTCACTGCAACAACTTTAAACAACAACACACAACATAACTAGAGAAGCTCTCACACAAGAATAGGATCAATAAGCAATGCAGCGATTGCATCTCTGAGATGCTGTGAAACAAGTGTATAAGCATCATCTATTTTATAAACCACATCCGAAGCACGAGCGAGATTCAAAATCCTCTTAAGCAGCGGCATTGGCACTGCTGTTGGCTTGAGGAAGTCCTCGTTCATGTCCTTCCATGCATTCTCAATTTCCTTGTTCAGAAAAGCATAAGCTTCTTCCTCGGAAGCACCATGCTCCTTCATGTAGCACTCTACCCCCCGAAACCACATGATCCCTCTCTCTCTCAAACTACAAAAATGTTTGAGAAAATTATGTCTAGAAAACATCGAGTACCAAAGTGGCTAACATAAAGAGTTGGAAATTATACATACCTTGTGGGAGACCAAGTCATTAATGAGCCTTGTGAGGACAGAAGAGCCTACAACAATTTTAGGATCTGTGGCTGCCCAATCAAAGGCCTCTTTTGTTCCCAAATGTCCCATACCAGCAAAAGCAACTATTACTAGCATTGGGTAGCAGCTGGTTACTATCCCATTGAGTATGTACTCTCTCATTGCAGGCACATATCCTTCCGGGCACCACTTGTTTTCCATATTGTAGGCTTTCGTAAGCCTCTTCATCAACAACGCATAGCACATGGGAAAAAAAACTTAATATATAATTGGCCTTCAATTTGGTATAGATTTTGATGTCTAACTTGTAACCTTTTTAGATGTATATTCTTCGTAATATTAGTTCAATTGATCATTGACTTTTCCCAATTGTAAATGCTAAGGAAGTATTACCGCTTCTTTTGCATATTGCACGCAATACGGCCTGCCTTCCTCTGTTGTCACCTGTTCAATGTCTTTGAAAACATCAAATAGTGCTTTATAGCTCACTTTCATGTACTCTGGAAGTGGTTCCATAGCACTCAAATCCCACCTAAAATCAAGCAAGTTGAGTTTAGGTTAGCTTAGATCTCTGGGAAAGGGTAGTCTAGTTGAAGAAAGTAGATTTTTTAACCAGATTTAAGTTTATGAGTTGGGGACCTTTCAATAGCTTGGGTGTATAGCTGGAGTTCCTCAAAAGTACCGTAGGCATCATACGTATCATCTAAAACCAATGTCAGAGACAGAACCTTACTTAGAAATTAACATTCTACCAACATGGTACTGAGGTTCAAAGAATACTCCCAATATCCAAAAATAGCACTCCCCAGCTCTGTCTCTGGCATAAGGTAACTTGTTTTCAAAGTCTAACTCTTTCCACCATCTAGAAACACAAGTTTAATCAATGGGAACTATACCAAAAGAGTATAGCTATACATTAGGTCAGAAACACCCTGATTTTATCAAGACAAAATAGTGACACAGTATAAAAAGAATGCCACAGAATATAAGTTTTATATCATAAAATTTCAATAATACCAATTTAAAAATACTTACGCTGAAATTTGGGCGACCGCTTTTTGGTGCAATGCTTGTAGATTTTTGAAATCCAGTTTTGCAAACCTCAGTAAAGTTTTGTTTTGGGAATCATCTTCTTGGTAGACGAAGATAAAATGTCTAGCTTCTAGCCTTTCTAAGCAATGATGGATACGCATTGTCAAAGCACGAGTCACTTGTTTAGCAAGTGATGGAGAGCTTGCATGACTCAACTCTGATTTTAAGTGCGCAGTGGTGAAGGCTATTGCTTCATCCAAAATATCTTCGCCTTGGGTTGCTAAATGTGCTGCCTCCTACAAACTTAGCATGCCTTGTACATCAGAAATGATTGATTCCTAGAATTCACCCTTGTAGTTCTTCAACTTGTTAAACACATCTACATCACAACATTACATTACATGACATTACATTATAGATGAAAAAGCAAAAATTAAAGTAGTGAGACAATATCACCCAACTCCTTGATATAACCGCATGAAACATTGAAGCCTTGTTGTCTAAGTAACCCGAAGCCAAAAGCGACATCTTTGAGACTATTAATTTCGTCATCAAAATTGATTTCCTGAAAATTCTTTTCCAAGGAATCGTCCATCTTTTTAGTAAATAGATAGGCCACGCCCAAACGTTGTGCTGCATCAATCAGATTGAGCTTTTCTGAGAGATTATTGTCCCCGTTAAATATTGTCTTTCTCACTTCTTCTTTCAACTCCTCGTATTCTTGCTCCAAGGCAATATTTGTTTTCTGGAAACCAGGAGAAAATTAACAAATAGGAAGATTGCTACTCAAGAACCACGAAATACCTCCCATAATTACGTGCAAAAGAAAATATTATTTCTCATTGCCAAAGGCCACAAGATTGTAAGATTTAGTTCCAAAATATGAATTAATTTATAGAATAATATAATTTTTTTTATATGTACAATAGCTTATAGAATCACTTATCTTAATAAATAAAGTATCTCCATATTGGAAAAGATTGTTTATATATAAATAATATATATATACAGAGAGAGAGAGAGAGAGAGAGAGAGAGAGAGAATATGACCTCTGCCGGAGTTGGGGAAGAGCATGGCAGAAACTGAGTTGCCCAAACACTTGGACGGAAAGTGGCAGTTGGACGAGCACATTTGGAATCACTCATATTTTGGTCGGAAGTAGCCAAAGGTACCGCAGAAACAAGTTTTGACATTTTCGGCCAAATGGAACAATAAGAAGAACACTACTGTTGCTAACAATATCTCTTTATGATTTTGGTGTCTGCGTTTCAATCTTATATAGCGAAGGAATATCCCTTTAGGATTGAATTCTAATGGGGTCTAATTCATATTTTATATCTCATCAACTTGGATAACTCGTGGGAGAAACACACTGACCAAATCCATTTAATATTCTTTACAAAATCAAGCTGTATTTGCATATAATACAAAATTATTATTGTTATTCAATTATACCTTACCAATATTTCTTTGGGAAAAGAGTGAATGTTAGACGGAAGCAGTAATGTCATTTTAAATTATTTTCACATTAATAATGATGATGATGATGATGATGTTAATTTTTTTCCCCTTCCATTTAACCACCTTCCCCCCTGGCCCCTCATTTGTATTCGAATTCATTGATCCTCACCCTTCACTTAATCATCATATCATCCTGGTCGTCCCTCATTCATCATGTCATTATTTAACATGCTCTGGTACGATTTTTGCTCCATGTCTCATTTTAATGTGTGAACCCACACCTTCGACCTTAGTCGATGTATTCCTTCGTTTCCAAACAATATTAGCGTGGTGTTGAAAAAACTTTTAACCTATTTCTACTTGGGAGTCACTTGACCATTTTTTTGAGCAAATTAAAAAAGTTTAAAAAATATATTATAGTGTTTTTAGTAAATATGTTTGAATTTTTTTTTTTTTTTTGGTCCCTCGGGACAACTGAAGTAATAAAATATCCTCATTTTCATATTTCTCTTCCCCAATTTAATTCTATTTAGTTGCATTTTCTTGTACTAAAAAGTATATATGCAAATCAAATATATATATATACAAAAATGAGTTTGTACATATACAAAAATGAGTTGTACAAAAATGAGTTGAAATTTTTTTATATACATACAAAAATGAGTTATTCGAAATTTTTTTTATATAAGCAGATCAAATATATGTACATATATATATATACACACACACTCCCAAAAATGAATTTGGACAAAAATTTTCCTTATATTGACAAAACAAGCCACCCTAATATTTCTGAACAATATTGATAAGCTTTTGCCTTGAGAATCACGTGATTTCTATTTTGTATTTTCTAATCTCACTACTTAATCATCACGTGAAACATCCCTTCTACTATTTTAACCTTAAATTTCAATTATTTTATTATCTCAATTCAATTTCAAAATACGTATCCATAAACCGACATGGTTAATGATATAAATATTATCTATTGGTTACTTAATTGGTCTGTGATTTGGATTCGATGTTCTTAGTAAAAATTACCTTATTTTTCACATTATTTTTACATAATAATTTGATCCTCACCCTTCACTTAATCATCAAATCATCCTTGCCGTGCATCAATTCTCGTGATCGCTACACCTTAGTCTCCTTCTTCAAAATGTTATCATTTAACACGCTCCGGCACTCGTTTTTTGCTCTTTGTCACATTTAATCAATTGTTGATCCAGCCGAATTTCGTTGAGTTTCAAATGAGAATCATGTGAAACTTCCTCAGTATTTTTAGAGAATCACATGAACTTTCACCATTTGAAAAACATGATTTTCACACAAAAACTTGCCTTATTTAATATTGACAAAACAAAGGTAATATTTCAAAACAAGTATTTTATCATTTGAACACCGGGTAGGAGGCTAGTTTATGGTTCACAATTCCAATCATAAAGTGTGACAACAACAACATGAGATTTAATCCCAAATTTTGAATATTTTTGCTTTTGTGAAGCTGTTTTACGCTGACTATCAACCTATCACAACCCTCCTCCTTAACCTGGGTTTGAAACCGTCTATGACGAAGTTTTGACAATCATAAGGTGTACACAAAGAAAATAATACTTCTTCCTTAACCACAATTACCTATATTTGATGGTTTGCTAAATATGAGTTGCAAAGAACAATAAAATGCTGAACATGAAAAACTAAATAAATAAAAACAAAAAAAATACTAAATGTGATCTAATACGATTTATATATTAATGCTTCTATATTATGCTACCATCTACTCCCCGCATTTGGTAAAACCATGTTAGATTATAAAAACCATGCTTCTATATTGTCCCTAACGGGATAGCCTAGTAGTTAGCCTAGTAGTTCAAATCCCTCATTCAACCTGGTGATCTCGGTTTAAATCATGATATAATCCAAAAAAAAAATTAAAATTTTTTTAAAAAAAATAGTCGGGTCCATTTAGAGTCTGGCCCATGATGCGGGGAGAGAGATATATCTCTTTTTAAAGCCCTTAGAGTTTGGGACCGAGGGATCAAGTTGCAGGAAAGACTGGGCCTCCTTAGGCCCTTCAACTAATGTTACATTTTTTGTTTTCTTTTATTTTTTTTCTGTGAGGGGTGGGTGAGCTGGGCCCACGCATTAGTGCGAGGCAAGGGTGACGTGCAAGGACCCAATCAACCAGCTACAGTGAATGAGTCCATCCAACAAAAAAATATAACTAAAACTTCTTTTTTATATTTTTTTTTTGTTATACAAGGATTCGAATCTGGAATCTCTAAATTAGGAGAGTGGGTTATAACTGTCTCCTTCTTAAGGATTTTTTTTATATATACTTACCAATAGTATCCAGAATCATACCTTGATTAATCCAATTCGAAGCATTCATAGGGGGTCATATTTATGAGGTAGCTCTCTCAACTAATCTTTTTTATTCTCAAATTTTAAACATTTAATACCCAATCACACAAAAAAAGGATGCAATCATATCAGTATTAATATATCGGATCGCATCAAAACTCTGCAATTAAGCGTATTTGGGAAAGAGTAATACCAGGATGTATGGCCTCCTTGAAAGTTCACTTATTGTATCTCACAATTAAGCGTATTTGGGCATATTTGCAACCATATCTGTGATTCAAATTTCAACTTTTATGGCAGGATGGAAACGCAAGTAGCTATACATGGCGGGTTGCCTTTATCTTTGCTTACTAGCACAAAAAAGAAAAAATTAACAAGTGAAAGAAAAAGAGATAGACAATTTTCTTATTTAATAAATTATTTTTTAATAATAATTATAATTTTAAGTTATTTTTTATGATTAATAATTATATATTTAATTATTTTATATTTTTATTATAAAATATGACTTTTTTTTTTACAAATAATTAATATTAATATATAAATTCTTATAATTTTTATAGTTATTTATTTTTCATGTTTCTATTTTTTTTATTTTTATAAAATATTGTTTGCTAGTATCTTTTTTTTTTTTTTTTACTCGTTTTTGTTTCTTACCATAAAATGATAATACCTTAAAAAAATAATTTAACGATCATATCTCTTTTCTAATCTCATACTTTTAAATTCAAACTTCAATATAATTATTTAAAAAAAAGGACGTGGGGTGGCTTAGATCCAATGTACTATCATCTGATCCCTACGTGGGCCCTAATACTGCAAGCACATGAATCGGGCCTCTTAGGACAATTTGCGTCCATTTTTCAATATTCAGCGTTAGTTTATTTTTTTATCTAAATTTTATTTGATTAATCAAATTTAAATATTATAAAATTTATTAAAAAATTAATTTTTTTAAATCTTTTTTATTTAATCTTAAGACTTTGAGAATTTTAATTAAAAAGATAGAGTTTTCGATCACTTGACCCAAAAATATTTGACTCTCGGTGGTATGTTTTGATTCTCCCTAATATGGTGACACTGTATAAGATTATTAAGAATATTTAGGAATTGTTCTTTTTTTTTTTTTTTTTGGCATACAAATAATTGGGAATTGTTGTAACAGTTACAACTAAAATCAGGATCAAAGTTGTTTTGATATTGTACTCCCAATGTTCCATTTTAAGTTATTGCACGGAAATTAAGAGAAAGCAATTAAATGAACTTAGTTATACAAAAATATAATTACCATTTCTCACATTTAATTAATAATTTCTCTCTCCACTAATTTTCATTACATACATCAACTCTCTTTTCGTGAAACAAAATAATTTTTTTTAAAACAAAACAAATAATAAGGAAGGGAGAGGGTACAAGATTTCTCAAATTACAGCGTGTGCATTTGGACGACGTATGCATAACATAAAATAAGATGTTAATGCAAAATTAAAAAATAAATAAATAAATAAGAACTTAAAAATTGAAAAATGAAGTCCATGGATGTCGCCACCAAATCTGTTTCTCCTGGTCCATTTCCTCCAGTTCAAGGTCCACCCAATTTGTTCTTTGAATATTAAGGTCTCTTTTCTTTTTGTTTTGGGGGCATTTAAAAAGAACTTATAAATTAATCAAACAATGGAAAATCTCCGATAAAATGCTTTCAAAAAAGTAGAAAGATAATTTCATTAGCATGGTAATTTTTCGAAGAAGGAAAAGCTTGGAGTGGCCCTTGTTAGGACCGGCCCAGAATAAATAAAAAGTTAACTGGAAGGGTCTTTGATAACCTAATAGACAAATAAAAAAAATTAAATAAATTTAAATAAATAGAAAAAATAGAATTACAGAATATAAAATAAAAAAGAGATAAAATTTATATGATTCGATCAAATAGGCCTACGTTCATGGACGAGAGGAGCAGAATTTCACTAATAAAGAAGAATACTACAAATGCCTTAAAAAAATATTTTTAAACCTAAATGATCATCATACAAAAGAGATAACAAAAATGAGATTTTAAAAAATCGTAACACATTTTTACTAACTCACTTGAGCTGACGATGATTAAATCTATCACCAAGGGCCTCTATTTATACTTGTTTCTTTGGGGGATGGTTTCTTCTCATAACCAATGTGGAATTGTTTGGTGCTATTTTTATGTAAGCAACTGAGAGCTTCTTCTTCAACAAAATCGATGTGGGATTAAGTTGGGAAGAACCACCATAATAAATCTCCACCTTGATGAATCCCAATATTAACAAATAATAAATAACAAAACTCAAATCTATTTTACCTTCTCCACAAAAATCCCAATGAACTAATCAACAATAAGGAATATCAAACAAAACAAATCCAAACATTGCTTGAATTTGTAAATTGAATGAGACTTCATAATCAAATCTGCAAAATTGTCACATGAACTCGAGCAAACGATTGCACACATCATACTACCAACTGCATTAAAATATGGAATCTGTACCACAAAATCCTCATCTTCACCGATCCGTAATATCTAAGCAACGAAATAGCCAAAAAATGTTAACAAACGGAGTATTCATGAATTTAGTATTTTTCATGTCAAAATTTTCAAAATAATTATTCTGGATCAAGAATAATTATCTAACTCCCCGATCTTCCTTAATTTCCAAATCAAGAATTTTCTTAATTGTTTTCAAATTTTTTATAACAAATTCACTGCTTAACTGTAAGTTCAAAATAAATATCTCTAACAAATTCTTGATAACAACAAATATGTTAGTAACATAAAATAGCAAATAAACAAATGACTCATTACTTAACTTTTGGAAGAAAATAAAACTATTAAATATGTTTCTTAAATAACTATTAATGAATATCAACAAATACCCGATGCATTCCTTAAATTGAACATGAAATAGTCTCCACAAATCTGAACAAATGTCAAAATCAAACACTGATAATGAGGCTGCAACTGAACCAATAACAATAGATCCCTGAGAAAATTTAATTTACCAAATCTGTAAACTTTCATAACAATAAGAATACCATAAAACACATTCATAATTCCACTTTCAGTTGTGTATCTACACTCAAAAGCCTCTAAGGTGTTTAAAGAGATTAGATTTTTCTTCAAATCAGGAATATGTCTAATATCAGTGAGCATCCTCACAATACCATCATGCACTTTAATTGAACTGTACCCTTACCAACAATATTAGAAACAGTATCATTTCTGATAAAAACAATTCCACCATTAATAAATTCATAAGTGAAAAACAAATCCCTGTTGGAACATATGTGATAAAAACAATCCGAATCCAAAATCCATTCATTTCTAGATTTTATCCTATCATCAGTTACATAAAAAATATCTCCATTTTCTTTATCTGTCACAATACTAATCTCGGTAATTTTAGTGTTTTTCTTACTAAATTTTTTCTTTTACTTATTTTTCAACTTAAAACAATTGGATTTAATATACTCCAATTTGTGACAATAATTGTACACTAAATTTTTATACTTAAATCTATTATTCTTAAATTCTCTTTTATCAGTTCTACCCTTAATAATCAAACAATCAGTTTGACCACTATTAATTTCACTATTAATATCCCTATCAATTTACTCCTTAGATTTTAATGCGGATTTTATTTCCTGATACGAAATGATTTATTTACCATAAATTATAGTATCACGAATATATTTAAAGGATTGAAGAAGAGAACACAATAACAAAAGAGTTCTATCCTCATCATCAATTTTCAAATCTATATTCTCTAAATCCATAATAACATAATCAAATTTATCAAGATAAGAGAATATGGATGTACATTCTGTCATACGCAACATATACTGATTTTATTTCAGATAAAATCTATTCTCAACCGTCTTCTTTATATATAAATCCTTAAACTTATCTCATATAACCTTAGTCGTTGTTTCTATAGCAACCTCCCGCAAAACCTCATCAGAGAGGTTCAAGATAATCCCGGATTTCGTCCTTTTATCTATCGCAACAAATTCTGAATCTGTCACATTGGATGGTTTAGTCTCTACTTCTGTAATGCCAAATCAACTCCAATCTGAACCAAAATGACCTCCATTTTAAGTTGTCACATACCGAAATTGATATGTCTATCGAATTTCTCGACCATAATTTTTGTTATTATCATGTTATCAAAAATAATTGACCAAAAGCTTTCTCAAATAGGTAAAATAACTCTGATACCAGTTTGTTAGAATTGGTCCAAAACAAATAAGAAATTAGCAAGAGAACTTTTTTGACAACCCAATAGACAAATAGCAAAAGATAAAATTTAAATAAATAGAGAATATAACTATAAAGTAGCAATTTGAAACAGACCATCCAAAAGGTAAAAACAACTTTGTGTATAATCATAAGATATTAATTTCAAAATAAAAATCAGCATATCAAGTTTTCTTCAAAATTTGGAATACATTATTTCAAAATTAAAAATGGTATTTGAATAATATGACGAGTAAATAAAAAATATGAGTAAATCAGCATATCAAGCTTTAATAGATCGCTTTTACATGAATTCAAATTCTAACAAATAATTATTTACATATAAATCCAACATTGAATTAAAAATCTAATAGACCAAATTAGACTATCATTTAATATGACTGCTGGACTCCACAAACACTTTTACTGAAGTTTTGATCCATACAAATCAATGTTAGAAATACATACATACATATACATATATATATATGTATATATATATAATTTTGATTTTAGTTTTTTTAGATATGCATTCAATTTGTGAAGATGACTTCAAAATAGAAACCAAAGTTAGAAATTTTTAAGAATACCACCAGCGGCTATGAGAGATTTTTATCGGGGCATAGTGTATTAACAATATTATATATGTATATATATATTCTTCTTAAAAAATATAATAAAAATGAATTAAATTAATACCAACGGATAGTTAGCTTATTAGGTAAGGATGTTAAATCTCTTAACTAAAATTTGGATTCGAAATATGGGAATGGAAAAAAATTACGATGGAAGAGTTTTTTTCTTAAATTAAGTTTAATAATATTCAAACCGAATTAATCGAAATATGACTCTAGATATCGATTGCTTATAAAAAAATAAATTAAACTAATGAATGACCTAAAGAGACAAGCATAGTGATTGTGGTATCGACCATGGAATTCAGAATTGCAAATTCCATACAAGAAGGGTGCGTTACATCTATACCCATCATAATTCATGATTGAAAGAGAAGGATTGATTTTTGGTTCAGCATGCAACACAGAATCAATTAAATCAATGAATGACTTCAAGAGACAAGCATAGTGATTATGATACTGACCATGGAATTCACAATGGCAAATTCCATACCAAAAGTGTGCGTTGCATGTATACCCATCATAATTCATGATTGAAAGGGAAGGATTGATTTTTCGTCCGGCATGCAACACTCTGGTCACCACCATCTTTTCAGTGTTCACGCCTTTGTAGAGCAATAAACTCAAACCAAATTTATATGACAATCTATAACATACAATTATTTACATATAAACCTAATATCTAAACCTAATATCGGATCAAGAGGACGGAAGGACGAATAAAAATCATCTAAAATTACGATATTAGTCATATATTAATCACAAGATATTAATTTCAAAATAAAAATCAGCATATGAAGTTTTTTTTTTTTTGAAATTCGTAATACATTATTCCAAAATTAACGATGGTATTTGAATACTACGATGAGTAAACCTAAAATATGAGTAGATCCACAACTCCAATGCTCAACTAGAGGATCCTTGCTGTTTGCACCTCGACAGATCTAGAAGGGAAAAAGGAAATAGTTAACTTATAAAATCTAAAATAGGAGGTAAAAAAATAATGTGACACACAGATATGAAATAATAAATTTTAAAATCATTCTAATACAATCATGTAAATTATCACTTGATCAAATTTAATATGCGCCGCATCAAAACTCCATGGAATGAATTTAAGTTTGAAGAGGCCAGCAGAAAATCTAAGTGACGGTGTATTAAGAGAAAATGAACGTATTAATTATTAAAATGTAAAATTTATATATTTCTATACCACATCTAATATTTTAAATTAATATATTATGTCTAGAATTTTAAATTAATTGATTAATATATTATGTCCAAAAGATGACGATGTTAGAATTTGACGGGACGAATATGGGGTTTAATTAATGTGCTGACATAATGGATTTTGGGTTTTTTAATGTGATTATAATACCATATCGGGAAGAATATTGATAGTCGGTTTAGTAAAATGTGACGTTATATCCCTTAATTAAAGTTTTGGATTAGAGTTTTAGGAATGGAAAAAATTACATTGGGAAGATAGTCCCCATAATGGGTGACTGTAAACTCCGAATCGAATTAGTTGGAACATAATTTTAGATACTAGTAGTGTATACCAAAAAAAAAAAAATAAGGGAGAATATTATTTTTAGCTTAAAATATTAAGATGAAAAATTTTTATTTTTATATTTTGTATTTGAAAGTCTATGTCGGTCCATGTTAAATTTAATATGCGCCCTCATCCTCTACGGATAAATAACTTCAATGGAACCCGACTTGTGACAACTCCACCTCCATTAACAAGTTTCTTACCTATTTTTAACCCTTTTTTGGTAGTTTATTGGAAGACCATGTCAGTTCAAAATTTTAAATAAACCTATTTTTTTACTAATAATTTTTTTTAGTGTTTCAATTTATCTTTGGAAATTCAATATTTGTTTCAACAAATTTCAAAAATATTTTTGAATTAAAAATTATGTACTTAATTCACGCAGTTAAGATTCTTTTGTACATTGAATTCATGCAGCCGAGAATGTGACTGTCAATGGGCATGTTAGAAAATAAATCTTTGATGAAGATCATCATCAATAAATATATTCAGGGTGTGATTGGCCTTCCAGATTTATACATTTTTCCTAAAAGAATTATCTAGATTATGAGATGCCGGAATAAAAGTTACATGTGATTCAGCACCATAAATAGACAAACTTTGTTAGATTTTGGTATCCCTATCTCTTAATATCTTATTTTAACACATCACAATATAAGAATTATCTCTTAAATCTCTACCCACCAATACATTCAGGTCTAAATTATTAAAAAAAAAAAAAAAAACCTTTAATAGATTACTTTTACATAATTCAAACTTATATGACAATCAGTAAAATATAATTATTTACTTATAAGTCCAATGGATTAAGAATCCAACAGACCAAGTTAGACTATCATATAATGTGACCGCTGGAGACCACAAATACTTTTATTACGTTTTGATCCATACAAATCAAGATTAGAAATATATGTAATTTTGATTTTAATTTTTTTAGATAATCATTCAATTTGTGAAGATCACTCCAAAATAGAACCCAGAGTTAGATATATATATATATATATATATATATATATGTGTGTATATATATATATATATATTATTTAAAAATATAATAAAATGAATTAAATCAATGAAGAGTTGGTTAATTGAGTAAGGTTATGAAATCGTTAATCAAATCTCGAATTCGAAATTTGAAAATAAAAAAATTGAGAATTTTCGTCTAAATTAGATTTAATAATATTTAAATACGATTAATTGAAACATGTTCTCGAATATTAATTAGTTATAAAAAAAAAAAAAAAAAAAAAAAAAAAAAAAAAACAAACAATGAATGACTTAAAGAGACAAGCATAGTGGTTATGGTACTGACCATGGAATTCACATCGGCAAATTCGATACAAGAAGTGTGCATTGCATGTGTCCCCATTATAATTCATGATTGAAAGAGAAAGATTGAATTCTGGCTTGGCATGCAACCCTCTGGCCGCCACCATCTTTGCTCATTTAACACTCATGCACCTGTACAACAATAAATTCAAACCAAATGTATTGAATTCTTAGGACTATATTTTTCAATTTTTACGACCGCTATATAATTAAAACAAATCTAATTAGGTCAGTATTTACTTCCTTTGGTGCCACCAAAAAATTAATATATTTCAATTTAGTTTGATGTATAATAATTTTAATTAAAGTAAAATTTGAACAATATATACAATTTTACAATTTAAAATTAATTTTTTAATGAATTTAAATTTTCATTGCACTAATTACAAATTTTACATTTGAGTCTCACATCGATTCAGCCCTATGAATTGTCCTTTCCATGTGTGCATGTATCTATGAATTATTGATGAAATTGTGTAAAAAACTTCAAGTACAAATCCGACCAGATTTTTCTGCAAATCCGAGTGGGCCTTGGAGCGACCGATTTTTCTGTAATTGAATAGTTTGATGGCTATGGAGTTTGTAACCTTTGATTGTAATAGAATCATTTTATAAAATAATAAAATAAAATAATCGATAATCATTAAATAATAATTTAACAATTATAAATTCATAAATATTAATATTTATGAGATCTGTAAAATAACTTATTATAGAAGTCTTTTATCATCTCGTAACCAACAGATTGCATATGAACAGATATTAGAATACTTGGGAAAATTCATCTAATCACGATAATATTTTTTGTTTTTTATAACTATTATTTTTATAGAAATTGTAATAATCATTTCTTCCAAAAGGTTAAACAAGTGAATGAAGAAGTTATTATTTATTTTTGAATTGAGCAATGAGGATCTGATGATTTAAACTCATAACCTCTTGATTTAATACCATTTTATATTTGTGTAGCAACTATCTCTTCCAAAAGATTAAATGAGAGATAAAAAATTGTTTTATTAATTATTCTATATAATAACATCTCGTGATTAATCGGTAACTTTTTTTCAGTTTGATCTTATTTCTCAAATCTTTCATGTTGCCATTTGGTGGCTAGAAATCTATTTAAAGGAGTTCTATGCAACAATCCGATATAATCCACCAGTAACAAAGGCTTTCATCAGTTTAGTAGAAAAATTTATTTCCAAAACTCTATTCACATAACATTGCAGCTGTTGACCTGTTCTTTGAAAATCTCCCATTGGGAGTTCAAAAAAACTCAAATTCTGATTAGATGTTTTTGCCATTTTAAAATTTGAATTCATTTAATAAATAATTTATAACACCGAAAATTTAGTATTTAAATTTTTAATTTTTATTTTTTCATATAATTCCAAAAGAAAATTGTAATTGGATTTTTAAATTATTGTCTTATATAATTCTTAAGAGATTGAATGGTTTGGTGGTATAAAGTTTTTTAGAAAATTGGAGTTCATGGGTTCAAATCCCCTTGAATGCATGACCAAGAGATTTATTCCCCATTCTGTATGGTTTGTGACAGATAAGTTGATTTGTGTATTGACAAGTTGGCTTATGTTGTTGAAGTTTGTGAAAGACAAGTTGATTTGTGTATCGGCAAGTTGGCTTGTGTTTGTGAGAGTTGTGAGAGACAAGTTAGTTTGTGAGGGTTATAAGTTGGCTTGTGCTTGTGAAGAATGTGTGTGCCAAATCGACTTGAGTGTTGCTTGTGTTGTTGAAGTTTGTGAGGGACAAATTGATTTGTGTATTGACAAGTTGGCTTGTGTTTGTGAGAGTTGTGAGAGACAAGTTGGTTTGTGAGGGGTACAAGTTGGCTTATGTTTGTAAAGAGTGTGTGTGTCAAAATGACTTGAGTGTGGCTTGTGTTGTTGAAGTTTGTGAGAGATAAGTTGATTTGTGTATTGACAAGTTGAATTGTATTTGTAGTAGTTGTGAGAGACAAGTTGGTTTGTGAAGGTTAGCAATATTATATATTTATATATATTCTTCCTAAAAATATAATAAAAATGAATTAAATCAATATCAACGGATAGTTAGTTTATTAGGTAAGGGTGTTAAATTCTTTAACTAAGTTTTGGGTTCGAAATATGAGAATAGAAAAAAATTACGTTAGAAGAGTTTTTTCTTTAAATTAAGTTCGACAATATTTAAATCGAATTAATCGAAATATAGTTTTGGATGCCGATTAGTTATAAAAAAATGAATTAAACTAATGAATGACTTAAAGAGACAAGCATAGAGATTGTAGTTTCGATCATGGAATTCACAATGGCAAATTCCATACCAAAAGTGTGCGTTGCATGTATACCCATCATAATTCATGATTGAAAGGGAAGGATTGATTTTTCGTCTGGCATGCAACACTCTGGTCACCACCATCTTTTCAGTGTTCACGCCTTTGTAGAAAAATAAACTCAAACCAAATTTATATGACAATCTATAACATATATTTATTTACATATAAACCTAATATCGGATCAAGAGGAATGAAGGACAAATAAAAATCATCTAAAATTACGATATTAATCACATATTAATCACAAGATATTAATTTCAAAATAAAAATCAGCATATGAAGTTTTTTTTTTTTGAAATTCATAATACATTATTCCAAAATTAACAATGGTATTTGAATACTACGTTGAGTAAACCTAAAATATGAGTAGATCCACAACTCCAATGCTCAACTAGAGGATCCTTGCCGTTTGCACCTCGACAGATCTAGAAGGGAAAAAGGAAATAGTTAACTTATAAAATCTAAAATAGGAGGTAAAAAAAATAATGTAACACACAAATATGAAATAATTAATTTTAAAATCAATCTAATACAATCATGTAAATTATCACTTGATCAAATTTAATATGCGCCGCATCAAAACTCCATGGAATGAATTTAAGTTTGAAGAGGCCAGCAGAAAATCTAAGTGACGGTGTATTAAGAGAAAATGTACGTATTAATTATTAAAATGTAAAATTTATATATTTCTATACCACATCTAATATTTTAAATTAATATATTATGTCTAGAATTTTAAATTAATTGATTAATATATTATGTCCAAAAGATGACGATGTTAGAATTTGACGGGACGAATATGGGGTTTAATTAATGTGCTGACATAATGGATTTTGGGTTTTTTAATGTGAGTATAATACCATGTTGGGGAAGAATACTGATAGATAGTCGGTCTAATAGAATGTGACGTTATATTCCTTAATTAAAGTTTTGGTTTAGAGGTTTAGAAATAGAAAAAATTATATTGAGAAGATAGTCCCCATAATGGGTGACTATAAATTTCGAATCGGATTAGTTGGAACATAATTTTAGATATCGGTAGTGTATACCAAAAAAAAATATAACATACTGAGGAGAATATTATTTTTAGCTTAAAAGTTAATTATTAAGATGAAAAATTTTTATTTTTATATTTTGTATTGAAAGTCTATGTCGGTCCATGTTAAATTTAATATGCGCCCTAATCCTCTACGGATAAATAACTTCAATGGAACCCGACTTGTGACAACTCCACCTCCATTAACATGTTTCTAACCTATTTTTAACCCTTTTTGGTAGTGGATTGGAAGACTATGTCAGTTCAAAATTTTAAATAAACCTATTTTTTTACTAATAATTTTTTTTAGTGTTTCAATTTATCTTTGGAAATTCAATATTTGTTTCAAGAAATTTCAAAAATATTTTTGACTTAAAAATTATGTACTTAATTCACGCAGTTAAGATTCTTTTGCACATTGAATTCATGCAGCTGAGAATGTGACTGCCAATGAGCATGTTAGAAAATAAATCTTTGATGAAGATCATCATCAATAAATACATTTTCCCTATCTTTTAATATCTTATTTTAACACATAAGAATTATCTCTTAAATCTCTACGCACCAATACATTCAAATCTAAATTATTAAAAAAAAAAAAAATAGTAGATCACTTTTACATAATTCAAACTTATATGATAATCAGTAAAATATAATTATTTACATATAAGTCCAATGGATTAAGAATTCAACAGACCAAGTTAGACTATCATATAATGTGACCGGTGGAGACCACAAATACTTTTATTAACGTTTTGATCCATACAAATCAAGATTAGAAATATATATAATTTTGATTTTAATTTTTTTAGATAATCATTCAATTTGTGAAGGTCACTCCAAAATAGAATCCAGAGTTAGAAATTTTTAGGAATACCATTAGCAGCTATGAGAGATTTTCATCGGGGCATGGGTGTATTAGTAATATATATGTATATATATATTCTTTAAAAATATAATAAAAATGAATTAAATCAATATCAACGAAGAATTGGTTTATTGAGTAAGGGTATTAGATCGTTAATCAAATCTCGAATTCAAAATTTTAAAAAAAAAAACTTGAACGTTTTTTTCTAAATTGGATCTAATAATATTTAAATTAGAAATAATATTCTCTCGCATCGGCCTCTAGCCTCTCGCATTCACCGAGAGTTATATCATTCTGTCAGAACACAAATTCCAGGTCAGTTTTCGGATATTCTACTTTTGCCTTTCTTAGCACAAACATTATGTACTCCCGACCACTACTCGCCTGAACTTCTGATCACACGGTCCCCTGGCTTCTCGACCCTTCAGCTTCTTGGTCTTCTAACCTCTCGATAGGTTATGATTCACTCGGCATGTGATTTTCATATTTAACAAACGAATGCAATATTCGCCTGAGAATCATTCAAATATTCAAATCTCTAGCGACCTCCGGGTCTCCCGACTTCTCGCACACTTAACCTCTCGGTCTGTCAACTGATCTTTAACAAATCATTCGATTTGCTCTCGATAAAGTTCAGAACCCACTAAGCCCATAACCAGATGAAGGAGTCTCTCGATGATTCTATCTCATCTCCCGATCGCTTGATCTCTGGATCACCCGACTTGTTGAACACTCGATCTACTAGTAACTCGACCTGTTGATCTCATAATCTCTTAATCGTTTGACCTATCAGAGAATCTACACATCTACTGTCAGTAAGCCCTCTCACCTCTCCTCGAGCAAAAGAAGTCTCTCATCGGGTAAGACCCCCTATATTTTCCAACGATCTCTTTGTTTATTTCCTATCTATAGAATTCTAACGAATCCTCCCGAATGGATACTATAATTGGAATTTAACTCTCCGAATGGGCCAATGACGCCCTAATCTATCGTTGAGATCTAACTTGCCGAACGGGCCTATGACACCTTGATCAATCGTTTGACGTGTTGGTCTCCCAATCTCTTGGCCATCCGACCTATCGGTCTCGTAGTCTCTCAATCGTTCAACTTGTCGACTTCGTAATCTCTTAATTGTTTGACCCGTCAGTCTCTCAATCGCTCGATCGTTCGACCTGTCGGTCTCTCTTTCTCTTAATTGTTCGACCTGTCGGTCTTATATTCTCTTGATCGTTCGACCTATCGGTCTCCCAATCGCTCGATCATTCGACCTATCAATCTCTCAATCTCTCGATCACTTGGTCACTCGCTCTCGATCTCTTGATCACTCGATCCTTCGATAAATGGATCATTTAATCTCTTGGTCTCTCGATGACTCGATCTCTCGATCAGTCGATCTCTCAAATTACTGACCCACCGATCTCTTGACCTCTCGGTCTCTTAAGATGTCTCTTACAATCCACTCTACTCCTAATACCATTTTTTCAAAATTACATTAGGAGTAGAGGCAAATGATGGTATATTACTTAACAAGTTTCCATAAATATTCATGGTTATCCGATAAGGAAAACAATCACCACCAAGTTCAAAACTTTCCATATTTCGGAAGAATTCTAATTTTCGTGGACTCTTAAGAAAAAAGGAAATCTTTCTAAAATTGAAAACTTCTTTAATCCCAATGAAGTCTAAATTTTCAAAAAGTCTTTGATCACAAATTTAACCACTTTGAAAGATTTCAGATAAAGGAAAACTAAGGTTTTTTATACCCTTGAAAAAACTATAAATACAGAGCATAGAAAACTCTCAGAGGGAACTCAGTTTTTACACATGAGAAAGAGGCGATTCAATACTCCAAAGAGGTTCTATACCAAATTCCATATGTCATTCAGAGGGGTTGTATACCCCATCTTATATATTAACGAAGGCAGGATTCCATACCCAATTCCATACGATCAAATATACAGCTCCTTAGCTGACTCTATACAATTTGAGGTAGGGTTCTATACCCAATTCTATACATCAGTCAGAGTGGAGTTTCATACCCAATTCTATATGTCATTCAGAGGGGGGTTTCATACTCATTTACATACACCGATAAAAGTAGAGTTTCATGCTCAATCTTATATAATCAGAGGTATGTTTTCGTATTCTACTTTATACATGATCAGAGGTATGATATTTACGACTACTATCAGTTTTTATTTTATCATTTATACTGATTTAAGCGTCAGAATCTTCCAGTTGAGCCA
The DNA here is from genome assembly GCA_037126225.1 of Dillenia turbinata. Classification (NCBI taxonomy): domain Eukaryota; kingdom Viridiplantae; phylum Streptophyta; class Magnoliopsida; order Dilleniales; family Dilleniaceae; genus Dillenia; species Dillenia turbinata. The sequence goes on from JBAMMX010000001.1 coordinate 3,257,915, forward strand.
GTTTCGGTGGGATTTTTATAGATTTCTCATTCTTGAAGAGCAGACGAACACCACCGTTATCGACTTTCTACTCAAGTCAAAAGAATAGGTATCTGTAGATACTAAAAATGACTAACGGTTTCTTAAATCATTAAAGAAATAATTTAATCATTACATCAAGATTATGTCAAGATTTATCATGTAATGGATACAATCAATATCTATTTTTTTTCATTTGTTTTTTACTTTTTTATTTTTTTATTTATATTTTTTTTGGGGTTAATAAGAAGACGATAGATCAAAGCTGAATGAGAATGACGTGGAGAATGAATAAAGAAACGCTACTCGTATACAAATTTTGATGATGTCGTTGTCAATTTATGAATCTATAAAATGACCATTTGCAGTCACTTCCGTAATAAGAAAAAAAGATCATGCCGACTCTGCTGCCATTGTTATTTCTTGTGATGACAACGTCCACTCGCCCATTGTCCATTTCTTGTTTTCTTCCGTTTCTGATCATATTATTGATTTTTTTTCTTCAGCAAAATAGTGAGGAAAAGACAATCTGATTAGCAATCTCACCTAATACGATGTTCCAAAATAAATGAGAAAAGACATTCTATGTAGAATCACACCTAAGATGGGGTTGCAAATCAAAAAAAAAAAAAATTATTTTTAATAAATACTAGTGTTTATTTGATCAAACTTTTTTCGGATTAAAGTTAAAACTAGACTTGGGTTTTTCAAAAGCTGCTTTAAAAAGTTTGTTTTTCAAATAAAATATATGGACTAATGAAATTGTATCTAATTATTTCAATTATTACAATTTTATAACATATAGAAACCATAAAAAAATACCCTAAGTATTTCCACATTAATAGAAAATATAAATTGTTAATTTATTTTTTATGAATTTAGGAAATCTTTTAAAAAATCTATGAATTTTAAATATTTATGAATATTTATAATACTTATGAAATTAAAATATTTATTTTTAATTTATAAAAAAAAATTAAAATTATTTATTTTACAAATTATATATAAAACTTTACTATCAATTGTCTTTTATTTTAGTTTCACTGAATTTACAATTTAAATAATCAATTCTATCACCACCGATATCCCTTATTATTATTATTATTATTATTATTATTATTATTATTATTATTATTATTATTATTATTATTGTTATTATTCTCTATCACAAGCCATAGCCATGCTTAACCCTTACTTTGAATAAATATTGTACTCGCATAATACTGCCTTTCACAATGACATAACCCACCCTGCTTTAAAAAGTCATATTTAAAAACTGACAATATAAGACATGATATTCTTTGGAATCCAATGATAGAAAATTCATGTTGTAAAATTTTTTCATGATCAATTTCTTTATAAAATTTTTTATAAAGTATCATTTATCCTTTTTTAATAAAATGAATAAAATACACCTAAAGATTATACCCCATCAATTAAATTCAGCTATTCTAAAATAATATATATCCTCAAGAGACATGAGCATCCTCCTTACTTCTTTTGAGTATCTCGTGTTTTTTCTCAGCCCCATCGTTACCCGACGGTAATGGGATGCGTAAGTTAGAAAGTGGTATCCCCAAGCGCTTGGACTGTATTGGGCCAAGGGGTGATCAATTTCCAACGCAGGAAGTGATTGTGGAGATAAAGATACAGGTACGGATGGAGGTTGAAGACATATTGGACAATGACCTGAAAGATGCTTTTGACTGGTCCTTGTCTTCTTCAGTAGTGGGGGTGTAAGGTGGGTCCTATAGATGTGGGTTGCGTTTACGTATTTATAACCCCCACTTTCTTGGCATGTTCTCCATCAGCTCTTTGTATGAACATGAGGAAGAAATTTGTATTATGAAACCACGTACCAAAGAATCTTATTACAAAATGTATATGATTAAGCCCCAAGATACCTTGCTAAGATATAGAATTTAAAATACAATACAACAAACTCACAAAATTTTAATTATGAAATTATAAATATAAATAATTTTAATTTTAAACAATTTTTTATTTAAAATATTTGACGAATATAATATTGACATCGGCTAAATCATTTTAATTATCAATTGTTTGGAAGTAATACTAAAATTAAATTATTGGCTATTGTTAGGAAATAACAACTTATACCGAGTCTACATCCCCCCCCCCCTTTCACTTAAATTCGCAGTAAAGGTTGTGCAGAGCCTGTTCACTAAATTACTACAATTTGTTTTCTTTAAAGCATGAAGAGAGGCTGCTGAAAGTAAAAATTATTATTATAATAATAAATTCTGATTTGATAAATAAAAAATTACAACTTTAATTTTTTTTGACAAATTAATAGTTAGTGTTTGAGAATAAAATAAAATTAGGACCTCCAAAAACCAATATAATGAGAGAATATCATAAATTAATTTGTTTATGCATGTTTCAAAAGTTAAATTAAATTTTTATCCAATTAAAATTAAATTTCTCCCACCATAGAATAAAATTCTAATCTTATACGAACTTCTGTCTAATCAATTTTAGCCCTATAAAATTATTAATTATTGAATGAAACATTCAAGGTGGCAATCAATTTTAGCCCTTTTGAGAATGTCATATAAAAATAAAAATGATTTTCTTAATAAATAAACAGGCGTACAATAAAAAAAAAAAAAAGAGAAAATACATTATACAATTTTCAAATACATTAAATAAACAGGCATCGGTATTTTCAAGTAGCTTTTGACAATTTTTCTGTACAAAATCAAAATACTTTTACATGAAATTTATTTTATCTCAATTATAAATAAAATCAAATATGATGTTAATTTATTTTTTAAAGTATTTATCTTAAAAAGATCTAGTAAAACAAAACTTAATATCTCAAAAATATTAAATTTACCATTATATCATTTCGTTAATTGTGAGGAAATGGTAATTATCATTCATTCCTTATCATTGATTTCTTAATATTTTCTTAGGATAATAACTAGCAAATCATGCGTCTTCTTCTCAAGAGGGTAATATGGTAATATAGTTATAAATTTGGATGATTTAAAATATTATTTATTGTACTTCTTTTCCTTTTTGATATAGGTTTAGAATACTATTTTTATGCACGAGTGGGTGCAGAAATGCACCTAGTTACCTTTCTTTAAGAGTTAGATTCGAATTCTAATGATTGTGTGAGTGTTGTCTTTTATTGTGCGGTATTAAACTTATCAAAAAAAGAATATAATTTTTATAAACAGAGGAAATTGACATATCGATAGATCAAACTTCTCAATATCTTAGAAACAAAGGCCATAAGTCGGCAATCATATGTAGAACACTCACTGCAACAACTTTAAACAACAACACACAACATAACTAGAGAAGCTCTCACACAAGAATAGGATCAATGAGCAATGCAGCGATTGCATCTCTGAGATGCTGTGAAACAAGTGTATAAGCATCATCTATTTTATAAACCACATCCGAAGCACAAGCGAGATTCAAAATCCTCTTAAGCAGCGGCATTGGCACTGCTGTTGGCTTGAGGAAGTCCTCGTTCATGTCCTTCCATGCATTCTCAATTTCCTTGTTCAGAAAAGCATAAGCTTCTTCCTCGGAAGCACCATGCTCCTTCATGTAGCACTCTATCCCCGAAACCACATGATCCCTCTCTCTCTCAAACTACAAAAATGTTTGAGAAAATTATGTCTTGAAAACATCGAGTACCAAAGTGGCTAACATAAAGAGTTGGAAATTATACATACCTTGTGGGAGACCAAGTCATTAATGAGCCTTGTGAGGACAGAAGAGCCTACAACAATTTTAGGATCTGTGGCTGCCCAATCAAAGGCCTCTTTTGTTCCCAAATGTCCCATACCAGCAAAAGCAACTATTACTAGCATTGGGTAGCAGCTGGTTACTATCCCATTGAGTATGTACTCCTTCATTGTTGGCACATATCCTTCCAGGCACCACTTGTTTTCCGTACTATAGGCTCTCGTAAGCCTCTTCATCTACAACGTATAGCACATAGGAAAAAAACTTAATATATAATTGGCCTTCAATTTGGTATAGATTTTGATGTCTAACTTGTAACCTTTTTAGATGTATATTCTTCGTAATATTAGTTCAATTGATCATTGACTTTTCCCAATTGTAAATGCTAAGGAAGTATTACCGCTTCTTTTGCATATTGCACGCAATACGGCCTGCCTTCCTCTGTTGTCACCTGTTCAATGTCTTTGAAAACATCAAATAGTGCTTTATAGCTCACTTTCATGTACTCTGGAAGTGGTTCCATAGCACTCAAATCCCACCTAAAATCAAGCAAGTTGAGTTTAGGTTAGCTTAGATCTCTGGGAAAGGGTAGTCTAGTTGAAGAAAGTAGATTTTTTAACCAGATTTAAGTTTATGAGTTGGGGACCTTTCAATAGCTTGGGTGTATAGCTTGAGTTCCTCAAAAGTACCGTAGGCATCATACGTATCATCTAAAACCGATGTCAGAGACAGCACCTTACTAAGAAACATTCTACCAACATGATATTGAGGTTCAAAGAATACTCCCAATATCCAGAAATAGCACTCCACAGCTCTGTCTCTTGCATAAGGTAACTTGCTTTCCAAGTCTAACTCTTTCCACCATCTAGAAACAGAAGTTTAATCAATTAGAACCACACCAAAAGAGTATAGCTATACATTAGGGCAGAAACAACCTGATTTTACCAAGACAAAATAGTGACACAGTATAAAAAGAATGCCACAGAATATAAGTTTATATCATAAAATTTCAATAATACCAATATAAAAATACTTACGCTGAAATCTGGGCGACCTCTTTTTGGTGCAATGCTTGTAGATTTTTGAAATCCAATTTTGCAAACCTCAGTAAAGTTTTGTTATGGGAATCATCTTCTTGGTAGATGGAGATAAAATGTCTAGCTTCTAGCCTTTCTAAGCAATGGTGGATTGGCCTTTTCAACGCACGAGTCACTTGTTTAGCAAGTGATGAAGAGCTTATATCGCTCAACTTTGATTTTAAGTGAGCAGTGGTGAAGGCTATAGCTTCATCCAAAATATCTTCGCCATGTATTGCTAAATGTGCTGCTTCGTACAGACTGAGCATGCCTTGTAGATCAGAAATGATTGATTCCTGGAATTCACCTTTGTTGTTCTTGAACTTGTTAAACACATCTGCATCGCAACATTACATTACATGACATTACATTACATTATATGAAAAGGCAAAAATTAAAGCAGTGAGACAATATCACCCAACTCCTTGATATTACCGCTTGAAACATTGAAGCCTTGTTGTCTGAGTAACCTGAAGCCAAGAGCAACATCATGGAGACTATTACTTTCGCCATCAAAATTGATTTCTTGAAAAATCTCTTCTAAGGAATCGTCGATCTCTTTAGTAAATAGATAGGCCACGCCCAAACGTTGTGCTGCGTCAATCAGATTGAGCTTTTCTGAGAGATTATTGTCCCCGTTAAATATTGTCTTTCTCACTTCTTCTTTCAACTCCTCGTATTCTTGCTCCAAGCCAATATTTGTTTTCTGGAAACCAGAAGAAAATTAACAAATAGGAAGATAGCAACTTAAGAACCACAAAATACCTCCCATAATTACGTGCAAAAGAAAATATTATTTCTCATTGCCAAAGGCCACAAGATTGTAAGATTTAGTTCCAAAATATGAATTAATTTATAGAATAACATAATTTTTTTTATATGTACAATAGCTTATAGAATCACTTATCTTAATAAATAAAGTATCTCCATATTGGAAAAGATTGTTTATATATAAATAATATATATATACAGAGAGAGAGAGAGAGAGAGAGAGAGAGAGAGAATATGACCTCTGCCGGAGTTGGGGAAGAGCATGGCAGAAACTGAGTTGCCCAAACACTTGGACGGAAAGTAGCAGTTGGACGGGCACATTTGGAGTCAGTCATAGTTTGGTTGGAAGTAGCCAAAGGTGCCGCTGAAACAAGTTTTGACATTTCTGGCCAAATGGAACAACAAGAGGAACACTACTCTTGTTAACAATATCTCTTTATGATTTTGGTGTCTGCCTTCGTATCTTATATAGCCAAGGAATATCCCTTTCTTTAGGTTGAATTCTAATGGGGTCTAATTCATATTTTATATCTCATCAACTTGGATAACTCGTGTCGGAGAAACACACTGACCAAATCCACTTAATATTCTTTACAAAATCAATCTGTATTTGCATATAATACAAAATTATTATTGTTATTCAATTATACCTTACCAATTTTGGAAAAGAGTGAATGTTAGACGGAAGCAGTAATGTCATTTTATATTATTTTCACATTGATGATGATGATGATGATGTTATTCGAATTCATTGATCCTCACCCTTCACTTAATCATCATATCATCCTGGTCGTCCCTCATTTGTTATTCGAATTCATTGATCCTCACCCTTCACTTAATCATCATATCATCCTGGTCGTCCTTCATTCATCATGTCATTATTTAACATGCTTTGGTGCGATTTTCGCTGAATGTCTCATTTTAATGTGTGAACCCATACCCTCGACCTTAGTTGATGTATCCCCCTTGTTTCCTAACAATATTAGCGTGGTGTTCAAAAAACTTTAACCTATTTCAACTTGAGAGTTACTTGGCCTTTTTTGAGCAAATTAAAAAAGTTTTAAAATTTAGTAAATTTGTTTGAATTTTTTTTTTTTTTTGGTCCCTCGGGACAACTGAAGTAATAAAATATCTCCACTTTCATATTTCTCTTCCCCAATTTAATTCTGTTTAGTTGTATTTTCTTGTATTAAAAAAAATATTCGAAATTTTTTTTATATATGCAAATCAAATATATATATATATATATATATATATATATATATATATATATATATATATATACAAAAATGAGTTTGTACAAAAATTTGCCTTATATTGACAAAACAACCCACCCTAACATTTCAAAACAATATCGGTAAGAGTTTGCGTTGAGAATCACATGATTTCTCTTTTGTATTTTCTAATCCTACTACTTAATCATCACGTGAAACATCCCTTCTACTATTTTAACCTTAGATTTCAATTAATTAAAATTTTATTATCTCAATTCAATTTCAAAATACGTATCCATAAACCGACATGGTTAATGATATAAATATTATCTATTGGTTACTTAATTGGTCTGTGATTTGGATTCGATGTTCTTAGTAAAAATTACCTTATTTTTCACATTATTTTTACATAATAATTTGATCCTCACCCTTCACTTAATCATCAAATCATCCTTGCCGTGCATCAATTCTCGTGATCGCTACACCTTAGTCTCCTTCTTCAAAATGTTATCATTTAACACGCTCCGGCACTCGTTTTTTGCTCTTTGTCACATTTAATCAATTGTTGATCCAGCCGAATTTCGTTGAGTTTCAAATGAGAATCATGTGAAACTTCCTCAGTATTTTTAGAGAATCACATCAACTTTCACCATTTGAAAAACATGATTTTCACACAAAAACTTGCCTTATTTAATATTGACAAAACAAAGGTAATATTTCAAAACAAGTATTTTATCATTTGAACACCGGGTAGAAGGCTAGTTTATGGTTCACAATTCCAATCATAAAGTGTGACAACAACAACATAAGATTTAATCCCAAATTTTGAATATTTTTACTTTTGTCAAGCTGTTTTACACTGACTATCAACCTATCACAACCCTTCTCCTTAACCTGGGTTTGAAACCGGCTATGACGGAGTTTTGACAATCATAAGGTGTACACAAAGAAAATAATATTTCTTCCTTAACCACAATTACCTATATTTGATGGTTTGCTAAATATGAGTTGCAAAGAACAATAAAATGCTGAACATGAAAAACTAAAAAAATAAAAACAAAAAAATACTAAATGTGATCTAATACGATTTATATATTAATGCTTCTATATTATGCTACTATTTACTCCCCGCATATGGTAAAACCATGTTAGATTATAAAAACCATGCTTCTATATTGTCTCTAACGGGATAGCCTAGTAGTTCAAATCCCTCGTTCAACCTGGTGATCTCGGTTTAAATTCTGATATAACCCAAAAAAAAAAATTAAATTTAAAAAAAAAAATAGTCGGGTCCATTTAGAGTGTGGCCCATGATGCGGGGAGAGAGATATATCTCTTTTTGAAGCCCTTAGAGTTTGGGACCGAGGGATCAGGTTGCAGGGAAGACTGGGCCTGCTTAGGCCCACGAAGTTGGCCCGTTCAACTATTGTTACAATTTTTGTTTTCTTTTTTTTCTTTTGAAAGGGCTGGGTGAGCTGGGCCCAGGCATTAGTGCGAGGCAAGGGTGACGTGCAAGGACCCAATCAACCAGCTACAGTGAATGAGTCCATCCAACAATAAAATATAACTAAAACTTTTTTTTATATATATATATTTTTTTGTTATACAAGGATTCGAATCTGGAATCTCTAAATTAGGGGAGTGGGTTGTAACCATTAAACTGTCTTCTTAAGGATTTTTTTTATATATACTTACCAATAGTATCCAGATTAATCCAATTCGAAGCATTCGTAGGGGGTCATATTTATGAGATAACTCTCTCAACTAGTCTTTTTCATTCTTAAATTTTAAACATGAGAGTTGATTAAAGAACTTAATACCCAATCACACAAAAAAAGGATGCAATCATATCAGTATTAATATATTGGATCCCATCAAAACCCTGCAATTAAGCGTATTTGGGAAAGAGTAACACCAGGATGGATGGCCTCCTTGAAAGTTCACTTATTGTATCTCACATTTAAGAAGGCGGCGTTGCTATGGTGCAGTGGTAATCATGTAAGTCTTACAACTACACTTAACGAATACTGCATTTAATCTTTAACCGAAAGGCCGAGAGAAAGGTATGCTCTTACCCACGCCAGCATTCATCTTTGAAAAGGGATACCATACTTGATCATAGCCAAGAGAATGAGAAGGATTTTTTTTTTTTCCCCGGAGAACTAAGCAGGTCAAAACTCAAATATCACATAAAGAAAACAAAATTATAAATTTACTCAAGCGAACCAACTTACAACGAAATCTCTCAGAGAAATTCAACATCAAAGTCATATAAACAATGAGTTGGAAAAATTTATAAATTCATACTCCCCCCTTCTCTCCATCTCTCTCCAAACCTATCTAAATTTCTCTAGATCCGCAAAGCTTTGAGCAAATAAGCCATGACAGCTGCAAAAACATATCAAAAAATCCAAAAATCACAAGAAATTTTACATGGCTGGGGTTGGACAAAAAAATTAAATATATACGTAATAAAAAATAAAAACCTTGTTCTTGTTAGTGTTCCCAGAATTCTTCGAAGTTTCTTCACCATTAAAAGCTTTGATGACAAACCCCTGTAACAATGGTTTCCCCATTGCTGCAGCTTTCAAAACAACAATTTAATTGAGTTGAGAGAAAACCCACTTGGGAATTTGAACACATGATAGGTGGGTATCTCCAAAAAAAAAAGTGAATTTTATGGAATCCCCATATGGGTTCGAAATAATATGCATGGGTCGTAGGAACCCAACGTAATCTGTAAACCATCGTCGATTTCTCTTTTATTGCATCTCCTTCGTTCAGCTCCACTTTACCTTCTGGTTCTAATCCCAAGTCCCACGAACCGTCCAAATAAAGGGAAAAAAATAAATCAAAGAACCAAGAAAAACCATCAAGATTTCGGTCATAAAAGAGACTCAGTGGATGATAAGTCGATGATACAGAGCTTCTGCAACCGGGGTTTCGCGTGCATCAGAAGATGAAATCTGCTGGTGCTTTGATGAAATCTCTTCCAACGACCAGGACTTTGTCGTCTTCTTGATTGGTGCTGTTGTTTCCGATCTAGTCATCGGTCAATTTGAATTTGGAGTTCTAAAGGATTTGTGAGGGTTTATCCGTCGGGAAGATGTTCTTGAGAAGTCCCATGCCTCTAACAATTGAAATTTATGGATTCAAAGAATGATTCAACGAGTGGGCAGTCGAGACTGTTGAAGAAAAACCCTAGGTCAAAATGAAGATAAAATAAATGAAATTTAATTTGCAAGAATAAATGAAATATCCGTCGGGAAGGTAGTACCAAACCAAGATGAATGGAGTGAAAACGGATATTTAATTTGTAAAAATGAAGATAAAATAAAATCTCGTTTTTTTCGGAGGACTAAAATAAGTTAATTTTTTATACCCTTCTTTTATGGGACATGAAGGGTAAAAAGGGAATAGAAATTTTGGTAATTTTTTATTTTTGGCTTTGTCTTATTCAATTTCAATATTTGTGTTCTAACGCTCCAGTATTATTTTGTTGGGCTCTCTGGGTACGACTTTCTCTGAGTTACTTTCTTCTACCACTCCAGTATCATATTGTTGGTTTAAATGATATGGACGACGGCAGGTCCGATGGAATTAGTAATAAGGTTCGTTTAGCAGTGTCATATTTTGTGTTTAGTTTGAAAACTTGATTGACTATCTTAGATCAATAAATTATTTTTTTAATAATTTTTATATATAAAATTATGTTTATAGATATATTATTTTGAATATATTACTCAAAATCGATTAATTGAAAAATACTATATAATAACACTATCTAATGACATTACTCAATGATATTTTGAACTTGAACTCAAGAAATACAAGTTCGAGTTCAAACTCAAGTTCACCTAACCAATACTTGAATCGAACTCAGGTATTGACACTACCCAATTTGACTCGAGTGTCACTTAGTTCCATTAGCAAATCTAAAGTGCATAAATTTCTCATATGAGGACAAGGATATAAGACCAATATTTTATTGATCTAGTGGGAAGGATACTAGAACCTCATACTAAATGTTCGGATTCGAGTTTTAGGAATAGTAAAAATGATATTGAGGGAGCTCCCTCTGAATGAGGATCCGACCACGACTCGACCTAAATTAATCGAAATAAAGTTTTGGATATTAGGCAATAAACTAAATCCTGGGAGTAAAAAGAAGAAAAAAAAAAAAGGAAACAACAAGGATATGAGTGAGTGTGTGTGTGTGTGAGAGAGAGAGAGAGAGAATTTAATATCACTCTTATTTCAATTTTATTAATATTTAAATTTTTATAACTTATCAAGGTTGTAACATGAATTTCAACAAATTCAAAACCAAGCTAAGATTTTGACCTCAAAAAACTGATTAACTCAAACTAATTTGGGATTAAATAATATATTTGGTTAAACTCTTAGAACTGTGAATAAATAATTATAACTCTTAAAAAATCAATTTAATTTATATTTTCTTTTTCTAAATATAAAATTTCTAAATCTAAAAATATCAATTCTTTAAAATTCAATTTATTTTAAATTTTCTCTCTATAAATATATTAATTTAAGTTTTTTCCTATTAAAAAAACTGAATTTGGTTTTCTGAATTCAAATCTGAACATATAAATTTTCTCTTTTTAAAAAAATTAAATTATTTTAATTTCTCTTTCTCTAAATACAGTGGTATTAAAGTTTTCTTTTACTATAAAAACAAATTTTAGTCTTAAACCCTAAACTTAAACACGATTTTTTTTCTCTCTTAAAAAATTAAAAATTTTCAAATTTTCTCTCTCTATGACTAAATGTTCAACTAAACACCATAATTTTCTCTCTGTTAAAAAATAAAATTATTTTAAATTTTTGTCTCTCAAGACATATTACGGTTAAATTTTCTCTCTTGAGAAAAGCTAAATTTAATTTTTCTATCTAATACTAAAAACATTAGTCCTCTTTATCTAAAAAATCAATTTATTTTGCATTTTCACTTTAAGTATATTCGTTTTGAGTTTTCTTTCACAAAAAATAAAAATAAAAATAAAAATTTAGTTTTGTCTCTAAAAACAAGTACATTAATTAATTTTCCTTTTGTAGAAAAATTATATCATTTTAAATTCTTTTTTCCCTGATTATTGGTTTTCAATTTTCTAAAAAACTAAATTTAAATCTTCTCTTTTAAAATAATCATTGATTTTAACTCATTTTAAATTTTATCACTTTAGATATTTTAGTTTTTAGTTTTCTTTCTCTAAAACTCCCCTTAATAGATGTAGTTTTTATTAAAGTGGGGAACACAATTGAATGATGGTAAAGTTAATCTTCTTGGCATGGCATACTGAGAAGAGAATGAACCTTTCCTAAGGATGATGGTGTATGAGTACGCTCCTCATGGAACTCTCTTCGAGCATCTGCACGGTAACATATACCTCTTCTCCTTGCAGTAGTGATTTTTCAGGAAATCAGACCTGCCCACGGTTTAGGCCTGGCATGAATTGGAAACGGCTCACAAGTCTTAGAGTCCAAAAAATTTTGACCCTTATTCTGAACCATCCATAACACGGTTGACATTTTTATCTATTTATTACCTTTAAAAAAAATTAAAAATAAATATCAAAATGTTAGAATAGTAAAGAACTGGCAATTCCTTCAGACTACATAGCAATTCCTTCCGAGGACATGAATCTTATTTTTTGATGGGCTAGCTAATTTTAAAGGTGTTTGGAAGAACAACTGGTGAGAGCTGATTAGCATGTTGCGGAACTGCGGTGCGCCGTAGCCTTCGTCGAGGCCGAAGGGGTTGTTGACAGCTATGTTGGTGCAGAGGGTTTGCAGGGTGAGAGGGAGAAAGTGGGATGTGGGTTGAGGTGAAGAAGGGATAGTGTGACCGGTGCACATGGGACCTGCATTTTTACTCTCTTTTTGTCAAAAAAGAAGGTTCATGAAGTATGAGTTTGTGCTTGTTACGGGCTGCGTTTTATGGGCCGAAAGTATAGTCAATTGGGAGAGAGAGTTGAAATGTGGTGCCGAAAGTATGGTCAATTGGGAGAGAGTTGAAATGTGGTTACTCCTAACAAGCAAGAACTGACCAGCATAGAAATGTTCAATTACCCTCCGCAAATTTATCCATTTCTTTTGCCATTTGACAGCAGATCTCTGTTCCCCTTATCCGCTCTGGCATCCACTCCTAGAAACTTGAAAAGGAGTCCAGTTGATCAAAGTTTTGGGGACTGTTTTGGCCTGTGAGCACCCGTTATCCATTAGCAGCAAAAGCTACACCATTAACACCTTAAAATGTTAAATTGAATGATGGTAGGGTTAATTACATATCCGTTTCCTGAACCATGGGTCAAGTTGCCAAATTAGTCCTCAGACTTCAAAATACTACGATAGTTCTCGAATTTTCAAAAGTGTCCTAACTAATCCCTCCATTAGTGATGGAGTTAGATTATTCGTTAATTGTTCACATGAAATGACATAACAAATGAATCGGGCATACGGATGCGGACATGCTAGTGCCGACTCATCATTCAAAAACACTTTACACTGCTATGTTAGCAACATGTTGAAACTTTTGAAAATTCGAGAACTCCCCCCAAAAGTTTTGAAGTTCAAAAACTAATTTAGAAATTCAACTCATAGTTCAAGAACCAGATATTTAATTGACCCAACGATGTTAAAGTTAGAAAAAAATACTAAAATAAAAAAATAGGGAGTAAGAACAGAAAAATCAGTGAGATTAGCCCCACTTTCTACTCAAGGCACCATCGTCTAAATGTATTAAGTGTAATATTAAATAAAAGAAATCATGATATGCGTGTATTAGATGGACCAAATAATTATTTGACCAAAAAGACCAAAAGACTTACTTGACGCTACATCCACAGATTAATTAAAAGAAAAAAAATTAATGGGAATCAAAGATTACTATCCAACAAATTCATGTTGAAAAAATTCAACATGGAAATGTGAGGTTTGGTGAGGTTTCAACGCGAGAGATGAAGAGGACACAAGGATCCCACAGTTAAACTCTCTATGGTGTGAAGGAAAAGGTTCGATTGTAGTGTTTTTTGTTGTTCTGATTTCTTGTTTTAAGGGCTTTTTTGTTTCTTTCCTTTCAAATTGGCTTGACAATTGTTGTTTGCTTTCACAATCATTTCTTGGTGGGTTTTACGATCCAGGGAGATTTCGTAACAAAGGGAGAATCATTTATTTAAAAATATAATAATAATTTGAATCTTAATTTTAATAATTAAGATTAATTATTTAAATGATAAATATGAGACACATAAATTAATAAATAAATATGTGTATACATGATACATAGTTGTACAGAAAATATTTACAGGTAGTACAGTGGTGCACCGGCTCGGATTTATGATTTGTCTAGAAAGTTAATTTTTTTAGTTATTGTTATTTGATTTTGTTATTAAAATGATTGATTGAGCATGCACGTCCTCTACCTCTATCTACCATTCATTGGTTCCATGCATATCTAACACATTGATGACCGTCGAGAGTGGAAACTAAAGTTCAGTCCAAATTTCAATTAAATTTTTAAATTTTATTTAATAAGATTAAATTCTTAAATATTTAATAATTAAATGATTAATTTGATGTGATTGATTTTTTTATTAGGGAAGAATTTAAATTTAAAATTTCGTCACGAACGTCAAATTATCTCCCGATCTAGAATTTTTAAATTAAAAATGAAAATTGTGATCATCATATTTTTCTCATTACAATTTGACGTGATTGATGATCTAATCATTACATCACACTGAAGTGGAAAACTTTTGTTGACATTATGGGCAAGCAGTTTCATGTCTACATCGTTACATACCTCTCAACAACCACAGTATGAAAGGTCATGTCCTTAATGATGTTAATTTAAAAATTTATTTGTTATTACCCTATCATATATATCATACATCTGTGAGTTGAGGGTACTGTTTATAAACAGTAATCTCATATCTTTTGATTCGCTTCTTTGATTTGCATCTTTTTTTTTTTTTTTTTTTATCTAACTTTTTTTTCTTCACTCGGATTCTTTACAATTCATAAATAGAATTTTATATTTTTTAAACTCGTCATCTCTTTTTCTTTCATTTTTATCCTCATTTTATATTTTTCATCTAACTATGTTTTTTTCTTTTTTTACTCGATTCCTTTATTATTCATATACTTTATATCAAAATCCTAAGTGATCAATTCATATGTTTGTTTAACTTCCTCTCTTTTTCTTATTTGTATCTTTTATTATTCATGTGCTTTTTCTGAAAGTCTCTATTTGATCATCTCATATCTTTTATACTGTGTTATTTTTTTAATTTACATCCTTTTTTTGGTACAGTTTCTTTTTTTTCGTTCGCATCCTTTTTTTTAAGATGTCTTTATTTGATCGTTCCATATTTTTAAAACCCGGCTATTAATTTTTTTCATTGAAGTTTATTGTAATTTTTTACGGACCTTGTTATATTCTTTTTTTTTTTCATTTAGGTCTTTTGCATTTTTTTTACTTGTTGGAGTCCGTTGTGTTTTTTTCATAAAAGTCTTTTGTATTTTTTTGAATCATTTTTTTGTAGATTGGATCTCTCATCTTCTATGAACCATACTTTTTTTCCATTAAGGTACTTTGATTTTTTTTTTTAACTTATAACGACATCTTTATTTTTTTTTCATTCAAGACTTTACATTTTTATTGACATTTTTTTTCTGCTTAAATCTTTTACTTATTTGAGACCATACTTTTTTTTTCATTTAGATCATTTATCTTTTTAGGACCACACTTTATTTATTTTTTTTTCTATTTTTCGCATTTTTTATCCTTTTTTTCCTTGGATCCTTCGTCTTTCTAAACATAGGCTTTTTCCTTTTTTTTTACCTCATGAATGGTTGTCCCATTATTTTTAGATCATAGTTTTTTATTTTTTTTATTTGGATACTTGCTCTTTTTTTTAACCTGACTTTTTTTTCCTCTTAAATCATTCATCTTTTTTAAATATAAATTTTTCTCCTGTTGTATTTTTAACTTCACGAATGATCATTCATTTATTTTTAAATCATAATTTTTTTCTCATTTAGATCCTTGTTTTTTTATTTTTTTACCTAAATTTTTTTCTTAAATTATTCTTTTTTTTTTGACAAAAATTCTTCCTTTTTTTTTCTCTAGTTATCCGTTCAAATCATTTTATTTATCCAACTTTTTTAAAAACTTCATTTTTTTATCATTTTTTAATATAGATTTTTCATTTTTATTTTTTCACCATATATATGATCATCCATTTATGTTTAAATTATAGTTTTTTTCTATTTAGATCCTTACTCCTTTTATTTTTTTTTTTTTACTATATTTTACCTCTTTGATCCTTCATGTTTTTTTGACACATTTTTTCACTTTTTTTTACTCCACTAACAATCATTCATTTATTTCTATTATCTTTTTACTCTACTTATTATCCATTTTTTACTTCATTCATCGGTGCTTTTTAAAATTTCAACGGTTAGAGTTCTTTTATCACTAATATATATCATATTTTTTACTAATTTGGATAATAATTTAATTCAAATATTGAGTTAATTATAAATTTAATAAATTTTTATATGATAAAAAATACAATTCATATTTTTTAGACACCCCAGTGTTAGCACGGCAAAAAAAACTAATATATTTTAAAATTTTAAAAATTAATTAAAATTTGACATTAAAATCCTGACACCTCATAGGTAATTTCTCGAGGGAGTGAAACGAGACAGCTGCGTTTGGGAACGGGTTTGGTTTGAAAAGAGATATTGGTGACAGAGATGATTTTTTAATACGAGGGTACATGTGTCATTTCCTTTATAGACTCCGATTGGTGTAAAAGACATCTCACTCGTGTGGATCAAAAGCCCGTGACTTGATGCGATTTTGAAATAATGGAGCATTTGGAGAAAACTAAATGAAATAAAACAAAACTAAATAAAATAAAATCATGATCTCCAAAGACATTTCTCCATGTATTGTGGGGATGAAATTGTGAAGCAATGGATTGTTGATGAATCATGTAATCCATTAACATACCATATGCGTCACTTTTACTAGATGGTCGACTGATGCAATTAAATTTTACAAATACAAATATCAAAATGATGTTCCTGCAAATGAAAAGCAGAATTTCGAGTTATAACTTGGCATACTTCTTGAGAGATTCGCCAGAAGCTTTGGCGTTGTCGGGAACCGGAAGGTTGGTCAAGAGGGTTACCCGAGAAGACGAGACCAGGGATCTTCTTCCACTTGATTCCGATGAGATCGAGGGATCAATCTTCCACAGTCGCACCTCCCATACCTACTCAAAATTATATTGCTAAATTGATTAATTTGGGGGGGGGGGAAGAAAATTCACAAGCTCTGCCCATAAGTAATAAAAAAAAAATTACCTGAATGGTTCTGCCGACGGAGATGGGAGTGGCTTCGGCGAAGATCAGATCGCCGAGCTTGGCACTTTTGAGATGGTTGATGCTGAGATGCAAGCCGGCCACTCTCTTCAGCCCTGAAGCCATGTGGGCTCCAATGCTTGCCAGCGCCTCCGCTATCAGAGCCGATACTCCTCCATGTAACACCTTGAATGGCTGCTCTTCAATTTAATTAGTAAAGCTTAAAACAAATTGAGATCCAAATTTGTGTAATTTTGAGGACTGACCTGACAACAATTGGGGGTTACATGTAGGCGGCCCGTGACCTTTTGCGGGGACAACTCCTCCAATTCGAAGCCTACGTTATGCAGCGGACCGTCCACAGCCGCCGTCTTCAGTTTCCTCTCTCTCGATGCTTCTTGTTCCTCCATCTCTCTCTCTCTCTCTCTCTCTATCTCTGCCTTGGACTTGGGAGTTAGGAGGACGAGGGAGTTGTTGGCTTGGCTTGGGAGTGGTTGTTTCGCCTACTTTGACGTTTCTCTTTTGAGAATTGATTTACTATTTTTCCCCTTCAATTATTTATTCTTGTGTTTCTTCATTTTTCAAAATATTAAAAAATAGAATCTAATTTATTAAAATATTAATATTTTTGTTTGTATTTTAAAAATATTACATCATTATGTTTTTAATTAATTTCTAAATTTAATTATTTGATTTTTATGTGTTTTCAATAATTAATAATATTATTTTATAAATTAAAAGCACATTCATGTCGTTGTGTCCTAATAATAACATGATCGAATATAAATTATCAACAAGGATTGTTAATGCAGGGTTAAATGGTTCCAACTCACAAGTCCAATATGATTAATGACTGACCAGAATATGTCAAAAACTGATCTTTCCCCAATATTACTTCATGTCAGAAGCTAATATGCAAATCAAAGTACCACATAAATATGCAAGGATGCCCTCATTTCTCGAGTTATTTTTCAAAATGGGTTTTTTTTTAAAAAAAAAAATCTTCAAATAGTGTAACTTTTTTGAGAAATTCAAAACCAGTGAAGTGGCAATTTTCAATCACTACTTCACTTTTTTTCTTTTTTACAACTATTAAAAAAAAGAAAAAAAAATTAAAAACGAGATTAGTAATTGCATTTTCTGAAAGCATAATTATCAATCTCGCTTTCAGCGAGATTAGTATGCAATTAGGTTGGTCTTTTTTTTTTTTACTTTGTAATAAAAATAATAATAATAATAATAATATTATTATTATATTATTAAAACATATAAATATTAATAAAAAATTTTATTAATTAAAAATTTTTATTAACTTCATTTTTAATTTTTTTAAAAAATTAAAATTAATAAAAATTAAATATTAACAAATATTATTAAAAATTATTAACAAATTAATTAAAAATAAAAAAAAATGTTAAAAGATTAATTAAAATTAAAAAATCTTTAATTAAAAAACATATAATTAATAAAAAGGATATCATTAATTTTTTTAATTTAAAAAAATATAATCAATAAATTTTTATTAATCAATACTAAAAAATGTTTTGAAATGAGCGTATTTTTGCTGCGAGAAAATTGACCACTAGTTCAAAGACTATTGCCAAAATCTAGAAATTCAATCTGTCATTGTTTTGAAACAATTTTAAGATACCATTTTTGGATTCTGGCGATAGTTTTGGACCGGTGGCTAATTTTCTTAAAGCAAAAACACATCCCTTTTGAAATCATTTTTACTATTGATTAATAAAAATTTACTGATTATGTTTTTTTAAATTAAAAAATTAATGATATTTTTTTATTAATTATATGTTTTTTAATTAATGATTTTTTAATTTTAATTAATCTTTTAACAATTTTTTATTTTTAATTAATTTGTTAATAATTTTTAATAATATTGATTAATATTTAACTTTTATTCATTTTAAGTTTTTTCAAAAATTAAAAATGAAATTAATAAAAAATTTTATTAATATTTACATATTTTAATAATAATAATAATAATATTTTTATTTCAAAGTTAAAAAAAAAAAAGTGAAGTCGCTATTGAGAATCATGACTTCACTAGTTTTGGAATACCTAGAAAAATCGCACTAAAGAATTTTTTTTCAAAAAAAACCTTATTTTGGAAAATAACCCTCATTTCTCACTTCTCTGCCCTTGTCAGCTCTGCAAATTTTTTACGGTCATGATCGTCTACTTGGCTTGCCAACAAAAGCTAAGGGGCAAAGCAGAGAGCAGCGAGAGATAAGTCGTTGTTTACAACCAAAGTCGACCATGGTTGAAGTAGAGATTTAACCGGGTAGATTTTGTCCCAAAAATTGGCACAGTCAACCCGGGCTTAGGACTTGGGTGAACAGTAATCCAGAACCGTCTCGACCCGATTTTAATGGTCTTAAAAAAAACACTTAAAAACCGTCGAATTAGTCCGGCCCGGTCCGATTTAGTGAGTCAGGCTCATCAGGTTGGGCCGATTCCAAGGAATTTTTTTTTGGAATCGGTTCGGCCCGAACCAGAAATGCCTTCGAACCACGGCCGAACAGACCCGATGTCTTCTTTAGGTCAGAGAGAGACATGATAGATGTGAAGCCGATTTTGTAAAAATTAATTTTAAATTCGATTTTCATTAATATATATTTTAAAAATTTAAAATATAAATAAAAATTTAAAATTTTTAATAAATTTAACCTCATTTCTTAATAATTTAAAAAATAACCCATTTAGTTTTTCAATTATTTATTCATTAATTTGAGTTTTTTTTTTTTTTGAGAAATCTTCTTTACCGCTCTAGTAATGGTGGTGCATTTAATTGTTCTGGGTGTCCACCCTGCGACGATGCCTTTTCATTTTTTAAGGAGGAAAAAAAAGAGTAAATTACATGTTCAGTCCCTAAAGTTTATCTTATTTTTATAAATTAGTCTCTATAGTTAGAAATACTATCTTGTGATTCTCAAACTTCCAAAACTATAACGAGTTGATCTTTTCATCACTAACGGCGATAGCCTAGCCATAAAGTGCTGACGTGACAGTCTACATGGCTAATAGACACTGATGTGTCATGACCAAGTCAGCAACCTCAACACATCAAATTGCCACGTCAGCATTTTTGCTGAGTGGCGATGCCACGCTGTCATTTTTGTTGACATGGCACCACCACATCAACATCAGGGGGCATTTTTCGACAACCAAGAGGGAAATGCGTTTTGGTCTTTCCGAACCAAGAGAGAGAGATAGAGCAGATGGAGAAATGCTGAATCATCATCGTCATCTTCTTCTTCTTGTTCTTCTTCTTCTTCTCCAAAGCTAGGGTTAGGGTTTCCCCCAGAAACATTACGGAAAAACAAACCTAGGTTAGGGTTTTGAAACTTCCTCTCTCCATCTTCCATCTCTTTCTCTCTCTATCTCTTTTCGAATTTAGATTTCTAAGAGATGAAATCAAATGGTTCGAAATCGTCTCCTTTTCAATCTGTTGTTTTGGGATTTAGAAAATCGTCTCCTCTTCAATCGTCTCCTCTTCAATCGTCTCAAACTTCCTCTTCAACACCTCAGTTTCATATCCAAGAAGTCTACTCTCATATTGGGGTTTGGAAAATCCAAACCATGTGCTTGGAATGGCATCTATTGCGATTTAGGGTCACCCTGCAAATCGATGAGACCTCACTCGACAATCCAAATCTCAAACTTGTTCGCGCATCATTTCCTCGACGAGCCAAAGAGAGCAATTAGGGTTCCAGATGTTGGAAGAGGCATCGACCATGTGCTTAGGGTGTTTTTTGAAAGTTTTTCAGAAGATTTGCTCAAACTTCCTTCTGTAACTGTTTTTTTTTTTTTTAAGTTTTATTCCTTTGAGAGTGGAAAATTTGATCTCAATTTTTGATTAATTTTCGTTCTCTATCACGATTTTGCATTCAATTTTTTGTATTTTCCTCAAATCAGACGTTTTCATGATATGTTGTTTTAATTGCTTAAGATGATTATGGGTCTGTCTGCCAGTGTGTTTCCTGTATTTTTCTCAATTTTGTATTCAATTTTCTGTATTTTCACTATCAGAAAAAAAGTTTTCAGCGACGGAATTACTTACGAAAAAAAATTCGTCACTATTTTTTACGGATTTGTGACGGATTAGCGACGAAAAAATCAGTGACAAATTTAGCGACGGTAATTTTTCGTTACTAAATCCGTCGCTAAAATTTTTTCGAACAAATTAGTGACGGATTTAGCGACGAAAAATTTCCATCGCTAATTTTTCCATCGCTAATCCGTCGCAAAAACTTAAAAAAAAAATTTGTTTTGTTAAATATAATTTTTTTGTTTTATTAAATATAATTTGTATTTTTATTAAATATAATTGTGTCTTTTTATTAAATATAATTTTTTATTAAATATAATTTTATGTTTTTATTAAATATAATATTATCTTTTTATTAAATATAATTTTTTTACTTTTATTAAATATAACTTTTATTTTTATTAAATATAATTTTTATTTTTATTAAATATAATTTTATTTTTGTGTTAAATATAATTTTATGTTTTTATTAAATATAATTTTTCTTTTTATTAAATATAATTTTATTTTTTAAATATAATTTTGTATTTTAATTAAATATAATTTTGTATTTTTATTAAATATAATTTTGTATTTTTATTAAAAATAAGTTTATATTTTTGTTAAATATAATTTTGTATTTTTATTAAATATAATTTTAATTTTTTTAAATATAATTTTATGTTTTTATTAAATAAGAGTATTGTATTTTTAATATTAAGAATTACAAATAAAGTATAAAAGTAGAAAAAAATAAACTATTAACACAAATGTAATGGTGGCACGGTGGTTAATACTCTCAAGTTTTCTCTCTCACACCTGGGTTCGAACCCGGGTATAAGCATATTTTTAGCACATTTGCAGCACATTTAGGTGCGGGCAGGCGGGTGACCTGGGGTCCGGACGGCGCACAAGCAGGTCGGGCAGTTTCGGGCATTTGGGTTTACTCTTACTCACTTCAACGATAGATTAGCGACGGAAATTTTCTGTCACCGTCGCTAATCCGTCGGTAATTTGAAAACCCTAAAACAAAATTAACGACGGATTTAGCGACGGAATTTTTCGTCACTGATCATGCGCTAAAATTAGCGAGGTGATTTTCAGCAACGGAAAAATCCGTCGCTGATTTTCCGTCACTGATACTTTCAGCGATGGAAATTTGGGTATCAGCGACGGATTCATTCGCTAAAATTAGCGATGTGATTTTCAGCGACGGAAAAATCCGTCACTGATTTTCCATCACTGATACTTTCAGCGATGGAAATTTGAGTATCAACGTCGGAAAAATCCGTCGCTGATACCCGTTTTTCTAGTAGTGTTTCCTCAAATCTGATCTTGTTTGTTTACAATCGGATGATTATGGATTTGTCTGTGAGTGTGATTGGTGTAAGGTTAAATCCAACTAAGAATAGGCCAAAAAGCAAAATGGCCATAATGCCCTTGATGCTGACATGGCAATGCCACATCAACACTATGACAGCGTGGCATCACCATGTCAGCAAAATATTGACGTGGCAACATGATTGTTGAGGTTGCTGACATGGCCATGATATATCAGCGTCCGTACGGTCACGTAGACTGCCATATCAGCACTTGACGACAAGGCTATCGCCGTCAATGACGGAAAGCGGGCAGTTTCGGGCATTTGGGTTTACTCTTACTCACTTCAACGATAGATTAGCGACGGAAATTTTCTGTCACCGTCGCTAATCCGTCGGTAATTTGAAAACCCTAAAACAAAATTAGCGACGGATTTAGCGACGGAATTTTTCGTCACTGATCATGCGCTAAAATTAGCGAGGTGATTTTCAGCAACGGAAAAATCCGTCACTGATTTTCCGTCACTGATACTTTTAGCGATGAAAATTTGGGTATCAGCGACGGATTCATTTGCTAAAATTAGCGATGTGATTTTCAGCGACGGAAAAATCCGTCACTGATTTTCCATCACTGATACTTTCAGCGATGGAAATTTGAGTATCAACGTCGGAAAAATCCGTCGCTGATACCCGTTTTTCTAGTAGTGTTTCCTCAAATCTGATCTTGTTTGTTTACAATCGGATGATTATGGATTTGTCTGTGAGTGTGATTGGTGTAAGGTTAAATCCAACTAAGAATAGGCCAAAAAGCAAAATGGCCATAATGCCCTTGATGCTGACATGGCAATGCCACATCAACACTATGACAGCGTGGCATCACCATGTCAGCAAAATATTGACGTGGCAACATGATTGTTGAGGTTGCTGACATGGCCATGATATATCAGCGTCCGTACGGTCACATAGACTGCCATATCAGCACTTGACGACAAGGCTATCGCCGTCAATGACGGAAAGATCAACTCGTTACAGTTTAGAAAGTTTAAAAACCACAAGATAGCATTCCTAACTGTAGGGACTAATTTATGAAAATAAGATAAATTTTAGAGACTGGACATGTAATTTACTCAAAAAAATGAAAAGACCAAAAGGTTAAACTCCTCTCTCTCTCTATTTCTCTCTCTCTTTCTCTTTTTCTCTCTCACATTCTTCATCTTCTTCTTCTTCAATCATCTTTCTCTTCTTCTGATCTTTTACTCTTCATCATCTCTCCAATTATCTTTTTCCCTCCCCTTTTTGCTAACGCTCTCGTCTTAACCTTCTCTCCCTCTCTTATCATCTTCAAATGCTGCTGTTCCTATCCTCTATTGACGACGTGAAGCTATAGCCCTAAACCCCAAGGTTGCCGTTGTCTCTATCCCCTATTGACACCACCATTTCTCATATTCCCCTTCTCATCAATTGTAGACCCTAGTCTTGATTAACAATTGATTCAAACTCGTCATCGAAGAATCAGGGAGATGTAAGCACCTTTAGACATTTGTCTTCTTCAATTAATTTCTTTTTCCAGGCTTTCACTCTGTGAATAAATGTCGATCTATAGATTTTTTTCCTACTCTGGACTTTCATCTACATCTTCGCTTTTTTTTTAATAACTATGAAACAGAGAGAGAGAGAGAGAGAGATTACTATAAGGCTTCTTTAGGCCTCCTCCTCTTCATTCTTCTTCTTCGTTTTATTCATTTATTTTTTCTGATTGGGAATTAGAGAGGGTGTGTGTATTAATGGAAAAATGGATGAGTAATGATGAGAAATTATAAAACAAAATGACTCAACCTCTTGATCAAAGAACTAGAGAGATAGAACGAGTCTTAGACCTTCTTCTTCAGTCTTTTTTTTCCCTCGTAACCTCATATGCGGATATGGATATGGTTTTTATTGGTTTTTTTTTTTTGGTTGGACCCTTTTCTATTTGCTAGGTTTCTTTTATTCATCTTCAGAGTCATCCAAATAAATCAATCTCGTCATTGATTATGAAAGGGAGAAATAGAGTATTAATGGAAATTTTTGATGAAATAGTGGAAATTTTTAATTCATTGAGAGAACAAGAGAGTATTATGAGAAATTAAAGAGAATGAAAATGAATGAAATTGGGAATTAATTGGATTTTTCCTTTTTAAATGAAGAGGCCTGATTCCACGTCATTCTGTAAGAAAGATTAATGGAAGTATTTGCAATAAAGTTTATTCCATGGAGGAAGCTTCCTCTATGGGCGCAAGAGCTCAAGGTGGAAAATTGTGCCGTTTTCAGGCCACGAAGTCATATTAACGCCATGTGCAAGCCTTAAACGGACCACCCTTGGGACTAGTAGCCCCTGCCCAGTTTTAATATATGAGCAAATTGAACTTTAAAATACAACAACCGAATCTTTTCACTTGAAAAATCATAATATTATTAGTCTTTTCATCACTAACCAACGATGCCTCATTGCCATTAAATATTGAGTTGACGACTAAGATAGATTGATACTATCTCACATGACTTCTAGCATTACGTCAATTGCTAACAAGTCTTATGACACGTCAGCACCAGAGCCTTTTTTGGTTGCCACATCTGAGAAGTGTTAATATGGCATGCCAGGTCAGCATTCTAAATTAATAAAATTTATTAAAGATTAAAAGATTATTTTGAAAAAAAAATTGACTCCATTAAATTACTCTCTGGAAAAAAAAAAAGAAACATTCTTTTCTCTCTACATTTGCCATTGAAACACACCCACTCCCCTGGAACTAATAAACCCTAACCCTTCGCTCCCTCTATCCTCTCTGCCATGACCAAAAAACAAAAGGTTCGGGCCTTCAACCTTTCACCATTCGATTCGTCATCATTATCGGTTGATAATTTCATCATCTCCTAGTCGACTCCGCCACCATTAATTCGCCATTGTTGTTTAATTTCTCCCAGATCCATTCTTCATCAGTTCTGATTTCAAATTTTAACTTATCTAATGCCCCAAAATTTTGGTTCCCATTAACCCCACTTCGAGTTCTTCAAATTCAACTCACATATGCCAATGCTTTGGAGGAAGGGTGGGTTGGAGGCGGCTTCCAACATTGCAGACGAGCAATCTGGGCCATCAGTTGATGACGGAGCAGAGATAGGAGCCGTTTTCCCGGAGGAGGAAACAGAGAGAAGGAAGTTTGTGTGTAATTATTTTTTTTCCTGGGGTCATCGTCTTCCTGATCTCCTTCTCGCTCTGAAATTTGGGGTTTTGTTGAAGAAAGAGGGGTTTTGTTGAAATTCGGAGGTAGGTTTTTTGTGGTGGATTTTGCTGGGTTTTGTCAAGAGAAAAGGAATGGGACAATTCTTGTGGACCAAGAATTCTTAAACTCAAGGCTCCATTACCGAACAACAATCGTGTGGAAAAACTTCTCTAACTGATCTAATTTTTGGTTCCCCAATTGGTCAAATTCCTATCGAGTCCCCTAGCTTGCGGTTTGGAGTCTATTTCACATGAGAACACTAAGGATGCTGAAGAACCCAAGCTAATAAGCATAATAAATTTTTCTATGTCTGCAATTTGTGGTTTCGTTTGCCCTGGTACTTGTCTGCATGAGAATGTGTAGCTAAAATTGTCGAATTTGTAGCACTTGGAGCTTCCTTAACTTCCCTAGCAAATGTTAATGCACTGTGTAGATTCCATATGTGATTTGGGATTCTGTTACTTTCTCAATTTATGCATATTACATGTTTGTAATAATGTCTGAAAGTGTTTTCTCTCTAGTTTAGGTAGCATAATGCCAAATTTTAGTATCAAAAAGTATTTAGAAAAAATAATATTCCATTACTTTTTTTTCTTGCTAGAAAATTTGTTTAACATTTGATTGAAAGACAATTTATCTAGCTGCATTAGAATTCTAAAAATAATTTTGAGTCTTAGGAACATACTTGTGTTCAAGGCCAAAGTTCAAAACACAAGACTGTTGTAAAAGGGTTATTCGAGTTTGATGAATAGGGAAGGAGAGAGAAAGGGAGAGGGGAGGGGAGAGAGAGAAGAATGTTTCTTTTTTTTTTAGAGAGAAGAGAGAGAGAGAGTATTTTTTTATTTTTTTCGGTGAGAGAGAGAGGAGAGTGAAGATTTTTTTTTAATTTAATGGAGTTAAAAAAATTCAAAATAATGTTTTAATTTTTAATAAATTTTATTAATTTAGAATGTTAACATGACATTTTCTAATGTAACTGTCAAGAGGGTTATTTCCCAAAATGAGTTTTTTTTAACCAAAATTCCTCAAATAGTGTGATTTTTTTTAGGATTTCCAAACTAGTGAAATCGCGATTCCCAATCGTGACTTCACTTTTTTTTTTTTTTTTTTTTACGACTGTTAAAAAAAAAAAGAAAAAAAGCTGAAAGCGAGGCCTTTGTTTTTTTTTTTTTTTTTTTTACTTTAAAATAAAAATAAAAATATTATTATTATTATTATTATTAAAACATATAAATATTAATAAAAAATTTTATTAATTAAAATTTTTTATTAACTTCATTTTTTATTTTTGAAAAAAATTAAAATTAATAAAATTTAATTATTAACAAATTAATTAAAAATAAAAAATTGTTAAAATATTAATAAAATTTTATTGATTATATTTTTTTAAATAAAAAAATTAATGATAATTTTTTATTAATTATATCTTTTTTAATTAAAAATTTTTTATTTTTAATTAATATTTTAATAATTTTTTATTTTTTTAATTAATTTGTTAATAATTAAATTTTTTTAATTTTAATTTTTTTAAAAAATAAAAAATGAAGTTATAAAATTTTTTATTAATATTTATATGTTTTAATAATAATAATAATAATAATATCTTTATTTTTATTTATTTTAAAGTAAAAAAAAAAAACAAAGGCCAATCTTGCTTTCAGCTTTTTTTTCTTTTTTATTTTAACAGTCGTAAAAAAAAAAAAAAAAAAAAAAAGTGAAATCGCGATTGGGAATCGTGATTTGACTGGTTTGAAAATTTTCAAAAAAATCACATGGAATTTTGGTTAAAAAAAACCCGATTTTGGAAAATAACCCACTGTCAAGAGAGGTCTAATGTTGATGTGTCATCGCGTCAGCAATTGACGCAATTGAGTAATTTGTGAGTCGTGTGGTCTTGGTCGTGATCCAACGGCTTAAGTTTGTTTTGTGTTCGTCCGATCCGACTGCTCTCCCTTCTCTCACTCTCACTCTCTCTCTCTCTCTCTCTCTCCCTCTCTCCCCTACTGCATTGCACACTGCACTAAAATTTATCCCGTACGTCTTTTTCTTCGTTAAACGCACTCGCTCTCTTCCTCTCCCTCTGTTCTCACACGTCTCTCTCTTCGTCAAACGTTCCGGCTCTCTTACCCTCTCTCTCACTTCTTCCGAATGGCCCCCTCTCTTGTCGGACACTTCATTTGCATCAGATACAACCAAAAACCAAACCTACCCAGAAGACTCTGATTCCTCTCCCTCTCTCTCTCTCTCTCTCTCTCTCTCTTCACCTGTTCCGAAGGCCATTCCTATTCAAATCCTAATCTCAATTCAATCCCTAAAATTAAAACCTAGCACCAAAACCAAGATCTCTCTCTCTAGGCTGATCAATCGTGCAATCGATTGAAGAACTATGTTCGACATATGACAGATCCCTCGCGACTCCTAGATCTGCTCGCCAAATAGGTACAACCACTTTCCTTTTGTTTTGTTTAATTTTCCTTGGTTTTTAAATGGTCCGAGGCTTTACTTCAATGATCTTTGGTTTTTTGTTGATGAAATTGTCCCAATCTGATTTTTTTTTTTTTTAATGTTAGGTTTGTTCGTTTATTTTTTGGGGAAATCTAGAGGTGAATTGTTAATTTGACCTTTGAGGATGTTGGGTATACTGATTCGGTTTATTTGGGGGGTTTGGAGTGATTCGGTGATATATAGGGTTTGATGTTTGTAATTTTTGATCTCGACGATTGTTCTGTGATATATGGGGTTTATTTGTTGATGAAATATGTTTGACATTCGAACAGCCTTCCGAATTCAACCGTCTTCAGGAATGCCCTCATTTACACTATCAGGTCTGTGCAAATCCAATCAATTTTCCTTCAAAGTTGTCCAATTTTAAATTTTTATTTATGTGTATTTCAATGTTGTTTTGATTTGATTTAAATGTAAATTAATGGTGGAATTTTAGTGGTTTTAGGTTTTTGGGTTTTGGGTTTTTGTCTAGGCAGTGATTGGAGTTACCTAATTTGAGCGAATTATCACTATAATATCACTATAATAGACAGAGGCTTTTCCAACTCTCTCTCTCTCTCTCTCTCTGTCTCTCCCCTGTAACATTGTTTCATTTCGCTCTCGCTTTTTCATCATTGCAATCGCAGGTAGAGGTTCGCCCTCATTTCTAGGTTTCTCTTTCGTTCAGTTTTGATTTTAGTTGATTGTATTGTAGAGTTTTTAAGTTAAGATGAATATCTTATTTTTTATCCTTGGTGGTGTTATTGAAATTGTTGCTTACGTGTTCAATTCGTGCTACCGCTATTTGCCCACTTGCTTGTACGCCAAATGTTCGACGGAATTCCCCAACTAAAGCCTAAAGCTTTCGTTTTTTAAATTTCACCAAAATAGGACTTGGCTATGGAGTTCAAATTTTGCCAAATATTCGGTTTTTAATTCTGTGTTTACCCCAAATTTGAAAATTTTATAGGTATTTACTCCGAATTTGAGATTTTGATTGTTTTAACGTTACCCAAATTTCATTGTTTTGCTATTGAAAACAGTGGGAATGCTGATCAATGCAAATTTTGTTGTATTCACAAGCTGTTCAAACATTGTCAATGAAAATATCCCTCTGATACTCATTCCAATCTTTGGAGTGCGAGTTGAAGTTGTTTCTATTCTGATTACCGTTGGGCATCTCAGCTTGGCTATGTTTTGCTGTAGAGTGACTGAGTAAATGAGTGTGTGCAGGTGCTGAATTTTGGCATCAATTGATTTTTCCTTCATTTAATCACACGTCAAAGCTAAAATCAGAGAAATAGATCATAGATATGCCTCGGCTTCAAGGCCTTATCAATTTCACCCTACTAGAACTGCCATTATTGATCTCTTTGATTTGTACTTGGTATTTGCTTTATCAATTCCCCATTTTCCTTATATTTATAGTTTTGCTAAATTAAATTTTTATTGTTATGTCCAGAGAACTTCAAGACAAAAGCTGAAGATAGAGTCCAGGAACCTCCGTAAGTCTAAGTTCCTTCGTACAAAAATAGATGTTGCTTTCAATAATTGTTCATACTAAATTTAGCAAAAAATTATGGTACCTGTAATGTACGTATATTGGAATGACCTTTTTTTTAATTTTTAATTTTTAATTTTATTTTTTTTATGGGAAGATTGGGAGGAGAATGACCTTTGAGTTTACCCTTATATCATGGTTCACTTCCAATTTGTCTCAGGAACATGAGGTGCTAATGGCTCCATCTGTTTTTTTTTTTTTGGGGGGGGGTATTTTTGTCAAGAAGAAGAGACATTCTACCTTGAATCGTTTGGCAGAAGGCTATTTATTTCTCCATATGTAATTGTTTGGCCAAGCATGACTTTCCCCAATAGATGTTTAAGTTTGTTCTTTGATCGTCCTCATCCTCATCGGCTAGAATTTCTTTGTTTGGGAAACACAAGAATTGGATTCGCTTCTTCAGAGTTAGGCTACTTGATAATCTTCTTTGAGTTAGGTTAGATAATTTCCATCAATCACTTTATTTTTTTTTTATTACTTCTGATTCCTTCTTTGCCACACCTTACATGATACCATGCCCATCCTATATTCCAACTTTGCTACACCACAAATACTATCCTGTACCTCCCTCTTAACTCTCTCTATCCCCCCTCTCCATCCCTCCCTCTCTCAGCCCCTTTGTTGTATATTTGCATTTTATACATGTTTGGGCCTTGTAATACGAGTAGTTTACTTTATATGGAACTTTGAAATTGAGTGAGAATATAATTTAATTTTTTTATTTAATAAAAAATTTTCTCACGCTTTTGTTAGTATTTTCTTAGAAAAACAGAGGTAAACTTTTGGGCATAATACACTATATGAAAAAAAAAATGATATGCTAGGTGCAATGATCTTTACTAATATTAAACAAAAATAAATTACTCATAATATACATAAAATTACAAATTATGTTACTATTATTAAAAACAGAGAATGATGCACATAAATAAAAACAAATAATTAGAACAAGTCTTTAAATTACATAATATTAAAAAATAGAGGCAATAAGATATTTTAGAGAGATCAGGTCTTCCAGGATTTATGCTTTCGTTTGACAATGTTGTTGATGATTGTTCTCAACAATTTACCAAAGTTTATGGTAATTTATGTCATTCTCTCTATTATCTTTCATTACTTTTTCATATAATTTAACATATGAAAAAGACAACAAAATGAAAATAAAAGTTTTTGTTTCTAATAAAATTTTCAGGGATATTATCTTAGTATTTTTGACCCATCTAAACAAATCATTCATGCACCCATATGTATATGATGCATGAATTTACAAAAAATGTTACAAAATTATATATTTTTTAAAAAATAAATTATTTTAAAATTTAAGTTAAAATTACGTGGGGTTTTTTTGGATTTTTTAATAAGAATTTATATATTTTAAATTAATTTTATAGAAATAACTTTTGTTTATAATTCTTTTTTATCAATTTTTATTTACTTTGGTCGGAAAATATTAGAAGTTGAATTATTTGTCTTTGAATTTTGTTTTGGTGTCGTGTATAGAAAAGAAAGACAATAAGATGAAGCAAAGATTCGTGTTCGGGGAATTAACACCTATTAGGATGAGATACTAATTTTAAAATTAATGTATTTTTACCTGCCATTTCGAACCTTTATGATTATTAATTGTACTAATTAATGAATTATTCATCATTTTTGTAACAAATTCTAATATTCTAACTTATATTAATTTAACTCTCTATAATTTAACAATATTTTAATTATTTTTTTACACTTTTTTTTATTGTTATATGAATCCGATATTTCATACAAAATTAAAACTTCACATCACGCATATGTGCGATATTTGAATAAATTTCGTGGCTAAAGCAGGACTGAGAATTTTTTATGTAGGGTAAAGCTGGCGCTCTTATCATTGCTTTATGGATGGAATTTGTTTGCTTGGTGTGATGTTGTTGTTATGCTAGCAGGCATATAATATTTTCTCTACAGATGAAGAAAGTTCTGGAAGGAAGTTGGTAATTGATGTTTCATCTTTTGGAGTACACATCCACACTGAGACTTATGATCTTTGCTCAGAGACATCTTGCCCCTATTTCTGCTGGTGACTTCTTGATTGCTCACACCCAGATTTTACCTGGATTCACTCCACCGGTTAGTCATCGTACTTGAATGGTTTTATTTCCCTTATTGAAAGATTTTCGTTAGTTTCATAAACTTCTCATCTGGAAGCTTCTCCGAGTAATTATCTTTTGAACTTTAGTTATTCAAATTTAGGGCACTTTGAGGCTGGATGCAGGCTAAAATTTATCTAGCTTAATGCCCTAGTCTACATCACCTCTTCATGTCAATTCCCCCCCCCCCTCCTTTATTTATTTGCCGCTTTACATTGGAGGGGATCCCCTCATGAAATTCAATGCATATTAGGTGACAAATGACTTGAGCTTTATACGTGTCATCTTCTCTCCAGAGTATAAATGAGAATATTTATAGATTTAGGAGCCTGAAAGACCCAATACAACCTTATCTAAAGTGGCATAGGCATTAGAAGCATGGCTACAATGAACTATTATTCGACTGAATCGTTATTCGACAGCAATATATGCTGAACTTTGACTTTAACTTGCTGGCTCTTTGATGATAGAATTCACAAAGGTTGCTGACATTTCATTACACTTTTTCATGAATTTTAGCATACTTAACAAAAAAAATACATAAATTAATGGTTAATCCACTGTTCCATTGCTTAACTTTACAATTAAACCTTTTATATTAAAATTCTCAAATATGAAATATCATTAATATAATAACGAATCGGTTGTTAATTAATATTATTTTTCTGTTAATAATTTTAAAATTATTAGAAATTGAAACTTTGATATTAATTTTGTTATACTTAAAATTTTAACAAATAAATTTATTGAACTCCCAAATATTATGGATTTTATCCGTAGATTTTTCTTACAAAATGATACCAACCTTTTGTATATAACACAAAAACTATTTATGACTTAAAGTTATATTAAAATTTATAATTTTCAATCGTACCTTTATTTTAGTGCCCAAATTAAAAGGAAAAAAGAAAAACTATCCAATCCTGTGCTACATTTGCCTTTTAAAATTAACATGTCCCGGCATATTTGTTTTATGTCCTTCATCTTGTTAGCTTTATTCTACCATAAATATTAAACTTTATAATTTCATCCTATTTTTGTACTTTTAACATTGTCATATTTATTACATTAATAAGAAATATGTGCCAAATTGTTTAAAAAAAAAATAAAACCTAATCCTTCATGTGCTATTCACAAATTTTGTAACACTCAATAATTATATAAATATTCAAACTCATTTAAAGTTATGGTAAAAATTATATCATTACCAACTTTTAACACACTATAATATTTAATAACTATTATCTTTTAACATTCGAACTAAATTTTTCACTCACATTTCCTATCGATTAATTCAACTATTTTTTATTTAATCGATTTAGTAGACAAATTAAATAAAGAAAAAAAATGATTGATTAAAAGCTAATATTTTTACAATAATTATAATTTCTTTTAAACATTATATTTTCTAAATTACTGGACACCGCGCTTAATACGGTGAACTCAGACTAGTATATATATAAGCATCTTTTGAACTTGGCGGACGGTTCGGCTCTCGCTACCTCCCCAATCAATTTGAACATGCTAAAAGGATATCCATGGCATCCATAATAAATGATACTTATGAAAACTATGGAAGTTTTAAAGAGTTGAAGCCATCCAAAGAAGCCATTAAAAATCAACAGTGGTGACTAAAGATGTTAAGTCTCTTAATTAAATCTCAAATTTGAAATTTAAAAATAAAAATCACTACATTAGAAAACTTTTCCCTAAGTTAGTCCAATAACGTTTGAACTAAATTATCGAAATATAGTCTTAAATATCGACCGGTGAAAAAAAGAGGAGAGAGAAAGAAACCATTGAAAGGTATTTAGAAGTGATCATCCCATTTTGTGGTTTGGTGCTCATTTTCCTTACCTAGATTTTTCTTATGGTTCACTTTTAGGTGGGACATGAGTGCTATAAACACGGAATACATGAAGCCAAGTTTTGTTGCAGTACAAGATGTTTACGATGAAATTGAAGAGCTGACTACCAAAGGAAGGAAGACCGCATTGTGTACACTGTGCAAAAGAAGCAGTAAGACAATCATTTAATTTTACCATAAGTCCTTAGGTCCTTCCGGGGGCAAATCACCATGAGAGAAATTGTGGCAAAATGTTCAATACTATAAGATTAATCTTTTGTTAGATAAATTTTTTGTGTACTATTTATCACGATCTCAACTAATTCTATCAAATGTCATCAAAATCATAATACTTGCATCAAATTCTTTTAACTATGTTGGTGTGATGGTGCTATTTTTGGATAGATAAGATTAGTTCGAGGTTACTTTCAAGAAACTAAATTTTACCTTGAAGGGTTTGTACCGACCATGGTGGTATATACACCCTAAGTTGTGGATATACCATACCCAAAGCTAACAGTTGCATCTTTTATTGGCATGAAAGAGGGAACAAAGGATTTTCTATGGACCCTAAGATGGTCAATTCTGCAGCATTCATTTGTAAATTCATGGATGACACTGTTTCCCTATTGTTTCCAAAAAGAGTTGAAGATGCTTGGAAAGATACCAATGAAGGGTACAAAACTCCTTTAAATTGAATGGTCAAACACTCTACTCTCTTAACCAAGGATCTTGAATTCGAATTCTGAAAATAAAGAAAAAAGATTTGAGAGAGTCAATCCCTAATGGTTCCCATAGTATTCGGATCAGATTAATCGGATAAATCTCAGATATTGTTCGATAAAAACCAAAAAAAAAAATAAAATTGATACTAATGAAGAGTGCCCGGTGCGATTGCACCTGATCAAGCGTATACGCAAGTCTGCTCGCGCAATGGTATCCATATACAAGGAAAGATGATGGCTACTCACATGATTCGAAGCATCTCATGTCTCTATTGCTAAAGACATAGAATGAGTGTTGCAGCGGAAATGCAGTGATGGGACACTATCTTATGGTTTAAATCATAGTTGGAATCCTAAAAAGAGTTAATTATATTGATTGTCCGCCCATCCATTGTATTGAGAAAAAAGTAATAAATAAATACACTTGAAAAATTTATATCTTAATTAAATGGTAGGAGAAGAAAAATAATAAAACATTAGTCCCATAATTTTTACCCCTTATAAAGTGTTTTGTAATTAATCTTTTCCTTCCTAAAGCCTTAGGGTAGTGTAAATGGAGGAAAAAAAACCTTATAATGATAACAACAATTTTTAAAATATAGAGATTCTATTATTTGAAATATTTAAAAGCACAAAATTGGCAAAATCCTAATCGAAATAGAAGGAAAAGTACAAATTTTTTCACCATATGTTCTTACGTTATACATATATCTTTATTTTCAGAAAAAAAGATTCTACTTTATATATGCCTTTATTTAAAATTTATCTATTTTACTATGTTATTCATGTCGTGTTGTATAACTTATTTAATATATCCGATCAATTTTGGAAATTTATTTTATACATGTTTTTATTTAAAATTATCTATTTTATCATATGATTCGTATCGTATTGTATAACCTATTTAATGAACCTGATGGGTGTTGAAAATTTAAATATATTATGTCATATCAAAAAATCTGCTTAATAAATATATTCGTATATAGATTTAATATTTATAACATGACTAATAAATAGGTCGTGATCGAGTCATCCTTAATTTTAACCGTCTTTTAATTAATATGACATGTTTAGATCCATTAACATGAATGGCAAGGTCTAATAAGATAAATGTATGTATGTATGCATATACGTTTTCGTACATATGTTTGTATGTATGTAAAGAAAATTGCATTTTTTGTTGGGAGATAGTAGGTAGTTGACCGCATCTCTCTCAAACGACGTGAATGGCTGAACCTTGCTAGATACTCGAGATGGAAATCCTTGCGGAAGAGGCATGGCGTTTGGACTGCAGCCGTAACCGTTGCAACCCCTCATGAGGCGATGTGCAATGCACAAGATCACACACGGCAAAGGGCCGTAAATCGCATGCAAGGTGACATAATGGAGGCTTGCACGGATGAAAATGTCTCACTTCAAGTCATGTCAAAGGCCGCCTATGAAGAGACACTAGCGAGAGCACGAGCAAGAGATCTCCGCTTGAGAGAACACCATGTGAAGGGCCATCAATGCTTGAACAGCCTGCACATAAGCATGCACCCATGACAAG
Source organism: Dillenia turbinata (assembly GCA_037126225.1). Lineage (NCBI taxonomy): Eukaryota > Viridiplantae > Streptophyta > Magnoliopsida > Dilleniales > Dilleniaceae > Dillenia > Dillenia turbinata. Next base: position 3,294,042 of record JBAMMX010000001.1, read on the forward strand.
CAAAGGAATACCGCAGCATGATGAGACGCCAAGCAATCCATGCCAAGAGACGCCCATGCGCAAAGGGATGCAAGATGTAATACACTAGCCCAAGCCATGGCAAGGAAAATACAAGACAGCACACTACCAATCCATAATGCACCACAGATGAGAGCATAAGGCTGAGGAATCACGCACCAATGAACTAGCCAGCAAGGAAAAACGAGCAAGAACAATCATGCCCGAAGGAATAGGGCCAATACTCGAAGAGATAGAAATATGGCTCAAGGAAGGCGCATCAGCGCATGAGACATTGCATAGGCCACCATACAACACACATGATCCACTGCACGAGTTATCAAGAGCAAGCACATTAAACAGCCCTCATGTAACGAACAGGCAGTCGTAAAATCAAGAGCGGGCCATAACCGCTCTAATGAATTAGGTTAGTGTGTCTTGAAGAGTCTTAATGGATGTAATAATAGGCAAAAGTAATTGCCTAATAGAGTAATCATGAAGAGCTTTAGTAGGGTAGTAATTAGTAATTGTTATGAGTTATTTTAGTAGAGTGAGTTATGTGAAAGAGTCCCTTTGTCTCCCAGCCCTCTCTTATAAGTATGACAGTCCATTTCCATTGTAAGCATGAGAAAAATGAAGTGAAATTTTAGACTCTTTGAAAGTATTTCGGTCCCTTTATCCAGGACGTAAGTCGTTCCTATCTAGGTGTGTTTTTCTTATTATCTAAGTGTGTTTTCCTTATCATTTTTCTTGCACACGACTAAAGCATTTTACCAAGACCATGAGCAATCTTTCTAGGTTTCTTAGTTCCTTAGTTTCTTAATTTCTTTTTCATTACCCTTCTCATCGTACAACGAGCCACCCTTCTTTGTTGGACATAGGTGCCGCAAAGCAAGGTGTACCCGATCAATATTCTTCATCCTCCACGACCCATCTAGCTTTCGGGCAACCTTCCAACCAGAACACCCAAAGGTTGAAGCTATTTCGGTGCTACACTGGTGTAAGCATCACCGGAACGCAACATAACACAGGGCCTCATTCTTACTGATGTTGTACAGACACATTATCATTTTTTTCCCCCTTAAGACAGCCATAATGGAATTGCAAAACAAGATTTGGAACACTGAAATGCTCATCTCCTATTCTTTACTTATGAGTATTTTTTAATTCAATAGCAATGTGCATTAAATTTCAGAAACACATTCTTCTCTTAAATGAAATGTTATGGTTATCAGTACAACTCGTAACATTTGCTTCCAATAAAGATGAAGAAAAGAGCTCAAATAATAGCATTTTATTTGGTATATATGGCCCGTGTGACGTTACAAGAAGATGAATCAGGGGTTCCTCTCTAAGCTAGAAAAGCTCACAAACATCAATGAACATGTGTGGCAGATGCACAAGATCAACAATATCTCATCGTATCTCCAAAAACCTCAAAAGAATCAGAGGAACCCCCTGCATCTAACTTCTTACAACTCTTAACTAATCAAGAAAGATTTTATCTGTAAGAACAAAAATAGGCATTGTCTATGTGTAGAAAATTCATTGAACCACCATACTTCAGGAATATAATCTTGCTCCTCGACTATAGAAAGTTAAAGGAAAAGGTCATTCTATATCTAGCCTATGAGTGTAATTCATTCCCCATTGTCCTAGTTAATGCCATGCAGAAGCTGAAATCAAGTTCCTCTCTTTCCATCCCAATAGCATAGCCCCATCCTTCTCCACAAGTGTGTAATGCTCCGAGTAACATTGAAGCAAGGCCTGTATCACCGAGTTCACATATGAGCTCAGAGGGAAAGGTCTAAACCCTGCCATCATAAACCTAGACTTCCACTTGCCAAGGAGCTCGTGCCTTTCTACTCTTTCCTTCCCTTCACAAGCTATTATGTTCACAATTTCCCTAGCCAGGCAATGTTGCTCGACATTTATGCGCTCCTTTCTGTCCCTTGGCATGGTCACATCGATTGACTCAAACACAGCAGAGTAGTATTCTAGTGCCTCGATGAACCTAGTCAAAAAGGGTGTTGTGTTTATGTTAGACTCTTGTTCCACCAATGTGATCACCTTGGGAGAGAGCGACTTCACCATTCTTAAAAGCTCATCTCTTGGATTTGTAACATCAACACTCTCATCCGGAATATGGTGAAGCTGTAGAGGGAAGTTCACAGCCAAAGCCTCCCCAGGCCTCACATCAAGCATTTCCCGAGTAACATCGGGAGCAAAAACCGGCACCGGATGAAATTCCAATGGGATGTTGAATTTCTTGGATATTGCAGCCAACCGTTGTGCAACAGCATTTAAGCCATCGCCACGAGCATATTGATTAACAGGATCATCAATACCGGTGATTCGAACATGTGGAGCCCCAGATGGTCTAGCCGAAAGAGCTTGCAACAAAGTTATCCACTGCGAACCCTGGGCAATTTGGAAGTCTATAATGTGGATCCGATCCTCATTTCTACATGCCTCTGCAATGGCCCCATTTGCTGCCATATAACCAAACTTTAAGTAAGGGCAAATCTCATAAAGAATCTGCATATATGACAGCAAGTCTTTCCCATCGGGTTCTCTACACTTAAGAGCACGGAAAATTTTGTTGCCCGACGCCTCCACCCTCGCTACCAAGCCCTCTACCATGTAAGCACCAAGACGTTGAATTGGTTCCCCAGAAATAGAGACAACAGCCCTAGCCTGTTGAATCAACTGATTAAAAACATCAAATTTGCTTTCAGAGAGAGCTCTAGCACATTCGATCAGCAATTGCTTCAAATTGCCAGGTGGAAAGCCCTGCAAAGATGTTTCTTCTATTGACTTTTGGCGCTTTTCTATATGAATTCCTTCCCTTGGCTTCCTATACCTTGAACCAGTAGACGACTGAGATTGACTAGATGGTGACCCTTGTATTTCCTGGTTCCAAACCCTTGATTTCTGACCTGAACCTGATAGCCCTTTATTTTCCCCCAACGAAGGGCTCGATGGGGTTAGTTCATTTTCATCACCATCATTTGCCATTAAAGCTGTCTCTAGTTCTTGCAAAGCATGCCCAACAATCTGGCTACAATAAACATCCTGTAAAATTGAAGTTGCATGTGGCTGTAAACTATCTCGAGGGAAGTCCAAGGACGGGCTCAACTGATGATGGAAACTATTCGATTCAAGAGAAGAATTACAAGGAGGGCTCTCTGTTAAGCTGTCTTGCTCCTGACTGTCACTAATCGTTGTCAGGGTGTCACAATCAAATTGAGATGAGCAAGGTGAGGTGGGGGAGTTCCGCAAATCGAATTTCAAAGATGTGAAAAGCCTATTAGGAATCGGTGGAGTTGTAGGATGAGAAGTGAACGATAGGTCTGCACCAGTCATACCATAACCAAAGATTTGGCGAGAGTCCATGCTACAATGATAGCATCAACTAACACTATCCAATCAAAGATCTCTCTCTTTCCTCTGCAAAAAAAATGATGAACTAGGAATTAGATTCTATGCCATATTAAAAGGTGATCCAGAAATGAAGACTTGTCAAACACGAAAAATTTTTGGATTTAAAGGTCAACCAACACCCCAACAAAAGGTAACAAGAACTAGTCAATTCCAAATTGAACACCTAGGAAAGAGCAAGGCAAATACCAGATCCAACTTGGAGTTTTATGTTCTCTTCCTAAACGAAGCAACTGATGTAATTTCCAAGCAGTTTGCATTATTTTTTCCCCTAATTGTTATAAACCCAGTATTAATATGGCAATTATCTCTAAAATTTTTAATCCATGTCTTGTTCACATGAGCTTAATGCAAAAGTCACAGAAACAGAAACCTAAGCACAAAATATCTCCAAGCTAATATGTGGTGCTGTTACAAAGACTGAGTTACATACTGCAGCTCTTTTTGCGAATATCTTGGATTTCTCAGATCATTTATAGCACCCAAAAAAGTCAATTAATTTTTCATGAAAGACCTCTCTAACCTTGTCAAACTAAATTAAGAGGAATAACATCCACCTGTCTGGAAAAGGTACCATTTTATTCTTTTAAAAGCTGGAACCAAACCACCAGACATGACACCAAGAAAATTACAAGGAAATACCAACAAAAATTTCATTAATGGGTCCAACCTGTTTACTAGCTGAGAAAAAGGGGGGGAAGGAATCAACTCCAAATCTTCCCTAATTGAGAGTAAACAAAGCCATTAAATCAAGTTCTTCAAGAACTCAACACAGAAGGGTAAACCTTGTATACTCCCTTGTTTGTCTATATCTCTGACCTTTCATAGAAGCCAAACAGTAGTTGGAGAAAAGAAAAGAATCCTAATTGCACGAACTCAAGAACTGAATCATAGAAAAGATCAAAACAAGACAAATCCCCAGAAAAGCAATTTTTGTTTACCCTCAGACTAATCAAACAGTTAAATTACTTCGCTGTTCTTTTCATTCGAGACCCAGAAAAAATCAATCAACCAATTCAATTAATTCTTCTCTGAAGAATAGTCCAAACTTATAATAAGAGGAAAATTCAAAATTTGAGACAAAAGTAACTCATACCCGACAAATCAAGAGCACAATAAAACCTTAAAAATATTGCAGAGGTGGGGAAAAAAGGAAACAAAAGCAAAAATAAAATAAAATAAATCAAAATTACCAGAAAATTCCTGATTTTGAATAAAAGTTGACCACGAAGGGCTGACAGAATTTGTGAGATGGGTTCTGTTTGCGGGCGGGGAAGGATTTTACAGAATTTTCCAACATGACCATGAGGGTTCGAGTTAGGATTTTATTTATATAGTCGCGAGGTGGCGATGACGGTAACGGTAGTTTGGTCAAATAACGGAAATGATTCGTCTTGAATCTGGTGGACGGAGACAAGCGAGTATTGGGTAACGGTGTCGTGTGCGCCGACATGATGCCCGAGGCCAAAAGGCAGAGAGAACATTCTGGGTTGCTTCTGTCCCGAGTTTCCGTGCATCATCTGTTCTATCTCCTGTGACTGTGCCTTGATGATTATTCTTCTTTTCTTTACTTATTATAATTGAGTCAATTACAAGTTGATTAAGCAGTAAAATACTCATTGAAATCGACTTAAAATTCATGCTAATAAATTATAAATTTGAATTTATGATACTAAGTAAAATGTTTTTTCATAACTTTTAGATCATTTAAATAATGTAAACTATGTAAAGCATAACATCGACTAAAATAAAAATTATTAACAATTTTAATAAATATAAATCTATACTATCAAATTAGTAGTTTGTGTTTGCACCAAGTAATGCTATATGCCAACATATTCGATTTCATATAGATCTTGACTTTTATGGATCATCTATGAATTTAATGATAAAATATTAAATTTGTTTAAATAAATTATCGAATTTAAATTTTAAAATGAAAAAATAGATATTGAAAGAGTCAGTTTTAAAATTGAATTTCATAACTATTTGAATTAAATTAGTCATATTTTTAAATATTGATTTCCAAAGTAAAAGAGCTTGACCTTGTTGAAGCGTTATCTCCTCTTTAAAATAGAAAATAAAAAAGACTCCAATTGTATATGATGAGACTAGTCATTATACTATTACTTCCCTACCCACTCCTCAGTTTGAACTTTGAAGTCAACATTTTACTCATTAATATGATTTTCCTTTGGAATGACCATGAAGATAATTGTGACATATTAATAAAAAAATAATTATTAAGTTTCTTTGCATGTTAATAACCATTGGAACATACTTCAATTGGTCAAAATCATTTTTTCTTCTTAAAATTTTATTTTTATCTTATTTATTTATATTATTTCTCAACTAACATAAAAATTTTCTAATAAAAAATGTAGAACATAATAAGGAATAAATATCAAAATGAAAAGGTAAAATCAAAACCTAATATCCAAGAAAGCGTTGACTGAAGTTGACCAAAATTTCATAGGCGATCAGGAAAGAGCGTGTCGGCCAATCGCTGTTGCCGCGAGAAGAAGCACCACGTGCGGCGACCCAGTCCAATCGCGTTGGAAGGATGACGATAACGTGACGTTAACCATGACGGTATTTTTAACGGAGTTTAAATATACGGGATCCAGTTGGACTTCGATGACCTGTAAGTGAACAGGTGATGAATGACACGTGGGACAAGAGCAGCAATAGTTTGACTTCTTTGACCTGACGTGGCACGCGTTCGGAAGTCTACTGCCAAAAAAATCAAATAAATTAGTAAAAGAAGTATCTATGGTGCATCTTGCCAACATTATCCATCCAGCTAGGATAAAAATTTTGGTTCGAGATGGTCAATTGAAGTTGTTTGATTCCATGGTATTTTTATCAGCATCTTGTAAATTATTTTTAATAATTTCTGAGTTTCTCTAATTCTTATCCTTTCCTAATCGTCGGATTTCCTGTGGCGAAAACAAAATCCCAGATTAAGTATAGTATTTAACATGTGTCTGGAATCTTTGAAATGTTGACAAAGAATTGATGCGGTTCCAGAGTAAAATATATATATATATATAATAATTACAATTAGTATAATAATTAATACAATAATATTGACTTGATCTGTATTATCTCATATTTAATCATTAGTTAGATGTAGAAAGACAAAAGGCATAATGTTAATGTTATTGAATTGGCTTTTGTGACCATAACTTGATAGATCATGAGTAATTGGAAAGTGAGGAAGATTGGTGAGTTGAATGCATCATCTAAGAAGTTGCATTCTTATCTAGGAAAAGAGGAATTTGATCCCCAACTGATATAGAGGCTTTATGCTTTATAGTGCCTGCCAAATACAGTGGCAATCTTTTTTCTAAAAAAAAAGAAAAAAAAAATTCTAGATAACAATAAAAAAAAAAAGGAAATGAGGAGATTGGGTCAAAGACCCTAAAATTTTAATATTCCTACCACAATCCAAAGTGCTTGCTACCTGCACCTGTTGTTTCAAATATTTGTTTTATGAGCACTCGTGGGATTTGCTGGAGTTGAAGCCCCTTTTTATTTTATTTTCATCGGTCCGTATATGAATTTTACTCATTAATCCGATCTAAATATTTTATTAAAAGATTACCTCTCTCAATTTTCATTTTTTTTATTTTTATGATTTAAACTCAAAATCTATGATCAAAAGAATATAACGTCCTATCGTTATACCCATAAAATTTCATGCCAGAGTCGAAGCTTTGACCCATGTCTAGCTACCTTCTTTCTCCGCTTTCCATTTATTTTTATATACAAAAGAGCTCTAAACTGAAAAATGGTACCTATTAAATTATAACTTATTGACCAATTTGTTAAGTGTCTATTTCTAATTTATTTTTAAAATTTTTTGACTCTTATGAGTTTCGTTTCTCCTTATCGTCACTCATTGAATACCCATTCCGAAACTCACTCGACACTCAAATGCTCATAATCAAATACCTAACACAATTACATAGATAGGGCATAAATAAATAAAATTTTTATTTATAATTTTCTGACACATACTAATAAAATCAATAAATATATATAATTTATAAATTATACACACCAAAAACACTGATATATAATAATTTCACACTAATTTTTGTGCATTTTTTATAAGTTACGCCACACAACAAGCCCGGGCCCGCAACGTAGAGACCAGAATATTACTAAAATTCTCTGTGTTTGTCCAAAAAAAAAATAGATTATGAACACTAAAATGTGAGAAAAGTTCGACATTTGTATCAAATAAGATAACCCATTTTACATGATAAAAAGTATAAGTTGAACTTTCTACAGTTGAGGCCCAGGGCTCTGATTTTTTGGGTGGGTCAAAGTGAAAATTTAATGAAGTGTATGAGAACATGGGAAAAGCGTTTTGCGTTTCCTTTGAGTGCAAAAGCCCTTCTCACTTGATGCCTATGTTGCACGGAAATAAAAATGACGGAATGAAAATAAATACAAAAAATATAAGAAAATGATATTTTATAAAAATATAATAAATAAAAATATGGATAAATATGTAAATATAAAAAATATAAGGATTTTCATATAAATATTAATTATTTTATGAAAATAATAAAATAGTGATATTTTATAACAAAAATTTAAAATGATTAAATATATAATTTTTAATTATAAGAAAAACAATATAAAATATAAAAATTATAATTAAATAAATAAATAATTCGTTAAATATAGAAAAATGTGCAAATATAAAAAAAATATAAGAACTTTTATATAAATATTAATTAATTTAACGTATTGAAACGAGTTTTGGAAATGAAAAATGTTTTCGAAATGGGAAAATACTAATAACGAGAAATTTCCGTATATCATAGCTTGAGACACCCATTGATTCGAGCAATGCTTCGAAAATTGGCAATGGCAATTCAAGCACACAAAAGCCCTTCTAATAAGTGGCTAAGAGTCGATTCACCTTCTTTCTTCTTTAATTATGTAAAGGTTATGAAAACAATAAAAATATACATGTTCACAAAAATTTAGACACGAGATCTCAGAAAAGATATTTGAACAAAAACTTTTTATTATTCGAGTGTCCCTACAAGGACTAAGATTTGATTCACTAGTTAAAGAAACTTGATGCAACACATTTAATTCAATCTATTTCCTAAATCTTAATTATTGTAGGATTTTTAAAAACAATGGCTTTACTTTGATTAAAACAAAATGTCAATGTTAAAAATATAAATAATCTATCGATTAAAAAAGGTTAATTGATTGCATTAACACCACATAAAATAGTTAAACTCCTTGATTGGAAATAGTTTAGAAGTAGATTGACGTGATGTTGATGTAGAGATGATGTTGCTCCGAAATAATTTTAAAATATTATAAATTAATAATTATTTATAATTTTTAATATCATAATTAAATTTTTTCTTCTAATTTCTAATTCCATAGGTTTAAAAAAATGCATAGGATAAAATGAAGTTTTATTTCAAATCTAGCAAACAAGAGGTCTCTTTTAAATAATCATACTTGTAATTGATATAATTAAGTTTCCTCTTTCACCTTTTAGAACTAATTGTTTGAATCCCTATTAATATAAGATATGATGTATACATGGTTAGACTTAATCACTTGAGTCCCTCAAAAACAGATCAATCGGTAGAATCTCTCTATTTTTATTCTCTCTTTCTTGATTCAATTTTATATAGTTATAACTTTTTGTATCAAAAAAATATACATAATCACTTGAAAATGATTCATTTTGAGGTGTAAAGAGTGTTAAAATAGGTCGCAAGGGTTTCACCTATTAGCAAGATCGCAGATTTCATCTTGATTAGCATTTCTACCTTTAAATACTATCTAATTTCTCTAAAGGAAGACATACAAAATCACTGTAAAAAAGAAAAGAATCCACTCTCTCCTCTCTTTTGTTTCCTTTAGATACGCAACCCCTCCGCTAATCCATCAAAACCCTATAGACGCGAAGACAAATGTATTATTGGTACCGTTTCTCTTTCTCTTATAAACCTCCCTATGTATCAAAAAAACAAATATATAACATCAATCTAACCACAATATAGTAATCCAAAATAGATTACTAATTAGTAGTTTTGGTTTGATATGATTTTAAACCAAAAAAAAACTTTTTAATAAAAGAACTTAATCTATAAATAAAGACTGACTTTCGAATAATAATAAAAAAGCATCAAAAGAGTTCTGAAAATGAACCAAAACCCTATCATTTTAGTTCAATGTCAATTTCTATCTCACTCAGTAACCATGAAATAGGTTGTAAATATAGAATATATATATATATATATATATATATATATATATATATATATATTGTAACATAAATAACAAGGCAAAGACATTTTTTTTAAATTCATCACTATTAATTTTGAAATTTATCATTAAAAAAAAAAATCAACACCGAGTAAGCTCCACTTTAGCTTGCATAGAACGCGAAATTTCCCTTGATATGAACTTCTCATAAAATCACCTCTCTTGACTGCTTCTGATTCAACCCAACTAGCACGGCGTTGCCATTAACATCGCACCATCAACATCAATGCTAGCTGCATCCATATTCAAAAAAAATGATTTCCACCAGCTTTGCTTGGCGCGGCAATTTCAATAATGTTCAATTTTTTATATTTTATTTCATTTTACTTGTAATATTTTTTTTAAATAAAGTAAATATATATAGGTGTCACTGAATGGTGAACATTATTCGGTTAAAAACGAGAAATATCCATTTCTATCAACCTAGATGCGAAAACTTTATTTCATTTTCAGTAATATTCAGTGAAAATATTACTTTATAATATATATTTAACTTTATTTGAAAATGAAGTTACTTTAGTAAATTTATAATATGCAATGTTTACTTTAGTAACTTTATTATGTAAAAACGTTTTCATTTTCATTAATATTCACTAATAATATATAAAATGAAATAAAATAACTTATATTCAACCCTGAATAAATATTTTCGTTTTCATGCAACCTAAATGTCAATTATCATAAAAATTAACTTGTATTATAGTTTTTATCAATTTGGTGTCACTGAATTTTTTTAATGATTTGGCAGAATTTATTCAATCTTTTAAAGACACATAAATTCATGAAATTTGGCTAAAACGTTTCCTATTATGAAATGTTTTTCAAAAAATTCAAGAGATTTTATGCAAATGGAGGATGATATATATATATATATATATATATATATATATATATATATATATATATATTTGCCCCTTTAATTTGTCTTGTCACAAGTTTTAACAATTCGAATTAATTTATTTTGCTTTACTTTTAATATTTGTCTTATTCTGCATAAAATAATTTTTCAATTAAAATGAAACACATTTTGAAAAAAAAAATGGAATGTGGCAAATTAAATTCAAATTTTTCATAAAAAATAAACTATAATTAAATCAACAATTTTTTATTAAAAAATTTATTTAATATCAATTAAGATTAATTTTGACTTTCGCCAAAAAAAAAAAAAAGAAAAAAACCCTATATGCTTCCCTAATTGTTTTTCCCCCCTCTTCTCTGCATCCATTTCACAAGATAAACTAAAACAAGAGACTAATGGTCAGTTAGTCTAGTGAAATATAGTGTTAGATCTTTTAATTAAAATTTTAAATTTTAATTTACGATTTCAGTATAGAACAAATTATGTTGAGAAAATAACCCTCTAAATGAATTACTGTAAATCCCAGATCGGATTAATTGGAATATGACTCAAAATATCAATTGATATCGTACCAAAAAAAAAACTAAAATCAGAGATTTGAAAGACAAGATTATGAAAAAGATGTCAATGAAATGGAACATAAAATTATAGGGCAACATTTTATTTGCTTCGTTTTTGTTTGTTCATTTTTGGGATTTATGTTTGGACCCAATTGCTAAATCGAAGGCCGAAGTGATTTGATGGCATTTGTCTGTTTTTGTTTTTTTCAAGAAAAACCCTTTACAAAGTCAGCTTTATAGGACACTTGGGATCGTTGATTTCAATTTGGGGACTTGTTTGTTTCAAGTGTCCCTATCAGAGAACTTAAAGAATAAAATGGGGTCACAGTGAGTGACTAGCAAAGTCAACCAACCTGTGCCTCTAATCTAACTTCCATATTCAAAGTTTGATTTGTTTCAATTTCTCCGAAACTGTCTACTGATAGGTATTGGCCCTTGACCTTTGTGCTTGGGGCTATGACGCAAGTAGTGAGGTAATAACCGAGACCCCAATTGCTTGTTGAAAACCATTTCCAAATCTCCTTGTTGGCCTTGCAGAAATACAAAACTCTCTCTGTCTCTGCATAAATTTCTTGACATGCATGAAAAACGATGGGATGTTACTCAATGGAAGATCAAGACAATAGTAGAAAAGTTGCATATTAGTTCATCATTCTACAGTTCTGATTAAATGCTGCAATAGATCAGAACTCTTTTACATAATACATAAAATTGTGATTTTTCTGATTTGTTTTTATGAAGAGAAATACTATTTGTCTCAACTAAATAGTATTTCATTTTGGTGTCCTAGGGTTTCATAATAAAATTTATTTTGAGCTCTTTGTTATTAAGTTTTTGGGGAGTGGCGGGAAAGGGGGGGAGTGTTCAAGTTATGATTAGTTTAACTTATCTCTCAGGGACAGTTCAAGCGGTAAAATTTTTCTACTTTCATTCTTTCTTTTTCAATTCGATTCCGATTGATTGCATCTCTTTATACCAAAAATAAAAAATATTAATTTAACTCCATGGATTGGGCCGGGCCCATAATCCGAGTCCATCTAGATTTTGGAGAAAATCAACAACCTGAAAAAAGATCGACTACGGCCTACAAGGCTTGCCTCTCATACAACTTCGACCCAATCCGGCTTGTTCTATTGGCTTAAGTACTTGGTTTCTATCTACGGTCACAGGTATTCGATAATTACGTTGGATCAATTAAATTCGGTTTGAATTGAATTAGACACTTAATTGGTAAAACTCTCTCGATATGTAGATTCTCTATATACAAAACTCAAACTTAAGATCTTATTTAAGGAATATGAGTGTATAGTCAGCGGATCAACTAACCATTGGTCAAGTACTTGGTTTCTATGATTTTTCATTACAGACCTACCTGCTACAGGCCTTTTTAAATGCCTTAGTGTGGCTTGTATGATTAAAAATCATCCCAAACCAGGCCGAAAATAAGCCAGGGCAGAGGCCTGATAGGCCCGCTGGCCTATTAGAAGCCCTTTACAATAGAATTAATGCCTCGTGTGGAACTTGGCCCGGCAGGAACAGTTTGCCTTTCCTGGATTACGAAAACAAAAAGGCCCCTCCAATACTTTTCAACACTTTGGGCAACTCAGTACTAGGTCCCAAGACCAGACCCTGCCAAAATAGTTTAAACATCTGGAGCAGTATTTTATTTAGACTGTAATTAGGGATAATTCTATTAGTTATTTTGATTAAAAACATTGAAGCTGCTTTAGGTTCAAAGTTAAAACAAAATTTTTCCTAAATAAATTGCAGATGGTAGCTGATTGTGACGATGAGCTTTGGCAAACCCCTTTAAAAAGACGTGCCCTTGTCATGAATTTAGGGCTTGCTGTCCGATCTTTACCTACTTTTTTGATTAATGAATTGCAAATTTGGTGGTTGATCCAAAGGCCAATTAAAGATTGTACTGAAGGAAAGTTGCATTTAGGGTTTTTCTGGTTTGACTTCCAGCTGCAATATTTTAAATTCATCACCTAATCTGTTTTAAAACACCCTATGAATAATGAACTAGTTTTTGTTTTTGTTTTTTTTTTTTTAACAAATCACGGATATCTGATAGTCACATTGGATCTAACTAAATTCGATTTGAGTGACTTTTAAAAGATAAAACTCTCACAATATCTATTTTTTTCATACACAATATTTAAATCTAAAATTTTATTTAAAAAATACCGATGTGTAACTATGAGGCCAACTAGGCTTTGGTAATGATTTAGTCTTTGATTAAATGCAGTGTTACAAAGATTAACGAATCCACCTACTTGTTTTCATTTCTATCCTCTCTCTCTCTCTCTCTCTCTCTCTCAAGTTTTCTGGTTTGAACCTTCTCTGCCCCTAAAAATGGTGCTTAGTTAGGTTGTGTTTGTTGCAAGGGTTTTTATTGCTTATATTTTGAAAAATCAACATCAAACTTCACTTATTGATCTGTTAATGATTAATTCTTTTTTTTCTTTGATAATTATGATTTTTAAAGAAAATAATCTTGATTTCATTAAATTACGTCAAAAATATTTTGATTCTTCAGACCATGTAGTGTAGCATGAGGGAATAAAAGGCTCACACACTCACAGAAAAACTTGAAAGAACAAGTGCACGTGTACTCACGTGTCTGTCTTGTTGAAGTCCCATGGACCCCGGAAGTGATCACTATTTCTTGCAACGCATGCCAAACTATTATTAAAGTTGTCATTACGTTGAGTTATAACTCAAATGAAGCCTTCTTCTATCTTTAATTTTGAGGTTTCGAATTCAAACCTAATTATGTAAAAAAAAAAAAAAAAATTAAAGTTGTCTTTGTATAGGCTTCTAAGCCATTTGACTGACCCTTATTCCAAATTACGTACATGCCCTCACATTTACATGTTGGATGGGTCACTTAAGGGTACTTTATGTCAAATCCTAACAAAAAATGCCTAGGACATGACCCCAGCAGGGCATGAAATATGCTACCTTTATTTCTTGTATACATTGTTGGGTACTCTTTTTTGCACTTTTTTCACCCTTCACATTGATTTATTTTAAAAAAAAAAAAATTGTTTTGATATCTTTCTCCCTCCCTTCCCGTCTCTCTCTTCTCTCTTAAGCTTAAATATTGGGACTGATTAGATAATTATGACAAGCTAATCTCGTGGATTTTTCACTTTTTTCTTTTTTTCTTTTTTATTTTCATTTCCCTTTGTTTGAGATCCAATAATAGCCGTTATAGTCCATGATTATCCCTTCTCTCTCTCTCTTTCTCAACTTGCTTGGCAGAAGGCTTCTTTTGAAGTTTCCTCCTCCAGATTTCCATGTTTTGCTTTCTGAACATTCGAGGGATGTCCGAATCAACACATTTGGCCATACAAATAATATAGTACTTATCCTTTGCAAAATCCAATAAGTAGCTTTCCCACAATTCATTCATATCTACATTTTTATACGCCAAAAAAATAAATAATAAATGACAGATACAGCCCCCCACATCATCCTCTCTGACTTTCATCACTCAATACTTTTTCTTTATCTCACTCCATCGCGGCCTCCATCACCCATTGTTCATCACATGCACACGCAACTAGGAAACTAAAAAAAAAAAAAAAAAAAAAAAAAGCATTCTCTAAATTTCATAATATCTATGTAACTGGTGGGTGATTCATTAGTATTATCATCTTTTTTTTATAATACTATTAGATAATAGATATTTTTTTACACCAAGAAAAATCAAAGAAATAAAATAAGGATACAAATACCTTTATATTTTTGAAAGACTACCAGACTTTTATTTTTAGAAATTGATTTGAATCACAGATTTAATTTTACCATTTTCCTAAAAATTATTCTCATGTGTGATAGTCCTTATTAAATGATAAAACTGAAACTGTGATAATAATATATATATATATATATATATATATATATATATATATATATATATATATATATAGTGTTATATATCTTATTTTAAAAGAATACACTCAGTCTGGTAATAATATGTACCAAATAATTCGGGCACAGGTACCTACTGGATACATAACTCATTTATCCCACATAACATTACTCTTTTTAAATTTTTTTTTTTCTTCTAATTGCTTTTTATCAAATTCAACTAATTTTCTTTGCGAGAATCGCATACATGACATCAATCATTGTTAACAAAGAAACCTAGTTTGGAGTGGTTAACCGGAAGCCATTTGAGGGCATCATCTCAGGACAAAAAACATGTATTAAATTTTGTGCACAAAACTTCAAAATATATATAAATTAATAAATAAAAGAAATTTAAATCATATACGTATCTATTAGTCAAAGCTTAATATGATACAAAACCAAAATAACGTCATGTCTTCTTGGTTAGGCATGAAGGATTTGGTAAGACTGTAGCTTGATTTGGAGCAGGTTTAAGGTTTTTCTTTTCCCTAATGGCCACGCCTAATTGATTAAAGATAGGCTTACGTAACAGTCAGCTTAATTGTATGAGACGTTAGATTTTTTAATCAAGATTTGGGTTCGAAACTTAAAAATGAAAAATCTTACATTTAGAGAGTCACCCTTAAATAAAATCCTTACATATATTTTAATCAAATTAGTCGATGTATGATTCTAAATACTAATGTGTAAAAAGAAAAGTTAAGCTTTCCCAATTTGTCTATCCAAATCCAATGAATAGTTTTGGGTGTGAAACTTGTTTAAGATATTTAAAGAATTTATAATATTCAATTTACTAGGCGGACTAAATATTTTTCTCCTTAGTCAAAGTACAAAAACTATAGGCAGATTTGGAAAATGACATTTCTAAGTAATGCCTGTGGAGTGAGGGAAAAAAAAAACATTGGAATAATACATGGCGCCTTTTGAAAATGAGTGGAGGTCCTCTGCAGTCATATTTTTCCCTATTCGATGTCTTTTATGATGTAGCGACCGATATAAACTCGTTTATGGAGAATTTTGTGAATTATTTAAGAATTATAATAAATAAAATAAAATAAAAGAGTTGAACAGAAGAAGAGAGTGCAACTACCGTTAAAATCATAAGAAAAAAAAAATAATATATATATATATATAATTTAAAACTATAATCTATTTTTTTCTCTTTAAAATTCAAAATTTTTATTTGTTAAAATTATAATTTTGTATATTTAATCCCTAATATGATGTCTTTGCCCCGGGGGGACTTTTGAGATTGTTAGAGTAGAGAATATGTTGTGATTAAAGGGAATAATCAGTTTTTATAATTCCTATCTCCCAACTCTGTGATCCCGAGTTCAGATTCTAGTGTAATAAAATATATATATATATATATATATATATATATATATATATATATATAAATTGTAGGCACCTAATTTTGCTTTGCTTTTGATTAGAAATTGCCATTTATGGGCATTAGGTGAGTTAGGTTGACAGTTGATTACTATGCTCATTTTTCATACCTGTATTAACTTCCAACATCAACCACCATACAACATTGCACTTGCTCAAAACAAACATATTAGGCTTTCTACATCATTAAAAAAAGGGGGCCAAAGGAGGGAAACATAGGATTTAATATTTTTTGTGTAATTATCTTTTTTTGGTTCGTCAAAATTTTGACTAATAAGATATAACAATTTCTATATAATTACAGAATAAATTAGATTCATCAGCTCAGCTGTGAATCTACTCATTAAAAGAAGATAATTGAGTATATATCTGTTGATTATGTCTACTTATATTTATATACTTATGTAATTTTCTGTTAAGAGGATATTTATCATACATGGAATGTATGTATATCAAATCCATTAAACGCACACTATTATGGAAAAGAAGATAAAGGACAAAGAAGCAAAAGAAATCAGACTGGAGAAAAATATGTTTTATGCTTATTTCATAGGTTAAGCCTATGATCTATTTAAGTCAAGTCGATTCTGAATATCCTTATTCTCGAATTTGAATTCAATTTTTTTAATCCGATTCAAATTTGAACTCGAACTTAACGAGTAATAAATAATAGAATTCGAACTCGACTCAATTATGTAATAAAACTACTCGAACTCGACTTAAAAATTCAATTATTATATAATATATTAGTATATTTTATTTTATTATTTATATTATAATCATATATAAATATATATAATATATATTAATATATGTTATCGAATTACTCGACGACTTTTTGAGTCTAAAATTTTATTATTTGAACCTAACTCGATTATATAAGAAACTCGACTCGAGTTCGATCAAAATTGAATCGAATCAAACCGTCAATCAAATGGTTCCAACTCGACTCAAATCGTATAAGAGCCTTAAAGTTAAAACTCTATTCATGGTGTGATTAGTAACAAAAACTAAAGTAAGAATAAATGTAATAATTACAAGATTATTAGATCCACAAGTGTTTCAATTTAAGAAAATGAAATTCTTGATTCCCAGCCTCGGAGAGTTAAATCGCGATTAAGCATTATGCGGTTGGATCTTAATTTTGGAGTTTTAACAGGTTGATGGAGGTCGAAATTTGTTTATTTTATCATAAACATAATTAAAAAAAATAGAGACCTTAATAATAAATTTTAGAAAATTCTGATACGTCACGTATCCTCAGCATTCATTCGTATTTTTATGTTTCTTTTCTTGAAACAATAAATCAATAATATGCAATAAATTGGAGAATTTTCTTTATAATAGATGAGTGGAAGAACAAAAATAAAGCCAAAAATGGCATGCGATGAAGGTCATTGTCCTCTCCTCCTGGGCGTCTATGCAATCATCCAGAGCAAAAGGACATGCTTGGCTGGAGGATTCCCCCCCCCCCCCCTTTCTCTCTTTCCTCAGTTGGTTCTATTGGTGGACTAATCCACGTGGACAGCTTAAAAGTTTTCTGTTTATAATATAAATTTCTTCCAAGTATTCTATCTCGAGTTCATATTTATCACAATTTTCTATTTAACATGATTTTTTTCTTTTAAATTCATTAACTATGAAATTGTTTCTATATAAAATTACAGCATAAAATGACAAATTTTCACAAAATGACATTAATTTTACAGCTTTTTTTCTTTATTATTATTATTATTATTATTATTATTATTATTATTATTATTATTATTATTATTATTATTATCCTCTCTAATTTTTTGGTTCTTGGAAAGGAAGGTTGGAGAAAATGTGCATTGAAGTCTAAAAGGTCATTTTTAGCGATTAATTCTACAAATCAAGTAGAAAGGTACAAGACTAAAGAACTATAATTTTATAGAACAAATAATATTTATAATTATAATATTTAAAATTATACATATAATTATTTTTTAAACGGTAGGTGATATGTCTATGATGGACCTACCCATATGGGGATCACAAAATGTGGTACAATACATAATCTTATGAATCAAATCAATTTATACCTAATTAACTATAAACTTATTTAAAACACAACATGACAACATCATATTAGTTCTTCAAGATAGCAAACATATACATATTAACCATATAACATAATCAAGAGCTGGTATAACATAATCCGGGGGCTGCACTCCCTTAATAGGTTCCATAATAGTTGGACTAGATTAGTCAAGTAAATCTCATATATCGATTGATGAAAAAAAATCACGGCTGATCTAATAATACTAAATATTGTTCTTTTTTACTTAAAGTTTATGAGTTCAAACCTCCTATCAAAATAGTGTCCTTCTGTATTAAAAAAAAATACATATAAGATGTACAAGCATAACATATGTGGTAGGGATGTTACATGTCCCTCTTCCTCTTCTCTTCCCCCTCCCTTGTTCAATGTGTAAGCAAATTTTATTCTTGGAACTTGTTGGTCATAAATGTCAATGGCATGCTAAAAAACTTTTTGTTGTTGGAATTCAAAAGCCTTCAAAAGCTTTTTGCCATAGAAAAAATCCAACTCTTCCAAATACTTTCAAGTAATATCTTTTTTTTTTTAAAAAAAAAAAGGTCGAAACTTATTTATCTATAAAATTCAT
Organism: Dillenia turbinata; assembly: GCA_037126225.1. Taxonomy (NCBI): domain Eukaryota; kingdom Viridiplantae; phylum Streptophyta; class Magnoliopsida; order Dilleniales; family Dilleniaceae; genus Dillenia; species Dillenia turbinata. The sequence continues at coordinate 3,313,181 of JBAMMX010000001.1, forward strand.
AACACTATGAAGGCAATTATTCCATATATTTTGACAGATTTTTTAAATTAATAATGATCATTCTTTTTTTTGCATGAACAAGAAAGTTATTTTTATAGTTATAAGATTTTTTTTTTTTAACATATTATATTAAACAACTCAAATTTATTTATATAACGGGGGCGTGATTTTCAAAATTTGAGGAAATGAACATAGGAGGGTATTTTGGTCACTAAAAATTCTCTCTCTCCTCCTGGGGCTCGTATTACAATGTTAACGGCGACTCACAAAATATTTTAAGAAAAAACACAGAACAAAGAAAACGCTTTTCATGGTTTTCCATTTCAAAATTCTCTCCTTGGTACTGCAGCTTCTTGTTAGTGTTGCTTCATTCAAGTGAAAGAGACACACACACACACTCTCTCTCTCTCTCTCTCTAAACTAATCTGCAATTTTTTTTTCTTTTCTCTCGCGATTCTCATCTTTCGATTCTTTTCTGTTTATCTTCTTCACTTCTTTCGAATCTCTCCTAAAAAAAATTACGTGCAACAGTTTCTTGACCAGTACTCGTAACAGGTACCTAAACCATTTTCAATTACAGATTCTTAACACGTACGTTTTTTCTTCGTGGTTTTTAATGTTTTGCTGTTTGTGTTTTGATCTATCTTCTGTTCATCGAAGCTTGATCTGAGGATTTGATGTTTGAACTTCTCTCATTCTAGTTTGACTGTTGACCCATTTTCCCTTTCTCACTTGGGTTTTGTTTTGAATTTGATGTCGTTCAAATCTACACAGTTTGGTAGTCTTGTTTTATTTTTTTCTTTCCTTGGATAATTTGTGGAGTCCCATTTAACATGACTTTTTGAGGTTTTTTTTTTTTTTTAAAAAAAAAAACCTTAATTTTTATCGCATTTTCGTTGAGGTTTTTGCGAAATTTTGATGTTGGAAATATCTTATTATTAATAATGTCTTTTCTTAGTTTTCTGGTAAAACTTTGATGATTGAAGTATATTGCTATGGAAATGTTCTATTTGATTAGGATCATGTTACTAATCCTTAAATCAAATTTTACTTGAATTTTTTAGTTAAGAATTGAGTAATGGAATGAAAAAAGTAATTATTGATGGAACACAAACGACCTTAATTTTGTTGATTATTGAATTTGCAGTTTCTCTCAATCACTGCTTCGTTGGAAAATTTGAAGATGTGTTGATGGGTTGGATGATTGAGTTGGGTTGGGAATAGTATTAGTATACAGTCATTCAGGAGAAGATGCAGGCCTTGTCATCTGGTTTGATAATTGGGATTTCTATAGGGGTTGTGATTGGAGTGCTTTTGGCTATTTCGGGTCTCTTCTGTCTTAGGTACCATAGGAAGCGATCGCAGATAGGAAACAGTAGCTCGCGCAGGGCTGCTACACTTCCTATTCGTGCTAATGGCGATGCCTGTTCAATATTGTCAGACTCTACTCTTGGGCCGGATTCACCTAAAGCATCTGACGGGGATCGCAAAGGCATGTCCCTCTGGTTTGAAGGGTTTAGGAAGAGTAATGTGGTTTCAGCTTCTGGAATACCTGAGTATTCTTACAAGTATGTTCTTCTTATCATTTGTTGCTAACTCACCTTTGCAGTTAACTTTTGGTTCTTAACTTTGATTTTATGTGGATTCTCTTAATGCTGCAACCGACCCATTTGCATGAGTTTTGTTTATGATGAAATTGTGCTGCTGCTGAAAAAGCTCTTTACAGAATTATCGAAGATTGCCTCTTAGAAGATAGACCCCTGATTTGTGCTTGGGCGAGCAATAGCAATTATTTAATACTTGTAGGAAATTTGACCATGTTTGCTGAAGGAGTTGATCTGGGTGCTTTAATTGCAGCTTAAATTGTTTTCCTGTCAAACCTTTTGCTCAAGTTTAGGGGTAGGGTATTTATTACTAGGGGTTGTTTAAATTAAGATCCTATGAAACCAAATGCAAGGATAAGATCGTGGGATTAGGTTAAGATTCTGCAAAGATATTAACTATGCTTGCAGAATTGTACGATCATACTAATAGAACTGATATTTAAAATACTATGCTTAAAGTTCAGCAACAAGTAGGGCTTTTAATTTCTTATTCCTTAATATTGCATGGTGCCCTAGAAGGATAAAAAAACAATGTTTTGGCCTTAAATCCTCATATTCTAGTTATAGCTTTTGCTTCTCAATATTAGAGCTCTGGAAATGAATAACTCTATGCAATTCAATGGGAGACTAATAATCATACTCTCATGAACAGTTTAAACAATGAACATCTCTGAATTCCATATAAATGTTAAATATACCATCCTTAAGCATTAGATAAGTATTTGAGAAGTATTTAGTGTCCGGTAATGGTTAATCGTGGCATGTTGTATCTAACATGTGCCAACATAGTGTTGGATATGATTAAGGATTTCAATTTGAAGAATTCATGCCTCATGTCATTCGAAATGGAGTCACAACTAAAGCATTCGTATGAAGATTGAATTCTCTTTACCTAAGACAGACAATTACATTTTAGCTGCAGAGGTTTAAATCCTTTTTACTTTATCCGGTTCTCATAATCTAGCAGTTGTTGTCCTTATGTATAAGATCTAGGAATTACTTACAGTAGACTGGTTGGCAAGAAGATAACAGCATTTTAGATAGTGAGAGGGGGAGATGAACAGCATTATTGAAGAGGAAGTTGTCCTCCATGAGGCTGAAAATTGAGAAAAGGATTTCACAACGGAGGAGGCCATATGCTGCAAGTGAGATTTCACTGTTTTATGGAAGTTACAATACATGGTAAGGATTTGTAAGAGTTTTAAGATCCTACCTACATATAGAAACAGATGACATAATGGTCAACTCTGGGGGGTGACAGTTAGCATTATCCTTTCACATTAACTTCTCTATGTGTTTTCGTTCAAGCATTGCTTGTCAATTTGGATGATCTGAAGTTGCAACTCTTCCCTTTCACGATACTATAACTAGTCATGATCAAATATCAAAAAGCTTCTGCTTATCTTTTATTTTGTTAATCATTTTTTACTCCCTGGCTCTCTCTCTCTCTCTCTCTCTCTCTCTTTCACTCATGTCTATTAATAGGCTAATCAAAAACTACTATCTAATTGGAATAATATACTTCCTTTAAGGTGAAAAAAACATGTTATCTTTATGTCTTGAATTCAGACCATGGCCTGTTTTGTGAAAGCAGATTTCTGAATTGGAGATCTTTCATGGGCCGAGCAAGGTCAGGCCAAATAATGGGTTTTGGTAATCCTCCCATCTCGATTCTATGTTTATTTGGGGTTTGGGTAGATATAGAATTTGTGCATGGTGATTTTCCATCATTTTTGGACCTCTTGCTGATCACAGTGGATTTTGTTCCTCCTTTTCCCATCGTTGTAGATTTCTGAGCCAAACCATATATATTTTCCTTTTCTTCGCTCTTTGTTGTTTGTGCTTGCCATTCTTATAACAACACATTTCTCTTGTCCCATCCTGTCTCACCATGACCTTGCTGCTATCGTACAGGGATCTGCAGAAAGCAACTTATAACTTCACAACCTTAATTGGGCAAGGGGCATTTGGTCCTGTTTACAAAGCTCAGATAACAACTGGTGCAACAGTAGCAGTTAAAGTGCTCGCAACTGATTCTACGCAAGGAGAGGAGGAGTTCCAAACAGAGGTATTAATGTGGTGAAATCATTCGAACCTTGGAACCTTGCAACTGATTCTAAGCAAGCCCTGATATCCTGCATTACACTAACTCAGTCAATACTTATTTTCTCCAGATAGCTTCTTCATTGGTTTTTTATTTTCCCCATTATTTGTTTTCAGGTTATGTTATTGGGAAGATTACATCATAGGAACCTTGTAAATTTGGTTGGATATTGTGCAGACAAGGGCCAGCACATGCTTATCTATGTCTACATGAGCAAAGGCAGTCTTGCATCGCATTTGTACAGTAAGCTACCGAATCCCCCTCTGTGGCCATTCCTTTTAAGAAACATTTTCTCTCAGAGGATATAGTCCATGCACTATCTGATGTTCTCTTCCTCGTGGAATATTGAAATGAATTTCTGATGACTGGCGCATTCGAATTTATGATGAAAGATACTTTATTACGGTTGGTAATCAACATATTTCTTAGTGTAGCATGAAATTCATTTCGAAGCATTTCTATGCAAATCATATGTTTTTCTATGATTAATCACATGCTTCACCAACCACAATGATTGAAGAACCTGCAACAACAAGGAGAGTGGATTTGTTTCAACAAAAAAAGAGAGTTGATCTGTGACTGTTCTAACCCATGACAATGTGCTTAGTTATGCTGCACAAATTTATCGACAATAACACCTCTAGTTTAATTGCATTGATAGGTGAAAAGCATGAACCGTTGAGCTGGGACCTGAGGGTTAATATAGCTCTAGATGTGGCGAGGGGATTGGAATATCTTCATGATGGGGTATGTTTGATTTATCAGTTGAAGCACTGTGTCACGACTTTCTTTCCCTGTGATATTTTGGGGTGTTTCCATGTTTGTATGTTTGTGCTTAGGTGCTATTTTTTTCTTCAGGCAGTTCCTCCCGTAGTGCATAGGGACATCAAATCTTCCAACATTTTGTTGGATCAATCCATGAAAGCGAGGGTATGGCCATACTCTATCATGTCTGTTTTTTCTCCAAGCTAGTGATCCCATAGAAATAAATTACTCTATTGCTGTATCTGCATTTTAGTGTTGTTAGAATGTTTTGGGAAACAAAGGTGGCATTCATGAGTCTTATCAGCTTTTCAACATTTAAACTATGAGTTTAATATCCAACATTAGGATTATTGTGTTGTAAAACACTTAGGAGTTTGTGGTTTTGTGACATGTTCATACTGCATGTCACAGGTGGCTGATTTTGGGCTCTCAAGGGAAGAGATGGTGAGCAAACATGTATCCAATATCCGAGGAACCTTTGGGTATCTTGATCCTGAGTATATATCAACCAGGACATTCACTAAAAAAAGTGATGTTTACAGTTTTGGAGTACTGCTCTTCGAACTAATAGCGGGCAGAAATCCTCAACAGGGTCTCATGGACTATGTTGAACTAGTTAGTAATATCTATCCCTCCCTCCCTCCCTCTCTCTCTCTCTCTCTCTCTCTCATATGATAGATATGCATTTCCATCAAAAGTTATGCAATTATATGACTGCATCACACCTGTTAAGAACTTGTTCAATACTTACTTGTAGTAGAGAAAAAAAATAATAACTAATTGTTACAAGTGATGTCTATTAAATTGTTTCAACAACTACATGGACATCTTTTACTAGAACTTCTTATTTTGACATCATTATATCCAATCCTTTAATGTCCTTCTGATTAGGAAAAGAATTGATTAACTACTTTTCTTGCTTGCCATTGGGAGCATCTTCAATTCTTTTCTTGTTATCAATTTTGTTTCTTTTTTCCTAAAGAAATTCTACTACATGGTCAATCGAAAAATGAGTGGATTTGACTGAATTAAGTGAAATTTGTTACAGCCAACAGGGGTTTCCATTTGCTTAGTCAAATTCCATCATTCCCAATCATTTATATGATTTAGACATGCACATGTGCCTTGGATGATAGTTTAGAGAGTGACAGAGAGGAAATCAAATTGGAAAAGTAGAAAAGATGCAGGCCAGTTCTTTGTTAATAGCTACAAATGAGGATCTCTGCTTGTTGCAATTGTGTAATATTTGGTGGCAGATGTGATTTTAAGTCAAGTGGCAGTGAGGAAGACTGGAATTACTTGCATTGCTGGCGGTGGGGTGGTCCTTATGATAGTTATGGCAGTTAAAGTGGGGAGTGCCAATGATGATGAAGGGTAATAGGTGTGATTTGTTCAGCACAAAACCTAAATCTTAGAGGAGGAATCCACAAGTTTTATTAAATAAAGTATGAACGAAACGCTTCAAATGAGGGAATAGGATGCTTAAATAGCCCTAGGCTAGAGAACGGAACAAGAAAATAAAACCCTAAACAAATCTTCTAAAATAGAAGACTAACAATAAGATCCTAAAAACAACTCAAACTAAAATTATAAAAAAAAAAAAAAGAGAGAGAGAGTTCAACTACAACCTGTGCTAGGATTCTAGAAACTCTAGAGACCAAAAAAAAGGGAAAGAATTATGCAAACAATGAAATATTAGAAAGAAAAATAATAGAAATTCGCTCAGAGCTCATTGTGCGTTGCCATGATGGTATTGCCACCGCATGGCAGTCCTTTTGACTGCCTCACATCGGGGAGTATCTCCATGGTCATCGCCATGGGGATGCTCGTGGCGATTCTCCTTTCCTCCTTATTCTGACGGTACTGCCATGGCCATCCCCATGGCAGTATGATCCTGAGTCACTTTCCTTGACTCCTGTTTAACCTCCCCACTTTAACCATAAATCCAGTCTCTAAACTTTCTTTTGAGCTCAACATTTTGATTTTCAAATTTGACCATTTCTTGTTCTACATTGAAACACCTAGACTGCAAGTACAAATGCAGCATTAGTGGCACTAGTTTCATTTGAGTAATGACAGCACTGCCTGCAGGTAATGGCTGAAATATAACAATGACAAAGACAACGTGGAATACGATTGAAATTTTTGTTTAATTTTGGAGTGATGTAAAGCTCGTGCTCTTTGCAATGTGATATGTGTTGCTTCTGATATCAAGATTGTATGCTGAAAGTGATTGAACGAGCACTTATATCTAGACCCTTTTCGAATTATCTACAAGCCTTTTGCAGCTTATTTCTTTCCATCTTGTGCTGAACTGATTCTTATGTCTGGTTCAATACAGGCAGCAATAAATACGGAAGGAAAAGCTGGTTGGGAGGAGATTGTAGACTCCCGTCTTGATGGAAAATTCAACATGGAAGAACTAAATAATGTGGCGGCACTTGCTTACAGATGTGTCAACCGTGCCCCCAAAAAGCGTCCGTCAATGAGAGATATTGTGCAAGTACTGTCACGGATCATCAAGATGAGGCACAACAAGAAGCATCACAAGCCATCCTTGTCTGGCACAGCAGATGAAGTTTCGGTTGACATGAACCAGTATGAAACTGAGACCCCGACAGCTGATCATCGAAGGGAGGAATCAGTGGACAACACAGACACATATGAAGTATAGAAACCTGTTTCACCTTCGTCAATTTTGTTTTTCTAGCTTGTTTCTCTTTTTGGTACATTTGCATCATCATTTGGCTGGTGGGGAGGTATATTTAAGCTACATGGAATCAACCGAGCTTTAGAAAATTCTCACCAATGGTGTAACATAAGTTCTTTTTTTTTTTTTTTTCCTTTTATCCTTCTCTCCCATTTCTTCTGTTTGTTTATTTTATTTTTTCTTTTGATTCATTAAATATCATGTACCCATTTTTGTACATCATTAATTTTGAAAGTAGAAGTGATGAAAGTGAGCTTCCTTGTGCAAGATCTTGCAACCTATGGTTTCTTTGTGCGGGCACTTTCCTTGGGGGCCTTAGTTGAACATTTTGCTTTGCAAATGCTCAACATGGACCCGTGATGGCTCACGCTGGTGTCGTTTCTCTCTGACCTTAATTATGTTGGTGAGCGGAAGGACGAAAGTTCCCTAGGAGCTGACTTCCTTGGGATCGAGTACTGTCTTTCTTCCCAACCCCATCCAAAAAACAAAACAACTAAAACAATAATATCAATTTGAATTTTAATCCTTAGGGTTTATTATTTAAATCATTTAAAAGATAAACATAAAATAATTATTTAAAAAAAATCACACACATATAAAATTTAAATACATTTATAATACAAAAAATGATGATTTAAATTATTTTAATTATCTTATGTCATTCATTTTTATCCGAAATTATTTCTTTATTTAATCTCTTAATTGTCATATTTTTGTGAATACATTACATCCAAATTTTTAAAAGTCTATCTCGTCATTTTACTAAATCTCATATAATTAAATTCTCGATTCTTTTAACTGATGTATTTTTGAGTTTTAATTATATATGTCCAAATCATCTCAAACGATATTCTTACATTTTATTTACAATTGAGTTCACTCTTAATTTACTATGTATATCTTTATTTCTAATCTTATCTTTCATAATTTTACCACACATTTACTTTAACATTTTCATATCAGTTACAACCATTTCTGCTCTTATTTTTGTTTAATGGTCTAACATTCAGTAACATATAGTAATGCAGGTTTTACTGTCATTCTATAAAACTTTCCTTTTAGATAAAATAATATTATGCGATTGCAAAAAACTCCAAATGCTCTTCTCTATCTCATCTACCTGCTTAAATCATATGATTTACATCCACATTTATACTGCTGTCATTTTGAATAATTAACCAAAAATATCTAAAATATCCACTTTTTGATCCCTCATGTACCTTCTAACCTAATTGTTTCTTCATCGTTCTGATGACTATCATTGAATCTGTATTTCATGTACTTCGTTTTAGATCTACTCAATCCAAATCTTCTGAACTCTAGTGTGTTCCTTCATAACTCCAATTTAGTACTAATACCCTTTTTAGTCTCATTTACCAATACTATATCATTTGTAAAGAGTATATAACATGATATTTCATTTTGCATACTTTTTATGATTTCATCTATCACTATTGCAAACAGAATTAGACTTAATGCAAATTCCTAATTGAGTCCAATATTTATTGAAAAGCTATCACTTACCCTCTGTAAATTCTTACATTGGTAATAACTTCATCAAACATAGTTTTAATAAGATTGATATATCTAATAAAAATCTCTTTTTTCATCAACACCAACTATAATACATCTCTTGGCACCATATCATATATTTTTTCTAAATCAATGAATATCATATGTAAATTTCTCTTCTATATCATAAATGTCTCCATCAAATTTCTCAGTAAGTGGATTGTTTCGATAGTAGATTTTCTTATCACAAAATTCAAATTGATTCTGAAATACGTTTATCTCCAATTTTAGTCTATACTCAATTATTTTTTTCAACAACTTCATAATATGACTCATAAATTTAATTTTTCTATAATTAGTGTAGTCTTGTATATCTCATTTATTCTTATATAATGGTATAAGTGTATTCTCTCTTCATATTTTGGATATCTTCTTGGTTTATCAAATCCTACAAAAAAAAAAATCATACAAAGGGAAAAGGAGCCGTTGAAAAGAGGATTAAGAAAAAGAGGAAATGAATTAGTACCACATTTCTACAAATTCAAAAGTTTTGAAGTTCTATCGACGGACTGTTGGTATAACGAGTAGATCATTATATCTTTTAATTAAAATCATAAACTTTTCTCGTAATTTGAGTATACAGTTGACTATATTATGAGACTTTTATCCCTTAAGAGAGATTTCAGTTAGATCAATTTGAATTAATCGAGATAAAATTTCAAACATTGAATAATGGATCGAGTCCAAGAGCACCAAAAAAAAGTTTTGAAGATCTACGTTATGCTTCATGCTTCCATCCATTTTCTTAACTCCCAAGTTCGAATTGCCATGTTTAGTTCTGTACTCTTGAGTCCTATTAGATATTTATCAACCATGTTTGATTCAAAATACTTTGGAAATGAATAAAATGGGATAATGACATTATGGTATAAGATTTTCATTATTTGTATGTTTTGTCAGCTTTTTAAACTCCTTTAATCCTAAAATGTAAAAAGGGATTAATCAAAATTTTGAATTTTGAAATAACTAAATTAGTTGATTTAAAAATTTTAAATTATTATGATAAATTGTGAAATTAAATTTAATTTGTATTGAGTTGGAGAACTTACAAAATAGGGGAAAAACTTATTTATAATTTCGTAAATAAATATCTTGAATAATACGAAAATCTCAACGCTAGGTGAGAATAGGTTAAAAAGGAGGAAAAAGACAAAAAAAATAATAATAAAAAATAAAAAATAAAATTAACAATAATAATGGCATTAAACATGAAAAGGAGTCCATTGAAACGCCGTCGTTTTATGCAACACCCGGAATCAACATCCGAACCGGTTTCTTGAAAGACTCGGGAGAGAACAAACGGCGTAATCTCGGGAAAGTCTCCATTTTCATTTTGGGACCTTTTGATTTCTCTGTCCTAAAATCTATAATCTTGAAGGAGGAGAATTACAATTAGAAAAATGGCAGCGATGGCTGCTTGTCAGTGCTCAATGTCGGCGCTTTCTCTTTCCTCCAGCTCCTTCTTCGGCCAACGTCTCTTTCCCCCCGCCTCTCTTTCTTCTCCCCAGGTACTCTCTCTCTCTCTCTCTCTCCCCCCTCCCTCCTGAGCTTTCGAATTTCTGTAGCTACTGGGTTTTGCAATTAGGGTTTGGGAGTCCCTTTATGAGTATTGTGAGATGGCCCTTGCCTAATTTGGAGCAATTGGTCATTATTTTAGTTAAACCTCTGAAAATCCATTTGTGAGAATGTGATATAGCAGAGTGTTTTGTGTTCAAAATGGGACTCATGAGGTTGAGAGAGTGAAACTGCGCCCATTTCAGACTCTTGGAAAAAAGTCCATGTAGTGATATCCAACTTTCTGAGGAATCCACTACGAATTCTCAGCTTCTTCAAAACATTCGCTTTTGCCCAAATATATTGCACAAGATTCTTTTCCATCTTTTGTGTCATATAGTACGACGAAGGTGTAAACCTGGGCATTTGGGCAACAATTGTGGCAAACTCCAACTTAACTTTGTGTTTTCAGCATCCACGAATGTAGTCCTGGAAACGAGATAAGGGAGAGGTCATGCCTTACAAATTAGGAATTTAATCAATTGAACGGGCCTTTCCTTTCTATCACAACTGACCTTCTCAACGGAGAAAACGTCCAGATTGGGTAAGCAATGAAGAAACTCTGGAATCACATTCCAACAACCACGGCGTTTGATATCCAATCTTAAATTTGCTTAGTTTTGGAACATCAGTGGGTAATCAGAGGCTACAAACGCAAGAGCCTGCATCCAAATAAATTATGAAATATATCATAACTCTAAGAAAATATATACACGGAAACGTGGTAACAGAAAAGCATTTATGAACAATTTAAACTGTGATAATAAAGGCACATGCAATGTTCCCTGCTTTCCACCTTGCTTTCCAGCTTGACATTTACACAAATACATGCACAAGTTGATGTATTGCAGTTGATCCAAAGCACCAAACTCCTGCTTAAATACACAGCAAGTGTTATTTTAGTTCCCTTTGTTAATATTTGGACTGACTAGAAGATATTTGTTATGGGTATTGGTCAATATGATATATTGTTAATTGTTTTAGTTAAAAGGACTAAAAAACCATCTATGGAAGAGGGTTTGAGAAACTGACATTGTGTTTAATATGGCAATTATAAAAGTATAATGTTCCCATTCGGAGAGGGACTAATGTATTTATGTGATGAATCTTGGTTAGAATTTTGTCGTTATTTTGGTTATAGAACTCAAAACTTATTTGTGTCAATGTATAAGAGAGAGTTATTACATTTGAAATGTTAGTTATGAAGTTTAGTATTCCCATCTCATGTGTGTGTTTCATTAAGTCGATTATAAAACCGTTATTTTATGATCTTGTATTCAGTAATTTCATGTTTCATTTACAATCTTAGAGATTGTACTGTTTCAAGATATTGAAATAAAAAATAACCAGCAAGCAAGTTCCTTAAGGGAAGTGACTGGATGAACTTAATCGGTATTCAATGCTTGTAACTTGGTAATTGCTGTGGTTTTGTTTTTAGACAATGTAAAGTTTCCTTTTCTTAATTTGTTGTCTGGAATGATTGTTTATTAACAAAGACAGAAACCTGTTCCTTGATACAAGAACTAGAGTAGTCAGCTTTTTGCATTGTTTAAGTGACCGCTGATTCCCCACTACAAAAGCCACCTTTAGATGCCATTGGCAAGTCTATCTCTAACTATCAATTATAGAGCTTTTTCACACTTTAAATAAGTTTGAAATTCTTGCTTGTGTTGGAGTTGCAATTCACCATGCTCTTCTCCAAGAACATATGACAAAAATTACTCTTTCCAGAAATCTTCTTTAGCTTGTAGTCCCATTTTAAGCATTCTAGTTGAGTGTTCAATAGGAAATGAGGACCATGGCGGCAGGCCCTTCCCGTGTGAATAGTGAATTTTGCTTGGTATCTCCTGCATTTGATTCATCCTTTTAATTGGCATGGGAGGGCATATTTATACAGGTAGCACACATATAACGCCTACCAAATGATTTGATGGGACATAACGGGGTTAAAACAAAAGGAACTACTGCCAGTCAGGAACTTTTAACCAAATGTCTTTGGGAGTAGCAAATAGAAAAAAAAAAAGAACTAAAAATAGATATTTAGGGGCATGACACTGTGCCATGTTATGTAGGCCAATAAAATTTCCATTTTCTGTTTCTCTCAACCACAAATGTTCTCAATATACATACTAAATGTTCATCTTATGGGACTCAAAAAGCACTACTTGCTGAAGGTGTTTGGCATCCCATTGCATGACCGATTGCTCTTGCATTTGCCTACTTTGAGCACAAGGAACCAGAGGGTTTACATTTAGGACAGTTTGAATGAACTTTCTTAGGTAGACTTTTGTAATCAAAATTTTGTGTAGGAACAAAACTACTTGAACATCAAACAGAATTGATATTTCCTTTCCTTACCAACTCCTTTGTGATAAATTATCTTTGTATAAAAAATTTGTGGTCACAATTTGACTTTAAACTACTTAGCAGCACTGTTACTCTTGTTTAGAGAATTGAGTTTCTACTACATCACAATTTACTGGTGCTCGGCATGGGTTCCTGCTAATATCCTCTTGGCATGTTTCATGTGCAGATCAAGTCAACTGAGAAGCCATGCATGGTTGTTATGAGGGTCAGTTTTTCAGGGCTAATCCTATTTGCCAAATTGCAGTTTTCTATTCATGTATAAATAATTAGCAAGACAATTATGTTGAGAGAAACTATAAAGTTCAAAATAAAACTAAAATAAACTAAAAATAAATTGACTTACGAGGGGAGAGATCATAAAGTTTGAATGTTTTCTGATGGATTAAGAAGATTTGTATATAATGCCCCAAAATTTAGATACTTCCTAAAGTTTTTGGCAGGTAAAGAGGCTGCTAATTTTGTACTTTATGTTTTCAACTTTTCATTGGTTCCTCATTCTTGAACTGGCAAGGAGTTGGAGACATGTTTGTTGGCCAAGTCTAGTGGATATTAATGTAGGAGGCATGCATGAAAGCTATTGCTCCGGAAATTGATTGTACAGTACTATCAACCGCTGCCTCAGCTATGAGGTTGCTAACGGCAAAAGATTCCACAAATTATGTGGAACAAATCATTTTCTGGAGTGATGGTTACTTTTCTTTTTATTATTGGCAAATCAGGCATAGGATCTCAATGATTTTCAGGATGTTGACTATATTCTTTCTCTTGCAGCTTAAAAGATGGGAAAGGAAGAAATGCAAGCCAAACAGCCTTCCTATCCTTCAAAAAATGCATGTTAAGATTGGAGATACTGTTAAAGTTATTTCTGGACATGAAAAGGGTAAAATTGGAGAGATTATTAGGATTTTTAAGCATAATAGCACTGTTATTTTGAAAGATCTGAATTTGAAGACAAAGCATGTAAAAAAGAAAGGAGCAAGAGCAAGAGCAAGAGCAGATAATCAAGGTTCCTCATTTGATGCCTTATCTAATGGCATATATTAAATTACTTGCTTTTTGGTCATCAGATAACTTGGGTCCCCAGGTTCCCAAATAAATGAAAAATTACTTGCTTTTTTGGATCATTGGATAACTTGGTTGTGCATTCATGCATTTATTTATGTACTATTTCAGATTGAAGGACCTATCCACAGCTCAAATGTGATGTTGTACTGGAAGGAGCAGAACGTGGCAAGCCGTGTAGGTCACAAATTCCTAGAGGATGGCACCCGGGTTCGATACCTCTTGAAAACTGGGGAAATTATTGACAGTGCGGAGAACCGGAAGAGAATGATTAAAGAAAGAAGCAAGAAAACAGAAGAAGCTGTTGCCGCATCCTGATAACACGACTGTCGGAGTCTCTAAAACTGTTCTAATCATGTGGCCCCCTTCCAATTTTTACTTATTGTATGTGATGTAACTAGCGAGCAGTTTTCTTTCAATTACAGGGAGGCAATTGTTGAAACTCATTTCATAGATTTAATTAAACTTCTGGGGACAGCCAATTGAATTATAGATCGTGCTAGTTGGTTTAAACACAACTTGTTCAAGAAACTTGCATGTGCAACCAAATCACAAATCCCAGATTTCAATTGTTTTATGTGTCTGTGCCACCACGTGATGTAAAAACAAAGTCGATCTCTGTGAAGGGTCAGCCTCAGCTGGTTCACTGTGCTTGATGGGTAACGTCTCTAAGTAGCTGATCAAGAAAATGATCCAAGAGTTGGCCCCCACATGCATAAGAAATTCGAATTATGTCGGTACAGAGGACAAGGCGGCATTAACAGATTTGAGTTGTATTTACCAAAAAAGAACGGAAAAAACAATTACCACTTGCAATTGATACATGCAAGTTATCTAGACATTTCTGTGCTTTGGTAATATTTTATTTGCCAGTAGTGAGGAACTGTAATGCCTTTTTAGGGATTGGAACACTGAACAGTGCCAGGTCTGGGGGGAAAAAAGACACATTGATGGAGGATTCTGGTAGAAAAGTGAAGTACTGTGTTGCAGGGGCAACTGGTTATATTGGGTCTTGGTTGGTTAAATCACTTCTTCAGAGAGGCTATAAAGTTCATGCCACTGCTCGAAATCCTGGTATGTTCTTCTTCATAACATGGTCTTGCTTCGTGCTTTCATTTTGCCTTACAAACAGAGCTTATAGGGCTTGTAGGTTTCAGGATTTCATCATGATCATGGTATGTTAGTAAAATAGCTTTCTTGTTTGACCTTTTCTTTATCTGATCGTAAATTTGGATGCAAGTGTATGTCTGTTAGTGTGAGCGCTTCGTACTAAACTCCTGCTATATGATCATATTGAGAGCTTCTTCATCACATCAGACTTTGATGAATAAATGCCCATTCTAGTCTTTTCCATTCCTTGAGAATCAAATCATACACAGACTATATTTGTAATTAAAATCTACATTTTGAAGAAGGCTAATTAACTCTTCTCATGTTGTTTAACCTCAGCTAAGTTATTAAAGGTATTACAACTGAGGGGGGACACTGACGAGCTGCAAGTGTTCAGAGCTGATTTACGAGAAGAAGGCAGCTTTGATGAGGCCGTGGAGGGCTGTGATGGTGTCTTTCATGTTGCAGCTTCAATGGAATTCAGCATCCCAGAGAAAGAGAACATTGGTCAGTTCTTTGGCTATTTGGAGGTCTAATTAGTTGAAGACAATTAAATACATTTGGTTTTTGTTGTTTGAATATGTAGAGAGTTATGTCGAATCAAATATCATTTTGCCTGCAACAAAGGGGACCTTAAACCTCCTCAAAGCATGTGCAAAAGTGAGATCTGTGAAAAGGGTTGTTTTCACATCTTCAATTAGTACCATCACTGCTAAAGATGGCAAAGGAAAATGGAGAACCATTGTCGATGAATCCTGCCAGACTTCAATCCAACATGTCTGGAATACAAAAGCAAGTGGATGGGTACCTCTTTTCTCTATATGCACACTGACTTACAATACTTCATACTTTAATGTGGAACAGTTTCTAATGCTGGCATATCCTGATTTCAATTCAGGTTTATGTACTCTCAAAGCTTTTGACTGAGAGAGCAGCATTTCAATTTGCAGAGGAGAATGCGATTGATCTTGTTTCACTTATAACAACTACAGTTGCTGGTCCTTTTCTGACTGCAACTGTACCTTCAAGCATTCGGGTCCTCTTGTCACCAATAACAGGTGCATGCTTGTACAACATATGATCTCCAACAAAAACCAACCCCTTTTTTGTAGACTGTAAACTTTGAATGAGCTAGTATCTAACTTGCATATCAACCGTCAAATTTGAAGTATCTTGTATGAACGGCCCATGCCCTGTCTTAGGCCTCAGCCTCTCGAGGCCCAGCCTGGCCTGGCCATCCTGAGGTCTAGTTATAGGTGACCCAGTTGAATAGTGAGGTTTCTGCAGCTATTGAGCATATGGGGGAAGAAAAGTGTACTGAGATTTGGAATTTCTAATTTTTCCAGATGATGCTGACTTCTTCCCAATTCTAAGTGCT
This sequence comes from Dillenia turbinata, assembly GCA_037126225.1. Taxonomy (NCBI): domain Eukaryota; kingdom Viridiplantae; phylum Streptophyta; class Magnoliopsida; order Dilleniales; family Dilleniaceae; genus Dillenia; species Dillenia turbinata. The sequence goes on from JBAMMX010000001.1 coordinate 3,329,407, forward strand.
GTGAACTCCAGAATGGGATCAATCTCTTTAGTTCACATAGAAGACATATGCAACGCGCACATATTTCTGATGGAGCATCCAAATGCACAAGGCAAATACATTTGCAGTGCCGGTAGCTTTCTCATGTCTGAATTATTAGAATGCCTTGCTCAAGCATATCCCATCTCCGATAAGAGCAGGTACATTTTTATAAAACTAGTGAAGCTAAACAGAAAAAGAAAAAAAAAAACTTTCATTACTTGCAGATATTGAAATTCTTTTCATTCCTTGGAGCAGGGTTTTGGAGGAAAAATGTGGATCAATCCCTTCAGAGATTTCATCAAAGAAGTTAAAAGACTTGGGCTTCGCTCACAAGTATGGATTAGTAGAAATCGTTCATCAAACTATTAGTAGCTGCATAGATTTTGGATTTCTTCCTAGAATTGGAAAGCTAATGCCATCTTTTGTTGTCACCACCAAGGTAAAACCATCTTGACAATTTACATATTGGAGAACTTCTGACCATAATGTTCTTTGGGAAATTTCAGATGATTGTAGAAGATGCTTTTATTTATTTATTTATTTATTTTCAAAATGAAATCCAAAACTCAAGTCATGTTTTGCCATTATCACTCTGAAAACTGCAAATTCCCAGTACATGTTGCTTCATTGCAAATGGAATCGAAACATGCTCGTGCCCTAAAGGCATTTGCAATTATCCTTGGACATTCCTCAAATTAATACTTTCTAGCATTTCCATTGGTAGAATCCACCCAACAAGCACTAAGGTTTATTTTTTTCACTGCTTTTTATATTTCAAATGGTTTATCTCATTTTTTATTTTGGTTCCGGATAAAATCAAAATTTAAGTTAGTTTACTTGGACGATTGTCGGTTTTAATAATTTTTATTTTAATTAAACCGAATTAACCAAATTAATTAAAAAATATATATATTTTTTAAATAATTTTTATTCATATAAATATAAATATTATATTATAACTAGAGAAAAAAAATATTATAACTAAAAAAAACTAAAAGAGATGATATAATATCATAACAAAAATATAAAAGAAAAATATTTTAAAAACTTGTAATCATATTATTAGTTATTTTTTTATTTTATTAAATACCAGTAGAGTTGTAAATTTAAAAACTTGTAATTTGTTTTAATTTTAAATTTTGAAATTTTCATAACATTTAGTAATTATAATTATTAGTGAATTTTGAATTACAATTATTAGTGAATTTTAAATTTATAGTCACAGATTCATGTGAATAATATATATATTTATATATTTGATCCATAGGAAGATTTAAAATTAAGATTTTTACAAGAGAGAGGAGAACGATATCAATAGATCTATAACTTATTTACGAATAATATAAATTATATTTATGTAGATAAAAGATGGAGATAGCATTACTTGAAAGTTTTTTAAAGAGATTTCAATAATTCAATCAAATTGAATTGTTAATTTTTGATCCATTAAGAGAATTATATAAATAAATTAAATTGATTATTTTAATTTTGTTTATTTCGATTGCGTTATCGCCGAATGCTTTCCTAATTATCGCATTGCTGTCAGATGAGGTCACCCTTCAATTCAAAGGTCTCGATCAGTATGGTCATGCCAAGTGCACTAAATGTTTTGCATTTGTGTTCATCTACTCCCAGAACTACCCTCATTTTCCTCATTTATGAGTAACAAATTGTGAATCCAATTAGAAAATATGCTTTTGAATCTTCCAGCAGGAAAGCGGGAAGCTCATTTATGAGGTAAATGTACCAGAGAAGCTTTAAAAGCTACACAGATGCTGCAATAGGGAAATGATCACCCCATACCTGGCAGTTGCTTTCATCACCTCCTAAGAAAAACAACAATTAAATTCACCATTTTCATACACACACACACACACACATATATATATACAGAGAGAGAGGATCAGAGGATCCTGACATAATCTCGAATGGTGCCTTTTCCTCCACCAAGGGATCAATAAGCTCCGAAAGCAGTAGAAAACAGAGCATATGAGAGTAATCCAAAACTTAATTGTTTTTGGACTAACCTTTGTTTGGAATATAGCCCTCCACCATGGGCCACATGCCCTTGTCAACAAAAATGCTTCAGAGTAGTCACGTTCAAAACAATATAACAAAACATATTATGCAATGCTAGGTCATATTTTGCAGAAGAAAAAAAAACAACTGATTGCTCCTTAACCAAGACAATCCCATATGCCCCATATTAACAAATGCCTAAAGCTAAAATTTCCCTAACAGTCCACTGATTCCCTCATCTACTTCAACAGCAATATTTGTTCTGTTCACTTGTTTATGCTTAAGCTTTGAAGTCTAGCTGTTTCCCCTGTTCGTGACTTCAAGCAGTCCAAGATGCCTTAACTCCACAACACCTATGGTAATATAAGATTACGCGGATTCAAGGACCACATTATGTACATACAGGCTCATCATTCATGGTTGAGCTTTGAAATCTACTAGGTCGTGACAGAATTCTCTAAAACCATCAAAAAAACATATGAAATAGAAAATGCACTCCATGAGGACTAAAAGTCTGATTTCCTCATAGTTGAAATATAGTGAGTTATAACGGGGGTCAAACCTTTTGTTACATGGCTTTTGATTCAACAACTCGACCAGTCAGAAAGTGCAACATCTAATCTTCAGAAATTTTAAGCTAGTAAAAATTGTGGCCATGATAAATAGTATCACTCAAATAAAATTTAGGCAACATATACGAGCATGGGTTACTAGTTTCTGTTATTGAGAACTTTGCCAATAGAAATAATGCATTGTGCTTCTATTCTAATCCTAAACAACAAAACACGAACAAAGCATTCTACATGCTCGTAAACATCATATAAGAGATTGATAAATAGTTGGCACAGATCTTTTGTTGGCATCATGAACAAAAGCATTAAACATGAGAAGGTAGGAAAACAATAAGATTAACCAATGTTCAATCAGGAAGCGAAAGGTTAAAAATGATTTCATGATTAATCAAAAAAAAAAAAAAAATCCAAAGAGAAAGAACTTCCAACTCAAACCAAAAATGATTCACACAACATTTATATTGCTAAACAAAAGAAATTCAATTTCTTTGTTCAAGGTTTGCAGATTACCACAAAACAAGGAAGGAGAGCTCTAGGATTGAGCAAATAGAGTTCCTCAATGTTGGAATAGAGACCAACTTTTCCAGCCAATGAATCAAACCCTGTTTGTCCTGCCAATTCTTGGATGTTTTCCAAAGGCCTATGAACTCTCCCTGCAATCACTCTGCATACTATCAAAGCCTTCCTTACTGACAGATCATCCTCGTAGATTTCAATAGATTCGAAAGCTCTTCCGCTAGTAGAGGTTGTGAAAACACCTATTCCACCCTTGATCTCCTTCTTTGCAGAAAACCCGTTTCTTATAATTTGACAAACTGAGCATCTGTCTGATGCACAAAGGTTTGATGAACCATTTATGCCTAAAGCACAAGCCACTGTTGTGCCATAGAACCTCAAAAGTTCATTCCCATCAGCAAGACATCGTGGGTGTTTCTTAGGAAGTTTGCTAGCTTTGATCTTCACCATTTCCCTATATTCCTCGAATCGAGCTAGGGTTTTCTGCATGTTATGAACTTTCAAAACCCGCTCAATCCTACCACAATGAGACTCAGATTTTAGCCAGCTTGTTCGACAAATTATTTCTACTATTTTTCTTGATGAATCTCCTTCAACGAGTTCAGTCACTGTCAACATCAAGAGAATGTCTGTAAGTCAACTCCAAATTGTGATCATGTGATTTTAAGTTCCAATGGTAAATGACATCTTGTTGCTTTAGATTCTCCCATGAACTGATAAATTTATAGGCCTTAAAATGTCAGAGTACACAAAGCAAAGAAAAAAGAACAAAAAAGGATGTATACCCTACAGAATAACCAGCCACAAAATAGTTCATAATGAGAATCAACATCTAATCTTAACTTTTTGGGTAACCTAAGCTTGTATATGCAAAAATGCCTAAAGCATTAAGAAAACAAGAAGCTATTTTTTTCACTATGATGGCTAAAAAGAGATATAGGTTAAATTTGATGTTTAGTATTTAAGACAAAAAACTAAGAAATTAAAAAATAGGAACAAAATCAACTTTAAACCCAAAAAAAATCAACAGTAACAACAATCAAAACCTTAATCCAAAAAAAAATTTAGGGTCAGCCAAATTTAAACTTTAAACCCAAAAAAAAAGCCAACCAGAAAACTTCGAAGAAAAAGTCCATTCCTATTTTTCTAAGCACAATTGCAAGAACATTCTGGTGTCAACCAATAATGAATCATATATATATACACACACACACGCACACCTACCTTCCTTAACAATAAAAAATTAATAAGAAGAAAAAAAGTGAGGATTTCATACCAGCATGCTTGGAGAGATGATGTGCTTCAACAGCTTCCCACAAGCTAAACTGCTCACCACACTTATGACAACTCACATTGTTAGAAGACCCATGAGTCTCACTCTCAATACTGCCCCTAGAAATTGAATTTAGTCCACCAAAAACACCAGAACCACCTCCAAATCCAAATCCAAATCCTTCTTTTTCAAACACACCACTAGGAGACTTTCTTGGAGGTGTTGTTGGGCTCCTAAATGAAGGGTTAAAATAGTGCATTGTAGGGTACCCTCCAGGCCCAGGTGTGCCGGGCCTTAGGGTGCCCACAAAAGTAGACCCACCCCCGCCACCTCCGCCACCACCGCCACCCCTTCCGGAAACCCCATCATGGAAAGCACCAAAGCCGGTGATTTTAAGTTCACACCTTGAATTACTCAAGATGACTTCATGGGTTATTGGATTGAGAAACTCACTACTACCTATAGACCTAGGACTACAACTCGGAGGTTTGTCTAAGTGTCTCTTGCTTCCATGAATTACATCTTTGAGATTTGCTATTGACCTTGAACAACCTGACCTTGTTGACCTTCCTGCCCTTTTTGTCAATATTGTGGTCAGGTGATTCCTGGCCCTTGGATCATGCACATCCGACGGTTCTGATTTGCAGTGAAGTGACCTCTTTAGATTCAACCAAACTGTTGGCATATCTTCTTATCCCCCCCTTATTTTCCTGCTTTCAATCTTCAAATCTTCACAAACCCATCTTGTAAATTGAAGTAAACTTCAACATTTGTGGAATAAACGCTGCAAAATCATCATATACTTTTGGGGGGGGGGGACAGAGTTTCTCTTCAATACGGTGCACAAACTATTCGAAACAAATAAAATAAAATCAACGGAAGATGCAATCTCTCTTCAAATTTTCAAAGACCCACTTTCTAAATTAAACCAAACTTCGACATTTTGTGAAATGACCCACTTAGAGATCATCATCCACTTTCTAAAAGCAGAGCTTTTTTTCTTCAAAGTATTACACAAAGTATTCAAAAATCAACAGAAGAATCAGTTTTTGAGGTTTTAACAAAATGGGTTTTCAGAAAATAGAAGAAACAAAGGAGACCCATGGAAGGAAATGTGTGAAAATTTTGAAGAAAATGGGAATCTATAGGTGTAAGCTTTAGGAGGAACAAGATAAGCAACCTGAAAAAACCTTTGTTCAGAATGAACAATTAATGGGCGTAAAGTGAGTAAAACATATCTAGTGAAAAAACTACTGAGAAATACAGACAGTCTGATGGTGGGGTAATTAATGGGTCTCTGCACTAAATCTCAAATTTTTGAATTGAGGGTTTCAGAGTAGTCACAGTTTGTTTAACCTTTCCTTTTCACTGGGTCTCAAGGATTTTTGTTGGTTTGAATCCTAGTGGGATTTAAATAGTTAAAATTTGGCATGGTACATCTACAAGCCAAACTTTTTCACTCTAAAACTTACAAGACGGAGATGAGCCCGATTACAAGGTTGCCACGCTTCAAATTCCACACCAACTAAAAAAAAAAATTGTGTATCAGTTCCTATTTTAACTAATTATTACAAGTTTAACAAATTTAAACAAATATATAAATAAAAATTAATCAAAACACATTAATATAAATTAACATGAGTCATTTAACCGATTGAATATGTATTATATATACATATTTATAGACTTACATAGGATTGAAGTGGTACAAAATGTACTAATTTGTTTCTTAAATCATACAAGATTCTATTCTTAATGATAATAATCTCTTCCTTAATCTCATAATCTATGATTCAAATGTCATGTAATAAAAAAATTTGATTCTATTGAGGGACTCGATTGGTGATTAATAATTTTATTAGTCTTCAGAGGGTAGATTCCAACATTAAAATTTTTGAAAGAGTAGCGTGCTTATTCTATTAGATGCACTGTAATATGTGTTTGGAAGAATGGTAGTAATTGGGAACCAATAAATATGGACAAGATTGTTGGAGGGCTAAACTAAAAGTTTTCATAAATGAAGTCTATCGAATTCTGAAAAGTCTAATGGGTGGTGTTTATGAAAAAGTCAAATGATATACAAAGCAAAGCATTTTCTTTTTTTTTTTTTTGGTTATTGTACGGCAAAGAATTCTTGAATATTGGAAATGTCATTTTACCTTAAAAAAGAAAAAAAAAAAAAAACCTCCAAAGGTGACTGCAAATGTCATTTTAATAAAAGGTGAGGTCAATTTTGGAAACGAGAACGAAACGAGGAACATCTGATCCATGGCTCTCCATGCCCCTTGATCACAGAGAGAAAAGAGTAGATTTGAAAGAAAAGGTGCCATCTCTTTTTCTTGAAGGCCACATCTCTTGGTGTTAGGACCAGCCGAATGGGCCAAATCCTTCTTTTGTCTCTGCGCACTAGGCATATTATGAAAGCTACATTGATTCATTTGTTTTGTTCTAGCCTTCTAGGTCTCAAAACCCCTTTCCCCAAATATAAAACTTGGGCGTTTTATTGTTAAAAGGTGTTCATAATATATATATATATATATATATATAGAGATTCTTCATAGTCTATGTCAGAAGAATAATCCAGTGATCATAATATTTTTTCTCTCTCAAATCTGGTGATGTTGGTTTTAAATCTTAATATAATAAAAAATAAAAGAGATTTTATTGAAATTGAAAAGGTGCTGGTGTCTGATTTTATATCCAAGCTCATGCAACTTGGAGCATGTCACACAAGTAGCTAACAGTACATTAGTTAAATGTGATCTTAGGTGGCATTAATAAACACAGATTAATTAGTTTAATTGAAAACTGACAAAAGCCCAGAACCCAACACTTTACACTAGAAATTCACCATTTTCCACTTCCCTAAAATCAAACCAACGTAGAATCAAAATCCCAAGACAACACAACCTATCAAACATTATAAACTACATTATTTTGAAATTGCAATCAATGGCACTTCATAATCTTAATTAATGAAGTTGCTCACTCCAGTGTGGTTAAGAACCATTCTTGAACCCACTGCACAAGAAATTCACCATTTTTTCCTTCACCAAGAACAGCCCTATGTAGAGTCAAACTCAAAATCCCAATACAAGATGGCTTATCAAACATTATAAACAACATTAATTTGAAATTGCAATCAATGTCACTCCATAATCTTAATTTAATGATGTTGCTCATCCCAATGTGATTAAGAAGCACCCTTTAACCGTCTCTCTCTTTTTTTTTTCAAATGAAAAATTTGATAGATTTATTTTCCTAACCAATTTTTATTAATCTGATTTGAATTTAAAACTTCAAAACTTTTAAAGTTTGTATTATATTCTCTTCAAGCAACTATTTTGATGGTGAACCACATCAAAATTTAAAACTTGAAATCAACCATTCACTTGTTGAAGTGTATAGCGATTTAAATTAGGATAAGATTTAGACATCCACATTAATCAACTATTAGAGACAAGATTTTATGGTAGAATGGTTAACACTCTAGACTTTGAATCCAGTGATTTGGGTTTGACTCCTGATAGGATCTTGTAGAACATTTTTTGGACCAATATACCAATTAATTATAGCTCAATTGATATTATTCTCTCTTTTTTTTATAAATGTTTCGAATTCAAGTCTTCCTAATAGGCTGGGTCTGATTAAGCTAATAACGAATGGCAACTTAAAATCTAGTACAAGCAACCTTTTTTTTCTCAAAAAAAAAAAAAAAACAAATAGAGAGAGATTAGGGATGTAATCGAGTCGAGTTGGGTCGATACTCTATCCTACTCGATTAGGAAATTGTCATATTCGATATTCGACTTGAACTCGATCGAGTTTGAATTTTCAAATTCGAACTTGACTCGAAAGAAATTTTACAATACTTGAACTCGGCTCGATTAGGCCCGATTAGGATTGAGCTTAAATATAAACTAAAATTTAATATACTTAGTCTCAAGTTTGGCTCAACTCGAACTCAGTTCGATTAGGTTTGTGAATATTTCTAATCGAGTATTTTAATACTTAAACTCAACTCGATATTTAAATTAATGTACTTGAACTCGATTCAAATTTGATTAAAGATTGATTAAATCAAGCCAAATTCAAATATGTCTCGAATCAATCTCGAGCTGCCCGTAAATAGCTTGATTCCCTAACACCCATAAGAGAGACGCTAATTAGCTTAGGGAAACCGCGGAATAGACGGGCGGGTCCATCACAAACATTCCCCCTTCCCTAGTGCGTAAAAGGAGACATTTGGGCAGGGTGGTGTCATCTTCAATGTCTGCATGGGGATAGAATCTTAATTGCTTCCACCCGAATTGTTTGATCGTAGAGTGAATACATGGATAAGGGGGACCCAAAGCCTCGCTGGTACACCACATGTGGCTTCGAGGAAAAATATGCATAGCCAACATCAATATTTAGAAACCCCAACGATTTTTTTTTTTTCATACACTTAGGTTCATATCAGAGTTTAATACAAGGGAGAAGAGAAAAGTGTTATTTGAGATAAATTTCATTCACTTAGAAACTCCAACATTAATACCATAGAAATTAGAAATTTCCTTTTTCTTAATTGAAAGATTAAAATGAAAAGAATAGGGAACTTTAAAAAAGTAAACTCCTAAGAATTCTTCTACATAAAAAAAAAAAAAAAAAAGAAAAATAAAAAAAAAAAAAAAAAAAACAAAAAAAAAAAAAAAAAAAAAAAAAAAAAAAAAAAAAAAAAAAAAAAAAAAAAAAAAAAAAAAAAAAAAAAAAAAAAAAAAAAAAAAAAAAAAAAATATTTTTTTTAAATTTAAAATAAAAATTTATTAAAATTTTTTTTTTTATTTAAATAATATTAAAATTTTTTTTTTATTTATTTTTTTTATAAAATTATTTTTAATTTAAAAAAATTTTATTTTTTTTATTTTTTTTTTATTTAAAAAAAAAAAAAAAAAAAAAAAATTTTTTTACCTCCCCCTCTTTTTTTTCTTTAAATTTTTTTTTTTTTTTTTTTTTAAAAAAAAAATTTTTTTTTTTTTTTTTTTTTTTAATAATAAATTATTTTTGTTAAAAAAAAATTTAAATTTATTTTATATATTAAAAAAACATTTTAAAAAAAAAAAATTTTTTTAAAAAAATTTTTTTTTAAAAAAAAAAAAAATATTTTTTAGTTATTACTGAGAAATATATTTAAATTTTTAAACTAAAAAGAAAAAAAAAAAAAGAAAAAAAAAGAATAGATCATATCAAAATTTGTAACTTTTTTGAATTTAAATAATATTTCTCATTTATTTCTAGAAAAGGGAAATGATGAAATGGTAAAAAAAAGAGGGTTAGATATTATTAGTTTTTGAATACTGATTTTTTTTTCATATAAGAAAATGTAATCAAATGGAATCAAATTAAAGAAAAGATGATAAAAATGAAAAGATTATACTGTTTGAGCCGTGCTGAGCAACTTTCAAACATTACCCTCCATGCAACCTTTTCTCAACAAAAATTTGAAGGCAAGAAAGGCGGTGAAAAAAAGACAAACTTTGGTTCCTTAGGTCATTACTGGAAACGAGTTACCATCACCGTCCACCTAAATCTCCAAACTGGCCAAAAAAAGCAAAGGGTGGAATCATGTTCTGACCCACAAGAAATTGATATGACTTAAGATGGTAGTTGTGACATTCCTTGGGAGCTTCAATATGAGGGCAAAGGCTTTGGTTTTGGGGGATATGATATGGATACATCCATCTATTAAATGCCATCACATGGTCCTTTTACTTCCCAAGCTCCCCACTTGTATCTGCAATACATTGCTGAGCTTATTTCAGAAATTTTAATTTTTCTCAATTTGGATTTTATTCTCACAAAGACATTGCAAACACCATCAGTACGTGATGGCTCTTAAGCCCACTATACATGCTCGATAGGATTTGTTAGGTGCGATTCGAATTCATAAAAGAAGTGTATTATTAAATAAGATAAAATATTTTATAAATAAAAGATAAAATCTTTTACAAAAGAGGAAATTAAAATTATTATTATATTAATATTTTTAATTTTTTAAACAATTTAATTGAATTTAATCTCTCGATTGCAAAAGGTGCGAAATGAGATTGGTGAGAAGGTTAAAGCTTTTCACATCTTATACCTAAAAAAAAAATCACATTCCAGTTAGGCCTGGGCAAGTCCTGTCTATTTGGGGCCTACATTCCTAAGCCCATCACTTGGTTAGGCCCACTAAGTTTATTTTTTATTTTTTTATTTTTTGTGTCTCGAATCTATTACAAAGATAGAGACAGAAGGTGCCACTTGAGCTAAAGGTTATTGGCAGACCCGTTAAGTTTGTAAGCTCAAACATGGAAAATAGAATTTTTTTTTTATTTACAAAGAGATACAATCAAATAGAATTAATTCAAAGAAAGAATGATGGAAGTGAAAAGATTCTATTGTTTGAGCTATCCCTGAGGACGAAAATGGATTATTATAGTAATAAGCTAGGGAAATAATTGATGGTCCCTTCGATTATAATAGTAATAAAAGATTTTTGAAAAAAAAAAATTAATTAAAAAGAAGAGACGCAAAAGTAAATAGAGGAAAATTTGTTTTAATTGACAAAAGTAGCTGAACCCTAATAATTCCATTAAGGGGGAAAAAAAAATCCATCCCCCTTTAAGATATTGGTTTTAGACATCTCGTATTTTCTTCTTAATCCATCTTTATAGCAAAAGGCAAACCAAAGCCATTTCATCTGCCACTTCAGTAGTTGCCAACATCGCGGCGGGAACTCTCGGGGTTCGTGCCGAGGTCTCTCAGACCAAGGTGTGTCCTATTTCTAATTCTAATTTCATTTTGAACACTTATACGAGAACATAAAGAGAATCATTTTGAGTGAAAATTGGTTCATGGATGTTAAATTTTTTTGGACAGATGTTCAGTTGAATGTAATGAGCCAAGCCATGTTGCATTTATGCCAGGGCTAGTCGGTACTTCGCTCCTGGCTCTAGCCCATGTCTGCGCCAACTTGGCTGCAGGGTGCATCCGCATTCGACCATCCGTGGAGCTAGAGATGAATCAGATGTTAGCCGGCAGTCCCTGTTTGCTTGTGTCATTTGAAATATCGTCTGGTTCTGTTTCTGTTTCGTTAATAACATAAAAACGAATCAATTAAAGTTAGCCATGAGTGGTAGTCGTAGTATAATGTACAAGATTAACATTTCACCCTTTTTTTTTTCCCAATGAGGTTGAGAGGCCCATGAGCAGACGAGAAGAGGATTATAGAATTTGGAACACTCACCCTTGGGAGAGGCCAAAAAAGCTCTAGCATTACTCAATCAAATGACCGACCGTTAAATTTTATGGTTTAAAATCATAATACCGATGCATACTACAACAACAGCAACAACCTATCCTTTAATCTTAGACTCTGAATTGATCATTTTAAGAGATAAATATAAGTTAATTTAAATAATAATAATAAAAATTAATTTACCATATAAACTCACAATAACACAAGAATGATTTAACTTATTCTAATTCTCCTACATGCTCGTTTCTATTTAAAATTATCTTCTCAATTAACCCCTTAATCATCATATATTTACGAATACATTACATCCAAATTTTTAATGGTTTATCTCATCGTTTCACTAACTTTTCTATATTTAAACTCTCCGTTTTTCTAATTTATATATTTTTTGGTTTTCATTATACATATCCAAACCATCTTATATGACATTCACGTATCTTGTCCAAAATTGAATTCATTTTCAATTTATTACGTATCTTTTTATTTTTAATTCTATCTTTTCTAATTTTTTCACACATCCATCTGAATATTCTTATCTAAATTACAACCATTTTATATTCTTGTTACTCTTTAATGACCCAACACTCGATACCATATAATAGTGCAGATTTTACTGTCATTCTATAAAATTTTCCCTTCAGATATAGTGGTATTGTACGATTACAAAGAATTTCAGATATTTTTCGCTACTTCATCTAATCTGTTTGGGTCTTATGATTCACATCGTCATCAATATTGGCATTATTTTGAATGACATAACCTAAATATCTAAAACGTCCACTTTTGGTATATTCTGCCCTTCTAAATTAATCGTTTTTTCATCATTTTGGTATTTGTCATTAAACGTACATGTCATATATTCAGTTTTTGACTGACTCAATTTAAATCTTTTAAGTTCTAATGTGTCCCTCTATAACTCTAATTTCACACTAATACTTTTTTTAGTTTCATCAATCAATACTATATCATCTGTAAAGTGTATGCATCATAATATTTCATTTTTAATATTTTTTTATAATTTCATCTATTACTATTACGAAAAGAATAAGACCTAATGTCAAATCTTGGTGAAGTCCAATATTAATTAGAAAACTATCACTTACACCCCCCATAAATTTTTGCATTGGTAACAATTTATTCGTACATATTTTTGATGAAATTAATATATCTGATGGAAGTTCCTTTCTTAATCAACGTCTATCATAATACGTCTTTAGAAACTCTATTATATACTTTTTTTTAAATCAATGAATATCATATGTAAGTCTCTCTTATATATTCCGAATGTCTTCATTAAATGTCTTAATAAGTGAATTGGTTCGATGATGGATTGACCTATCATAAATCCAAATTGATTTTGAGATACACTTATTTTCAATTTCAATCTAAACTTAATCATTTTCTCCCACAATTTCATAATATGACTCATAAGTTTTGAGCAATGTTGTATGTTTTTTTATTATTATGTAGTGATATAAGTGTACTTTCCCTTTACGCTTGAAGCATTTTCTTAGTTTGTTATATTTTGTTTAAAAGTTCTGTTAACATTATTATCCCAACTTCATCTAAATATTTTCACACCTCGATAGGAATGCTATCGGCTCCTATGAGTTTATTAACTTTCATTCTCTTTAAGGTCTCTTTTAGTTCAAAACTCTCTATTGATTTCTTCCGTAAGTATCTTACTATTGTCAATATCTTTATAATAAAAAAATAAATATTCGACCTTCAGTATTTTTGATAAAATTTTTGCTATGATGTTGGATTCTTTTGTCAAATAATTTAGACTCATTCTAACACTCTGTGGTGTGATGAGGGCTTCTATGAGAATGTCCAACTGGCTTGTTATATGGGCAACCTTCTCTACATTTTTTCTAACAAAAAGAAAAATGACACTAAGGAATAGTTTGGTTGGGATGAAAAGTAGAAGAAAAATGGGAGGGGAAGTAAAAGTGGAAGGAAATAAGAGATTTCGCTTGTTTAGTAAGAAGATAAAAGTGGAAGGGAAGTAAAAGTGGGGTATAATCCGTTTTTCTTCCTCTTAAGAAATCATTTTAATCCTAAAATGGACGAAAATGGAAAGAAATAAAAATTTTGGACGATTTTACCCTTATTCACTTTTTATATTTACAAAATTATTTATTATTTTTTATTATTATAATTTTATCTAATATAAAATAATAAAATTTAATTTCTTTCATCAATTTTATTGGACAAATTATTTTTTTATTTTGTTTTTTTTTTTTATTTTTTTAAATTAATTTTCTAATTTTATTTAATATAAAATAACAATAAAAATAATTTATAAAAAATAAGAAAAATATATTAAATAACTATTTTTTAGAAAAATTATATTTTTAGAAAAATATTTTAAATTAAAAATAAAAAATCATATAGTAATAAATATTAAAAATATTATTTTACAATGGTAGAATAGTAAATTAGGTATTATTTCTTTCCACTTTTCACTCTTACCAAATATAAAAAAATACCACTCATTTCTTTTATTTCCATCCCTATCAAATAAAAATGAAAAAAATACATTTATTTCCGTCAAGTGAAGTAAATTTTTTCCTTTCCTTCCCCCTCCCCTCCACGGACCAAACTTACCCTAAATGGTTGAACAATATATACCCAATGCCAACGCATTATTGGTTCAATGGTAAGAGTTTTCAGTTTTCTTAACAAATTTTTAGATTTTAAATTTTGAAAATAGAAAAAATAAGTTTTAGGAGAACTCGTCCCTTAACAAATCTAACGGCTTGTTTGAGCTAAATTATTCAAAATTAATAAATTAATTGGTCAAGGAAAAAAAAAACAATATTACACTATGTTTCGAAGTAGGCCCAACCCATTTATTGCTGGGCTTGGTGTTAGTTTAATGATTGTTGAAAACCCAACGGGACCCACCTTTTGACACCCAATTATTTCTAGGCCCGACCTTGAAATGCCCTTTTCATATGTTGGACCGAGCTTAACTAAGTCCAACCCAAATTAATGTGTGGGCTTGGGGAATATGTTTGTTGGGTTTCAGCTCCAATCAATTTTTTTTTTTTTTTTTTTTGTTACAACACAAATCGAATCTCAGATCACGGGATCGTGGAGAAGAGCTATTATCATTGGATTGTCCCCTTAGAGACGCTCCAATCAAATTTCAGTAGTCTTAGGGGAAACTAAGAGTCTCTACCAAAAAAGGGGAAACTAAGAGTTTTAACTTAAATAATTTAAAACTTTTATTTCAAGTACTGCCCCTCCCCATGGTTTCTTTTTTTTTTGGGGGGGGGGAGGGATTATCTTACTAGAGAATTTTTTTTTGTGTCTTTGGACTCGATCTACCACTGGATATTCAGAGTTTCATCCTAATTAATTATTGAGATCCCTCTTAGGGAGGTAGAGATCTCCTAACATAATCGACTCTATATCTAAGTTGCGAGTCAAACTCATAATTTTGATTAAGATATATAGCCACCTATCTCTGTACCAACTGCTCCTTGGTTTTAGTAGACAATAATATAAATCTAACTTGCCAATAACAATAGACAATTGTATAGACCTACTACTCGTGATCATAGTAGACAATTATCTGTTCAAATTGCCAATAACAATAGCATATGAAAAAATTATATAAATTTCTTGTTTGAGCCACCATTGGCATGAAGTTATGAAATGAATTTTGAAAATAAATAAATAAATAAACTATTATGGCAATGTTTTATGAACAGGTATTTGGTAGCAATTGGGTTGCCAGAGAATTGGACATTAGGAAATTCCAAGTCAGGATGGTCACGTGGGGTCTCTCAACACCCATTTGTGTTCCCAATTGGAGGGATAACGTGCTTAGTCCATGGCCTGCTCTGCCTTTATATATATATATTTTTTTGCTTTGTTATGCACATTTTCTCAATTTTACTAAATCTAACTTACCAAAATTATCAAAGTCTAGAAAGTGATAAAAGGATTAAGATTATTTTTAAAAATCATATATGTTGAATGTGGATTATGACTCCACAGATACCGACTCTTCGTTGATCCGAGCAGTTGCTGTTAAAAAGATGTGATACCTGCAAAAACCACCAGAGGATATTTCGACGGGAAGATTTCGACGCTCAAGTCAGAAAGAATAGTTTTCATATGAAAGGAAAACAGATTGAGAACTCGAGAGAGTAATTCTCTGTGATTAGAGCGCCTAATGTGTAAGGTCGAAAAAGCGTACCTGTATTAGAAGGTTTTGAGATATTTTTATACTTGTGAGAGTCATACGCCGCTGCAATGTTTCAACCCTACCTTCCTTATTGAGCCGATCCGGAAATCTCGGGGATTCAATATTTCGAATCAACTGTGATTCTCATCTTTTAGGAAATTTCATATTCTGGAGGAAACATTTCCTTAACTGAAAAATCCTCAGGATGTTGTCTGCAATTAGAGGCGAAAGTTAATAGAATATTTTAGTTTTCTTTTAGGATCATTGGAATCGTTAGCTATCGATCGGTCGCTCGACAGATGAAGGGTCTTCAGGGCTCTTTCGGTCGAGGAGCCAACCATTGGATATCTGATCAGGGTGGTTATCTTCACTTGATGAATCACGTTCGATTGGCGGGACGACTGAAACCCTTTGGTAAGTAATCATATTTGAATCTCGATCGGTAGCTATCTTTCGTGGGCTTTCCGTGGGAGCCTTTCCAAAGTTGACTCATCAAATCAGGTTTAGGGTTACGTCCAATCATTTGCCCCCGACTCATGGCTTTCTTGATAAAGAAAAGTCATGAGTAGAGACCTAAGAGGCGCGCTTGATACGTTACAGGAGCATGGGGATGTTAGGCTCGTCCTAAACCATCCTACTTTCTTGTCACGAATACAAGTGTGTCTCGATGGAAGTGACTTCTTTATGGGGAATCGGAGACGATTTATTTCCCCATTTATGATTAAATATCTTTCCCGATTCGTTTCACCTGCCTCGAATTAATTAGGGTTTGCTCTTCTATCGCTATAAGTAGTTATGACAGACGTTTTTTTTCCTTCGTAAAGAGTTGAGACTTTTCTTCTCCTTTTGGAGTTTGGTTGAGAGTTGTCTCGTGAGACATCTTAACATGTGAAGGTTCACGATTAGGGTAACTTCTATTGGAATGAGAGCTCATTAAGGAGGGAGACCACCATAATGAGATCTCATTTTGTTTGCCGTTATTCGGTTGGCATCGTGAGGTTGTCCATCGCCAGTGGGGGTACGTTCTTGTACCACCTTGGATGATCCGTCCGAGTCCGTCCCCGTCGTCCAACTATGGTGGGGTTATCTCCCGACCATTTTTGGATAGGTAGGTCTGGCTTGGGTTACATTGGGGGTGGCAAAACCCAAGCTCGCCTCCTCTTGCTCTTAACACTATATTTTTGTACTCTCCAGTATAGGGATTGTGGTTTTTGGTCCTTTGGGTGCCTCCGTTATGTACTTCTTGATGTAATCAGTCCAACTCAAGGACTTGCATATGTACTCATGTAATTGAATGTGCTATTTGCATGAACATAAATGAAAAATTATACTTTACTTATTTCGTCTTCATTCCTTTTGGTCCCTTGTATGGTTACATGCCCCTTTTTTAACTTCCGTTAGGGGGGACCTGCTTTCAAACTCCCTACTGAGGCGTTGACTAATACCATACTTCAAAAACTGTTGGTAACGCTCGTTCGTCCGCTCGGGAGACTCCATGTGACTCATATGGATGATAGGAGTCGGACGACTTAGACCCTCTGAACGATAGGAAGTCTTTTAAGTAGTGGGGTCATATCCACCCATCCGGGGAGTTACATCCTTTATTGAAAACGCGTACGGGCAATAGAGGCTGGGCAGCTAAGACCCTCAGAATGATAGAAAAATTTTTAAGTAGTGGGCCGTGTCCACTCGTCCGGAGAGTTACATCCCTTATTGACGACACGTACGAACGATAAAGACTGGGTAGCTGAGACCCTCCGAATGATAGGGAATTTTTAAGTAGTAGGTCGTGTCCACCTGTCTGGAGAGTTATATTCCCTATTGACGACGCGTACGAACGATAGAGACTGGGCGGCTGAAACCCTCCGAATGATAGAAAATTTTTAAGTAGTGGGTCACGTCCACTCGTCTGAGGAGTTACATTCCCTATTGATGACGCATACGAACAATAGAGGCTAGGTGACTAAGACCCTCCAAACGATAGGAAATTTTTAAGTAATGGGCCGCGTCCACCCGTCCAAAGAGTTACATCCCCTATTGACGACGCGTACGAACGATAGAGGTTGGGCGGCTGAGACCCTCCGAGCAATAGGAAATCCCCATATTCTTCTCTGGGCTAAATCTTCCGATTATTTGATAGCGCTAAAGTTCATTGGTAGTATATGCATAGGTTTTCCGAGTTCCAGGTTATAGGTACTGCCGACCCGTTTAGATTGTCGAGGCGATAAGTTCCTAGTCGGATCACAGAATGCACTCGATACGGGCCTTCCCAATTAGGAGCGAGCTTGCCTCCGGGTTGGGGAGGACCGGTAGCTTCCACCTTCCTTAGCACTAATTTTTCGGGATTGAACATTCGGTTTCGGACCCTATGATTGTGATATCGTGTCATCTGTTGCTGATAGACCGCCATTTGTGTCGATGCGGATTCTCGTAACTCTGGAAGCAAGTCCAATCTTTTTCGCAAGTTGCGTTCGTTTTGTCCGGCGTCATATTAAGTTACTCGTAGTGAGTGAATACGTATCTCCACGGGTATGACTACTTCACTTCCGTAAGTTAGACTGAAAGATGTTTCTCCCGTTGCTCTTCGAGTTGTAGTGCGATATGACCAGAGGATACCATAAAACTCTTCAGCCCACTGTCCCTTGGCATCATTCAGTGTCACCTTTAGTTATTGTAGGATAGTTCAATTGGTTATTTCAGTGAACCCAATGGTTTGTGGATGAGCAACCGATAAAAATCGATGTTGAATCTAGAGCTTCCCGCAGAACTCTCGGAAGCGCTGGTGTCAAATTGCTTCCCATTGTCCGTGATAAGGATGCGCGGTATACCAAACCGGGTGACAATATGGGTCTACACGAAAGATTGGACTCTGATCGCCGTGATCTGAGCTAAAGGCTTGGCTTCCATCCACTTAGTGAAATAATCGATCGCTACTATCAAGAACTTTCGTTGTCCTGTGGTTGGAGGAAATGGTCCGAGGATATCTATCCCCCATTGAGCAAAGGACCAAGGGCTAGATATAGGGTTAGGCTCGGTGGAGGGCAACCGCAGCACCGAGAAAAAACACTGGAACTTGTCGCACCGCTTAACGTAGTTGTCGAAATCGCCTTTCATAGTTGGCCAGTAGTACCCCTGACGAAGAGCTTTATAAACCAGATTTCGAGCACACAGGTGATTACCACAAATTCCTTCGTGAATCTCTCGGAGGACATAATCCCCCTCTTCGGGAGTTAGCACAGCAGATATAGGTGAGTGAATGACTTGCAGTAGAGGATCCCATTAATTATGGCGTAGTGTACTTCAGTTTCAACGCTTCCTTCGGGGATTCTGGTAGACGGTCATGCCCCAGGTATTCTTTTATGGGGTCCTTCCAACTAGGAGACCGATCGATAGAGAGGGCCTCATTGGGTTCGTCGATGTTGGGATACGACAGGCTCTCAATGTATACCGTTTGACTAAAAACAACAGAATCGGAACTAGCCAACTTCGATAGAGTGTCGGCCCATGCATTCTCCGATCGAGGGATTTGCTGGATGTCAACCTTATCCAATTGTTCCATCATCTCACGCAGCTTGCTCAAGTATTTAGCCATGACTGGGTCTTTGGTTTCGTAAACCCCTTCAATTTGTTTCACGACCAATTGGCTATCCGTGAATACCCTAACATTCCATACTCCTATGTCAATGGTGATTCTGAATCCCGTTAGTAAGGTCTCGTACTATACTTGGTTATTGGTGGCTTGGAAATCGAAACGAATGACGTATTCTGCCTTAAAATCGTTCGGTCCCACTAGTATAAATCCGGCCCCGTTTCCTGAGGAATTTGATGATCCATCGACATGGATGGTCTACTTCAGGATCGACCATTCTTCTTGATGGTTGAGAAGCTGTCCTTCGGGTGTTGTTGGGAGAGTACATTCGAGGATGAAATCGGCCAGCGTTTGGCCCTTAATCGCTGGTCGCAGTTGATACTGGATATCAAATTCTCCCAATTCTACACTCCACTTGATAAGTAGACCGGAGGTATCTCTCTTTTAGAGGATTTGCTTCAACGGTTGGTCTTGTGCATCACAATGGTATGGGCCTGAAAATATGGTCGAAGGCGTCTTGCTGAAATGACTAAAGCGTAGGCTATCTTTTCAATCGGACGGTAGTTAATCTCGGATTCTTTCAGTATCCTACTAATATAGTAAACTGGATTCTGAGCTGTGACTTTCTGTCTTATCATCACAGAGCAAAGTTCTCACTCGGAGACAACCAGATATATAGGTAAAGTTCTTCCCCAAGGACGGGTCGCGAAAGTCGTGGTGGCTGCGTCAGGTATTCTTTCAGTCGTTTGAATGCTATTTGGCATTCAGGTGTCCATTCGAACCGTCGAGATCTCTTTAGTGCGTCAAATATGGACTTGTACTTCTCGCCGACCCTGGACATGAATCAGCTTAGAGCCGCTATCCGACCGGTCAGGTGTTGCACTTCCTTTAGTGTCTGGGGAAGTGTCATGTCCAATATCGTCTGTATCTTTTCGGAGTTGGTCTCTATCCCTCGATCAATAATCATGAAGCCCAGGAATTTTCCGGAGGCAATCCTAAAGGTACACTTTGCTGAATTCAACCGCATATTGTATCGTTATAAGGTCTGGAAGGCCTCATTGAGGTCCGCGACATGAGTTTCCGCGGTAACGCTCTTGACGAGCATGTCATCGACATAGGTTTCGACATTCCTATCTAGTTGATCTTTTAAGACCGTATTGACCAGCCGTTGGAAAGTTACTCCAGCATTCTTTAGGCCAAAAGGCATGACCCGGTAGTAGTATGTACCGAACTCGATGATAAAATTGGTCTTTTCTTCATCTTCTGGTGTCAATCTGATCTGATTGTAGTCGGAATAGGTGTCCATGAAATTCAAGAGCTGATATCTCGAGGAGTTGTCTACGAGTTTATCGATATTAGGAAGCGGATAACTATTTTTTTGGTATGCTTTATTGAGATCAGTGAAATCCACACACATCTTCCACTTGCCATTAGCCTTTTTCACCAAGATCACGTTAGCTAAACCACTCGGGATACTTGACTTCCTGGATGAACCTAGTCGTTAACAGTTTTTGTACTTTCTTCTGAATGACGCGTTATCGTTCGAGGGCAAATGCCATTTTCTTTTGCTTTACTGGTTTGAATCGGGATTGGCTGTTAACCTATGGACTATGACTGATGGATCTATGCTTGACATGTCTTCCGGAGCCCAGGCAAAGACTTTTGAGTGTCTTTGTAAACAGACGACTAAGGCTTCTCATAAGGAAGGTAATAGATTGGCCCCTATCTGGAAGGTTTGACTGGGGTTACCCATTAAAGGGACCTTGATCGTGTCTTCGCCTAGTTTAGGCTTCACTTTCGGCTCAGTACCTTCTCTAGGCTCTAAAACATCGATCGGAAAAAGCCTATTGTGCGTCTTGAGCTGCAAAGAGGATATAGGGATAGGATCACTTCGTATGTCGGCGACCCCCTGCGGCGTTCTGATCTTCACCTTCATGTGCCTTGTGTTTGGTTACGCTTTTAGTTCATCTAAACTAGGTCTTCCGAGAATGGCGTTGTAAAGACAGTAGAGTTTCACCGTATGAAACGAAATCTGGGCAGTCGCATGATTAGGGGGCTTTTCAAGGGTCACGGGAAGGCAGATGATGCCTTCGGGGTAAATAGGTTCATCCGAAAGTCCTCTAAGGGACCCAATAGGCGGCAAGAGTTGGGACGAGTTGAGGCACATTTTGCAGAAGGCATCCTAGGTGAGGAGATCATAGTCACCCCCTTGATCGACCAGAACCCTCTTCACAGTGTGAGATTCTATCTTCAAGGTTATGATTACGGGGTCGTCGCGGCGGGGGTCTACCCCTATCAAATCGTCGTTATCAAAACCTATGATTGACCTTCTTCTCGTGGTCGGTGCCACGCTAGGTATGATTATAGTAGACATTATCATGAGTTTTCGGGGAATTAGTCTGTTTTTTCCACGGATGGTCCCAATTTGTTGGATGTGAGTTATGACTCTACAGATACCAGCACTTCGTTGACCCGAGCAGTTACCGTTAAAGAGATGTGATACCTGTAAAAATCACCACAGAGTGTTCTAGTAGGGAGATTTCGACACTCAAGTCAGAAAGAGCGGTTTTCATATGAAAGGAAAACAGACTGAGAGTTCGAGAGAGTAATTCCCTATGATTAGAGTGTCTAATGTGTAAGGCCAAGAGAGCATACCTGTCTTGGAGGGTTTTGAGATGTTTTATACCTATAAGAGTCGTACGCCGCTGCAGTGTTTCAACCATATCTTCCTTATCGAGCCGATTTAGAAATTTGGGGGATTCAATATTTCGAATCAACTGTGATTCTCATCTTTTGGGAAACTTTCGTATTCTAGAGGGAATCTTTCTTTAATTGAAAGACCCTCAGGATGCTGTCCGCAGTGAGGGGCAGAAGTTAATAAGATATTTTGGTCTTCCTTTAGGATCGTTGGAATCGTTAGCTATCGATCGATCGCTCGATCGATGAAGGGTCTTTAGGGCTCTTTCGGTCGAGGAGCCGACCATTGGATATCCGATTATGGTGGTTATCTTCATTAGATGAGTAACGTTTGATTGGCGACACGATTGAAACCTATCGTTTGGGAGATGTGGGCGACTAAGACCTTTCGATAAGTAATCATATTTAAATTTTAATTGGTAATTATTTTTTGTAGGTTATTTGTGGGAGTCTTTCCAAAATTGATTCATCGGATCGGGTTTAAGGTTACGTCCCATCAATACCAAATCCCACGCGTCAATCAAATCACTCTTTAATCGTAAAATCATTGACTTTGCTACAAAAGAAATATAATTTTAAATTTTCTTAATACAATCTCAAAAGTTTTAATTTGAGGAAGTTGTTAACATTAGTTGTACTTTACTATGGTTATATATCACAATAATGATGGTAATCTGTAGCTTTTAATAAAGGGTATAGAGCCTTGCAGTGATTTAACCTTCTTGTCTTTTTTTGGGGACAAGATTGACCTCTATAATTTACTAATTCTGTGTTTTTCTAACCAAAATAACAAGGGTTAGATCGTAAAAACAAATGATCAGTTCCCAACAACCTCTTAGAATTTCTTGGAATGGGCTGATTTCATTATTTTCAGCTATTATCTGTTCATAAACATAGGAATTAGGAACTGATTTAATCTCTTAGAATCTTTCCGATGCCCAGATTCCTACTCTGGCTGCCCCCTTTATCTTGCCAGGTACTTCTGCACTTACTAAATTTCCACCAATCTCAAAAGGAAAAGATTACTGCGGATTTTGTACATTCATTAGGGGGCAATGGCGACTCATTATTGGAATATATATATATATATATATATATATATGGGTTTTCTTAGTCGAATTTTAAATTTATTTAAAGTGTTTTTCTGTAATATGGTACACTCTCTCTCTCTCTAATTGAATTACATTTACTAATATTATTTACTTGGTGTAGTGATAATAACTGGTATTAATTAATATTTTTAAACCGAATGAGTAAACTTGACTAATTTATTAGTGAATTTGTTAGATTGATTAGACCGTTTTATAAATCTTATAATATTATCATAATATCATATATATAATTTATAGGATAAATTACACTTTGTCCTATGTGATTTGATCGAAATCCACATACTACTCTTATAATAAAAAATATTCACTTTTATAACTTGTGATTTTAAAAAATATAGAAAGTTGATAGAAATCGATGAATATAGACGGAATTTCGAAAAAAATCACGGAGATTGAAGACTACGCGCCGAAATCTCTGGTAAGATTATTTTTTTTCCAAAATTGCCCCTCTCCTCTCCCTTAGCTATGTATACAATTCCTAAGTTAGGGTTTTTATTTCCTCATTTCACTACTCAACATCAACCCTAACACCACTCCTCTCCTTAGCTACCACTTGAATTTAGTTTGGATTCATAAGTCATCCATCATTTAAATTCTATCTCCATGGAATCTTGCCACCATTCATAAGAAAATTTAAAGATGTTTGCTTTGTTGATTGTTTAGTGGAATTCAAATATCGATATGTTCGATGATTCGTGGTATTATTTTGTGATCAAAGATTCGAGAACTATGAATTCATGTATCTTCAACTTCAACGTTGATCGTTAGATAATTGATGATATTATTTTGCGATCAGAAATTTGAGAGCTATAAGTTCATGCACCTTCAGCTTCCTTTGGAAACTTGGGGATATCAATTCACACTCGATCATCAAGCATAGAAATCCAGGTGAGATATATAATCTTTGATGAATTCACAAAATTACTTTTTGAGACATCTATTTTGAAATTTCTTTCCTTTTTTTTTTAATTTATACTTTCACTGATATCAAGTTGTTTGTATATCAAAGTTTTGTGAAAAATTTGCTAGGTAAAAGGAAGAATAAATTTCCATTGATGGGGGATAGGAAAAACATGCTTCACGCTGGGAAGAAGGCTTGGTGAGCACGAGAAATAATCTCTCTTTGGGGCCTAGGGTTAAGGGAAGATAGTATTTACCTTATATTAAGTCAAATTTCCAACCTCATTATTTTTAATAATCTAATAATTATTTTCTCTCACTTTTTTTATATAATAAATTATTTAAGTTGAATTTAAATTTATAATTAATATATGCTTTCAAATCAAATTTAGACGATCTTTTTAAATGACTTAAGTTTTTTTTTTTATTTAAAAACCGCTTATATTTTTCATTATATCAATATTTAATAATTGTTTTTTTACTTTTTACAAAAATTCTTCAAAGGAATTGCAAAAATCATACAATTTTTGTTATCATTTAGGAATCTGGGGGAGAGAGTGAGAGTCTCCAAATCACTAGATTCATACCATCATCATCATGGAGTTTTAAGTCCACGTGGCAACCTCTCGATGATACAAAATCTGGAGAGACCACCCCAAGGCTAGATTCGTAAATTCACAGACATCTATCAGATTTTGAAAAATGAAAATCTGCCTTCGATATCGTCGTCAGCACCAACACGCACACAGACATCGCAGAAGCCAGAAGGGCAAATGCAAAAGGGAGTTCGCTCATCCGCATATCTTGACCGTCAGTTGACACTCAAATCCAACGATTTGCGATATCGATCCGTGTACTTTAACCTGATTGGTCCATCCCAAAATTCAAACCCCTATTTAAATACCCCCCGCACCACCAAACGCTTTCATTCTCTCTGTGAGAAATTCTCCATCTCTCTCTCTATCCTCGTGCTCTTGTGAATCTTGAGAGAAAAGTCGTTGCAATGGCAGGAAGGGGAAAGACTCTTGGGTCAGGAGCGTCGAAGAAGGCGACTTCCAGAAGCAGCAAGGCTGGTCTGCAGTTTCCGGTCGGAAGAATCGCTAGGTTTTTGAAGGCCGGGAAGTATGCCGAACGTGTCGGCGCCGGCGCTCCGGTCTATCTTGCTGCCGTTCTCGAATATCTTGCTGCGGAGGTATACTCTTCCCCCCTTTTTCTGGTTCTTTTTTCGTTCCAGCTTCGTAGAATTTCAAATCTAGGGTTCGAATTTCGTCTTTGTTCGTTGTTCTTGATGTAGTCCCTGAGGCTGAAATCTGCAGGTTTCTTGAATTCTTTGTTTGAATTTGACGGTTTTTTCTAGTATTTATTATTGATTCACGCTCTTTCTTATTTTTCTGATTTGGTCCTCCTTTTTTTTTCCCAAAATTTTTTAAATTTCACTGTATAATAGATTTAGGGTTTTGAACTGATTCTTCAGAAATGAAGTGAAATCGATATGATTTTGGGAAATTTTGCGATTTCAGAGATTTGAAATTTAGCCGCAGAAGTATAAAAATGGGATTTTTTAGAACTGGTTCTTGAGTCTGAGTCAAGCACATTTTCTTAAGTTGACATGGATTCGAGGGTTCCTTCTAATTTCAGGAAACCGTAGATTTGAAGATCTGAAAAAATGGGGTTTCTTTTGTTTGGCATGATAAAATTGGGTTTTCGGAAGGTGTTTCAATTCTTAATAAAACCCTGGATTTGGCCGTTTGGCTAATGAAAAAATTGATTATGTTGTTCTGGTTGGGTGTTGCAGGTTCTTGAGTTGGCTGGAAACGCAGCTCGTGACAACAAGAAGACTAGAATTGTACCTCGACACATTCAACTTGCAGTGAGGAATGACGAGGAGCTAAGCAAGCTTCTTGGTGATGTAACCATAGCCAATGGTGGTGTGATGCCAAACATTCACAACCTCCTCCTTCCCAAGAAGGCCGCTGGAAGTTCGAAGCCCTCCGGCGATGAAGAGTGAAATATAATGGGGTTGAAACTGAATTGTTTTTCAATGTGTAGAATTAGATCGGAGGATTTTCCTCTGTTATGGGGGTAATTTGTAGTTCAGTTAGTTGCTCTTTAAGTCTTGAGATGTTTACATGTTTCTAATTTTCTTTTGAATTTGTAGTTTCTCATAGTTTAGGGGCCTTTTTTTTTTCAACTTTTGGTAGTGATGTGAATAGTTTCTTTTGAGACATTTATGAAATATCTAATCTTTACCCTAATTATTTCTCTTATCTCATTGTTGTCCATCTCTCTCACTCTCGCTCGCTCGCTAGACTTTGATATTGATTAGTCTTTCTTGTGAAAGAGACTACTGGGTTGGTCTCCTTTGGCGCAGATGGAGTGTTTTTTGTGTCGGTGTTAGAGAGTTGAGATCGAATTTTGGACTGCAAAAACAGGGGATGCTGTGCTTTTGGGAGAGGATTGTTTTAGTAAAAAAGTGCGTTTTTTGGAGCTTCGATTGAATTTTTGGAGGAAAGCAGATTTGAATTGTTGTCAAATCGAACTCTCCAACTCCACTTGAGGAACACGCACATTTTTTGCTTGATTGACTCTGGGCTGACATAAAAGGATATGATTGCTGAATGATGTTATCTGTTGCATCATAGATGGTGATGAATGAAATCATTGTCTATGATCGCTACAGGGATTAGTTTTTTCTTTCCTTGCAAAATTGAACCCTTTGAGAACCAAGCCCCAGCTTTTTCTCTGCAGATTCATGAATCTTCTTCTGGGCTGCTAAGCTGAGCAATTGCATCGCCAAAAATTACTGTCATTACTCGATTTCTTTCCCTTACCTCCTGCATTAAGATCATTTCTTGTTCGCATGTCCTGAGTTTCTGTTCCAACTCATCCATCTTAGAGTTCCATTGGAAGTCCAAG
The DNA here is from genome assembly GCA_037126225.1 of Dillenia turbinata. NCBI lineage: Eukaryota > Viridiplantae > Streptophyta > Magnoliopsida > Dilleniales > Dilleniaceae > Dillenia > Dillenia turbinata. The sequence continues at coordinate 3,356,502 of JBAMMX010000001.1, forward strand.
ATGTCTGCATTTGGTTTCTTCATGGTACCCCTGGGAATATTCTTGTTTGATGTTAATAGAGACATTCAATGGTGGCGAACTGGAAATTCGTGTTTATCAGAGAGGACTCCCGTTGGTTTCCGGTTTTCCCGAGGCTGAGAACATTTTTCTGGAGAGAGGGGGAGAGACTATAATGGGAAGAGCAGGGGATCGGTGTTGAGAGATGAAAATGGAGGCGGCAAATGAAATGCAATGTTAAGAGTACATCGAAATGCATTTTACCTGCACTGATGGTTATTAATTGTTAGGGTCCATTTGTAAAACCAAGATACAATGTGTTTACAAATTTTGTCGAGATAAAATCTATCGTGACATGATTTTTTAAAAAAAATTTATTTGAATGCCACTGTCGTTATCCTAGCATCTCTCTCTCTCTCTCTCTCTCTCCCCCCAAAAAAGATGAAGTCACTTTCTCAATGGAAACATATTCATGATTACCAAACAATGATTACAGCAGATTGGTTTTCCTTTCGGTTGCAGTCCGGAACCTATACTTGTTCTGCATCTACTTCTCAGCAGCTTGAGCCTGTGCTGGTGCTCGATTCGTTAGCAATTGCGTTGTTTAGAAGCTCTCTAACTTCTTGAATCATTCTCCTACTTCCAGCATCAATGTGTATCCATCGGCAAGCCATTTTCCTCATCTTCTCCTCCGGCTTCTTTATCTTCCTCTTCCAATTATCTTCCTTTAGCTGTTGTTCATCTTGATCATTGCTTGATTTGCTCCATAACCATTTTGACAACTCGAAGATCTCTCTATTGTAGGCTCTTTTGAATCTTGCATCATGCCTTTTCCACTTACATTCCAATAGTCTTAACTGTAATGTCTGTCTTGTCTGCTTGTTCATGATTGGTGACTTGGACATGGAGTGAGTTCTTAATGAACTCATGGAGCTCAAGCAAAATTTTCTTTGGGTTGTCCAAGTCTGTAAATTGGCATGCAAGAGTGCTTTTTCCAGATTGTAGGATCATCATCAACATCCCTTGGTTGACTCCTTGAAAATTGATTCTTTTGCCGAGAGTCTTCTTTGCTTTAAGACCTTCTGCTTCATTTTGCAGAATGACTCTCTAATGTCGGATGCAAAGGTTTTGAGTTGTGGGAATTGTCTTCTTCGCTGTAGATTCCATCGACTGAATTTGTGAGACTCAAAGAAGCATACATGGCCCATTGAGCGGCGGAGGAATCTCTTCTTCTTCTTTGAAATCTCTGCTTCTCTTCTCTCTCTTTAGAATGATTCTGTTCTTGACATTTGCCTTCTTGGAAGTAGTCTCGTTTCTCATGTTCTTCAAAGTCTTCGTAATGATTTTCTTGCGGTAACTAACTAGTAAATCGTCTTGGTCTGAGAGGACTTTTGTCACTTTCTGGAAACATTTTTGTGAGAGAGAGAGAGAGAGAAAGAAGAGAGAGATGGAGACGGAGGAGGCGATAGCCGTAGTTGAACAACAGGGATTTTATTTGAACTTGGAAGCTTGGGTTTTTTGTTACCAAGTTTCCATACTTCTTGAAAAGGTTAAAGGGTTCATTCGGTTTATAAATTATTTTTCGATTTAATATAGAATAAAAAAAGAATATGCAATCTTTCCTTTATAGGGTAAACATATATATATATATATATATATATATAATATTTTCTTTATATTTTTACAAAAACACTGTATTCACGGTTTTTTGAAAAAATTACGTCATAAAATTAGTTTGAAGTTTATCTGATCACAATATTAAGATACAAAAACTGATAAACGAAGTGACAAAATATGATATAACACAGTTTCATTAATAAATTTTTGTGTGGTAACTCGATTAAAGCAAGGTCCCATCAAATTTGAGAATCGGCCACTGTAGCATTATGGTCCAAAAACAGAATCATGTGCTCCTCAATAGTAACTAAATAAATGGCTCCAGAATTCCAGTCCTTGCTGACAAACAATTTTCCCATATTCGAAGATTCTTCTTTTATAAACTGAGAAGATTAACAATTGGTGAGGAAGATCCAGACTCTTCACAGATATCAAAATTTATGTAACAAAGAACCTCAGTTACAAAGAATGACAATGAATGATACATTACGACGCTACTACATCCAACTATTAATGCACAAGCTGCTCTATGTATACATGAATCAAGTACATGTTCCCCCACATGATGCTGCAGATGATCATGCTTGATGACTTATCCTAAAGCTGAGTTTTATGGTCAGGCACAAATAAACAGAAAATTTAGCCTCGGCGATGAGGTAGAAGTGCATCCAATTGATCACCTTCAGACGCCATGATGCATCTTTGACATAATTAGCAATGCCACCTTGTAAGAACACGGAGAAATTCATATATGTCTGAATGCCACGGCAAGAAAAAGTAATTCATTAACTTTTGGACAGGACTTTACTGGTTTAAGAGATAATTTGCGAATTGTCTGCAGTAGAGAGAACTTCAAGACTGGAAGAGTTTCATGTACCGATCCAAATGGTATTCTAGCCAGCCTCATCATCTGAACTAGAACTATCCATCCGCCGATCTTTGATTGCTGGGAAGAGCCGCCTATGTAGATCAGGAGATGGAGGTTGCCGGGGTTCTGGAGGTGTTGTTGCTGCAGGAACTTCTTTCTTCTGTTCCCTAGCTTGTCTTCTTTGTGTATCTCTTACTTCTCTGCATGCCTTATCTAACATAATTAAGAAATCTCTAACTATAACAAACAATCGGAGACCCTCATCCTTCCTTGATTTTCCATGGAAATAATCCACAGTGCTCTTTACTAAAGCCATTATTCTTTTTTCTTCCTCCAACAGCCACAAAATGTCAATTTCAGCATTCTGCACAAAACTCTTTAATGTTTTGTGAAACCCACTCTCCTCATCTGCTTTTTTCATATCCGTGTTCAAGAAATTGCACGTATTTAACAGTGACTGATTAAGCTTGGAAACAGTTCCGGTCAGGCCATCAACATCTAAAATTGCGGCTTTCTTCACATTCACAAGCTCACCACCCAAACCCGAAACCACCTGAAGGCCAAGGTTTCGATAGTGCTCTTCTGTATCATGGAGGGAATCTTCAACAGTGTCATCTGATTTGTCACTGGATGTGCTCTGACTTTCTCTAGCTGCTCGGGCAGCTCTAACACCTTCAGAGCGAATGATCTCCTGAACCACAAAGTGTAGAAGCGTGGTTTTTCCATCTATTCCTTTTACATCTGCTAACTTCAAGAGCGTGTCAAGTTTGAATGCTTGTGCTCCACCTCGGAAAGTTCCATCATTCATGCGATTGCCAGTTTTCAAGACAGCTTCTAAAAGTTTAAGGAATAAACGGCTGTTTCTGAGATCTTTGCAAGCAGCCTGCCATGTATGATAGAAAGAATTATTAAGAGCTTGAAGCAAAGCTATCAAAGTTTGATATGTTTGAAACATGCAGACATGAAACTCTAAGGATAGGCTAATAGTGTTGAAAAATTGCCTAGATGAAGATCTTGCCATTTGGATTTCACCACGTTGTTAATATCTTCTCCAGTTTTTGCTCATTCTGAGACAGATCTATAAACACAGGCAATCTCTGAAGCTACTAACATACACACCTACAGTTCTGTTGGTCTACATTGTTAAAAATATAAGTATAAAACTTTACCATGTCCAAGTATTTGAGGGCCAAAATATCCATTCAACATCCTGATGCTAAACCCAGAGAGTCATGTAAGATAATACTCCAGTAACGTGGCATGAGAACCCATATTCTGGGTCATTGATGATGCTGTATGTTCTGATATTGTAAATACAAGCTAAAGCACCAATAGTTTCTCATCTTAACCGAAACAAATATTTTTAGAATGCTACTCAAGCAAAGAAATCTCCATTTGGGGAGAGAGAGAGAGAGAGAGAGGGCAAATGTTCCAACTCGGGGAGGAAAAAAAAATGAAAACCCACACACACACAAAATCAGCCAGCAACCAAAAACAAAACTAATAGAAGATGGTAAAACACAAAATAATCCATCAAAGGAAAATCATAAGGGGACTAACATCAGAAAGAACAACGAAAATGGGAGATGCCAAAGGTTTTAAGGGCCACTGCTTTGTCAGTCCCACTTGCCTCCCAGTCACCGCTTAGCGCATTATTGCTTCTTCATATATATTGGTCCATTTCCTTCTCTATATATTTGCATTGAAAAAACCATATTCTGGAACCCATAGTTCTGGTTCAAATTTTTAGGTTGAAATGAACTCAATCAAAACTTCCTTCAGCATCTATCAGAGAATTGAAGACTCTCTTATAGATCAGAGGCTATGACAATAGAGACAGGAATGATATGAGGGGCATGGCGTTTCAAGATATTTTGTATATTTAGGCAAAGCACATGAGAGGACATCTTTTGCCAACAAAAACTTAGCACAAGAATGGAGATTCCAGAGATCAGTTGGAAAATAAAAAATAACTCATTTCAAAGTCTCTTCAACGATTTGGTGAGTCAAGGAGATAATGGCCAATTTCACAGAGATGAGTTTGAAGAGAGAATGGACAATGAGGCCCACAAAAAATGATAAGCCTATGAAAGAGAAGCAACGCAGATATTCTTTGACCAGAAAAAAAATATATCTTTGTGCCAATTTTCTCTAAAATGGCCTCATTCAGCACAAATTGAAAGTCAATATCATGTCCTATGAAGGCATTTTAACAGTTGAGAGTTTTTTTTATGTCCAAATAAACAAGGTCAACATGTACGATTTGATTTTCTAGACAGAATTTGTCACAAAAGAGCATAATATAGAAAAACTAATGTTCTCACTCCTAAGGTAGTACGTGTTAAACTCCTGAACCTTTCTGTTGCTGCAGAGTGGGGACTACTTTGGGGACATTACTAGTGGAGACCGTTAACGAGGGATAAGCGAGATACCACCAACAAATGATGCAATCGCATGACTAGAAAGGAGAACATGCACTATGGTATAGATATGTAATGTTCAACTCCGTGCCGCTGCAAGTGTAAATGAAGTTGCATTCGTGGAGGAATGGATGTGGGCAATAATAGTGAAAAATCCCAGAAAAAAAAAAAAATACCTCTAAAGTTGTGAATGACTCTTTGACTATGGCAACTTCTTCCTGAAGTGAACTCATGAAAAGCAAAGCATCGAGGCGTTTAAAAGCGAATGGAATCTCAACCAAGACTTTTAAGAACCTCTCAGCTGGCCCAAGTTGAGAAAGTTCACCACTAAAAGCCCTAAGCTTTAGTTCTTCATCAGGCGTCGGTATCATCTTCAACAAAGTTTGAAGGAGCTCCAACGGAAGCTCATTTCCTGACATATAGAAGATAAATTGTATTAGTTTTTGATGCATTGGTGAACTTAGCAAGCTATGATTTTCAAACTTCTCTCTTCACACAGACCATTAAAAAAGTGCGCACAGGTAGCTGAACCGTGGACTGATAAATCCCTATTCCCTGTGAAGGTGTCCTAGCAGACAGGTGATCCTAAGCCTATTCAACCAATAATGATTTGGCTACTGCTCTATTCGTATTATTCTCTTTTCTAGATTTTGCTCCCAGAAAAATGGGTGAATCCCAACCACGTAGTACTTGCATAGATCAACTGAAACATGACAAATAATAATGATTCACATAATTGGTCTTTTCCTAGATAAATATCCATACATTTATCAATGAAGACCATCAAACTACGACATATATGATAGTGACAATCCAAGAATCTTAAATTTATAAGGTGTTGTAGTGTGCTATGAAGGCTATAAGTTGTCTTAACGTGATTGAACACTTTAGTAACATAAAAAAGAAAGAAACAAAGTAACCTTCTTGAAGAGCATCACAAACTTCTTCTGTTGTAACATTCAATGCTCGCAATAGAATTGCTATATTTTGAGCTTTTTTTGCATCAATGATCTGCACAAACTGAACTGCAGGCTCTTGAGATGACGACACCTTCTCACGTTCCTTCTTGTTTTTCTCAGCAGGGGGATATCCAAATAGAGATTCTATCATCTCTTCACTAAACCTGTAAATTAAGAAGCAACGGGCATTTAAGACACCTTGAGGTTACCATACTTACAGGCAGATAATAATTTCAATACTTACTGGAAAGACCCTGATTTAATCTGATTCCAGACCATTGACTGATCAGGATTGGCTAAAACTTTATCCCAGAAGAATGGCTTTAATTTGGTCTTTGGGGCACTTTCAGCATGTGACTTTACTTCACCAAAAGCATTAGGATCAGAAGAAGAAGGCTGTGATGTATTTGAGCCAAGTCCTGGTGGCCCTGGTGGCCGAGGTGGAGGGAGACTGCCCTTGGGAGGTGGTGGTGGGCGTGCACCTGCCTTTATACCTGGAAGAGGTGGGCCTGGATGAGAACCACCAGTACGAGGAGGTGGGGGTGCAGGAGGACGAGGAGGAGGTGGTGCAGGAGGATGACTAGGAGGTGGAGGAGGAGGAGGAGGAGGAGGAGGACCTGCATTGGCAGAAGAATTATTCAGAGAAGTCGTGGGTGGATCAGGACAAGGAATATATGCCCTCCCAGGGGGAGGCTTCAATGGAGGCAGCCCAGAAGGAGGTGGTGGGGAAGCATGGAAATTATTGGATAAGTAAGTGGATTCTGCTGAGGTTTTGGCAGCACCAGCAATTGAATAAGTGTTGTTTACCGAGGCATTGAACATGTCAGAAGGTTGGTAGAAACTGCTGTCTGTTGATAGCTCTTGCTTTCTATAGTTCGTATAAGTATTAGATGATTGATCACCAGGCTTCTCCTTGTGAATTGAGTTTCCTAGATCAAAAGACTTTTGGGGAGAACCTGATCAAACAATAAATATTTCTAACAAAATTAGTAAAGCATCCACCAATAGAACAGAAAGAGAAAGAAAGGAGCAATATTGTTTGCATAAGCATATAAACAAACACAACTCAGATACATACCTATAGAGAAATCACTCAAACTTAAACTGAGAAGAGGCCTCTCATCCTTTCTGCCAAACCTGGAGCCCCTCGTACACCTGTTGTAGCAAAAAAAGAGGAGTGCCACCAAAAGGAATGTCACAGATGCAGTTACAGCAACAGCAATCACTACTGATCTCTTGTCATTATTCTGCTTGGCTGAACCAGATGCTGTACTTGAACTTCCCCCAGGTGAAGGTTGCAAACCATTAAGAGAGTCACTTGGAGGGAAAAATGGTACAGATGGAGGTACATCGTGCAGAGGATTAGGAATGTCAGGGCTGGATGGTGCTGGATCAGAAGAGGGTGCAGGCACTGCAACTGCAGGGGCTGGGGCAAGCGATGATCCTGATTCACTGGCCAAATGTCGTCTGTGAGAATCATGCATGTTGTATAGAGACTGCAAATGTTTGGTGTACCAATCCTTGGAGGAAACCTCTTCCCCGGACATGGGAAATAGATATTGTTTTCTTCTTAGACATTCCTTGAGACCTTGCTTTAACAGAGGATCAATTGACCTTAGAGCTTTCTTCAAGGTATCTTTTGCCACTAGTTTACCACTTGAAGTGAAGTCATTGCTACCAATGGATGCTTTTTCTGGGACATATATACCAAGATTTTGAACAGCTTCTTTCACATATATTAAATCTTCCTTGCACGTGAACCATAACTTCTCTGCCTGCAACCAAAAGAATTTTTGACTCTCAATTGTTTATCGTGTCCAAGAATATAATTGACAGTCCAGTTCTTTGCTTTTCTTTTTCACATTAAATGCTTTCAGAAACATGAGCAACCCAAGGCTCACTCTCAAGCTTCAATATGCAGATGAAATTTCAACATAATTAGAAACACAGAAGATCATAATGACAGAACTACAAAAATGGAACTAGAAATATGATAATAATTGTTCCAGGAAAAAAAAGAATCTAAAGCATGACATGTTTTGGATATGTTCTGCTAATGCCTGTAGATACTTGCAAAATTACAAAAGATAATCCAACTTGAGCTACAGACGACATAATGTGACTCAGCCATTGACTCTTGAACCTGTTCAAATTCAAGAGTTTGGAATTATTAAATTAATTTCAAGAAAGAATGAACAACAGTTGCTTGTTGTTAGGCAAGCTACTTCCACAGGGTATGGGTATCCATCTATTCCTCGTAATGCAATTTATCTTCTGCAAGTAACAACTATAATGCATGTAGCTGGCATGAGTCGGTCATCAAATTCTACATTACAGCTCTATTAATGATTTATGCAAATAATTAGGGTAAGTTTTGAGCGAGTTCCAGTTTGATGCAATTTATCATCATTCAAACAAGCTTGAAGCGTATCATATCATGTGTCTGTATACCTACTAAATCAGTTTCATGAGGTCTAGTACAATCAACAGTAGATCATGAATTCAAAAGCCATTTGAGCAACGACAAAAACCTCTTTATTCTTTACCAACAAATACTGGATAATTACTTCCAAGACATGATCTACACATGCCATTCTTCAAACTTGACAAAGGCTTGTGGAAATGTTACCATATAGCTGTACTAGGTAAAAGCAAGTTAAACAACACAGCTATTTTGCACATTCACATTCAAAATCCAACAAGATACTCTTAGCAATCATAACACAGCAGATCGAAGCTATTAAAACAGCACCTACCATCTGCAAAGCATCTTGAAAATAACAAAAAAGCTCAACATATAATTCAATCTCAATCTACTTCCACCGATGCAGATTTTCATAGATTATCACCTCAAAATATCATCAAATCCCAAAAAAAAAAAATAAATACTTGAGCAACCCTTAAACTAGTCAAAGCTACCGTGCAAAACACAAAATATCATCCATTTAAAAGCTTAGAAGAATATGTGTGTGTGTGTGTGTGTGAGAGTGTGTACACCAATATATTAGTAGCAGTTTCCTACCAAATCATCATCAATCTCTCCGGAGGCAGAATGCGCAGACCCATCAAGAACCGAATCATCTGTCCCCTTCACATCTTCATAACACGAAACAGCCCTCAAAGAGCAAATCAAAAGCACCAAAGCAATGAACCAACAACTTTTTCTGGAATTCATTTTTCATATTAATCTAAACCCCATTGTAGAGTCTGTGATTCCCATCTCAAATTTCCCAGAAACACCTCAAATTTCCCCAAAGTGCAAACCCTAATTTACTTTTCGGGGGCAGACCCTATTCACTTCGTCTCAAGAACTCTGCATTTACCAGCTTCTCACGAAAAGCCCAGATGACCCAGATGTTAAATTCGAATGACAAGCATAAAAAAAATGACTTTTTCCCAAGAGAAAGTAATTTCTTGAATTAAGTCACAGAGTGACACAAAATGATGAGAGAGAGAACGAAGATGGAATCAGAAAATGAAATTTTGGAGCTGAATGACGAAGAATTAATGAAGTAAATGCCGAAGAAAATTCTTGAGATTGGGCAAAGATTCTTGACCAGATCGAATAAAAGCTGTATAATGGAATTGGAGCAAAAAGTTGACCAAATTCCTTTTGAAATGTCAAAATCCCTTTTTTCTTCGAAACATGTCGTGTAATAAAAGTCCAAGGTTTCGCATATTTAATTTTTAAATTTCTATTTTTCTCTGTTTATGTATCATTTTTTGCTCACCCTTTCTCAATCTAAATCTTCATTTTTGGAACATTCAACATACATTTGTCACAAAATTTATATTAAATTATTCGATAAATACACAAAAAATCACACAAATTGATAAAAAATTATTTTATATTTTATTTGATCGGAGATTTTTGACACGACAATGATGAGGCAGACACGAACATAACGCGTAGAAGGAGCCCTGCACTGACCTCTGCGATGGTCCTTTTTATTTATTTTCCAACGGGAAATTTCGGGCACTCCACACTTGACCTTCATTTTTTCTTCTATTAATTTATAGAAATATTTTATTTATCATCATTTATTTTCTTTTTATATTTAAGAATAACTTAAAGAGAAACAAATGAGTCATGGATAAAATAATATTGAGTACTAAATTTAAAAAAAAAAAAGAAAAATGATTTGAGTGTATTATATGTAATTTCAATACAAAATATTAAATAAATTTTAAATAATTTGTACATCTCATTATTTAAATATTTATTTTTTGACAAGAAAATCAAATATTATAGCATCCTTGTTCTTCAAGAAAATTTTAATATATCTGATTAACAAACGGTGATGAGCAAACCATCTTTATTTATGATATTAGAAATTTTGAGTTTAAATCCTGAAAATGAAAAAAAAAATGATTTGGATAAACCAATCTCATAATAGATTCCACAGTATTCGGATTGGATTAGTCGATACAACCAAGATATCGGTGAAAAAAAAACTAAGTGGCTATTAGTCCCAAATCACAAAGATTAACATTAAGTTCTTTTCTGTATTTAATTATTTAGTTACACAAGTGAAAAGTATTTGCTTATGATGTAAAGGTTAACAAAATTAAAGAAGATTTTTTCAATAATCAAAATAAATACGTTTTTACGTGGAGGAAGCTAAGGAAATCTATTGTCAAAAAGACTTTTTCATTATTTGTCAAAACATTTTATATATATCAATAATATCTTGGTTTAGCGGTTGAATATTAGATACCCCTAATTCAGTTAAACATAGTTTGACATTTAAGAATAGAAAAATAAATATTGAGAGAGACGATCTTTTAATAGCACGCACAATATTCGATTGGATTAATCAGGTTAAAATCGAATACCAATTTATGATAACTGATAAATATTCATTTACACAAAAAAAAAATATTTTAAATCTATATTATTATTAAATTTAAAACTTTATCTTAGTCTAAGTATCTTAAAATTTGTATATAAGATATTTGAATTTTATTTTTACTATTTCTACATTTCATATTGTCTAAAGTTGTTATCATCAAGAAAACATTATACTCTCTTTTCCATTTTAGATTTCTCTAAGCTCACTGCACCAAAAAAAAAAAAAAAAAAAAGATCTTAGTGATATCTTATTTTTTTTTCCAAATGTGAGAACAATAAACATCTTGGCGAGCTTATATATAATTCATTCACTTCAATTAGCATATCTCTCTCGTAAGGTAATGGAAGCACTGATATAAAACTCTTGGATTCATGCCCTAAATTTTGATGCTAATTTTAAGAGAAACCTTCCAAGATTTACGAATAATTTAATTTAGCGGGTGCCCTTCTCAAAAAACAAATAATGAAGAACAAAATGGGGTCCCACTCCTCCTTGATTTTATGTTTTAGTCACATTTCTTATTTTCTTCTTCCTAGCAATTTCACTACGAGGGGGAACAAAATATTTAAGAAGAAAAATAAAAAGGATCAAAGATTTCAAAAATAGTGGTTCCCTTGTTTATTATTTCGGTGAATTCATTTACTCACCTGATCCAAATTAAATTTGAATTATTTGATTCGACTTAATAAAAATCAGATCAGGTGAATGATTTCACCTGATTAAAAATTCGGGTGAATGATTCGAATATAAAAATAAATATTTTTATTCGGGATTTACTTAAAATCCAAATAACATATCTTCACATAACATGTCATACTCAATCTGATTAAAATTCAAACCATTTAAACCGAATGATTAGATAAATTTTTCATGTTATTTGCTTATTCAGGTAAATAAAATCCGAACCGTTTAACTTAAATTTAATTCGGATAAATTGATTACAATTTTATTTTATTCGATTCAATTTTTGATTATATTTTTTTAATTTCAAAACTCAGATAATTCGAATCCGATAATTCAAAAAACCGAAAATCGAACGGAATGAACACCCCGACCTTTGCCCATAAATTCAGAAAGTCTTTGTTCTGCACTATGTTCTTATGGGACACCCCATTTATGAGACTGAGTAATCTTTTCTTGCCTGCCAACTGTTTTATTATTATTATTATTGTTAAATGATGCATCACACCAAATGCAGTACATCAGCCTTTTCATGCCTTCGCCCGTCAAACGTTTGTTTTTCTGTCACTCTCTTAAAGCGTATGAATTTGAATTTCCATACTACCGGACTAGATTACTTCCCAGTACTTTTTCCTCACGGTTGCCCAGCTGAACCAGATGGAGGGCACATTCTGGATTCTGCATTGACAGTAGCTCGGACACAGAATAAGCCAAGCCATTATAATTGAAAGTTATGTCGTTCAACTAAAACGTGAGTACCACAACTGAAGATAGAAGAGAGAGATTTGTCCTTGTGGCTGTTGTTACCCTATTTAGTGAGCTTGGTGGATGTAAATGTTTTGCTTCTAGTAACCTTCTGTTGTGGAATAGTTAACTTTTAAGTTATATTTTTGTTTGGGATTCTGGAATGTTTGTATTTGTCTATATTTTTTTTGGGTTTTGCCCTCCTTGTAGGTTAGAGAGAGAGAGAGAGAGAGGACTTAAAAGAAGATTCGAAGAGTGCTGATTGTGCACATTGGTCATGCTATCCTTTTGAAAGTCATCTCTTAGGAGAAGCATCTTCTAGCTAAACCACATGCTCCAAAAGTGGCAGATGTATTTCCATGGCTAGTTGTTTGCTTACCACCACCAAACAAACGCTTATTCAACTTTGAAAAAAGTACCTTCCCATTCCCATAGAAGAAAAAGCACTGCATTATAGAAAACACGAGGTTCCTTTCACACTATACGGCATACAAAATAAGCACTTAAATTTCTTTTAAAAAGCTTGTCGCCAGGTCCAAATTCATGTTCCCATACTTTAAAAGGTGGCTCAAAAAACAAAATAATATGCTACATTCTTATTATAGAAAACCATTAATAACATTGCTAAAATTAAAAGCAATACATTATCCTATCCAGGAAAAAGAAAACAGAAAAGAAAAGCACTACTGCACTAAACTAAGCTTAATACTTGTTATCCAACACCATGCTACTTCTGCATCTTCTGCAGAAAAGGTTGTCCATTGCTTCTCTTCAGCATCATGAGCCCCTGCAAGAAATTAATCCAAAAACCTTACCATAGATTCTTGAAAAACAGTGTCAATAATTTCTTCACGGAAAACTACTCGAGCACATGATTAACAAACCTTATGGAAATGAGGGAGGGGAAAAAAAAAAGCTACTTGGGTGAAGTGACTAGCTTTAGCTGCCATGACTAGGGTTTACCTTCATTTTCATTGATTTGGCCACGTCATCTTCAGCAAAGAAGAGAGACATATGTTTTTGGGGTAGGCCAGCACATGGGCATCTAGCAATGCCTAATCTTCCTGCCACAGTTCCTTCTTCCAATGAATGAGCTCTAGAAAAGAAATATTCCTCTTGCTTTCCAGTCCATATATCCTTAGGGAATTTATCCTCCTTGCTTTTCTAAAAAAGCAGCTCTCACAAATATAAGAAGTACATTTACCCTCATTTTCCTTGACAAAATTTTTTCGCATAGCAACAAACCATCTGCAATGACTACTTGCAAGCAACTTGAAGTTAGAACGGAAGACCGAACACCACAGAAATGGTGTGTTGCATTGAGAGAAGATGTGTTTGATGTCTTCCTCTCTCAAGGTGGCTCAACAGTTCAAAAAGTTTTCGGCGATGGGTCGTTGTTCAGTCCTATGCTGTTTGGGAATTTTTTTGATCCTTCCGATGCCTTCCCACTATGGGAATTTGATTCAGAAATTTTGTTATCTAACCTTCGGAGCACCGGTCAGACCACTGTGGATTGGTTCCAGACAGACAAAGAATTTGTTCTCAAAGCAGAACTGCCAGGTAAAGGTTTACTGCTCCTTAGCTTTCATGGCTATTTCTTTGTCAATTTACTTTCAAATATAGTATCCTGCTACACGTAAAATCTCATGTACCAAAGAAGAATTCTCAACCGCAGGATACAATGTTATATACCTAGGAGCAGAGGCATTATTCCTTAACTAGAGGTAATTTTCTTTGATATGACGACCTTAGTATCTAGTCTTCTTTTCTGGTTCTGAGGAAACTAGAAAGCACTTAAGTTCCTCCATATGCAAAAAGACTTGTCCAGTGGCTTTTGATGGAAGAGTTGGGATAAGGCCAAGGCTCCATAGGTATAGTTCCAAAGCTTTTGCGAATTTTGTTGATACCAATTATTGCACATCTTAAAACAGGAATTGGGAACAACAGTATTCAAGTATACCTTCAAAATGGGAAAGTTCTGGAGATATGTGGACAGTGGATGCAACAAAAGGAGTCCAAGATGAAAGACTGGAGAACTAGTCATTGGTGGGAACATGGTTTTGTTAGGAGGCTTGAGCTGCCTGAAAAAGCAGACCCGAAGAAGACTGAAGCATACATCATGAACGACATAATTCTAGAGATAAGGATTCTCAAGAGCAATTTGGACTGCGACAATTCTCATGGAAATGGTGGAGCAATCAAAGATGGTGGATATGTGTGACTTTTGAACTTCAATAAATAACTAATTATACCAAAATGATTTAAATGCGCTGATCTGCATAAAGGTCTGCTACTGGTTTACGGTCAATCCAAATAGCTCTAGCTTTTCCATCAGAAAAGATTACTACCTCCTCAGGAATATGAACTGCTTCAAAGAATGGGGTCATCAGACAAACATGGCATAAGAAGTGTACAATCTCATGAAGGCAAATTTCTTCAGCTATTGGACCTTTACAAACTTGATGGTTGTTAAATATGACACAGTAATGGAAGGTCATCAAAAAGGCCAATATCCATTATTGTGAAACTTCCAGATCTGTAAATTGTGCTTGACCTAACATTTATTTTACATGGCCAAGAGTATGAAGCTTTGAGATAACATGGTAGGAGAGCTTTGCTTTCTAGTAACCATCTGCAACCATTTAGTCATATTGTAGTATTGAAATACAGAATGAATTGATTCATTCAGGTTCAGAATTATTTAAGGAATCCCAGAAGATGCAAAATCTTTGTTCCTAAATTGTATAGAACTAGAACTTCCACTTGGATTGAGAGTCTTCAAGTTTCTATACACAACTCGATTTTTTTTTTCTTGCGAAAGGTTAATCACTAATGACAACAGAAAATTAACTTTACCTACCTTTATGGTTGAATTTTAAAAAAAAGAAAGAAAAAAGACATGTAGTTTGCCTGTGGAGTTGCTCCTTTGGTGTCTCGAGTAGTTCACAAGTTTGAGGCGTAAAAATAATCTCTTTCAAAATGTAAGGGAAAGATTACGTACATATACATCCACCCTCCCTCTACCCTGCATTAAGCCGAAAAATACTTTATACACCGAATAAACCCACTTTGTATGCCGAATAAACACTTTGTTTTTTTTTGTAGTTTGCCTGTCATATTTAAAAGCACCTAGTCTTAATGAGTTAAAATAGGTATGCAGAAGCAGGGGGTGCTACCCTACTGCGCAGCTATATGGTCCCCATCTTCTTGAAAAATCCTTAGTCATACATGACATTTTTCATAAGGTGTGATGTATCAAAGAGATGGGACAATTCTGTGTGGTGTCATATCATAAAAATTTGACCATAAAATCTCCCTATTAACTGCATCAGTTGTGAAATTTTCTCATTCTCCTTTCAGCAAAACTCATCATCTGCTTCACTGAAAATTATTTAGTACAAAATCACTTCTTTTGGCCTTTGACCACTTACAATTACTAGTCTTCATCAAGCCTCCTCTATGATCTCTATTATGCTGTACCAGCACATCCACCTGTATGATCTTCATCAGTATTCGACATCTGTCCATTTTCATACAAGGCACAACTCCATTTGATCTTACATATTCTTCCCTTCACTTCAGTGAGTGCCTACAAATCACTGCACTTTTTCAGTCACCTTTTTTTTTTTGTTCACAAGGATGTTGGAACCTACCAAAGTCAAATTCAAACTTGGGCAGTTCCAGAGCAAATTGACCCTTTCTATTGATTTCCCCGTAACTGTTCCATCCACCATCTTCCGATTATGGAACTTTCACTAGAATGTGACTATCCTTAACTGAAATGAATAACTAGAGAACAACTCAAGAACCCTATGTCCCAAAAAAGAGAACAACTCAAGAAGTCCGATAAGTCCCAACCAACTAATTTCAAGTAGCATTAAAGCCCAAATGCAATCAAGCCATGGACAAGTATGAAATAGTGTGGGGGGCAGGTAAAATCAGTCACAAGTCTCCTCATTCCACTTTAAATGTGCATTTCATTACATCTTCCCCGGGTCTTTGATTTGTAGATATCATTTTAATGGCAATCTGCAATTCTAGTTTGATCGTATACCTGTGCAAACTCTAATGATTTTCTCTCTCTGCTACCAACTACCGCAAGTTAAGACCTTTAAATTTTGACTGTGGTGGTCTACCTCATTGAATCCACATGCAGTTTGTCTCTTCCAGCAAATTTATACTTAGAATTGAATCCGCTCTCCTGGTCCGACAGTTTGCAGTTTTGCTACTAAGCTTTCATAGCATATTTCTCTCCTCGAGTATTTGCTAAAAATAGCAAAGAATTTTACTTCTGAATTGTGTTGCCGAGCATTTTCTGGATGATTTGGAACTGTATTTTATGTATCAATCACATGCATGACAAAACATAGAAGAATTTCACCAAGCTAACCTAAATATTGTTTGCACATAATCAGAATACGTCTGCTTAACTAACACCTAAAGACTTACGACGGACATGATCGAGTTCTAAGCCAGGACGAGGTGGGAACAAATGAGAAGTGAAGTGGTTTTGCAGCAAAGGACCTAAGAGAACGAAACAGAAATCGCTGACAGAACAACACAATGAGAAGATATATAAGGGAAAGCCACCTTACCTGCCCCCTGTTTGTGTTGAGACCTTTGACCTCTATTTCTATTGGTAAATTGCTTTTTTGCATATGCAGAGCAGGTGAGAACACCTTCAGATAAAAAGAATTAACTTGAGCTAAGATCCTTGTAGAAGAAACTAGATTCTTATTAAAATCTTGAGTACGCAAAAACTATCTTCAAACTTCACTAATGGGCATGTTGTCAAACATATGGTTGACAATCAAACGGGCATGTATACATGCAATTTTTTTTTTTAATAAAATAAAAATTCATGATACACATTCTTTTAGGTTATTCTCAATATCTTGTTTGGAACCATATCAGTTTCTCCAAATGGGTCTGTCCAAATCTACCTATATAACATCCAGGCCATATTTTACCAAATCCAAAGTTCTATCGTATTCACAAATTATAAATGGAGGGGGTAAAAATAACCAAATGCCAGGCACCCAACAGACAAGTGAGAGTGGATAGTTTTGGGATTCATGAATTCCCATACCTACCCATTGATAGCTCAAAAGTTCAGGGGGGCCATGAAATGCTTAGAGCGAGGGCAAGCGAGGGGTAGGGGAATCGATACCCTGCATCTTCATTTTGAGTCTATCCCTCATTTTTTCGTTATTCTTCTCTCTGTGTATTTCTTTTTTTTGGCTAAGAGCACTTGATTGATGCTCAGATGCATGATTATCTTCGCAGGCAGAAAACTGACAAAATTGTATTTCACTCTTCTTTCATTCTCGTTTGCTTCCTAGCATATGATTTCGTCGCACATTTTGTGGTCTGACTTGCTTTTTGGACCTTTACTCTTTATTTTGCATAAACACATTGTAACGCATAAATCACAAAGGAGTTTCTCCAACTGAAATTTATTGTAATATTTCAGTCAAAATAACATTACATGCTGGGGCAAATATTAGTAATTCAAATTAAAAATTGATTCACCGGACCCTAAACGAATGATTCTTCATTTTTGACTCATAATTTTTTATTAATAATCAATTGGTATTCAAAATTATATTTTGATTAATCCGATCAAAGCGTTGTCGGACATAATTTAAAGAAACACTCCCAATATAATTTTTTATATTTTTAAATATTAAATCTAAGATCTTGTTAAGAAATCTAATACTGTTAGTCACTAAACCATTTATTGACTAATAAAATCTCAAAATATTATATATATATATATATGAATTGAAATAAGAAGTTCTTTTAAATTATTACTAATTTTCTTATCATAATAAAAACATGAGAAAAGAGAATAAGTTTCACTTCAACAGCAAATCTGTACGACTATTTTTATATTTGACCAAACACAATCAAAGAATGTTGAACGAAAATTTGTTTCATCTAATGCTCATAGGATGATTTATTATAGGTTTTTTTACAAACAGTTTGTTTGAATGAAAGATTTGAGGAGAAAATTATAATTTTTCTTTTTATTAGGAGTTTGACATGAAAAAAAAAAAAGAGATTTAGATGGATTTAAAATTTCTTCAAATTTAAAACTTTTTCTCTCCCAAAAATGAAAAGAAATGGAAAGAAAGAAAATGTTAGAATTAAATATTTTTTATATTTCAAAAAATATTATTTAAAAACTAAAAGTAAAACTTTTTATTCTCAATGAGTGATATTTTTTTTTTCTCTCATAAAACTTAACTTTCCTTTTTTTTTTTTTCTGTTCAAATCGATCTTTTTTTTTCTCTAAAACTTTTAAACATATCGGAAGAGATTGAGGGCAATCCAAAAGGGAGAGATGACTATTTTTATATTTAACTCATTACTCAATGTCAAACAATTATTTAGAATTAAATTTATTAAAGAAAAGTTATATATATTTTTGAAAGGGGAATACAAAAGGGCAATGCTAGACCTTACCGATGAAAATTTTCTAAGATTTAAAGCTAACGGACACGGACACCGGCTAATTCCTTAGCCATGTCAAATTATAGAATGACGGCTAATAATCTATTGGTCTAATAATAATACACTAAACTCTTTTTTATTAAAGTTTTGATTTTGATTTTTGGGAATAAAAAAATCAATTCTTAAATTAGACCCACAACTATTCAAGTGGATCAGTCGAGTTTTTGAAAAAAAAAAATAGTATGCAGTGCACAATATTTTAGAGTTCATTTGAAATGATAATTTGCATAAATTTGTTCAGAAGCTGAGGTTCTCTCTTTGTATGCAATGGAATTAATCACACTCAAGAGTCTAGAGGTTAACATCAAATCCAAAAAAAAAAGGTCAGCCATTAACATCATCAGCATTGAAAGATGGCTTGTCCTTCTTTCATTAGGTATAGAGAGAGAGAGAGAGAGAGAGATGAAGAAGAAGCTTTGAAAAAGTTTATTGAAAAAGACTGTAAGGATTGAATCTTAAGAACAAGAAAGGAATAGAAATTCTAACAACCCTTTACAAAGAAAATGAATAAATAAACCTTTCTCACTCTGTTTTGTTACTCTTATGAAAAAGTGAGTAATGTCAAAGTCCTAAAAATTCTTAGCACTCTTCATTAGTAGGATAGTTCGTTCTATGTTAACCGCAGCTGCGTGGTCTTAACACTCTTTGGACACAAGATAAACTACCTGCAACGAAGGGCTGGGGAAAGTTTACAAGCCCACATCTTAGGGTTCCCAGCCCTACCATTACTTCCATCTGAATTTTCTTCTTTGGTGTTAAGTGACAAACATTAATCAGAAAAAATCAAAAAAATACTTTATCTTCAATTCAATTTAGAACATAAATACGATAAGGGTTTTATAATTTTACATTTAATAATTTTTTATACAAAATTATTCTCATAATATTTCATTTTCACAGAGTTAAACTCGATAATATAAGCAGTCTTGTACGGAAACAAAACAATCTCCATACTTGAGTGGACATCATAATTTTATTACCGTTAATCCTAAATTGGAAGGTGCTTTGTTAAGGAAATTTGCAATTTCCCATGTATTAATTAAGGTTAGAAAATGAGGCACAAAGATGACTCAATTCTTTATTAAGTAAATGTAGTAGGCCGACTGTCAAATTCAAGTCGGTCCCAAACCTCATCTAACCCCCGCAACCCCCAAGGCATTGTCTAATACCAATACCATAAAAATTTCCTAAACTATTTTTTTTTTGGTCGGGTGTTACCTAATAAATAAACAAACATAGGCTAAGAATATTTTTCCCGAAACAACTAATAAATCAAAAATTAAATAAATTAAAATTTATATGATTTTTTATATTAACAACAATAACGATCAAATCTTTCGTACAAAATAGAATAAGTTATATAAATTTTTTTATATTATTATATTCTATTTCATATCATATTTTTCATATTAATATATTTTAAAAATTAATCTACTGAAAGATGATTTTGAATAATCAGAACACTTTTGAAATTTTAAAATATATTTCACGTAAAATTTAATTAATTTGATTTTTAAAATATATGATTTGTCATGTATTATTTTTAAAAAATGTTAAAATTAACTATATTTTGTTAAACTATTGACAACAAATTGCCATTAAGATCTTATTAGGTCCTATAAAATTAAGTTTGGTAGTTTTTTTTTTGGTTTTTAATATTTTATAATAAAAAATAATTATATATTGTATAATAAAAAAATCCCGTGCCAATAAATTCCAAAATTTGATGCATGCAACTTTTTTTTTTTTTTTTTAAAAAAATAAATAAAATTTTTCTTTTCTTATGCCATATTGACCAAATGCTCCTAGAGAACCAGATGACCCCATAAAAAGGTAGTCACAACGGTTAAACAACAAAACAACAAAACAAGGAAATCACTAAAATACAATATTCGGGGATATTAAAGGAATTGGATAATTTAACGAATATATTATACAATACCGCCGGATCCAAGTTCAAAAAATTTCAAACCTCTCTCTCACACCCTAAAATCCAAATTACCAAAAACCCACAAGAGAGAGAGAGAGAGCGCTTGATTTCAGTGTAAAAATTGCTTCTCTCTTCTCTCTCATCCCCCCTCTTCGGTGTGAAGATTCTTCAAAGCGACGGCTCTGATAACATCGATAGCTTCAATTCCAATCCATCCTCCGTCCCATCAGATCTAAACCCCCCATTCCAGACCCCATCTCTCTCTCTCTCTCTCTCTCTCTATTTTCTGGGTCATATTCAATTCGCCTCCAAGAACCAGAAGAACGCTAACACCACAACAACCATTACAAGCCCTTTAAATGTGAGATTCTTTAATCCCCGTTAACCCCATTTTTTTCTTCTTGTTTTTGCTCTTCAACACACACCTCTCTCTATTGGATTCTAATTTATTTTAATTTATGCAATTTTTATTTATTTAATTTATTGTCTTGAAGTGAAGAAATGCGTTGAGGATACATTGATACACAAGAAGAGAAAGATTGGTGTTAGAGTTAATAATAAAATGGTGGGAACTACGAATGGTAATCGAAGTCGGCTAGCTTTTTCGGTCATTAATGGGGGAGGAGGAGGTGGTGGTCAAGATCTTGTTCAAGTTGGTGGACCGGGAAGTGTTGCAGGGTCTGATTGCAGCATTATTGAGTTCACTAAGAATGATGTTGAAGCTTTATTGAATGAAAAGATGAAGACTAAGAACAAGTTCAATCTTAAGGTATAATGGGTTTTTAATTTTATTTATTTATAATTAGACTGGTTTGATTCAGATTCCCTTTTTGGCAGATCTAAACTTGAATTTGCTTCTTCTGTTGATTAATTTCTTTGTTTCTTGACTTTATGGTTCCTGGGTTTTAGTTAATTATTAATGGGTTTGGGTTCTTTAAATAGATTATTGAAACTTTTTTTTCTGGGGTTACTAGACTAATTTCTTGTTTTGAGTTTTTATAGGTGGGTTTGACTCAAGTTAAATTCTAATTTCTTGCTTTAAAGATTTGAGTAGATCTGGTGGGATCTGCCACTTGAATTTAATTGTTTGGTTCATCTGTAATCCTATTTTTCATATGATTTGTGGCCTTCAGGGATTTTAGTATGTTGATTGTGAATGGGATCTGAATTTGAAATTTGCATTTGTCTATATGCCTTTTTCATCTTTCTTCTCTTGATTTATCTGCTTTCTTTCAACTCCTTGGGTTGTGGGTTCCGGAGTTTTTCGTCAATTGATCGTTGATTGCATCCAAATTTGCATACTGTGTTGTTGTATATGCTTTTTTTTTTTAAAACTTATTGTTAAGAATAGTGGTTATTGGGATTTTTAGCTAATTGATGACGGGCTCTGGAGGTCTTAGTTTATCGATTATAAATTGGCTCTAAATTTGCCTATTTATTTGACCTTTATGCTTGTTTCTTGTTGTTTGGATTAGTGGATTTTGGGATGTTAATCGTAGATGGCATTCAATTGGTGGTAATGTTTTTTATAATGACAAGGATAATTAGTTCTGGGTTTTAAACGGGTTGAGATTCAAGTGGGAGTTTTCTTATTTGATAGTTGCTTGTTTTGTTGACCAATATAACTAATTTTTAATGTTATGATTAGTTGGATTTGAGGATTTTTTTTTTTTTTTTTTTTTTTTTCATGTGGTAAGGTCATTATGATATAGTTCTTTCTTTTGTTGAAATTTCAGCTTTAGTAGTTTTTGTACTGTCTTGAGGGCGGTTTCTCAGTTAAATTGTGAATTGCATATGAATTTTGCATGTTTTATTGTCTTTGACTTATCTGTTGGTTTGATGACCATTTGGGCAATCCTTTGGCCCTATAGTTCTTAATTAACTTCAATTTGATGATTTTTTTGCCATTTACGTTTTAAATCTTAGGGAGTTCTGAAATATAATCTTATTGAAGTCTTGAGGTTGTTAAGTGAAATTTGCTACTAAATTTTTCCTTGAATACTGTCATTGTAGGAAAAATGTGACCAAATGATGGAGTATATAAGAAGGCTTAGGCTTTGCATCAAATGGTTTCAAGAGCTTGAAGGAAGTTACCTTACTGAGCAGGATAAATTGCAGAACTTGTTGGATTACGCTGAAAGAAGGTGCTCCGAATTGGGTAATGCGGGTTTTAGGTCTTCTGTATCTTGACATTTTTGGTTGGATAGTTTAATATTTGGTAGCCTCTTATATAATGTTATCCCTTGAAAAATTCAGACAAATCAAACTCGTCCCCAGTGGGGGGTAGGCCAAGTGACTCAAACCAGCATCATAGAAAGACACTAAGAATGATTTTGATTTCTTTTCTCTCCTGGAGTTTAGGTAACTAATCAAGCCTAACTTGAATTTGGTTGTTTGCTATTAGAGATGCTAATGAAGGCAAAAGAAGAAGAATTGAATGCAATCATCATGGAGCTGAGAAAAACTTACACTACCCTTCAAGAGAAATACACTAGAGAAGAATCAGATAGGAAGGTTAGTTTGGTACTTGATATCATTGGATCTATATGGCATAAGTGTATCTCAAATATTTGTATAGTGTTTCCAGTAAATTTCAGATCCTTTTGACAATTTGCAAATATATTGCAAATAGGCTGCGATGGATGCATGCATGAGAGAGAAAGAGGCAAGAGTTGCCGCAGAGAGGCTGCAAGCTTCCCTTTCTGAAGAGCTTGGGAAAGCTCAACAGGAACAGTCAAGTGCCAATCAGAAGGTAAGACAATGATCCAGTCAGTGTTACTCGCTGGCCTTCTTTTCTGATTTCTCCCAATACTAGTAGGGCATCTTGTTTTTATAGTTAACTGAATTGAGATTTTAGCAGGAGAATAACATTATATGTTACTGTTTTTCTTTTGTGTTGGACTTCAGATAACATCGCTCAATGAAATGTACAAGCGACTACAGGAGTACAATACGAGTTTACAGCAATACAATAGTAAGCTTCAGACAGAGCTTGCTACAACCAATGAGACCCTTAAACGTGTCGAAAAAGAGAAAGCTGTCATAGTAGAGAGTCTTAGCACCCTTAGGGGTCAGCATAGTTCCTTGCAAGAACAGCTTACTTCCTCAAAGGTGAGTGCATTTCTTATATGTGGGTACATCTCTGTTCCAACATTCGCCTCCTTTTTCCTTGGTTTCTTTCTTCTTATATTATATAGCTTTAGTATCCTAAAGAAGGAAAACAAAAGAAAACAAAAGGATGACATGCCACTAAGGTATTGTCTGTTCAGAAGGATTGGAGATATAAGCACTTCTACATGTAATTTATTGTAGGTATGATTTCCAAATTTTAGGTTTTTATATTTGATATGTGGTGTGCTTGGGAGATGAAATAGCAGCTAATTATGAATTACAGACATGGACACGAGAGAGTGGACGTAGTGTGGACAATGGTGACAAGGAAAATTTATAAAGATTTATACTATTATAAATTATGATCCGGTGTATGAAATTCTGTCTAAGACCAATATTGGTGCAACATTATATATATATATATATATATATATATATGTATGTATGTATGTATGTATGTATGTATGTATAAAGATTTACATGTTTTTGTCACAATTACTCAACCTCATGCTCAAATTGCTGACAATATGTAGCATGAGCCAATCCGGCATAACTCTCTTTTGACATGAATCAAACGCATCCAAAATGTTTTCGTGATTTAAACTTTTCGTTTTATGTTTTATATTGTTGAGTTCTTTTGGGCAAAAAAAAAAAAAAAAAAAAAATTAGCTTTCAGCACTTCACCAAATCAAAGAATGAGTGAAGAGAATTACGTACAATTTGAACGAAGTTGGATACACAATACATATTCAGATAAACTTACATATCCGGGTAATCTTATAGGGAAAGATGGGCAGATTGTATGTGTTTTGGGATACTTATAGAATGAGAAGCATGTACTGTGGCAAAGTCCATTTCAGCTTGTAAGTTTACAGAGTTCTGTGCATAGATTTGACTACTGCAAATCATTTTTAATTTTAGAGTCAAGCATTTGGTGTAAGAATGATGCTTTAGTTTGGATTCACAAAATTCAGACCTTAATCAGCTCTATATTAGTTGATATGTGGTCACAATCAGGTTTCCAGTTTTTGAATTGAATTTGCCTAGTCATAAATTGATCATCAGTAGATGCATGTCCTTCAATTATGATCTCAGGCTGCCCAAGAGGAGGCTACAAAGCAGAAAGACACTTTGACTATAGAAGTTGGGAACCTCAGAAGTGATCTGATACAGATGAGAGATGATAGGGATCGCCAGCTCTCACAACTACAGTTTTTAACTGCCGAAGCAGAAAAGTACAAAGAGTCTACTGGAAAAACATCTGCGGAGGTGCATAACTTGACTGTGAAATCAAATGAGTTGGAGGTTAGAGGCCATAATCGCTCTCTCTCTCCCCCTTACACACCCGCATGCACTCACTCTCCTTTTTGGCAAACCAATTTGACTTTTTTTTCCTATGTGTTAAACTTTGATTTCATCCAAAAGGCAAGATGTTTATACCAAAGTGAGCAAATAAGGACATTACAGGACCAGCTTATGATTGCAGAGAAGAAGTTGCAGGTAAAAATGTGACGGTTATCCATATATAATGATAATTATTTTGTAGTTGAGATGTGTGCCAGTTACTTGTTTTCCGATGTATTCTGTTTTATATTATCCACGACAATTGACAAGTGTGCTCACTTCCTATGTTAGGTATCCGACTCAACCGCTTTTGAGACCAAAACAGAATTTGAGCAGCAGAAGAAACTTATAAGTGAATTACAACTTCGTTTGGCTGAGGCAGAATTCAAAGTTGTTGAAGGGGAAACTCTACGTAAAAAGCTACATAACACCATATTGGTAGTGCTCTTGGGCAATAACTCCTGTTATCTAGAGAGACGTTTTACCTAATTAACTCACAATCTGCTTCCTTGTCCAGGAACTTAAAGGTAATATACGTGTTTTCTGCAGAGTACGCCCACTATTGCCTGATGATGGCCCTGGGACAGACACAAAGGCTTTCTCATATCCTACATCAACAGAAGCCTTAGGACGGGGTGTTGAGTTGATGCAGAATGGTAATATTTCTTATAAGAGCTCAATGAGAAGCTTCATATCCAGCTCAGTTTTCTTGTCACTTTCTACTTAAATATCGAAAATCAGGAGCTCAAGTTGTGTTTCTCATTTTCAGGGCAAAAACATTCTTTCATGTTTGACAAGGTATTCATGCCTGATGCCTCGCAGCAGGATGTTTTTGTTGAAATCTCACAGCTAGTACAAAGTGCTCTTGATGGATATAAGGTGAGTGAGTGATCATTTACTTGGCATTAACTATTATACCTTGAATCTAGTCTATTAAATGACTGCAGTTTCATGATGCACACCACCCATTCTTCTGCTTCTGTTGGGTTTTGATGTTTCTTTTGTCTCCTTTTTATTTTTTTTCTTTGTCCAGGTGTGCATCTTTGCTTATGGACAGACAGGTTCTGGTAAGACCTATACAATGATGGGTAGGCCTGGAGACCCTGAGCAAAAGGGGTTGATTCCACGCTCACTGGAACAGATATTCCAAACTAGACAATCTCTGCTAGCTCAAGGCTGGAAATATGAAATGCAGGTTTGTCTTATGGTCCTCATTCTTCATTCCTTACTGATTCTAAAAGTCAATTCATGCTAGATTTTTTCCCCAGTCTTCATGATTTTCTGATTCATTGTCTCCAACATTGTAGGTGTCAATGTTGGAAATATATAATGAAACAATTAGAGATTTATTATCAACAAATCGACCAAATCCTGAGATGTCAAATGGGAAGCAATATGCAATTAAACATGATGCAAATGGAAACACACATGTTTCTGATCTTACGATTGTGGATGTCTGCAGTACCAAAGAAGTTTCCTTTCTATTGAATCAAGCTGCTCAAAGCAGGTATTGAGTTTTAGCCATGCCACACTAAAGTTGTAAGTCCTTACATTGTAATGGAAGCACACAATCATAGGAAATAGTCAACAACTTCAAGAAAGACTCTGTTGCTAATTCAAATAGTAGGTATTGATTTCGAAATTGCTTATCCAAATGCTACCAGACATGCATTTTTCTGTTTGATCAATTTTTTGATAATAGGATGTATTTTGGGGAAGCTGTCCAAAATAACCTGCTTCTCTTCACCAATATTTACCTTGAGGCCGTTTGCCACCAAGAATAGCATAGGTGGGATATTGCATTACATGTATGAGTTTTCCCATGATGAAACCTTTGAAGAATGAAACTTTCTCATGTGCCTCGGTCATATTTCCCTTGGACCCCCCAAACAAAAAAATTTCTTTTCGGATTCTGAACTTTGAGAGTTGTATTTGGTTTTCCACAGGTCCGTAGGCAAGACCCAGATGAATGAGCAATCATCAAGAAGTCATCTCGTCTTCACTTTGAGGATATCTGGAGTCAATGAGGTATATATCTATTCTTAGTTCCTTTGATCTTCATGATAATGCTTACAAACCATACAATTCTCTTAACTTGAGATCTTTTATGGGGTAGAGCACTGAACAACAAGTGCAAGGAGTTCTAAACCTCATTGATTTAGCTGGTAGTGAGCGTCTCTCCAAGAGTGGTTCAACTGGGGATCGATTGAAAGAAACACAGGTATTGTACCAAAATTCAAGAAAGCTCAACTGTTGCTAACTTGTGTATATAAGCTGCATCTGATTATGCCCTTGTTAATATAACCAGGCCATCAATAGAAGTTTATCATCATTAAGTGATGTTATATTTGCACTAGCAAAGAAGGAGGACCATATCCCATTCAGGAACTCGAAGCTTACATATCTTCTTCAGGTAACTTCAGAACATAGCATAGTGATTCTTTCTCCTTTCTCACCTATACTCGTTTTCTCGATAGTTTTACTTTGTTTGGGATAAAATCCAGTAACTATGCTGGACAAATATTTAAGGAATTATTTGCATAATCAGCTGCCTATTTCTTGTTGCTTGTCACAAAGTACAGAAATTTGGTCAAATATTTCATTAAGTATTTCCTTTTGATATGAGCTATACCTTGATACTTAACAGCATCCAGATCTGCCTTGATTGAACCAAATACTTCTAAATGGCAGAAACAAAACATTGTGCATGTACGTTTTTAAGTAATTTGATCACGCTTCACTCTTTTGCGCAAAAGCAGAGGTAAAGGTTATATTGTCTTTTGCTCCAGAAAGATCAATGCATTTGGCATGCCAAAAAAAAAAAAAACTCAGGGTAAAAGAACTAGCTGGGTTTGATTTTTACATTTAACCATCTGCATTTATTGGTTGGCATTTGAAGATTAAAATTAAGAACCAGCTACAGAGAAAACTCAGACAGACGAGAAGAAACCTGATACCTAATACGTGAACGGTGATTGGATTGATGATAAAATAGAATCTTGGGTTGCAAACAGTGATTCGATTTCAGGGTAAAAGAACTAGCTGGGTTTGATTTTCACATTTAACCATCTGCATTTATTGGTTGGCATTTGAAGATTAAAATTATCTCACCATTTGCATTTAACCTGACTAGTAACACAATCATCATGTTTGTTCGTAGTCTGCACAAAGATAATCAGAGGTGGTTTTGTTAGTATCCTTCGTTCTCTCCATTCATATTTAGCTATTAAATATCTGGATTTCTAATTACCTGCTTTGTACTATCAGCCTTGCCTTGGTGGGGACTCAAAGACATTGATGTTTGTGAACATCTCCCCAGATACATCCTCTGCAGGTGAATCACTCTGCTCCCTCAGATTTGCTGCCAGGGTTAATGCTTGTGAGATTGGGATTCCCAGGCGACAAACAAGCATGAGATCTTTTGAATCACGCTTAAGCTATGGCTGATCTCCGAAAAGTTCCTAACTTCCTCACATCAAATGTGCGTCTTTGTACACCAGATGGTGCCTGTTAGTTTTTAATTGAGAAATGAGTCTAACATAGGCCGCTTGCAATTTGTATAGTGATTATATAGTATTGGCTTTGTATCATTGTAGAGGTTAAGACTTTGGATCATATAAAGCGCTTGGTATTCAAAATAATTGTACGGTGAGATATTTTTTTCTCCCATATCCCAGAATTCATGGCTTAATTAAATCAACTATTTCGCATTTGCTTGCCAGTGCGTTGGAAAACTATGAAGCAGCAGATGAAGCACCATACAGCACAGACAAAAGCACGTCAAATTATAGCACTCTCATTTCTTGAAGTGGTACTAAAGTTCAAACACCGCATCTCTCTATGGTTTTCTTTCTTCCCCAAATGATCTCTGAGGCTAAGCTAAGTTCCACAGATTCTGCGACATTCAAGCAATTCGAGTTCTCACCTCCTGCAGAATTGCAGTAGTATCTAGATAACACGATTTGGTCTGAGGAAGGTTTTCTGCCTTCACAGCATCTTCAAGCTGTCAAAGCATTGGGAATCACAAGCTATTAACACTACCTGACTCACACACAAGATTCAAAAAAGTTTAGATAGCGGATGCATATACCTTCTCAACACTATCGAAGAGTCTGTTGGCTAGATCAAGAAGAGCTGGCTTGTCACTTTCCGATGCTGCAGAGATCACTTTGTCGAAATCATGGTACATGAAAGTAGACTTAAGGCGCAAGTACTTGCCAATGTAATTCCAAGCATTACTTCCTATCATATCTTCAAGTGCCAAGAGATCGAATGCGTACTTGTTCAGTCTATACGCACTCCCCTTGGTTCCTATATTTGCCATGTAGATGCCCTTCTTGAGGAAAGAGCGAGTACCCGTCTCCTCATTAGCTATCTCTGCAATGGAAGGAACATAAGGCAAAGGCCACTAGAATGGAGGACAACATTTTAATCTTCATAGTGAAGTATAGAGCTTACTGTTTTCGACAGAAGGCACAGGCAAGGGAGTGGTGAGCCAAAATCCATTGTCATCGGCGAGGGCAATTCCACGACTAGAATTTGCAAGCAGGCTTATAGAGGCAATGCTAATGGACACCCTTCTTGTAGTAAGGAGTACTTGTTCAACATCATCTGTTGCTTTGGTGATTTTGGCATTTATTGTAACTTTCTTTGGGTAGTTTGGGATATTTGCAAGCTTAGGAATTGGTGGTAGGGTTTTAGAGACTCCATTTGAGCATGCTAAATGAGCCATAGTCGTAGATTCTAAGCAATGGAAAAAGAATGTTGTTCTATTCTTTCAGCTTTTATCTGCTAGAGTGATGGCTTACACCGACCACCAAAAGCATATCTTCATTTGGGGGCAGTTTTGTCAATCTGCAGAAGGGTAATTATGCCACAAAAATATACCTTCTGGGGACATGTTTGGAATTCCAGGAAACAAGTGCAGCATAAATTAATAAGGATATACATACATAAATACACAAACGCATACACACAAACACACGTAACGTTTGTGTTTGTTTAATATAAGACTTGTATCAGCAATGGTATGTTTGAAGGTGGTTTCTTCTCTTTTTATTTTTATTTATTTATTTTTTTAAACAGAACAGTGTTCGGTAATGAACTGTTTTTTTTTTTTTCATACTCAAGACTCTCGAACTTAAGAAATTAAAGATATCCTGTGTCCTTACCATTAAATCAATAAGACATAGGTGTGATAGTATGTATAAAATTTTATTCATTATATATATATATATATATTCTTATTTATTACGGACATCAATAAGCTCTTTCTACCTTTAGGGTTAACATTTCTCAAGCTTAGATAGTACCAATAATTTAAATATTTTCGGTAAAAAAGTGCCACTTATTTAATTGTTTTTTGAGTAAATTGATTTGGAATTTGATTTTAGATCTAGAAGGGTTTTAATTTTTCCCCCTAAAATAAAAAATTAAATATAAAAAATGAAGTTGTTGCATCAATCAATTTTGCCACCTATAATTAATAGATTTCGTGTTTCAAGTTTTGCCTTGCCTTGGCGGAAAATATGCAACGACATAATGCCACATACCAAAAGGGTAATCTAAGAATGAAGGTCGACCCGTAAGTGTAAACCATTTATGAGGAGCCATATAAACTTCGGTTTCTAATTTTTTTTTTTTTTCTTCTGTGGATTAATGGAGAGAAGTTGCAGGTTGTGGTGCATTTTACAGCAGCATGGTGCATTCCTTCTGTAGTTATGAAGGCTGTTTTTGAAAAACTGGCCTTTAGCTGCCAAGACACTTTTTCTCTTGGTAGACGTTGATGAGGTTAAGGTAAGCACAATGCTTCTGTTTGTCTCTTTCTTTTCCCTACTTTTTTTTTTTCTTTTGTTCATAAATCTTGATACAACGGTATAGTTATTCATTGTGATCTTGAAATTACGAATTTAAAATATGAAAACTTCTTTGCAAAACATAAAGAAAATACTACGAACATATACGTCCACCTTCCTCCTATCTTTATACTAAGCTGTAAAGTACTTTGTATACGGGATGAACCAATTTTATTTATTTTTGGTTAAAAAAATAAAAATAGTTTGGTTTCTTTCCGAATTATAGTGTTTATTTAGTAAATAAAATATTGTATTTAAAATCCTAAAATATGGTATTTAATTCCTGTAATTAAAATAAAAAGAAGTAAAATATGAAATTTAATTGTAAATAGTATTACTTATTAAATTATCTTTTACTCTTCATGTTTCAGAAAGGGCACAATTAGAATAATATCATGATGGCAAAATAAATAATATAGGCCTACAAATTTTTGTGGAGTTTATTTTTATATTCTTTTTTCTGTATAAAAAATATTTCTTTGTTTATTCTCTAGCCTAATTTTATACTTTTAAGCTTTTCTCTTAGCTTTTGGATTACACCAAACATATTTATCAGATACCAATCTAATAAATTTCCCATTTTTCTTTCCTTTTTTTACAAACTCCTAACAAAATCAAATCCAAAACATAGGGAAAAAAAATGTGCCATATCCTGAATTGACCTCATTAACTCGAATATTGCCTTACATTTTTTTACGAGTCTTTACCTCTTGCTCTTTCTATAGAGTTGGGAGCAATATTTTTAAAATCAAACCAATAAACAATTCAGTCAACCCATTGATTTATTAGTTCATTGATAAAATCGGTCGAACCCTTTTACAAATCAAATAATATCAACATGATATCACGTATATAATTTGTATATTATATATTTTAAAATAAAATAAAAATATATAATTTATATATTATATTGGTCGAACTGGTTGGTTTTATCAGTTTTAACCAGTGTTAAACAGTTTTGACCGAATTTGATTTTATCTAGTTTAATAATGAAAATCCAACTGCATTATAGAACAGTTTTACGTTTGAACTGGTCAAACCGACTGATTCAGTTCGGTTTTAAAAATACTGCTTGGGAGCTTATTGAAGAACATTCTTCACTTATCTTCAATTTAATTTTTGTTGTTGTCATCTACATTGCCATTTCTACTAACTAGCAAGTTTTGGTGGAATATCTATGAAGGGCGCAGCGTCGAAAATGGAAGTAGAAGCCATGCCAACATTTTTGTTGATTAGGGAAGGAGATCGAGTGGACATGCTAGCTGGGGCAAATCCAGATGAATTGAGAAAAAGGATTCATGCTTTTGTTCAATCTAAGCTTCTTCTGACCTGAGAGGATTCATGCTTTTGTTCAATCTAAGCTTCTTGTGACCTGAGATGATCTTTTGTGCTCTAAAAAGGAAGAAAATACTATGTTTAAATTTACATACTACATGATATGGTCTATGGTGATTTATGGGTGTAGAAAATAGAGAGAAAAATAATATGACAGAAAAAATTCTCTGTATTTTATAGACTCGAGTTTGATATAAAAATATCACCTATTTTTTATTTCTTTCAATATTATTATATACCCGGCTTCGTAATTTTTTTGTCATATGAACTTTATAATTTTATCGATAACAATTTAGATAATTGATAATAATTTTTTTCTATAAATCAAAATAGAAACTAATCCAATGCTTCAAACGCCAATCTTTTTGGACATGTAAACCAACCTTTAGTAACACCCAAAAGATGAACAATTTTATGTTGAACATTGCACTAATTTAGAATTTCATGATGAAATTCATATTTGAGACTGGAACTCAAATTCAAGAGCTCAAGAGAGGAAGAATTTTAATAATATTTATTATGATTATTAAATTATTATTTAATAGTTATTATTTTTTAAAAGATAAGATAAGAAAATAATTAATAATGATTAAATGATTAACATTTGTACAGAAATGAAAACAGAAAAATAGAAATAGATACAAAACGATGCAGAAAATGGTACATTAGAATACAGGAAATGAAATTATAGACAAACACGTAAATATAAAAAATTTAAAAAATTTAATGTAAATATTAATTATTTTATAGAAATAATAGAATAATCATATTTTATAATAAAAAATTAAAATAATTAAATATATAATTATTAATTATAAGATAAATAATATTAAAAATAAAAATTATAAATAAATAAATAGTTTATTAAATATGAAAAAAAATTATATAAATATTAATTAGTTTAAAGTATTAAAATATTTCAAAAACGGAACGTTAGAGGTAAGAATTTTGCGTGTGTCATGGAGAGCGGAAGGGTCAAAAATTGTTGTCTAGGACCCACTTCATCTTCCAGGGGCCACGTCACTCTTGTCGCGCGGTGGGATCGAACCCAATTCTTTGCTTTTGTAGCATTGTTTTTTCAACCAATTGAAGCGTGCCAAGTCAGCTCCCTCGAAGGGCATTATCTAGATACTTGATCCTCTCCTTGGTAGGTTTCGTTCACATGCAAATTAGATTGTGATGTGATTCCTAGGAGAAAAAGTGAGAAAAGTATCTTCGGAAGATTTAACAAAATGGTTATTGGGATGACATAAATCTGAATCATACGATTAAAATTTTTATTTGATTGTGTTTTTTTTTTTAATAATAATAGTAAATTATAAAATTCTAACACAAATTATTTGTGAAATGGATACTGTGATGATTTCGTATTTAAAGAGTGTGAAATCATGTTTCACTCTCATAAAGTACGAAAGGCACGAGTATTGTGATGATTTTACATTCGGAGAGTGTGAAATCATATCTCGCTTTCACACAGTGTGAAACCAATTTTGCTCTCATAGAGTGTGAAATCAATTTTTTAAATTAAGAGTAAATAAAAAAAATTTGATTTCGTATTTTGAGAGTGTGAAATCAATAGTTTCAAAAACAAAAAAAAAATGATAGAATAATAATTTTAATTAAAAAATATGTTGATAAATAACCTATGAATTTGAATTGTTAATATTTTGATATATTTTCTTTTTTAAAAAATAAATAATACTCATCAAATGGTATAAGTTAAATTGTTTGCATATAAATACATTTCTTTTTTTTTTAAATAATTAGAGTATTTCAAAATTTCACGATTTGGAGGATTAAATGGGTTTCACAAGATTTAAAATCATGATTAAAAAATGAAAATTTTTAATTAAAGCTAGAAAAGTCCATAGTAACAAAAGAGAGGTCCATTTGCAAATAGTTTTCAAAAATCAATTGAACTTATTCATTTAAATAAATAGGTAAAACTTATTATAAATTCAAATAAACTAATCTTGAAAATTAATGGAATATCACTTTTAATTAAATTTGAGCACCGAATAAGATTAGGTTTGATCTTATTGATTATAAAAAATATTTTATTTTGTTTGTGGAGAAAATAATTAAAATTTTGAAATAAAAATAATTTAAATTTTTGTATCTGTCATTTGTGGAGTCATGAAGCAGATTATATATATTTTAAAATTTTACCATTCTGTATTTTTTAAATTTTCGAGAGAGACCATTTTTCAACTTCGTAGCTAAAAATAAAAAAGTTTCGTCAAATCTTGACTCAACTGGAAAAAAGTTGAGTTTCCTTAACTATGGTCGTGAATTCGACTCTCTATGAGTACAAAAAAAATCACTTTGAGAGACCTCTTTCCGAAAAAGATCCGATAGTAGGTCGATCTAAATTAATTAGGGTAAAACTCCATATACCAATACCAAATTAAAAAAAAAAAGAAAAAGTTCGGCCAATGATCTATGTAACTGGCCCACCAGACCCAAAAAAAAAAAAAAAAAAAAAAAAAAAAAAAAAAAAGGAAAGGTTCCATTTCCCCCACCCTAGCCCTCAAACAGAACTACCGTTAGATCTCCCCATGTTGACCAAGAAAACCGGCCCAGCCCATTATGAGCCCAACTCAAGGCCCGTAAAAATGAAAGAGCGTTTACACGATTAATGCACGTGCTAGTGCAGGAACGTGGCGTCAGATATCCACCCAAAAATTATTTTTCTCATTTACCTTCTCTTTCCTTCTACCTTCCTCCTCCGACCAAAGCCACCCCCTCTCTCCCCTCTCTCTCTCTCTTCCCGGAAAAGCCCAAATTCCATTTTCTGGGATAAGAATCAGAATCAGAAGTACTTGTGATTTTGGGGAAAATGGTTTCTCCAGAAACCACTAATTGGTTATACGATTATGGTTTGATCGACGAAATTCCTGTTCCGGATTCCAATTTCTCTGCTCCCAACGCCTTAATTACTTGGCCTTTGCAACCTAATTCAAGGTATCTTTGTTTTCTGGTTTGACTTTTAGCTTGGGTTGTTTCTTTTCTTTGAAGATCGTTTTCTTATCTAGGGTTGGGAGTGTTTTTATCGATTTTCTACTGGGATTGTGTTAATTTTTTGGGGGGTTTTGTTTTTGTTTGTTGAAATTTGCGACTAAGTTTGTGGAAGTCTGTCTGATTGTGCGGTTGGTTGATGAATTTGGGGAAATAGGAGTTAGATGCAATGGTATTAAATTGATGGAAAATGAATTTCTATTGGGGATAGGGTAGTGGTTAAGAATCAATAGCCAGTTAAGTGTAAATCTGAGCTTGATTTTGCAAATTTGAGTTTGGCTAATGTGTGAAAGATGAGATTCACGTTATGAAGTTATGGAGTATTGGTTTTGAGTTCTGGATGAGCTGTTTTAGATTCATTAGATCGTTTTGAGTTATGGGTATGGTTTATCGTATCAAGGTATGGTTTGAGTTCTAACTTTGTTTACCGAGGGGTAAGAGTGTAATGTGTTTTTGCTAATTATACACCCCTAGGATTGTTCTGGTGGTAATGAGTCTTATTAGTTTCCATAGTTGAGGGATGAGCCCACACATGTTTTTGTGTGCTTGCTTGGTAGATGTGGTTATGGGTTGTGAGCATGTACAGGGGTCACAATAATGTGATGGACACCGATTCACTAATATGACTCCGAATTAACATGAACCTTATGGGTTTGAGTTTGCCTTATGCGTGTTTCATAAAAAAACAGGTTGACACAATTAGCAGCAGAAAATACGTGTGTTGGGTAATTGGTTACCCACTATT
Source organism: Dillenia turbinata (assembly GCA_037126225.1). NCBI lineage: Eukaryota > Viridiplantae > Streptophyta > Magnoliopsida > Dilleniales > Dilleniaceae > Dillenia > Dillenia turbinata. The sequence continues at coordinate 3,392,495 of JBAMMX010000001.1, forward strand.
TGGCAGTGGACTTGCTGATGGTATGCGAGTTAGGTTAACACTAATAATATTGCATATAGGTGATATCTATTTATTTAATTTTATCTTTGACTGACAAACTAACCTAAAAAGAATCACCTGAATTTACAAAATGCAACAAAAATTGTACTTTTTCTAATTAAAAATGTGAACTAGCATAACGTTAAGATATTTATATTGGATGAAACCAAGCATTCATGTTGACGGTATCAAGTTTACTAAGAACGGGGATGAGATACACTGAGATTTTAGACTTTGGTTTTGTAGTGGTGGGAAGCTATGTTATTGTTTACAGTTCTCATCCTTGAAGTAGGAAGGGACTCCTATTCAGATAGGATGAATCTCTTGGACTGATCAAGTTCTATATAGTAACAGAACCATTAATCATCATTGAGTTTTCTTCCCACTGCTGTTGGTAGAAAATAGGGTAACAGAATTTTTCATCAGTCTATATGATGGTAAGTCGAATACAAAAGTCTAATGATTGAGACATTGCTTAGGGGGACAACAAGCTTCACATTCATCATGGTCCTTGATACCACTGTTCACTATATATATTAGTTTCAACTGAAATTTCTTTATTGTGCTAAGGGGAGAGTTTGGAGTTCTGGTATCAGAATGGGATCAGTGGTTTGAATTCCATGATTACATGAATTGTTTAACTCGTCGCTATCTCGTAAGCTGGGAATTTTTTTTCCACTTTTACTACTATGAACTTGAAGAATTATGTTCAAATAGCCTTTGAATAGTTTAAAATTTGCTAGTAGGGCATAAACACATAAATGTTTTGAGGACACAATTGATGTCAAAGGGGGGAGTAATGATGGATCAACTTCTGATTTAGTGTGGAAAGTAAACTTGTGTTGTTGAACTAGGGAGGCCAATTTTGTCCCAACCTGATAGCCTACTTGGTCCTCCCACCTCTTAATGGGAGGGTCTCAGTGTATGTGAAATGGGGCTGCACCAGGTCTTCAAGTTGGAAATAACCCTGACTTGGATTTGGGGTCGATTCTGTCTTGCCACTGCCTGCCCTGATTAGGTCCTTAGTGAAGTTTAAACATAGCTAATTGTGATCCCATTTTCTATTTCCTAGTCACTGCACCCTCTTTCTCTCTCTCTCTCTCTTGCCCCTATTCACCACCCTGCTTTAACATTTTCAGCTGCCATTGTCCATTGTGCCCAGCATTTTCCAAATCCACGGAAATAACTTGTACATTTTGGAAGCAATCATTCTTTTTCTAGAGTCTTCCTTCCCATTAACATAAGCTTCATTTGTAACCTTTGGTAGTGTTGATTTCATCATACAAATCATCAAGATTGTGACCACTTATTGCTGCAATTTTTCACCGAGCTTCAACATATGATCATGAATTGTCTCAAATATGTAACTCTCTCTCTCTCTCTCTCTCTCTCTCTCTCTCTCTCTCTCGTGGTGATCCAGTTTGGCGTCTGGGCTCCCACCTGCACTCGTTTCCTGCTAGGGGTGCTGATAGGGGGAAAAAAATCATGCCTGCTTCTCAGTGATCAAGTTGTGAGTTGAGGCCCCCACTTGCACCAAGTTCCGCAAGGTACAGTGATAGGATGAACCTGCATACCCAACATGGCTTCATAGTGGGAATGCAAAAGGTTTTTGGTTGACAGGGCAAAGAGGGTAAGGGATCTTCCAATAGTTATAGGGATCATCCTATGCCCTTGCAATCTATGATTCAGATTGTGTGTACATGGTGTAATAGTGCAATAGATCACTAAAATGGGCAATCTCTACTCAATATAGCTTTTAAGTAGTTCACAGGAAACAAACCGCATTAATAGAGAAGAATTTTTAATCTAATGAGCGATTATTCTATTCACCACATTTTTCTGTTCTTTATTTTTTCTAGTATCAACTAAAGTTATTTCTACATCTACTGATCAGTGTAAACCACGCACAAAAAACATGTGAAGTACATAAGTGAAGCAATCTACACTACAAATAGTATTTTAGTATCTAACGAAGCTTACCCTTCATACAGCATATGAGTGAAGGCAGTGTATGATATTCTCATATCCATTCCCCATACTGTAACAAACAATGATCCATGTAAAACTGGGTTTTCCCATTTGAAATTTTCTCAGCTGTCATCCCTACCTTGAACCATCAATTGCCTTTAATAAACTGAAGAAGTTTATACGAAATTATGAAGTGTCCAAGTCGGTCTCTGACAGCCAACAATAAGAAAATCTCTCATTTTAACATCCCATCCAACAAAGTTATTCTTTCTCTTGTTTTAAGTGAAGTCTGGTTGCTTTTTCTATTAAACCATGTAATGAGACAATTATATATTCGAACTTATGTGTCAGTAAGTCCAGGTTATCTTACGGGGTCTGACCACAATTGTAAGATTCAACCTCTTTTATAGGTTTCAATGATTTGATTGAAGGTCCTGTGTCTTGATCTTTTGAGAATCTATTTTGGGCCATCTTTGGAATGAGTACCGAATTATTTCACAAAAAAGAGATTTTTTATTTAACATGATTATGGTATTTGTGTTTGTTATTCTGACTTTGCTTCCTGTTGTATGACTTGTTGCCTGTAGTGTGGAGGTTGATGGTTCAAATGGAGATTCAGATGGTCCCAAGGAATCTGGCTTAAAGAAGAGGTAACTTTTATGTAAGCTTTTCCATTTTTGTTTTTTCTTTTTCTTTTTTTTTGGTGGGGGGGAGTTCTTATAGGTTTCGAGATACATGGTAATTTAACTTTTTAACTACATTCATAAAACATGTTCTTGAAGAATTTGTATAACATGATCTTAGGTTCTTTTGTGATCTTTGTGGAAGGCCCATCTTGGAGGAGTTGGAATTGGGACCTTCTGGTTGAATGTATTATCACTAACTACCATCATGCAGGGGGGCAGAAAAATGTTTCTTTTTTACCCCTTCATGCAAACAAATCATGGGGGTGAGGATATCAATTTTTTTTTCCTCTGTCTTTGAAGCTCAAATTTCACGAGTTGTTCAATTAAATCATGCTTGACAGTGAGTTGTAATAGCTTTGTGGTTGTTAAGTGTGTCATATATATGTGACAATTACATTCTTCATTCCATTAACCAGCAAAAAACCAAATTCCTAGAGTCCTCCCTTACTTCCCCACTCTCTTCTAGCAGGAAGATACAATTGTATGGTAACCAAAAATCATGCCATATTGAATTTTCCAGGCTACCCATCCTTTATTTGTGAGCATCGCTTTCGGCATTAACAATGAAAATATGGTGTTGTGTTCCAGAAATTGCTCAACTGGCTCTGGAATCTTGTTTGAAATCATGACTCATGTCTTTGGTACAACATCGGTTATTAAAATCCATTGATGTAAAGAATTTGCCAGTTTTGATGGACAAGAAAATGTTACAAAACAGAGCTGCATTGCATTTCCCAAATAAATAAATACAGCTGCAACGCACAAGTATTATTGTTGACACAGGATGAGCAACCCCAACCCCCTCCCCCCCAAAAAAAGCCTCATTCCTGGGAAAATTTACTTCCTCTGATATGTTTATTTTGTATTACAGGGGGCGATCAGAATCAAGCAATGTGTCTAGCTCCAAAGCTTGCAGGGAGAAACTGCGGAGGGATAAGCTAAACGACAAGTATGATCTTGTACTTTATTTTTTCTTTCGCTCTGTTTTGCTCTCATCTAATACGTCATGGCATCCAGGTTTCTAGAGCTGGCTGCTATCTTGGAGCCTGGGAGGCCTCCCAAAACAGATAAAGCGGCTATTTTGGTTGATGCCGTTCGAATGGTAACTCAGCTAAGAGGGGAAGCCCAGAAGCTGAAGGACTCAAATTCCAATCTTCAGGAGAAGATCAAAGAGTTGAAGGTAATGCGCTTGATCTTGGAAAATAGTTTTTAGAGGCTAGCTTAAATATTCAAAAAAGCCCCCACTTAATCGTGCATTTCCTGTAAATTTTTCTGGATATTTGCAGGCTGAGAAGAATGAGCTTCGCGATGAGAAACAAAGGCTGAAAGCTGAGAAAGACAAGTTGGAGCAGCAACTCAAGGCTATCAGTGCTCAACCTAGTTTCTTGCCTCCGCCTCCAGCAATCCCTGCTGCATTTGCTGCACCTCAAGCTCAAGCTCCTGGCAATAAGTTGGTGTCTTTCATTGGTTACCCGGGAGTCGCAATGTGGCAGTTCATGCCACCTGCTGCAGTTGATACCTCACAAGATCATGTTCTCCGCCCTCCGGTTGCTTAATTCAGCAACTTGTAGCGATCTGGGGTCAATTGCTTTTGTTCCCCAGGACTGTGTTAATTCATTTTGTTATTGTTCCCTGACTATTAGTTGTTGCTGGAGTCTTTGTAAGTGGATTTAATGGATGATGGAAGCTTGTTTCTCACTATGTGGACTTGTATGGATCTAAGGGTAGCTTTATGTAAATGTCAATAATTAAATTTGATATTGAGTCTCATTTTTTTAATTTTTTCACAAAAAATTACCCATCTATTTGCCTAGACAAAAAATCTGCGTACCACGATTCTCTGAAGTATAATGGACTTACGGATCTCCACGTGGCAATGTGTAATTGGATGATGAATTGTTTGTCCTTCAGAGGCAATAAAAGGGATAGTCATACATATAATGCCCATCCCTGACATAATCTACAGAAGCAGGATTGGATGGTATCTAGTTGTTAGCCACCGGTGTGTGGCTACCATGACATCTAGATGAGATGGTGCTTTTCTTCTTTTACCACTCTTGTCCGAGAGTAAGACAGTCAGCCCTTAGCTTATGAAAATGGCCTCTTCCAATCTCCTCAAAACCCACTTAACAACAACCATCAAATTCACAAGACCAACTCCAACTCCTTCAACTAGAACACTCCTCCCATCTCACCAAATTCCACAACATTATCGACACCCGTGCCGTTCATCTTTCTTCCCTTATCAAACTCTCAATCCAAGATTCTCAGCCTTATTATCCATTCAGTCTTCTCTCTCTTCCTCCAATCCCCCAGCTTCAAGAGCTGAAGCAATTGTCCAAGCTAAAACCTGCCTCTCAACGACCTTAGAAAAGCCTCTTAACAATCCAAAACTGTCTGGCAAGCTCAAGAAAATCAAGCAGCCAAAATTCCAAGTAGAAATTCCAGTCATCGATGATGATTCACCATCATCACTCTCTCAACTTGCTCTCGAAGTCTTTGGAGACCTACCCATTAGAAGAAAAGGTGTTGCAGTTAAAACCACAATCATATGGCCTAACCCCACCTTAAGAGAAGCAGCATATAAAACGTTTGAGTCTTCACCATCATCAAGCCTAGTGGAACATGTAGACATTTCTTCTCTCACAGACACAGACATAAGAGTCTTGAATACGACTGACTTCGCGGTATTTTTAGCACCAGAGGCTTCACAGTTGGAAGATATTAAAACAGTTACAGACAGTTTGAATCCAAAGCCAGTTGTGATTTTTAACCCAAAATGGAATTTTGAGGAGGAGAGCAACTTTGGAGACCTAAGTGGCTTTGTGGGGTCATTTGAAGTGATATACTCATTCATGGGTTTGGAAGTAAAAGGGATTTTAAGTAAGAGAAAAGGAGTGATATTCAAGTGTGTAAGAGATGGAGTTTTGAGCGGCGAGAGATGGAGTGTTCTAGTTGAAGAAGAAGGAGAACTGAAAGTGATCTCGAGGTTCAAATCACGACCATCCATCGGTGAAGTTGAGACTGTCTTGTACAATCTAATGGCCATTAACTCACCTATTACAAAGTCTGCAAAGTTTCTGAGAGAGTTGGTGTCCAATGTAACCGGACAAAAGAAAGGTTGATTTTACAATGCCAAATTGTTTTACCGTTGTCTTCTGCGTCGGAAAAGATTGCAAAAATTTTCTTCAAAGAGGCATGCAAATACAATAGAAGAGTTTTTCTTTTCTTGTTTCCTTCTTGTTAATTGTTATAAATTGTGAAATCCGCTAATTTTATCGGCTAGGGTAAGACATAAATCTGAGATTTTTCTATCTTAATAACTAACTTTTAAAGTAAGAATCGAATTTTCTACTAGAAGTAACATATTTGATGTCCCATCTGTTATTCTATGTTTTCTGTTGGAGCCATTTGCAGCAATTCAACATTTTGTGGGAACAATTCTTCTGAAGTTCACTGTACTAAAAAAATTTTGATGTATTAAATAACAAAAATGAAGGAATGAGAAAGTTTAGAAGGCTCTTGAGCCTACAACTCTTTGCCTCTTTGTTATCTGTTTTCGCAGCATATACAAGAACACTTTATGACCATGACTGTGTCAAACACATTCCTCTCAAAAAAACCAAGCTAAGATGGCCTAATGTTGCAGCTCTTGATGAATTTATCCGAGAAGTTAACGTACTTGGCCCACAGTGGCTGGAGTTGTGGAAATGCTATGTCTAGCCAAGGCTTTGCTCTTCCATTGAAGTGAATTACACCGGCAGTTTCAGCATCTGCTAGGCTTGTATTGTCCTGGTAGCCAAGACCTAGCATGTGCCAGAACGGATCGATAATGTGGACATGACCATGGAATGCTATGAGTCCTGGAGGCAATGTCCCTAATTGCCACAAACTTAAGTCTGATTTCAAGTTCTGCCAAAAACAAAGGGATGAATATTAATTTGAACAATATCCTTGGGAGAAATTGAGATTGTTTAAATCATTCGTGTAAAGCATGGGTTGCTTACTTCTTCAAGCCAGTAGTGGTAAGTATTGCTTATGTTGGTTTTTCTCCAAGCATCTAGGTCAAAAATGTTCATTCCATAAGCCCAAGCGCATTCATTAGGATCAAAATTCTTCGCTATCAGAGGATGAGAAAAGTTCAAGTAGCTATTCAATCTCTTGGACATAACAAACTTATCCTCTCCTCTGCATGTTTCTACTGCTCCATTAACTTTTCCATTCAAATCGATGTCCCATAGTGGTGAGAGATCAGTTTGTATCACAATGTCATCATCAAGGAAGACTACCTTGGTGAGGCTTGGAAACAACTGCAAAATATAAATCCATCAAAATTGAGAATTTAGACTATGATACCCTAGTTATAAGATAGGCTTTTCCTAAAGGACATAATTTAGCCATTATATCTATGACACCTGTTGATTTGGTAATCAACTATGTCAAATTCTCTCGCACCAGTAGGGCTGCTTTGTAGACTTTTCTCGCGGGTGGAGACAACAATGCTAAGAGAGAGTAGCGGCATTAATCAATCATGCCATCTAAAAATACATACACACACACTATCCCAAAACAAAACCTACATAAACAATTGTGCGAAGAGGAGCAGCATCGATGCCTAATTGAACATTTGATATTGACATATTCACTTATGACTGGTATGGTTTCTTGACTAAAATTTGCCTTCAAAATTCATTCACGAATTTGAAAGAAAGTTTCCAAACATACCTCTGGTAGATGTATTCTTATATGATTCATCATGGAATTATACTTGGGACTAAGCGCTTGCAACTTTGCCGCGATCACAATAGGTTTCTCAGTATTGTTTGCAACAATGGCCGATGACCCACCTCTAAATTGCGACCTGACTTTTTGATCCTTCTCCATAGCTTCCAAGACGGGGACCTTACCCTTGGCAAACCAATCAAATTGGTGAAGTGCCTTAACCTCAATTATGGCAGGCTCTAATGGGTGCAGAGAAAACCATGCCTGCATTGGATAGTACGTCTTCCTGTCTGTTATGATGTGAAGAACAACCCTTTCGGGCTGCAGGGAGTTGCGTACGAGCGACGATGCAACGACCGAGGCAGCAAGGATGTTGTCAGAGGCAAGAACAAAGTGGAAAAATGAATTATCAACTAAGTATGGGACACATTCAGGGGTTGGAAGTTGAAGTCTAGCAGCTGCATTGTTCGAGTGTTCATTTGCAAGTTTGAGAGCTAGGCAGTGTAGTTGCTTCGGTATGCTGCTTGATGCAACGTGGCGGTACAGATATTCTTGGATTTTTGCTTTTCTTGTCCTTTGCTCGAGGAGGGTAACCTGAAAAATTAATAAATTTCAAAAGAAAAAAACATAACTAGTACATCTAAATTGAGTCTTTTCCTTTTTGTGAGGCACGTAGTAGTGATAATTACCATAGTTTTAAGTTCTGTTGCAAAGGTTCTTGCATCTGGTCTAGTCTCCTTCATTTCAGCAACAAACTCTTCCAAGGACTGAGGAACTTGAGGTCCTGCTTTTATTTCTACTTCCTCTGCTGGTTCTTCCAAGACCTCATACATCACTTCTAGGACCTTTCCAAAAACATAGAATTATTATTTACTCTTTTTAAGTTTCTAAATATCATGGTAAATAGGAAAAAAAAAAAAAAACCAAAAAAGATGTCTAATATAACTTTACATTTTGAAAAATCAAAAACTATTTTAAATACACCATTCTTATAAAGAGCTTACATTTGACTCGAGCTTTCTTCCCAAGACTCTTGGGCCAAGTCTTTTTCCAAGGCAACCTATCAAAAATCACAAAAGAAATTCAACTTCTGCAACTAACCATCACATCAGCATAAGAGTTCTCCCAACTTTAAAATTCATTGCTTTGTAAACAAATAAAATGCCCAACAAGCACATACCCTCTCCCTCCCTCCCTCCCTCTCTCTCACTCTCTCTCTCTCTCTCTCTCACAATTAATTTGTATGCAAAAAATGTTTGGTTGGCTACTCAATCAGATATGATTAGATTTTAATAATTTTATTTTAAAAACAACCTTGAAAACACCACAACCAAAATCCTGAATATAAAAAAGAGGGGTATTTGGAATAATTAAAACCAAGCAAGTAATTTGTTTGTAAAATTCCATTAATTTCAGAAAATTCAATTTTCTCTACCATTTTTTTTTTGGGGACAAAAATAACCCTTCTTATGACTTCTCATAAATACCAAAAAAAATATTAAAAACACAAAACTTATAGCAAATACTCATTTTTCCTACAATAATTTTTATTTTCAATCATTCACAAAATAATCCTCCATTTATTAACCCTTTACTTGATCAAGAATTTTAATTTAAATAACCATTCAAATAATTTAAAATTCTTAACTATAATAAAAGGTTTGAATTCGAATTATGTCGCATCCCTAATAATAATAATAAGAATTCCTACCTTCTCTTTCATTTTTCTTTTCAAATTTATATATAAAATTGAAGACTTAATTTCAAATACTGGGGGGGAGGGAGTTGGACAGATCACCAACTGTGTTAATCTCACTCCTACGCAAAAGAGTAAAGAGAAATTTGACCAATTAACAGACGTATGATTTTAAATATTACCAAAGTACATCTGAGTACAAAATTGTACAATACATGGGATTGGATGTATATAATCTCTCTCTCTCTCAGGGATTAATTAATACCAGAGGGACTTTTTTCAAGACCAAGCAGACAAATTAAAAAAAAAAAAAAAAAAAATCAGTTTCATAAAATATACTTTGAATGATAATTTTTGTGCAAAATTATAAATATCTTTGTATGTATCACTAGATGTTACACCAATTTATAATATTTTAAAACACACACTTGTTTTCTTAAAACATTTTTGGGAAGTGACAAAGCATATTCTCCTTCGGAAGTCTGACTTCAAGTAAGATAACATCATATGTATAAAAAAATAAAATAAAATCTAAATTTGGCGCATATTCTTATTCATAGAAAAATATATGATATGATATTTTAATTAGTAAAAACATATTAAGAGCATTACTATTTACAATGTATAATGTGGAAAATTTATGGTTCAATGAACATGAGAGAGCAATAGGCAGTTACTCTAATGGGATAAGACATTAAGTCATTTAATCAAATATTGAATTTAAAATTTGAGAATAAAAAAGACTATACAAAAAGAGTCGTTCCCTTAAATAAGCCCTGTAAATGCTAGAATCGCATTAGTCGGAGTATATCTCCAGATATAGGCGGTGATACTGAGAGAGTGAGAGAGAGAGAGAGAGATGTACCTATATTAGAGCATTTGGATTCACCGTCAATAGAATTAACAGTGGTCAAGATGAACACAAAGCGAAGAAGAAAAGTGAAGAACAAGAGGGAATAAAAGACCATCCGATAAGTAAACTTCCTCGGCCCAACTTTCACTTTGATGAATTCTCTCACTCCTTTACCCGGAAACACTGTCACATGCCTCAAACTTGGAGATATATGAAGCTGCATTATTACGACAAAAAAGAAAAGAAGAAAGCAGAACCAGGAACAGAGGAAAACAAACAGAGCACCAACTCCGAAACAGAGTTCTGACTTGCTCTATTTTCAAAAATGGCAATCACCCAATGAAGAAGAGAGTCGAATTGCAAACTCCCATGTTGCAGAGATGCTGTAAAAGGAAGTAATTTCGGTGTAGCTATCCATTACCTAACCTTGCTTAGCAAACAGGCATGGTATGAACATGTTATACTCGTGAAAACTGAAATGGGTATAGGGTGTTTTGAAGTATTTCCTATTTGAGAGAGAAGGACGTGTGGATTTTAGGAATCTGGCTTGAATTTGAAGGAGGGAAGTTGTGAGAGAAGAAAAATGAAATGAGAGAGAGAGTTTGGTAGCGTTGCTTCACCTTGCCTCCAAATGAAGGTTTGTGAAAAATTGAAAAGAATAGTGTCGAAGGCGTTCGGGCTTTGACGTATACATGCTCTCTAAAATGGAAAATGACTCTTTCTCTCTCTCTATCTCCATGGTTGTTGAATTGAAAATTAACAGTGGACCTTAACAGAGGAGGTAATTTTTAATGTCAGTTAAACAACTTAATGATTTTTTATTTTATTTTATTATTATATAAAGGAGTTCTGAACATATGGGCCCTCGAAAGGAAACGCCCTCCCCCTCTCCCGGAGGCCAATCTGAGTCCGAGGCTTATTCAAGTTTAAATTAGAGCGTTGAATTCATATATATATATATAAATATACATATATATATATATATATATATTTTTTATAGGCTATCAATGATTCATCACAAGTACACTCTGATGCGATCTCAGCCAATTTATATTAATTTATTTATATTTTTTTAAGTATTTTTCTCAGGGTCTAAATATTATTAAAGGTCTTCAAAGCATAAATTTGTCAAATTTGACATCTCCACCTGACCCACCACACACACTCACTGCAATCCTGCAGTTCACATTATTTTATATATATATATATATTATTTGTTTTAGTTTTCTTAATTTGATTTCTAGTTTATAGTTGTTTTATCTTTTTTATGTAATTTCAAACAAGTAATTACAATTTTTATCGCAATATGAACTTAAATTCTACATTTTTAATATTGGAAATGTCCACTTTGTAGACTTCGTTTCAAATATATCTTGGTTGAATCAATTATTGATGAAATTCTTTAAATATTAATATTATATTAATTATGATTTAATGATGAATTCATTGGGCGTAAGGTTGGTGGTGATAAAGTGACAGCTATAATTTTAAAAATTTTATCAGTCAGATTAATTTTCTTACATAAACCATCAAACGGCCAATATTAACCCCTATGCACCAATAATCACCTATGCCATACCAACTTGAAGGAGTGAATTAATTAAAAAAAAAAAAAAAAAGGTACCTAACAACCATGGGATTGCCCTATGCTGTGATGGAACTCAAGTTTGCACGTAAGAAGGTTCCCCCCCTCCCCCCCCAAGTTATTAAACAAAATCAAGGACTGTGGAAAAATTCTTTAGGTATAAATTTTCAACACATACATTATTCATTCTACTGCTATAGAAAACAATTTAAATGTATTTAAGAAGACAGTCTAGTGATTATAATTTCTCTCCCTAAATTGATAATCCTGAATTCAAATCTTTATATAACAAATATATATATATATATATATACTAATGTGTTTCCTTTCATGACTCAAGGAATGTCACTTTGGTCTTTGTTTATAAAATAATATATAAATGAACAAGGCCAGACTAGAAGCGAAACCTCAACAAGGATTCTCTCTCTCTCTCTCTCTCTTAATTGATTGCCCTATGTTCATTAAATATAATAGAAGAAATATTCTTTGGTATCAAAATTTTCTCCCAAATCCACTAGCACAAGCATGCAACCAAAAAATACATTAAAAAAATAATATATATATATATATATATATGGTATTAAGATAAGTGGTAATAACTAAAATATTTTAAAATATAATTATGATTTTAATTTATTGAGCCATTCGGTTCAATTTTTATATTTCTTTCTTAAAATTGTAATCACCGGAATTATTATTTTCCACCAAAGGCTCTTCCACGGACCAGTGTTGCCAAAAGTTAGCTTTGTTTGAGATCTTGAATTCAAATCCCATCCCTTCCACCTGGGAAAGCCTTCGTTTGTGAAACCCCCTCCCCCCCCAAAAAAAAAAAAATTTGGGCCAGATGATTTTGAGATTGGACTAAATAAAGATTTGGGCCCTCATCACATTTTGGACGTTCTTCAGAAGTTAAAAGCCCAAGCCCAAAATCCCTGACAGTGGTCGACCCAGTGACGCTGAGCTCTGAGGTTGCGGCAAAAGCCTCCCTCCCTCCCTCTCTCTCTCTCTCTCTCTCTCTCTCTCTCTCTCTCTATGCAATCAAATAGAATCAAATCAGAAAAAGAATGATCGAAGTGAAGAGACTCTATCCCTTGAGCTGCCTCCTCTATGAATACATTTTGATATTTTGCTTGTTAGGGCACATCATGCACCTATTGGTTGCCTACATTTTTGAAACCATGAAATTTATTAAAAAAAAAGAATCTTTGATTCAGTTGTTAAAATTTGGTTTGTTTTTGTTGCATATAATCTCAAAAAAAAAAACAAAAAAAAAAAAAAAAAAAAACTTGGATTTTGTTGTAATATTTTCTGGAATATTCATGCAAAGCTGTCAGTTAAAAATGGTAGTTTTGCTCAAATATTGGGACAACCTTAAATTTATTATTCACATGGGATGCCATGATTTATGCAGTCGTCAATTGCTCCAAAACCTTAAAAGTTCCCGTTTGATGCCTAACATTAGGAGAGGAGTGGAATGGATTCAAGCTAGTCCAATCCTATGCACACTTATATATTACAAGTAAGCATACATGCAAATACTCAAACATATAATTATCTAATATATTATAATCTATTTTATCTTATTGTATTCGATGTCAAACATGGTATTAATACTTATTCAAGGTCGGATTTTTACAAATTGATTGCTCCGAATGCTTATGATGATATATATATATATATCATCATAAGCATTCGGAGCAATCAATTTGTAAAAATCCGATGATATATATATATATATATATATATATACGTTTGAAAGCAGCTTGTTCACTAAGCTTGGAGTCTCAGCTTGCCACTTCAACCAAGTCCCACATAATTACCTGCATCAGCAATTTTGATGCTAGAGAGGATGCTAATTCCAAGTGATTTTGTGGAATCTTCGATGAAAAAAGTTAGTAATGGGGGGCCACATGTAACAAGATAGGCGGACAAGTATATGGAAGTTGAGCTGTACTGTCGGGTGTCTCTAAGCTTGTTACATTGGGGCTAAGCTATTGCTTCTGGATTAAGGAGAGACTGATTTTCCAAAGTTCTTCCTCAGTTTTGAGGTTGAGGACAGCATATGCTTCCAAACTGTGAAATTGTACATTAGTTGATTTACCAAAGTTCTTCCTTTGTTTTGCGGTTGAGGACAACATTTGCTTTGTCCATCACCACAGCAAAAGCCAAACTACGAAATTGTACATTAGTTGATTTACCAAGATTCTTCCTTAGTTTTGAGGTTGAGGACAACTTATGCTTTATTCATCACTACCACAAAAGCCAGACTACGAAATTGTACATTAGTTTCTTTGATTGGACTTCTATCTATCATTGGACCATCGCTCTCAGCCATCTAGTATCAACACTTCTAGATATTAGTACATCTACTTCCCTTCATATATGCATTTTGCAAAATGCAAGGGGATATTGAGTATATAAATGCCCACCCTCCCCGTATTCCATACTAAGATAGGGAACACTTTATATACCAGGTGAATCCTATTATGTCCCTTCATATGATGTCAAAATTTTTTTAACAAGATATAATATGTTAATTTTTAGTTCGAGATATAAATTTTTTATGATTATATCATATTTTGCTTATATCTCTTAAATTTTGTAAAACAGTCATTCATTTTAAAAAAATAAATTTATGGAATGATATATTATTGATTATTTTATATAATGACACTGTCTCACTTGTCTGTATCCAATTGTGTAAAATTTTGAAAGGGATAAAAAGAAAATATGTAGTGAGTCGAAATCAGAATTTCCTGTTTTGATATTAACTTAATTTTGGTAGAACAACCATCTACTCCAAAGTTTAACCTTATAGGAGATAGGAATTGTTATCATTGTTTTAAATCTTACCTGTCTGTTTTTGCCCCGTGTTCGTGGGTCATTGCTGCAGCATAAAATTCCTATAAATATTCTTTCTGGTTCTTTTTTTAGCCATGGATTCCTTCATTTCAATCATTTTTGAAGCCAGTAAATCAGTGATCGGATATATAGTCTCTAGTGTTGCCACAATTGTTAATTTCCACGACAATGTTGAAGTCCTGCAGGAAGAAATGGAAAAGCTGGCCACAGAAAAGTATACTATACTTGAAGAGATCGAAATGGGGGGAGCAGAAGAAAAAGTTCCGACAGCACAAGTTAGCCGGTGGCTCAAAGAGGTCGAAGAGCTTGAGATGGAGGTGAACCTGATGCTAGAAGAACTCAATGCTGAGAGAGCTGCCCGTCTCTGTCCTCCAAACTGCAGAGTGAATTCTCTTTACCAACTTAGTAAACAAGTTAAAGAGAAGATTGATGATGCAAAAGTACTAATCAATGGCTGCAATTTCAGAACTGTGCTTATTCAAAGGAGACCGCGCATAAAGGCAGTTGAGAGTATGTCAGCTCCATCTCTTCTTGGACAGAAAGCTGCTCCAATGCTTCTGCAACGACTAGAAGAAAGCTTGAATGAAGATGGTGTCAATATAATTGGTGTCTGGGGGATGGCTGGAGTTGGTAAAACTTCACTTTTGATGAACCTGAACAATGAGCTCGAGTCATTTTCCTTGAGAAAGCCATTTGACGTAGTCATCTGGGTGCAAGCATCAAGGGAGTTTGATTTGAGACAAATTCAATCTTTAATATCTGAGAGATTGAATTTGGATTTGGGAGGAACAGAGAGCATCCTGCGAAGAGCTACAAGACTGCGCAACAGATTGATGAAAGTGAGGTTCCTTCTTATTCTTGATGATGTTTGGGAAAAAGTTGATTTGGATGCTGTGGGTGTTCCAGTAGGTCAAGTTCACAATGGCAGTAAGATTATCTTAAGCTCTCAACTTCTAAGTGTGTGTAGGGAAATGATGATTGATGTTGACATTAAGGTTGATGTTATGGATGAGGAAGAAGCTTGGAAGTTGTTTGCACAAAATGCGGGCAATGCCATTGAATTAGAAGAGATCGTCTCTCTGGCGAAGGCGGTCTCTAGAGAATGCTGTGGTTTGCCATTAGCAATAAAGACTGTGGGGCAGTCAATGAGGGCAAAGACCAAGCCTGAGCTGTGGAAAGATGCACTCTGTGAATTGCAGCGTTCAGCACCTTATATCGAGAGCTTCAGGAAAAATGTGTTCCTGCCACTGAAGTTGAGTTATGACTCTTTACCAAGTAAGCTGCTTCAGATATGCTTTTTATATTGCTCTTTATATCCGAAAAACTACTCGATCAAAATAAGTGAACTGATACAGTGCTGGATGGCTGAGGGACTTATGGATGAGCATCAAAATTTAGAGGCATCATTTAATAGGGGACTTGCATTGGTTGAAAGTCTAAAGGACTCCTGCATGCTAGAACCTGGTGAAGGAACTGCAACTGTAAAGCTGTATGACATAGTTCGCGATGTGGCTCTATGGATGTCCACAACTGAGGAGAAACACGAGTTCTTGTTTCACTCTGGCATCTCAGTGCATGATATGCCAAATAAGTTAAAGCGGTCAATAAAAAGGGCTTCTTTTATGAACAACAAGATAGCAATTTTGCCAAATCATTTATCTGGGTGCTCGAAGCTAACATTGCTGTTCCTTCAAGGAAATCCTATCAAGAAAATCCCAGATGGGTTCTTTCGAGAACTAAAAGAACTTAGAGTCCTGAACTTAAGTGGCATGCAGATAACTTGTTTACCACATTCAATTCTACAACTCGGGGAACTTCGTGCTCTTTTCCTGAAAGATTGTTGTGCTCTAGAACAACTGCCTCCGCTTGGAGCTCTTATAAGTCTGCGAGTGCTTGATCTTTCTGGCACTCAACTCAGAGAGCTGCGAAAAGAAATGGGGGAGCTAACAAATCTGAGAGTGCTGAATCTGTCGTGTACCCGCCACCTACAAGTCATTGAAGCTGGAACTCTTTCTGCATTATCCAGTCTTGAGGCCTTGGAGATGTCTTCTAGTGGCTATCGGTGGGATGCGAAATGCAATGCAGATGAACAAAAGGCAGCATTTGAAGAGATACTGTTATTGAATCACCTCTCTGTTCTTTCAATAAGACTAGACACAATAGATTGTCTTGCCTTAAATTGTTCTTGGTTGAAAAGACTGAGGAAATTCACTGTGTGGATAGGTCCAAATAGCTCTGATTATGAGCCTAGAAATAATGAGGACAAAAGAGCTATCCTTCGAGGGGTTGATCTCTTGGAAAGGGACCTTGAAGGGTTGTTATGCTTCGCAAGTGCGCTACATTTGGTATCATGCGGAGGCATCATTGGTTTCTCCAAGGTTCTTGCTAAGAGTAGTTTGTGTGGACTGGAGTGCTTGAGGTCTCTCACCATCACAAGTTGCAATATCACGTATGTGATCAGCAGGGAGGATATTCAGCAAAATGTGCTACCGAATCTTGAGCATCTGACATTATCTTGCTTAGAGAATTTGAAGACAGTTATTGATGGCATGATCCCAATTGGAAGATGCTTCAGCACATTAAGAACCATGGAGGTGGTTAACTGTCCAGGATTGAGGATACTCATCCCCCATGCATTGCTTCAGCACCTACAAAACCTCGAAGAGATTAAGGTCAACTCATGTGAGAATATGAAATATATTGTCAAAGGCAGGCCATTGAACAAGTGTGTGCTTCAAAAGTTAAAGGCTATAGAAATGAGGAATATGGTCAATTTGAGGTCTATATATGAAAGCAGCACAAATCATTGGCCTCCTTTGGAGACAATCAAGGTGATCAACTGCCCCATGTTGCAGAAGCTTCCTCTCTTGGCATGCAGCACCACAACCCGTAAAGAAATCAAAGGGGACGTGCTATGGTGGAACAACCCAGATGATAGAACCAGGCGAAGCCTTGAACCATTATTCCGAAGGACCATGCACTGACAAGGCACTTTTTGGCATGTGAAGATAGCAATAATAATTTCCTAATTCATATGATGGACGATCATTACAGGCAGCTTGTTAATGTGGTACAACACGCTTTTTGTTTTTTCAATACCGCCATAGCACAAAAATCATACTGCAGATTGTCAGAAAATTTAAGAACTGGTCTCGTACAAACAATTTGCTCTTTTGCTGTAAGACTGTTTCATGTAAGCTAGGACCAGAGGAACATGTATGTATCTTTTCTGGAAAATCTCAAGACTGGATAATTCTTCAATGATATATTGCATCCTCAAAACAACCCCTTATGCTCAAGAGACTTCTTGTCAAAGATGCTTTGAACCATAGTGCGCTTACCTGAGGAACTTTTAAAAATAATTGCACATATCAAATTTCACTTTTCCACAATTCAAATGTTTTTTATTCAAAATTCACTTATATCGAAACCAATTTAGTAATGATCAGCAACATTCTGGTTTCAACCAAATAGGCAGAGCTGAAAGTCACAATAAGGCAGGTCGAAAGTCACCTGGGGCTAGCTCAAAGATACTGTTCTGATTACCGGGTGTAGACCTGCCATCTCCATCCTTAAACTAGGGTTTATCGCAGTTCTAGCACATAGAGCATTTCATAACTCATATGGCAAACAAGCGCAGACAAAATTAGACACTGCAGCTTGTCAATCAACCTTCAATACTTGTCTGCCATACCATAAGTTCATTACTAATGTCCAGCCTGGAGTATGTTTCGCCACCCTTTTAGGGGCTACACAATCGTCACTGGAACTTCATAAAATTATAGAAAACCAGGGGATGGGAGAGGGAGGGCTTTTCAGACAGCCAACATACTGAAGTGAAAGAAGATTTACATTTCATCTTCCTTCAAGAAAATTCACTGCAGAAATCACCAACCAACTTTAAGAAGAATGAACCGGCAAGCTAAGAAATAAGAAGTTGCAACATTATGCTTGTTATGTACATAACAAAACTGATTATTGAATTATATACGGTCTGTTATTTACAATGTCAGCAGAAGATTTGGAAAGAAAAAAACCTCCCAATCAACATAGTATTAACAATTCTTCACCAAAGTCAACCCCCCATCACTCATCTCAACATAACCCACCACACTATTGACACTGTTAACGAAGCTCCACCAGAATAAAAGAATAGCTGCACACCTGAACAACACCAAGACAAATAATCAGCAAACCATCCAAAATAGCACACAAAATACACAACAAAGAGAAATGTCATAACGAAAATGAACAAAAGAGGGACATGGTCCCTGAACTCTTTTTTAACACAAACTATGTCCTGGCCTACCAGCTCGATGACCATGAATTGAAAAGTTCACAATACAAGGATCATCAATTTGGTCCTTGAATTAGATCATGGGAGCACCTACCCAACAGTTTGTGTGAGAATATTACCCTGTAGTCCCTCCTAAATCTGAGCCATTCAGAATTTAATGTGGCATGATATAGGTGCCCAGTATGCACACATGCAAGTTAAACTGATCTTATGAAAATAAAGAAGCTATAAATGGTACTTCGAAGATAAATAGTATGACAAAAACAAAAAATTCTCTTATATCCCAAAAAAAAAATAATAATAATAATAATAATAATAATCCAAAAAACAAAACAAAAAATACAAAAAGCAAAACAAAAAATTCTCGAAGCAAAGGAGACGAAAGAAGGTAGGAAGAGGTTTATGCCATACATATAACATGGTCCACAACAACCACTGGTGCTTATATTGTCGTGCAGCATAACATATTTCAATGACCACCAAAGTACATGGTCCAGCAAATTACAGGACAAGGACAAGATATATGCATACTATCTTGGCTGGCAGATGTCAACTGATCATCACAATTGCAAAACACATTCTAAATGCTTTTTCTCTAATTACAATACATATATATATTCTGAATTGTAAACGACTAACAACTAAGCAGATATAGTAAAAATAGAGTATCAAATCTATCAGAAACATCTTATAAAATAAACGAAAAGCAAAGCAACATGGCTCATGTCATGCAATTCTCCGACTAGAGGAGTCTACGAGTAGACAGAACAATGAGTTTTAAGTTGTTAATATATACTTTAATCATACCCTCATGAATAATAGTTAGTTTAAACTGCAGTCCACAGATTTTTTACCATGACAACATAAACCAGAAGCAAAAGACCTTACCTCTAGTCGAACTCATCACCTTCATCTTCAAATTGATTCTCCATTGTGAGGCCCTCTTTGTTATTATTTACAAACTTTAATTGGGCCTCCTCCTTTGAGCTATCTCTATTTCTCAAGCTGAGTGTTTGTTTTAGGACTGTCATTGTTATTTACAGAGCCCTTTGGAGTTTCTATTGACATCGGAAGACCGTCCTGGCCAGTTTCTTCATTGCCCTTTTGAGGTTCAGCCAATGAAATATTACCACCTTCAGAAAAGGATTCAAGAGAGCTAGAGCTGCTCCTACGTGACAACCTGCCATTTTCAGACAGCCCAGACCCTTGATCTGGCAGTGGCCCATTACTTTTGCTATCTAAAGCAGGAAATCTGAGTGCAAAAAAAAAAAAAAAAAAGTACTTCAGGAACTCCTGTAGAAACATTAAGTTCTAAGCAAAGAATATGCAAGAATCCTCAATTTAGATGTATTATATTGCTATAAGAAACATTTTCGAAACAAAACTATGAAACAACAAAAGACGTCTCTGCATATCAAAAACTCAAAGAAGAGGTGCAGCAAACCTTGTTTGTTGAACTTTAGGAGAGTGAATATAATCAAAAACCGGAACTAGATCTTTGGACCTCGCCTCAATGGTGCGAGTTGGAACCCTCTCAATCTCAATTTCCCCTCGTATGTTTTCTTCTTCCATTCTAAGGCCATCCATCACCATAGACTGGAAGTACATCTGATTAAAAAAAATATATATATGTAAGGTCATATGTGGAGACAAGCATAACTTGCACAAAGAACAACATTTTTCTTGCAAACTGCATTTACCTGTGATTTTGCCCACAATGGCACCTGAGTTTGATGCATCTGCAGTTCAGCTTCCGAGATATACAGATGATGTCTCTCCTCAGGACTGATCTTTGATCTTGTGACAACACCCCTAGCAGAAGCAGGGATTCCTTTCCCCATTTTTATTTCTTCAGGATATACTTTACTGCTGTCTGTGCTACCGTTTTCACCATAAATATCGGAATTATCTTCTCGTTCTCTTCTATTTTGTTTCTGGCACATATTCCATTTCTGAATTGCCTCAACTACTAATCTTGAATCAAGCTCTGGACCCGTATCATGTGCTGCAGCTAATCCCGAAACAGCCACTGAATCTAGTCCAGGGGATATCCGTAATGCATATTGAATCACACATCCAGGAGGAGAAAATACCAGAAGATGATACTTCGCCTTCAAACTTTTAGTATCCACATGCAAATCATTGCCCTTGCACATGTGGAAAGAAGAAGCAATAGCACCTGATAGAGAACTCACCCTGCCAGTAGCAGCTGCAGCAGCACCTGTTACAGTACCTCTCCAACCATTATTTCCACTCCTTATTCTGCCAACGACGGAAAGTGTAACAGGAGGACCAGATGCAGACAGGCTTTGGTGATTATGCATCTGTAGCCCCGAAGTAGGCGGCCAACGAACTGCTGGCTTACCATCAAAACCACCATTCCTTGATGGGAAACCACCATCAGTCGACTGCAAATTTGCAGATCCTCCAAAAGGGGATATTGCAAAAAGATGGTTCGTCCCCCTTGATGAACTTATCATGATCAAGTGGCTGTCATCACTGAAACAGATGTCCTGTATAACCTGGAAAAGCAGGACGATATAGAAGAGAAATGATGAAAAAATTAACAATAAAACCTTAAAAAAGAAGCAGGTATATCAGTATGGTCCACTTACCGCATTTGTAAAACCACGCTGCAACCTATAAAGATGTGCATAAGATAGACCAGCATCAGATCCAGCAGAATTTCCAGGTTTTCCCAGCATGATGCGGAAAACATTAATATTATGACCCTGAACTGATGCCGTCACCAAAAAGGTACCACTAGGATCAAAGGATAATGCAGAGATAGGACTCTTGTGTGCTCTAAACTGAGCAATAACTGATTTATTGATAATATCTCTGACAATTACCTGAAAGAAAATGTAATATCATGGAGGATAGAACATACTTGATAAAGCAAAATTCATAAAATGATCCAAAGGCCTGCAAGCACTTAAAAAGATATCATATGCTGAGAAATCCAAAATCCATTGATTTCAACAACCTTATGCAATAGCCAATAACAGCAAAATTTATCCCAAGGATAAACCATGCCAACTTCAGATGATGGAAAAAGAATGACACAAAAAGTACAGCTGCAAAGCATGAACAATGTCCAGTAAATCAAAAAGAATACACTTAATCCACACTCTCTCCATGTGTACATGTGTGTGTGTCTCCAATAGAGAGAGAAAACTATTGTGTGCACCATTTACCAGTAAACTACAAGATAAGAAAGTAGATGTACCATTCCGACACAGTCTGCATCTGGGAGATGGCCATTGACAATTCCATTGCCCTTACATCCGAGACTTCCGGACTGCACAGAATTGTTGCCATCAGGTAGGAGCTCAGAGCAATACCTAGACAGCTTCTTATATCCCATGTCCCCCAAAGTCACTATCCCAGCAGCAAGTTGCTTACTAGATTCTTTGGCATAATGAGCTACTAGACTCCCATTTGAATTGGAAATTGGGAAACTAGCAGAGGGTGTTAGATGTTGTGGGCTGACACGCACAGAATTTGATACTACTACTGGACTTCCACTGTACGCCAACCACCTTGGACCCACAGCAAGAGGCCCATAGCCTATACCCCCAGAACCCAGAGAATTAACAATAGGATTTGTGAGTATTGTATATTCCCTCTCCATTGTTGCAGCATCCAAGCAATGTATCTGCAAAAGTTAGAACTTCATCCTCATCTGATAAACAGATGTACTTCTACAAATTTACCATTTGTACATAAGGAATATTACCTGAGATGCTTGACAGATAGCAATAACTCGAGAGCTACACCTTACAGAATATACAGCTGTTCTGAACTTTAGCGCATGTACGTAAGATTGAGAACTTAATGAAAAGAATCGAACAACAGTAGGAACAACTTTGCCAATCCCCTGGTCATGACGATTGGGGATGCTCCCATTGCACGGACGCATTAACCCATCTCCACCAGAAAACGTTCCATCTGCACAAACCACCAGCAACGGGCGGGCTTCTACAAACTTGTCTTCTGATCTCTTTGATGCAACTGGATTTGGTTGTACTTGCAAGAACGATGCAGGTCCATCATATCTTGAGACTAGATCACACACATTATGTGCTTCTTCAACATCCCAAACTTGAAAACCTGAGCGAAAACCGAGCAAAAGAACTTGCCGAACGGTGTCTCCATAGTCTAGCTTATCAAATCCAGCCCAAAGAGCCTTGAAATTTGCCAAAATAAATAAATGAATAAAATAAATAAATAAACTGTCGAGTTAAAAATAATATTGATTTCAGCCAGAACTAATTCCAATTCAGTAGAGAAAATCATCAAAAGGAGAGACATATATAAGGATCCTTCGAGATGAAGAATGCCAGGTAGAATGACATATATGACTAGCAATATTATAAAATTACAAACACCATACAAAATATCATGTGAAATGTAAGCTACGAAACTATACAGATATAAATATCAAAAATGAGCTTTCTAGGAATATCCTAAATTATATTTACAAAATCATTACATCTTCAAGCCATCACTATAATTCTACTAAGCTTCATACAGCACATAACAGCGCTACTTTGATCTTTATGATCCCACATATTATTCTCATTATGCACATAAAAAGAAACCGCATGATACAAGGATCTCACGGTTTTGAATGGAAGTTTCTTTGAATCCATATCTTTTCTCTACCTCGAACTTCTTCAAAACTTCTCCAAGAACCCAAAGACTATATATTTTGTTTCCTGTGCACTCCACATGCAAAGCTCCATTTAGACAGCTAACTCCACTCCACATGCCTATACAGAATGAGATCACCCTATTAACAATGTGATTAATCACTACGCACCATCTCTGGCCACTCAAAGCTACTATGAAAGCTACCACAGAATCCCAATCAATCTGACAAGCTTCCATGATGATTGTTCCAGAAAACCTAGGCCCCTAGTCTTTCTCCAAGGAATAAAATCTCACCCCCACTGGGCCCCCCAATGTTATTTGGGCTCAAAAACTTTGGCAAGAGAGGTGACCCACAGTCCATTTCCACTCGGGGGCTGTCCTAAGAAAATGCCTTCCAATACCAAAAGATATGTGTTACAAAGAAAACAACATTTGACAGTGCCAAGGAGTAGTAGTCTTTGATGACCCAACAAGAAGAAAGCAATTGTGAAAGAAGATCTTCCAAACAAGACTCAACCCAACACGGAGGTCCTATTTCTTTTCCTCCAAACTCGCAAAAGTCAGCTAAGGGTTAAATAATCAATTCTGTCCTAGCTGTAGCTGTACAACTAAAAAACTCTCTTTATGCTAAAAGAACCTGACGTAAACAAAAACATGAGAAGCTAAGAGATGTGCGGTAGAATAACATGCTTCTACAGGACCACGCTCCACTTAACAATGTATCGTATATGATCAGTTGGCACTCTTAAAGGATAAAGTTAAAATAAGCCCCTATGTAAAACAACCATATCATTTATACTAAACAAATCAACAATTGCTCTGAGCCAAAATCTTTATATCATGTAGGGTCTGGATGTAAGAATAAAAGGCCTCTTATCTCCAAAAAGCAAACTGTTATTGTACTTTTGACCATCTATCATTTCCTCCTTAAAGCAAATATTGTAAATTTTCATCAAAGTACAACAGAACCAATCAAGTCATTCAACTTGATTTTGCGGCTGCAGAGTGCAGCAAAATTAGAATTCACAGACAAAGTGAAGAACTAATTAATGCATTTAAGCACTCTGGTTTATTCAGTGTCACAATGCCAATCATTTTCGATCATATTACATAAGGTAATAGAATACATCATTCTCTGCATGGCATGCCACCTGCTGCCACTTGAGAAGAAATATTTGAAAGCAAAAGATGCTCATGGTTCGAGGCAAAAGAAGCAATGATGAAAACAATAAAAGAGGTGGTTCTATCCAAATCATTGAGAAATACAAAGCCAACTGTCTTGTGCAGAATCAGGATGACCTTACATCACGCTATTTCTCTTAGCACTCTATGGAGCGCTTTGCTTACATGGTTTGAATTTTTTGATGAGGGGTGCAGGTTTATTGTTATTATCTAAAAGGTCATGGTGAGCAAGGATAACTTTCAGATAGCTGTGAATTTTAGAAACCACTCCACAACCCATAGATCGCAATGCAAACTATTTTTTATAAATGCACAATTAACTAAAGCGCGGATTCAGAGGGTTACTGTAATCATTTCAAACTCAAAGGAAGGTGGTGCTTTAGATCCAGAGTATGAGGATTTCATTCCTATTAACATCGTTTCATGTTTGTCATTGCTTGGCCATCATAGCAATATTATTGTTACCACTGCAATGACAATCAGCATAATTGACTGCCATGATTGCTACAACCACCTAGCAGCCTACAAACAATTGGCATTGGTACCACCACACCCCTACCTCCTGCTTTTACATGGTCATCTGCAACCAAGATCACACCAAGCACTGGCCCCTGGTGACAGTTGCCTCCACTTTTGGCCACCAGCAACTTCATTATAACTGCAACCCAAACCCCAACTACTGCTATAGTAAATAACTACTTGCTACCACCTTAGCTTTAGCTTTTTCAAAAAATAAATTGTTATATGTTTGGATAAAAATAAGTTAAAAGTAGTTAACTGTTTGATAAAATAAGTGATTATAAACTATATAAAATAGTGAAAAGACCATAGTGGATATTAGATGTGATATAGTTATAATTTTTATTGAATACAAAAAAATGAAAATGTACTTTTATTGATCAAAGTAGTTTATTTTAGTTGTGCTTAAAAACTCCAAAAAGAAAACGCTTGTGGGAGCAATTTTTTTTTTTTTGACTTATAAGTATTGTTTTTACTTATAAGAACTTTTACAAATTTTAGTTACCAAACATTTTATCTTTTTTTTATAGGCTTGACTATATCTTACTTTTAGCATATATACACACAGACCAGCAACCCAAGGGTTCTTTCACAAATGCATACGCAATCTGCTAATCCAGCTTCAATGCAATAAAAATTTTCCTTCATTCAATTCTCCTCCGTCGATTCAACGAGAAATTCACAATCAAAAGCAGCTTATCAATTGACCGAAATTTGACTCTCTGCACCAATAAAGGGCATCAAACTATGATAAATAAATTAACATATTCAACAAGAGATTTAGAAGAAAACCATAAAATTCTCCATGTACATTAATCTTTGTTGCTCTTAAATTCCTCAAACCGCTGCAAACCGTTCAAGCAATAATCAGCATATAATGACTTAAGTACGCACAAAACATCCAAACTCGGAAATAATTAAATATCCTTCAACCACAGAAAACAAAATCCAAAACGTACAACAAAATTAAACATGGGTCAACTAAAATTCAATACGCTACCAAAAAATTAAATGCATAACACGAATTAGAAACATTTCTATAACAAGATCAATTCAGGAACTACCTGATCATGGAAGGAATCATCCTCCTTGTCCACAATCGAAGAAGCAACCGACGCCGCAGACCGGACCGATGAGGCAACAGTCGAAGCCCCAGACGACACAATCCTCAGATAACTCGAAATTGTGCGAAACGAGGGCACAAATCCATTACCGCCGCGAGTCGGATGATTTCTAGGAACAATACCCTCACGAGTTCTTTGCCCATCATTATTATTCCTCATATCCCAACAAACCCTAATAACGAGGGAATGAAACACCACAATTTAAGCTTATTAAGCTCTTTAAACCCACAAAACTCCACTCTTCTGATCATAAGCTCGGGCTGTTTCTTTTTTAAATGCACACAAATCAACAAACCCTAAACAGACAGCCCCAGAATTTTATCCCCTTTTTTAATTTGCCACAACTGTCACCATATCCTCCAAAATCAAAACCATCCAAAACTCGGAAAAACCTGAACTTAACCGAATCAAAACATCAAAAAATTTAACAAAAAAAAGTGTGTCTGATTCCGAGTCGTCTTCGGTGAAAAGAAAACCCTAATCAAATCAATTAAATCCAATGCAAATTTTCACAGGCTTTTCACTCGATCCTTGAAATTATACAAGGAAACAACTAGAAAAAGAATATGCAAAACAAATGGAATTCACCCAAAAAAAAGAATTGTACAAAAGAATTTTATTAATAACTGCGGAATTGAATCCCTGTTTCATGAAAAAAATTAGGTTTTCAGAGAGAGGGGGGAGATAGAGAGAAAAGGGGAGCGAGATTTGCCGGAAAACCGCGAGAGATCTAAGGAAAGCGGATTTTTAGAGACAGAGAGAGAGGAGTTATGGTTGTGATGATGAGATAATGAAGAAAGCAAAGACTCTTCGTTTACGTCTCTCTCACAAGAAAAAGTTTTTGTTTTTCAGATTTTCTCATAAATTTAGTGAATAGAGGAATGCACGCTTCAAACATAAAAAATAAAAAATAAAAAAATTTAAATAAACACATTTCAAAAAAAAAAAATTAAATCTAATGTATCGAATTTTAAAAACTGATACGCACTGTTCAGTTCATATAAATAATTTTTAAATTTTAATATAAAAAATTCAAAAATAGTATTTATGTCAAAATTTTAATATTTGACACGATATTATTTATGTAAATAATATTATATATGTTAAATTTTGAAAATTCAATATATAAATTAGAAAATTTTTCCTTAACTTTCTGTTTTAAAATTATTTTTTATTTTTGACGTTAGAAGCGTGCATTATTCCTATTATATATATATATATATATATATACATACATATATATGTATATATATATATTATACTAGATGAATTTATTGAACAATAAAGGCTTTTCTTGCAATTGTCTCTCTCTCCACACGTCCTGTCGTCGCTTTCCCCTTCCTTTCCGAAATCAAAATTAAATTAATTAGCACTTCCACTATTTATTTACTCGAAAAAATTAATTTTATTTTTGATTGTTTTATCAAAATTTAGAGTATGTTTGATAAAATTTTTTTTCTCCTAAAACAAAAATTAATATAGTTGTTTGAGATAATCATTTGAGAGAAAATATTTAAATTTAAATATATTTGAAATATTTAAAATTTTAAATTAATCCTAAAATTAAATGATAGAAACATATTTAAAATTTCACATCATTTAAATATGAGGATATAAATAAAATAAAAAATAATTATAGAAAATATAATGTATAAAAAAAATACCTCATCTTAGTAGCTTCTCATTTAAAACTCTTTTTTTTTCTTTATAAAAAAGTTATTTTTAAGAAGAAAAATTTCTGTTTGATAAGATTTCTCTTTATAAGGAGAATATGAGTTGAAAAAAGTCTTGCCACAAAATTAAATTAATTACTAGAAATATTTTTTTTGAAAAACCATTCACATAAAAATGAAAAACATATATTTTTAAAAAAATATATATATTTAGTTAAAAGGTAAATAATTGACATGCTTTGTTAATTGATTTTGACTTCTTTCAAAGATTAATTACCCAAATTTTCGAAAAAAAATTACATCTAGATATTTTTAATAAAGAACTTTACTAAAATTATTTTTTATTCATAAAATAATAAATAAATAAATAGAAGATGATGAAAAGAAAAAAATTTTTAAATTTTTTATTTTGTGAAACAGACAGAACCCAAGTAAAATGAGAAATAATGAAAGAGAGAGCGAGTAGTGGAAAAATGCATACGCGAGAGATTGAGGAGGAGTACTCGAGAAACAATTGGAGCATGTTTCTTGAGTTGTAGGAAACCGTGTCGAAGTTGGATTTCTATGAGAATAGTCTAATCCAAAGTCGAAAATTAGAAGCCAGAGGAGAAGACGGTGAGTTTGGGTATGGAAGAAAAATAGAAACCGTTATTGCGTTGGTGTTGTGTTTGAAAATCCGATGATGTGATATTATTGTGTGCGGATTTAGATTTTCAAATAGAAACCTCAGCTTTTTTTCCATCTGCCAGATAAAACCGATATTTGGCAAATGGAGGAAGAAAACTTTGTTTTTTAATTTGCAAAATAATTATTTTTAAAAGTTCCACTCATTAATATTACGAAATAATAATAAATTAAATTTTTTATTAAAATTCTTTCGAATATTTGTATATATGCAATAAATTTCCACAAAAATTTATCAAGAAAATAATAAAATGATTATAATTTTACCAAGAAAATTTCAAAAGGTCTTTTTTCCTTTTCTTTTTATTTTCTTTCCATGGCAACTAAATAGCCTAGTAGAATTTTAAACAGCATAGAGATTGTTTAAGGATTCCAACACATGACCTCAAATCCACAAAAAGAATGTCGACAGAATGATGAGGAGCTTAGCTAATATTTGTTTCTCACCCATTCGTGAACAAGACAGTTGAGTTGAGTTATAGCTCGTTGACTCTGAGTTTGGTTTTTGGTTGAACAAATCAACCATATTTTAGGTTTTAGACTAGAAAACAATTTCATTTCCACAACTATTTTCGAAGTAGTCGATCTTATCCTACTGCCTCAGGACCAAGTAACAACCTTAATACATAGACTTTGACAAACTTTCATCTAGAATATTTCCTAGAATTTCTTAGCACCACATGGATTCAAATTCGAATACAACATAAATAAAGATAAACCCATGTGGATTTTTCTTGTGGAACACTGTTTTTAAAAGATTGTGATAGAGATTTTGAGAAAAGATAATATGAATAGAGGTTTTTACAAATGGTATAGCTTTGAAAATGGGGCTCGACGGAAATAAGAAGGCCGATACCTACCACGCATACTTCGGCTTCCTACACACCATAACAACTTTAGAGAGGAGTTGCCAAATGCCTAAGCAAACAAATATGAAAATCAGAAGAGATCAACGGACAATTAACCTAGTGAAAAGTATACTGAAATCTATTAACTAAGAATTTTTTGAGACTTGAGAATAGAGAAAGAATTTTTAGATATTTGAGAATGGAGAAAACTATGTTGGAAGAATCCTTTTCCTTTGAGAACCCAACCATGGTTCGGCTCACATTGGTCAAACAAAACTCTAGATACTAAATGGTGGACAGACACTAAAAAAAAAAAAGAAAAAAAGAAAATTAGAAGAGAATTTGGTTTTTGTTTTAAATATTAACTGTTAAGATAATAAATTTTCACATGATATTTTATTTAAGAAGTTGAGTTTATGGGATTGTAAGGCTTAAATTATTTATATGATAAGAATTTAAATATATATATAATTTTTATTTTCATTTGTAAAATTTTATTATGATATTGAAATAAATCGAGAGAAGTTGAGGTTTTCAAAAGAAAAAATTATAGACCATGAAATTGAATTCTTTGCATTGCTTGTTAGGCGACAAACTTCTTAGATAAGGTGGTGAAAATTATACTAGATTTAAGGAAACCTCAATCGAGTAGAAAATGTTTTACCAAGAGAATTCAGACAATAACATTCCCAATATGTATGAATACTTGTGTTTGTCAATAACATTCTCAATACCTATGAATAAATTTTTCTATTTTCGAGAAAAAAAGTTTAAAAAAAAAATCTCATCAAATGGACACTTATTATTCTATAGCTGAAAATGATTTTTATCAAATTTAAATTAATTATTAGAAATATTTTTTTTGGAAAAACCATTCACATAAAAATGAAAAACATATATTTTTCAAAAATATATATATATATGGTTAAAAGGTTAACAATTGACATATTTTATTAATTGATTTTTACTTCTTGCAAAGATTATTTGTCCAAATTTAAAAAAAAAAAACGGCATCTAGACACTTTTTAATAAAGAATTTTACTAGAATTATTTTTTATTCATAAAATAATAAATAAATAAATAAACAGAAGAAGATGAAAAAGAAAATTCTAAATTTTTTATTTTGTGAAACAAATGGAACCCAAGTACAATAGGAAATAATGAAAACTGAAGAGAGCTGAGGAGCGGAAAAAGCATACACGAGAGAGTGGGGGGAAGGAGCGCTCAAGAAATAGCTAGAGCGTGTTTCTTGAGTTGTAGGAATCGTGTCAGGGTTGGATTTCTGAGAGATTAATCTAATCCGGTGGCAGAAATTAGAAGTTAAAGGAGAAAATGGTGAGTTCGGGTACCGAAGAAAATAGAAACCGTTGTTGTGTTGGTGTTGGGTTTGGATGTGATATATTTTATTTTTTTTTTCTTGATTCGGTAATTATTTAGTATTTGAGATTTTATTTTAATTAAATCGGATTAATCTTATGTCGGGCTCGTCAATGGAGAAAAATCTTCCAACACAATTATTTTACGCCGGAGACCATGGTGACGGAACACAATTATGATGTGATATTATTATATGGGGATTTGGATTTTCAAATAAAAATCTTTGCTTTTATTCCATCTGCCGGATAAAACCTATGTTTGGCAAATGGAGGAAAAAAATTTTGTTTTTTAATTTGCAAAATAATTATTTTTAAAAGTTCCATCCCATTATATATTACAAAATAATAATAATAAATTAAATTTTTTATCAAAATTCTTGGGAATATTTGTATATATGCAATAAATTTCCAGAAAAAATTATCAAGAAAATAATTAATGATTATAATTATATCAAGAAAATTTCAAAAGGTCTTTTTTCCTTTTTCTTTTCAACTAAATGGCCTATTAGAATTTTAAACAGCATAGAAGATTGTTTGATGATACCAGCACATGAACTCAAATCCACAAAAAGCATGTCGACAGAATGAGGAGGGGCTTAGCTAATATTTGTCTCTCACCTTTTCGTGAGATTTTCCTTTTTCTCAGATATACAAGAAGATTCGAATTCAAAAGAGACAGTGTCAACCCACTGACTTGTGAGTTTGGGTTTTTGCTGAATACATCAACAATATCTTAGATTTTAGACCAGAAACAATTTCATTTCCACAACAATTTTCAAAGTAGTCGATCTTATCCTGCTTCCTCAAGACCAAGTAACAACCTTAGTACATAGACTTTGACAGACTTTCATCTAGAATATTTCCTAGAATTTCTTAGTACCACATGGATTCAAATTTGAATACAACACAAATAAAGGTAAACCCAAATGGGTTCATCTTCTCGAACACTGTTTTTTGAAAGATTGTGATAGAGACTCTAAGAAAAGATGATATAAGTAGAGGTTTTTATAAATGGTAAAGTTTTGAAAATGGGGCGCGACGGAAATAAGAAGGCAGACACCTACCACGCGTACTTCGGCTTCCTACACTCCATAACAACTTTAGAGAGGAGTTGCCAAATGCGCTCCCCTAGCAAACAAGAATGAAAATCAGAAAATATCAATGGAGAGTTGGACTATTGAGAAAAATATTAGAATCCATTAATCAAGAATTATTCAAGATTTGAGAATAGAGAAAATTATATTGGGAGAGCCCCCTCCCCCTTGAAGACCCAACCTGGCTCTGCGTATATTAATCAAAGTAAAATTCTAAACATCGAGTGGTAGATTCAGTCCAGGTGATAAACTTGTGAGATAAGGTGGAGAAAGTCATACTAGATTTAAGAAAACTCAGGAAGATAATTCAAACTATAACATTCACAATATATATATATATATACATAAAAATTATTTTTACTTCAGTTAGTGCTTTATATATCTAATTTGTCTTGATTTTATTTGATTCTATTTTAAAGTGAATTTTTTTATAAAAACATAAGATTTTATAAATCAAAATTATTATTTAATAAAAATAATTAAAAACACCTAATCTAATTTCTAAGCTCCAACGTCAGCCTCCATATGCTTTTATGAGTGGGGCATTTGGGTTTGCATTCTGAACTAGTAAATAATTTTGCTTGCAACACATTGTTTGCGTAAGGGAAAAGAATTTAAATATTTTGGGCATTATGTTGGCTGATTCTGTTAGAATAAAATTAAAGTACAAATAAAGATTCATTCATAACGATAGAAAAAATGAAACATAAATATAATTTTTTCTAATAAATCACATAATAATAACTAACTCTACCGACGGACAAACATAAACCCTCCAATATTAAGAAGAGCGAGATTTAATCCTAATATTTTTTACCATTTTAAAATTATTTATCAGTGGAATTAGTTTATACAAAATATAATTTAACGTCCTCAATGGGACAGTCAAGTGGTAATAACCCTCTCACTCAACTTTCTGATCCGAGTTCGATTTTATTATAACAAAAGAAAAAAACCAAAATATAATTTAACACTAACTTGCTCATAATGCACTTGCCTTTGGCCTTTAGTAACCATCCAAACATTTCGCCGCTTACATCATCTCCACACTAATCTCAAATTTTCCCAAAAATAGCTTAGTAATTGCTTACCTCAAAGCAATTTATTTTTGGGCATTTAGTCTTTTACTTTACACAAGCAAATACACCTTCCACAAACCCCAAATTGCCAAACTTAACCATACCCATTTGGAGAAAATAAGAATGGTTTCTTGCATTATTTATGATGGGAAATTTGATCTCTCTCTCTCTCTCTCTCATGATTAGTCATTCTTTGTGTGTGTTGTGTGATTATGGTGGAGACCATAAATGCTTTTCATGAAAACCTCAATTATGGAAGGACGGTTGTTTGAGCCCCTCGAGTCACACTCATGGCCTCAACATGATCTCCATTTAGAATTTAAAAATTTTGGAGCTTTTTCCATGCCCATTGTAATTGCATACCCAAGTGATGGCAACTTTTAACCAATTTAACAATGGGCTCCTCTTTTTTGGTACGTCTGAGTCTGACATCTAAATAAATATCAAATTTGGTAAACTTTAATTAGGACAGGTAACTAGTTTTTTGTTAGGCAATGGCATCAATCGTGATAATGTACTATGCATCACCTTAATAATTTTCCTAAATTTATCATACCAAATTCTATAAAATCTTTTGATTGGGAGGAAAAAGATCCTCCCCCCCCCCCCAAAAAAAAGTATAGAAGTTGCTGAACTTTTGAAGTGATCATAAGCTTTATCTTAAATAATAGAGGCTCTAACATCCCTTTGGGGTATTAGAGACCGAAAGTCTACCTTCTCTGAATGAAAAACCGATCGTAATTCGATCTAAATTAGTCGGAGCAAAACTCCGAATACTGGGTAGCAGACCAAGTTCAGAATATGAAAAAAAAAAGACTGAAAGTCTCCAAGTAGTAAATAATATCACCTTAATAAAAGAGCTCTCTATATAAAAAAAAAAATAAAATATGTGGATCTAATTTTAAATTACAAAGGCATTTTTTTGGCATATGATGAGTATAGTAAACAATTTCATTTCCATCAATATTAAAGTTTGTCATATATATTTATAAATTTTATAAATAATAGGAATGACAGTCAATTTGGTTTATATCGATTTTTATATATTTTATAGCTAACCTAACGTAGATCGATTTCAAAAATTTACATCTTGACCCGAATCATATGTGGATTGGCATTGAACCAGAACCCAAACTATGATTTTAACCAAAAGTTACAGGATGCAAATGGGATTAGCTACTCAGAACTTGTGATAAGAGAAGAATGGGTAAAGTTGTTCATATTAGGTATAAAGAAATGGGGGCTGGAAGAAGATATTATGGATGATTAAGGTGGAAATAGATCTTGAAATAGGGTTTTTCCTCATCAAATTAAGGGATAAACACGAAATGGTTAGAATTTTGAGCACCGGTCCGTGAAGGATTCTAGGGCAGAATCCTTCAATAATGAGATGAAACAGGTTTTCATCCATTATTGCTATCATTCTCTTTTTTTATTATATTAAATAACATTTAAAACTATATTCTGATTAATTCGGATTGAATACTTATCCGATTCATTTTAAGAATAATTCTTTTAATATAGTTTTGTACTTTAAATCTAAGATTTGATTAATAGATTTAACACATTTATCTACTAAACTAAAAAATCATCGATTATCAATCTCCTTTCTACCCAACTGTGTATGGCTCATGAAATTCCCAATTCGATATTTTGATAAAAGGGAGCTGAGCTTTTAAAGATTGCATATAAGCAAAGTAATCAAAGTAAATATCATAACATACTTGACAACAAGGAAGCTCTACCAAAATCGAGATGTAGAGGTCGACATCTCTAAGCCCACTATTGTTGCTTGTGAACATCAAAGTTCATGAACTTTTTTGTTTTCTCTTATAAATGGATAAAGATTTTTTCTCTTATCTTTGTTTTTACATATAATTCTTTTTTTAAGTAAAGTTTAATATAATATTAACTGTTTAGAGAAGATTTATGTGCACAAACCCCTTTTATATGCTTGCATTGTATCATATTATATAATATGAGATTGCCGAGGTTTCCGTGGTACGAGTCGGCGCAGCCAGTGGCTTAGGTGACACGTTTGAACTTCGTTAATCTGAATTAGCCTTAATAACCAGCCATTGAAGTCTTGTTTATAGTGTTTTTTAAGTTAAGCAACCAAATAAATTACAAAACCAACGGTGGAGAAAGATAAAAGCCAGCAATTGTCACTCAGCGATGGTTAAGAGTATTTTATTTGATTGATTATATTTTTTATACTCAAAATAAATAAATAAATAAATAAAAATCAACAATTTATAACTTAAAAAGAAAGTATCCTCTTGAGAGAAAAGTGCCCAGAAGGCACCTTTAGCACCCAACTATTAGGTGACACCCCTTGGAAAGGGTATATGCCAAAATTATCATGGGTAAGACCTCATTTTTACTAATGTGATTTTGATTACTTCATCAATCAATTTTTAGTGAGAGTGACCCTTATGGAGTTTTTAGATTAGCCGTCTCATGCCCACCAAAAAGCATCTAAAGTTAAGAATTAGTCTCATTTCCTATTTGTTCTTGATTAATCATTTTTTTTTTGGGATACCAGGCCCGAACCGTGGCACATACGATTAGCACATTAAGATACCTTCTCCAGTGCCACATTTGCTGTCCGAGTTTTGGTTGTTCTTGATTAATCATAACAAACGACGAAGACTGTAAGTTTTTTTTATTACGTTAATATTTGAATTTGAAATTATCGGGTTAGGGAGGAAAATTACGACAATGGCAATTTACATACAACATTTAAGTCTCTCATGGAATCCTATTCTTCATGCGCTTCCTAATGTGCCTTGCAAAAGCACGAAACATAAACTCATTACAAGTATCATGATTTCTCAGTTATTTTTGTTTGACACAATTTTACTCTATTCGACATAAAACTTAATTTTTAACATAATTTTTGCTAAGATATCTAATAATCGCGTATTTTCTCAAAGGGCAGAGTTATGGCTAATGGCAACCATTGCCATGAAATTTTATAAACAAAATAAAATGTATAATTTTAGTTGGTTTTCTCGACTTAAAATACTAATAAAAGTCATAGAAATATAAATATTTTTAAAAGTTATTAAAAATTTTTAAAAATATTATTTGTTCTCTAAAATTTATAAAGTCTGCTCATTTTCTTCCATTGCTCCTAAGTTTTGCATTCCTTTGCTCCTAAAATAAAATTTTAATTTCACCACTGCATTAAAGAGTACAACTAATTTCTTACATAAATTAGAACAAAATAATTCTTATTTTTAAAGGTAATTTTTTTTTTTTTTTTTGATTACAAGAAGAAGAAAAGAAAAAAAGATTCGCCTATAAAGGAGGTCATACCTCTCAAGTCTCTCTTTAAAATATGAAGAATCTCATTGGAAGTAGAATGTAGGGGGTGAACCCCTAGGGAGACTCGATGACCCAACTTAGCAAGAGCTTCAACGCATGAGTTTCCTTCCCTAGGCACATGTTGAACTTCTCGAATCAAAGCTTCTGAATTAAAGCCCTACAATCATTCAGTAAGTGAGAGTTGCGATGATAAACCGGATTATGGGATTTAAGATCCTTGACCACTGTTGAGGAATATAGCTCAAGAATCACCGAAGAAAAATGATGGTCCACCAAGATTCGGAGACCTTCATAAACAGCACGAAGTTCTGCAAGATCATGGTAGACAACCCCCAAGTTAGCTACAAAGCCAAGAACCCAAAAACCATACTCATCTCTAATAATGTCTCCTGTACTTCCGTAACCGGAGTGTAAATATACAGAACATCTGTATTCAATTTAAAACATCCCGATGGGGGAGGGAACAAACTAACCACATGCCCCTTTTGTATAGAAGGTCTCGACTCTGAGCAACAGCTGCAAGAGAATTCTTAGCATAACCCAGTGCAACCTGGACAACTTTCTTCGGATGGAAGTCACTACCCTGAAAAACCACTTTACATCTCATCTTCCACAAAGTCCACAACATGGACACAAAAACAATTGACCAGGGAAGGTCCATATGATTAGCATGAGAACAACAATTACGTTTCAATCACACAACAATGTCTTCCGCCATAAAGGCCAATCTATGGAGATAGGACTCTCCAAGAAGAAGTTCCCAAGCCCAATAACTCTTTTTGCAATCTCTCAGAATGTGAATTGTTGTCTCCCCATCTGAATGACATAGGGGGCATTGAGCATCCATTGAACATCTCCTCCGAACTCATTCATGATTAGTCATAACTTAGTTATGGGCAGCTATCCATATAAAAAATTTCATTCTCTCCGGAGATTTTAGCTTCCACGACCATTTCCAATCGAGGGACCCCTGCTGCGTCATGTCTTCCAAACACTGAAGGGATCTATAAGCCTAGCTAATCGAGAAGCAGCCACTTGATTCTCTTCCCCAATACATCCGATCCCCAACATGCAGCTATCGGGAAATAGTAATCCCATGAATCTCTTCCATACGTTCATGGGGCAACAAAAACAGAAAGTCTGTCTATATCCCAACTACCTCCAGGGGTGATAAAGTGATTAACTTTAGTATGGATCTCCTTCTCTCGTAATTCGTCTACCCTGCTATAGCTCAGAGGTTGCGAACCCACCCAAAGATCTATTCAAAAGTTAATTTTTAAAGGTAATGTCAAATGTATTGAATGAATTATGGATCACATTTTAAACAATAGAATTAATATATTTTAATTAATTTTTAATTTAAATTAATTAAAATATATTTATTTATTAATTACTGATATAGAATATTCCACAAATTTTCGATCTACTTAGTCTACAAAATATTATTGCATTTGTAATTCTATTACAATGGATTTGAGTTTTATCCTGCGGCACTCGAAAAACTTTATTTTTTGGTTTTTTTATAATCAATATTTGAATTTCATGCCATTAATCTGATAAGTTTATTTTAGACTCGAAAAACTTAATTAACTCGAACTTGTTGCTGTTGTTGGGGGCGCGGGGGGTGAAGAGAGAGAGATCCGAGCGGCGCAATTTGTCTGTGGTTGCTGGGTGGCGACAACTCTCACTAAAACCTGCTGTTCTTACACCTTGTTTTCAATCCTATCCATGCCATTGAAACAGAGGAGACAACATTTTGAAAGTACACAGTCAAATGTCCGAGCTGTCCGGGGACAGCTGTTGCCCTCTGAGCTACCCGCGTCGGCCAGTGAAATCTAAGGCAACAAATATTGTGAGGTACACATGAGAAGGCTTCGCATGCCAATTCGGAAGTTCCCCATGTCCTTCCATGGCGTGAGGTGTGCCGCGTAAGCTCACACATTAAAGGAATTTTTTTTTTTTTTTTAATATGTATAGAAGTAGGGATATTATACCACTGGAACTAAATCCAATAATGTGAATACTCGAGCTCATCAAACTTATATTTCTCAAATTCGAGTTTGACTCAAAATATCATCGAGTAACTCGAATTCGAGTATTATTAGGATTAGTGACACATATTCAAAAGAATATATTCATAAACATAACTTTATATATACAAGTTATTTTAAAAAATACACATAATATATTGAATAGTTCGATAAGCTTTTGAGTTCAATACAATATGAGCTTGAACTCGAGCTTTATATTGAACTATATGAGATCAAGCTCCACTTGAGCTCGATTTGACTAATTTTGAGTCAACTTTTGATTAAGTAGTGTCACGGGTTATTTGAGTCTCATAACACCCCTATATAGAAGTAACTCAGACTAGAAACCTCTAAGGAAAAGGAATAAAAAAAAAAAGAGATATCAATTGAAATATAAGTTATTTGACACATCTTAAAGAATCTTGTATTAAACATTATGTGAATCATATGTCTGCATTAACTTGATCTTACTCTTTAAGTTGTATTATTTGTTTATGCATATCCAAGTTTAGAAAGCCTTAATAAAATTTGTGGCTTACGTTGTTTTGATACCTTAACCACCTTTTTATGTGTTACCATGTATAGCTTTACAGTTTGTTTTTGTATGATATGAAAAATATTAATGGACGATCGATCTAATAGATTTTGAATTCAAAATTTAAAAATAAAAAAGACTATATCAAGAGAACGGTTCTCTAAAAAGTATTTTCATAAATATTTGAATCGGATTAATCGAAACTATCTCCGATACTGATAATGAAAAAAGAAAGATTAGAAAATACAGCATTTAAAGGCCAAAGCCCAGGGTTTGCTATGCCATCTTAAAGCAGCCCAAAGATTCAGCTATTAGCGACTCTGAGTTGGGCTTTTTCTGTGGTATTTTGCTCCTTCATACACAGTCTTTGGGTATTCATTTGGGGTTTAGCAAGACTCGAGAGGAAGGAAGCCCAACAAGCACATACTCGATGTGAAATGCGACTCAAAGGTTTACCAACGTGGAGCGGATGCGCATAACATGAGTTCATGTCATTTTGAATATTGTTTATATCTTTCTCGGCCTTTCGGCTAAGGTCAAGTAAATTTTGAATATCATTCGGAGTACTATTTACAGAACGCGTGCACATGCGGGACAGCATGAGTGTATTCCAAAAGGCAGACTTCAGATCTGTAGAGAGAGAGAGGGGGGGGGGGAGTCCGAAAAAGCAACTACGATTTGTTTATCTTCTTCTCCAAAATGTCAAAAGGTGGCAATCCCGAAGCAATGACCCTCCCATCAACGCCACTTTTTGCATCTTTTCTCGCCCCATGAAGCATTTAGCTGGCTCTGAAAACCGATTCCAGTCGCTTCTCATTCACCTCAATTTGTGTCCCTTCATTTGTGTCGAGAGGCGATCTCCTTTCATTTATTTATTTTTTCATATTCAAGATTATAATCTAATTAATTTAATTTAATTTAAATATTTATGATATTTTATTTAAAAAATAACTCTCATAATATAATTTTTTATATTCTTAAATTAAAAAAATAAAATTTAATTAAAAAATTTAATATGCCGTCCCATACATTATCTTTTATAATTTTTAACTTATCTTTAAATTTAGGTTCATTTCATAGAGCCCGAATTTAATTTGATGGGCTCGTCTTCTTGTTAGCATATTATTCTGTATCCGAATAAATTAATCATTTGCAAACATTATATTAAATCTCAAACAAGATATTAAATTTAATATTTTGGATATAATATATATAGAAGGAATTTTTTTTAAAGTAATTTTTTTAACAAATATATATATATATATATATATAAGTAGGAATATTATGATACTCGAGTCGAATAGAATAGTGTGAATACTGGAACTCAACTCGAGCTTGTCAAGTTTGCATTTCTCGATCTCAAGCTTGACTCGAAGTGTCGTCAAGTAAGTCGAGCTTGAGTGTTGTTAGGGTTAGTGATATATATTTAAAAGAATATATATATAAACGTAATTTCATATATAAAAATTATTTTAAAAAATACATATACTTATATTGGATAATTTAATGAGGTTTTGAGCTCGACACAGTATGGGGTCGAACTCAAACTCGATGCTTAACTACCTGAGATCAAGCTCGACGTGAGTTCGGTTTGATCGACCTCGAGTCGTGTTTTGATAGTGTAGTGTCACGGGTTATCCAAATCTCATAACACCTTTATATAGAAGTAACTTAGACTAGAAACCTCCAAGGAGAAGGGAAGGGAAAAAAAAAAAAGATATCAATTGAAATATAAGTCATTTGACACATCTTAAAATAATCTTGTATTAAACATTTTGTAAATCATATGTCAGCATTAACGTTGATCTTACTCTTGAGTTGAATATGTTGAAATGGGTCTATGTCGTCTCGTTTTACCGATGGGATCTATTTTCTTTAATGGGGCTCCGTCGCCCCAGCTCTCCAAACCAATCTAACTCCGTGGTATCTTACTCGCTGTTCGGCTGTCCCTCAATAAGGTTTATATGATTCAACCTACAAGTACATTCGATAAGATCGAATGGTTCTCTCTCTCTCTCTCTCTCTTTCTCTCTCTCTCTCTCTCTCTCTCTCTTTCGATCAACGACTACTGAATACTTAAGGGACCGAATGCCTCGATCTTTGGAGAGTAACACTCAATTGAATCTCACCATTGACCGAGTTTCCTATTTTAGTACGAAATGTATCCACCAGATAAGAAAAGAAAGTTTTAAGAATCTAATCGATAAGAGAAATAATCCCCCCGTATAATTCAATTTCCTAAATAATTACAATTTCAAATCTAATCTTTGACGGTCAGGATCCGGAATCCACGGATCATCTCATAAGAAAATTAGGGTTGTGACGCTCTGAGATCATACGACTCTAACAGAGATATCATATAAAAACTATCGATACATCAAATCAGATAAGTCCTTCAAACTCGATACAGAACACACAAAAGTTATAGGGAGATCCGTCCTCCCTTCCCCTCTATTTGTTTATTCTTTCAAAAATCATTATTTCTGATTTGCATGTTCAAACCTCCTCATTGAGCACCCGTTCGAATTGCAAGAAGCTGGATCTGTGGAATCAAGATCTAAATCTAACAACATGAAAATATTTTTATTGATTTATACAAAAATCATCAAAAATTTGTGACTTATGTTATTTTGATATCTTAACCAGGCTCATGTTGTTTTGATATATTAACCACCCTTTTATGTGTTTCCATGTATAGCTTTACAGAATGCTTTTGTATAGTATGGAAAATATAAATGGACAATCGATTTACGGATGAGGTATTAGGTTTTTTTAATTAAATTTTAGATTTAAAATTTGAAAATAAAATAGATTATACTGGGAAAGTTATCTCTTAAATAGTGTCTTTATAAATATTTGAATTGAATTGGTTTGAGTATACCTCCGGATATTGATAATGGGGAAAAAATAGATTGAAAGATACAGCATTTAAAGGCCAAAGCCCAGGGTTTGCTATGCCATCTTAAAGCAGCCCGAAGATGCAGTTATCAACCGTCTCTGAGTTGGGCTTTTTCTGTGGTATTTTGCTCCTTCATACACGGTCTTTGGGTATTCATTTGGGGATTTGCAAGACTCGAGAGGAAGGAAGCCCAACAAGCACATACTCCATTTGAAATACTACTCAGGTTTACCAACGTGGAGCGGAAGCGTATAGTCCATGTCAGTTTGAATATTATTTATA
Source organism: Dillenia turbinata (assembly GCA_037126225.1). Classification (NCBI taxonomy): domain Eukaryota; kingdom Viridiplantae; phylum Streptophyta; class Magnoliopsida; order Dilleniales; family Dilleniaceae; genus Dillenia; species Dillenia turbinata. The sequence continues at coordinate 3,434,514 of JBAMMX010000001.1, forward strand.
TTTATATCTTTCTCGGCCTTTCCGCTAAGGTCAAGTCACTTTGCATATCATTCGGAGTACTATGTATTTACAGAACACATGCACATGCGGGACAGCTTGAGTGTATTCCAAAATGCAGACTTCAGATCTCTAGAGAGAGAGAGAGAGGGAGAGGGAGAGGGAGGGGGCGAGAAGTCCAAAAAAGCAACTACGATTTGTTATCTCCTTCGCCAAAGTGTCAAAAGGTGGCAATCCCGAAGCAATGACACTCCTATCAGCGCCGCTTTTGGCATCTTTTCTCGGCCAATGGTGCATTTTGCTGGCTCAGAAAACCGAATCCAGTTGCTTCTCGTTCACCTCAATTTGGGTCCCATTATTTAGGTTCATTCCACAGAACCCAAATTTATTTTGATGGTTTTTCTTTTTTTTTTTTTTTTCGTTACTGAAGAGTGGAGATGAGATGAAACTCATTGACTTGGCTCATCTTCTAGCTAGCATTTTATTCTCTATCGGAATAAAATTAATCATTTACAAATAAGATATTAAATTTAATATTCTAGATATAATATGTAAATATAAAAATTTTATATTTTAACAGTTAACTTTTAATTTAAATTTTAAAATTCTCCTAATAATTTGGAATAAAGCAATTCTCTTTTGTTAATCTCTATTTTATTTTATTTATTATACTTTTAGAAAATTGTAAAAACATCTTAATATTTGTCTATGATAGTACTTTACGCTCTATTTTCAAAACTTATATCTTATAACTCGCATTTAAAGTTGGTCACACTTAAACATTTTAGGTGCAACACCATAAAATTGTTAAATATTTCTAAAAGTTAAAAAATACCATTAGTTAAAAGACATGATATAAAAGAATTCGACCAGCTTAAAAGTATTAACAAGAGTAATTTAAATGTCTTAATTAAAACTAAAAAAATATTTGAAATTAGTGAATAAAAATTAATGTTTTTATTGTTGAATTAAATATGTTGATTAAGGATGACATGTTAAATTAAGTTGAAATTATTATAATTTTAATTATTTTTTCACTTTCACCCCACCACCCACCTTACTTTCATGTCAAGCCTTTGATATGTTGCTTTTGATACTTTCTAACCAAATCTACGGTCGAGCGAAAGCTCTTTTAGTTTGCTTAGAACTTTCCTGAAATTGTCTTGTTACGGATGTGGTACCATGTAAAAGTAACTAGGTTCCACAATTTTCACAATTTGGTCCCATTATCAATAGTATAATTATTAGTATAATTATCAATCTACACTTATTCCATAAATATTTTACGAATTTTAAAAATTATTATATTTATATGAAAAAAAATTATTTATTATAATTACAAATGAATTAAAGTAAAATATGCAAAAGTATAGAGAGAGTATATGAGTTTTGACATAACGGTTGAGTTACTCTTTTGATGACTTAAATATCACATATTCGAGATGTGAAAATAGACTATTTATAAAAATATAAGAAAAAGACTACGTATATATACGTTCACTTTCTCTAAAAAAGAGATGTTAGAAGTGATCAATGTTTGTATTGACTCGTGCTCTGTTTATAGATTTATAGAATAAATGTTTTTCCACAAAAAAGATAAAAGATATAGAGGAATCCAAAGAGGTGGCCTGAGGGTACGTTTCTATATTTGACCTACTCAAAGTAAAAATGATTTTTTTAGTATCAAAGTGAAGAATGGTGTTTGGATAAAAAAAAATTAAATAAATAAATAAAGAATGCCGTGAGGAGCTTAAAATTGAAGGAGGGGCAAAACCGAAATTCTATATTTGACCTAAAACAGAGAGAGCGTGTGTGAGTTTTGACGTAACGATTGAGTTATTCTTTTGATAACTTCAATATTACAGATTCGAAACGTGAAAATAAGTTTTTTACAAAATATAAAAAAAAATTCGTATATATATATTTACTTTATCTATAAAAAGAACGTTAGAAGTTAACAATGTTTATATTGATTCGTAGATTGATCATAGGTTTACAGAGTAAATGTTTTTTTACAAAAACATATAAGATATAAGGGAATCTAAAGAGGAGGCCTCAGGGTACGTTTCTATATTTGACCTACTCAAAGTAAAAATGATTTTTTTAGTATCAAAATCAAGAATGGTGTTTGGATCCAAAAAAAAAATTAAACAAATAGATAAAGAATGGTGTGAGGAGCTTAAAATTGAAGGAGGGGCAAAACCGAGATTTGAGGGATGATAGATCTCCAACATTAACTTTATTCCATCCTAAATTCGGGCGTCTTATCGTCTCATCATTTCACAATTTACCTAAAAGGAGACACGGAATGAACCGACAAATCCTCCTCTGACACTCCTCCGTCGCTTGCCGGTTTCCTGTTCTGACACCCGAACCTCAGATCCAAACACTCCCTAACCAATCTCCGCGCACGTGCCTCCCCCTCAAACTCACACGTACGAATCTTTCCTCCTCCTCGGTTTCCCTCCCCAAACAAGACTGTCCCCCTCTCCGCGAAGGCCAACACCATTTCCTCCTCCGACCTCCGCCCTCGATTAGGGTTTCTCTTTCTCTTTCGAAATTCCTATCGCCAATCGCGTAACCTGATAAAAAAACGACCTGATAAAAAAACGATCTAGAAGGTTTTCCGAATTCCTTCTACAACGTTCTTGGAAGGAAAAGGAAAATGGAGTCGATCATAGCTCGGGCGTTGGAGTACACTCTCAAGTACTGGCTCAAGTCTTTCTCCAGAGATCAGTTCAAGCTGTACGGTCGCACTGCTCAGCTCTCCAATTTAGGTGTCTCTCTCTCTCTATAGACTACAATTTAACATCTCACTACACAATTTCACTGGATTTTGTTGAATTTTTGATAGATATAAACGGAGATGCTTTGCATTCAAGCATGGGCTTGCCCCCTGCGTTGAACGTTACCACGGCGAAAGTAGGAAAGCTCGAGATTATGGTAATTTGATCTTTTGGGGAATTCAGTTGTATTTGGTGGTAGTTTTTTTAATAATTAGGGTTTTTGGTGTGGTTCTTGTAGTTGCCATATGTCAGTAATGTGCAATGGGAGCCAATCGTGGTTCAGATTGATAGGCTTGATTTGGTTTTGGAGGAGAATCAAGATTTGGGTTCGCATCAAGATTTAAGATGGTAACTTGGATTCTGGTTTATTTGTGTTGTGTCTGTTTATTGTGTTTGGAAATTAGAAGTTAATGTTTGTGTGGTCATTTGGTTCTTAAATTGCAATCGTTTTCAGTACTCAGTCATCCACGAGCTCAGCGAAGGGTGGTGGTTATGGATTTGCTGATAAGGTTGGTATATATGAATTTTTTTTTTTGTTTTGCAGTTTAGTTTGGGAATGTAGGATTCGGCGTTCATCTGGGATTGAGTTATAATGTTATTGTTTTGTAAGTGAAGAGCTTGTTGGGTACGTAGTTGTTAGTGTCCATATTTTACTAGTATGATTTTGAGTTTTGTAATTTCTTTGATCCGGAATTTCTGTAGAATTTTAAGTTAATTCTATGATTCTGCCCTTAATATCAGCGAATTAGAATCTTGATTTTAACAACCATGGATGTGACAGAGGAATTTATAAATTCGAAGGTGGTGTGTTTGGAAGGGTAATCGGAAATTTATGAATTAAGTTTATCTTGCACTGCTCTGGCCACTTGGTATGTGGGCTGCTAAGTATGCACAATGATTTACCCAGTGACACCCCTTGTATAGTGGCTCTATGTTCCGGCTGTTATCAAAAAAGGGGTAAATGGACAGATACGCTGACCTTAACATGAGGTGTTGCCTTTCTTATGCATAAGACAGCCAATTATTAGCTACTCAAGCCTATTAGAAAACAATGTTCAGATCTGTTCTTTTTTTTTTTTTTTTTTTGAAAAGAAGCGGTTACTTGTTGTTTTTCTATCAAACTTAGTCTAGCTTATGAAACTCTATAAAAGATCAATTAAGGAAAAGCTAGTGCTGTTGTTTGTGGATAACAACTTGGGAATCGATTTTCTTATTGAGATGATTGATGAGTAGGTTTTGTTAGAACAATTAGACATCATATGGGTTAAGCATGTACCTCATAACTTAAATGATCTTTGTGGGTTTTCAGTGATAGATATTCAAATATTTATGTCATGCAAGATACAAGGAATTATACGATTGGAGTTAAAATTATGAACTAGAATGCAAGTTTAGTATTTTTTTTTTTTTTTGGGTTTTTGATCATCTTCCTTACCATTTAAGGCCATCTCTTATGTAAAAAAGCCCTCTCTTTCTCTCTCTCTGAAAGTTATCTGGCTTGATATTCCTCTGGCTCTAGTATTATAGGTGAAGAAAAAATTTAACAGAAGTTCGCTTTCTTGGCCTTTCTGCTTCAAAAGAAGTCTGGCAAGTTTCTTATGTATGCATGCATTCTAAGATTTATTTTTGGTTTTCACCAATCGGTATCCGAGTTTTGCCCGACTAATCCGGTCCGAACACTGTGGGGCCCATTGAGGGGTTGACTCTCCCAAATTCTTTTTCTCTGTTTCGAGGACTCGAACTCGAGATTTTTTATTAAGGGAGTAGTAGAGCGCCCAACCACTCAACTTAAAGGAGTTTGGTGCATTCTAAGATTTATGTTTGCAAGTACTCATGATTTTTTCCTGCTTTACATAATGTAATTTGATATTAGATTGCAGATGGAATGACATTACAAGTGGGCACTGTCAATCTTCTTATTGAGACTCGTGGGGCTAGGGGCCAAGGAGGTGCAACATGGTGAGTTCTTGTGCCTGATTCCATTTTGTGCATTTTATATCCAAGTAAATTTTTACTCTTACATGTTTGGCTGTGCCTGATTCCATTTTGTGCTGGAATTATTATTATTATTATTATTATTATTATTATTATTATTATTTTTTTTAAGATTTCCTAACACCTCCTAATTTGAAATAACCCTTTTATATCGTGATTTGTTTGATTGGTCTCACCCAATATGGTTTACAAAGTTGTCCAAAGTTTGTAATGATTGTGAGTGGAAGGCTACTTTAGTGAAAGAAATTCATGCAAGTTACACAATTTGAAACTGTTCCATTGAACAATTGAATTGCATGCCATTGCTTGATCAATACCATTGAAAAGCAAAAGAAAATGGAATGAAAGAACATTACATTCTATGCTTCGTATTTTAACTATTGTTCTGATTAATCAAAATTCAAAACTCCTTAACTTTCAGGGAAAGTTAAAAATTCTCAGGACTGGTGATATAAAATATTATACACACGCCAAAATGCAAATAAAAGAAAAGGAATTATCAAAGAGCACCGAGAACCTGTTTACCTGAAAGCGTTGACCTCATCCTGGGATATACATCACGTGTTTATTTCTCACACTCTCGCTTTTATATTGTCTAGCGTATGTATCCTGAATTTTGGTGACTGAGTAATGACACAAGGAGAATGTACTTGTTTTATATAGTTCCTTCTCAATCATTGTCTGCATAAAACCAACGATGTGATAATAGAAACCTTACTTCTCTTTTAAGTTTGCAATCCATATTGTTGGAAGATAAACTCTATAGTGGGATTCATGACTTAATTTCAAGTGAGCTGATTCTTATGCTTCAGTTGCTGGTCTGCCTGTTCGATACCACAAAGCAAGTTTGATTCGATATCATTGTGTCAAACCTTTGTAAATGGTTCATATGTTCAATACTTTGAGCTGATGTGGTTCTGAAACTGGATGCCTTTCCTGCACTGTGTTTAAAGTATTTGTTTGACTAATGTAACAAACAGTTTGTAAACAGTTCACTGATTCCAGTTTGTAATGTGCTGATGGTGGTGAACTCTGGATGCTTTATTTCTATGCTAATTGATAAGTGTAAAGGAACAGCATATGGTGAAAAGTCATGTGAAGATTAGTCTGTTATGTACCACTGATGATGTCATTTTCTTTCTTTCCAAATTTTTCAGGGCATCACCTTTGGCATCTATCACTATGAGAAATCTCCTGCTCTATACAACTAATGAAAATTGGCAGGTCAGCAAGCTGATATTGATGATCACAAATTCACTGACCATTTTTGAGCAAAGTGCTAAATTGACTGATCTTGTATCAGGTAGTAAATCTTAAGGAGGCAAGGGACTTCTCCAATGGCAAGAACTTCATATATGTATTCAAAGTAATTATGCCTTGTTATCTCTCCAGTTAGCTTCTGACTTTAATACTCTTAAGTTCTCTGCCTCTTTGGTACTAAGATCCAATACCATTTTTATGCATGGTTTGTCTGAATCCTGATCCTCACAGGGACAGGAATGCCTTCCATGCCAACAGGTTTACTGTCTCATGTAATCTTGCATTTCCTTTTTGATCATCTCTAATGACATTGGTGCTATATTTTAGTCCCCCGATGTAGCTAACAGTTTTGAGTTTATATTATATTAGAAACTCGAATGGGAATCTCTATCAGTCGACCTCCTACCTCATCCAGATATGTTCATGAATGCTGACGCAGCATGGTCTGAAGATGGAAAAAACAAGAGGGATGATGATGGTGCAAAGAGAGTGTTTTTTGGGGGAGAACGCTTCATTGAAGGAATATCTGGAGAGGCTTATGTAATGACAAATTTGATTTTTCAAGTTGACTAAAATTGCTCTGTGCATTAGTTTAATAATTGGTTCAATTGAGTTTTTTGTGCAATCTTGATCAGATTACAATACAAAGGACTGAAGCGAACTGCCCATTAGGGCTTGAAGTTCAGTTACATGTCACAGAAGCTGTTTGTCCTGCTTTAAGTGAACCTGGTACATGATGTGATTCGCCAATTTGCTGCAAGAATTGTTTGATTCTGTTATTATCAGTTAAATGGAATTGAGTTCTCATACCTACCTGTGCAGGTCTTCGCGCTCTTCTTCGCTTCATGACTGGATTTTATGTGTGCCTAAATAGAGGAGATGTGGATCCAAAGGCTCAGCAGGTTTTATGCTGCCTTAAGTAGTGTCTTTTTGAGCAGAGGCTAACATTTAGAATTAAGCACCTGCTAGAATAAAATATTTATAAGCTGATGTCTGTTTAAGATTAATAATTTCTTCTTTGGGACATATCTTGCTTCTTTGTTTAAGAACAGATTCTTTAATTTGAATGCAAATGTAGCTATTATGGGGGCTTAGTCAATATGAGTTGAGTTAGAAACATTTGTGCCTTAGGGACAATCTTTCTGGACTAATATTTTGTAGAATATACGTGAATTAATAAAAACTGATCTTTTGCAAGGCCTTGTTTCCATCTAAGAAAGCTTTCAAACTTTAAGATCGTGAAAAGGGCGTACCCAGTGCCGAAACTCCTACACTGTGGGGTCTGAGGAAGGGAATACCTAGGCAGCCTTCCCCTTACTTTCTTTTTTTTTTTTTTGGCAATGAGGCTGATTTGAACCCTGGACATCCAGGACACAATGGAGAGACTCCGCCATTGCGCCAGGCTCGCTCTTCAAACTTTAAGATCTTGAATACAGTAAATATTAAAAGTTTCATCACTTGATAAAGTAGAACTTGTAGGCACACCATTTGCATTTACCTGCAGCTATCTGATAAACAAGGTCGTGGGTGGTTCTTGCTTAAGATTTGATACTTTATTCTTTATTTTGGGCTTATATTATTTCTCCTTTCCACCAGCTTTTAAGAAAGAATATTCTCTAGCAATTAGGAAGCATCTGAGATCACATAACACCTACTATTTCCATATTCTAAATATTAGAAATGCAGAGGGTTGACTAAGCGGACTTGCCATCAGCAAGTTCTGATTTTGTTTCTACTCAAATTCATGCAGCGGTCCACTGAAGCAGCAGGTCGTTCTTTAGTATCTGTTCTTGTGGATCATATATTTCTCTGCATCAAAGATGCGGGTTAGTTTTGTTCTCTTGTTTTCCTTGTCAGCCTTTATTTAGGTTTTCAATGTTTTGCATAATCTTATGACCTATAATTCTAAAAATTCTGGTTCTTTAGTGTTACTGAAGTTCATATTTATAAGATTAATATGCTTCTATTCATTCTTGATATCCCCACAGGATAATCACCATTGATTAATGTATACTTGCAGGATTTCAGCTTGAACTTTTGATGCAGTCGCTCTTTTTTTCTCGGGTAACTCTCTGTAATTCCTCATTCTCAATGCTGTCAATATTTTGAATTTGTCCCTCTTGAGATTGAATGCAATGATGAATCGATCACATCTTAATCCAGAATATCTGGATAGATGATCTTGATGTAATCCTTATCTGGTTTCACTTTGTATTAAGCTATCATTCTGTTTGCTTTTGTAAATGAAATCACTCAAGCATATGTTGAGTTAAAATCCCATGTAAGCTTTGATTAGTTGCCAGTGGACACCTTTAAATTTGATTTTGAATTTATGTTCCTGAACTTTTGGAAATCTTGCTGTAGTACTTCCCTCCATCTTCCTTTTGTTGTTAAAGTTGAATTTGGATCTTGGTCATGTAGCAAATGCCTACCATATGCATGATTTGGATCCCATCTTTGAATATACTTTTTTTTTTTAATATTTACAATATATATTATGATATTAGGCTTTGGTTTACTGCATATTTATCAAAAGAACTTTGTAAGGTTTTATTAAAATAAAAGGAAATTTGAGGGAATATCTCTATGACTTCCTGAGACATTTTCTCAATATTTATCAGGGGGAAGGTATCTATGATCGGGGGAACTTGTGAAAGATTTAGGTTGTGTTTGGTTCGGAGGATGGTGAATATGAAAGGAAGGAAAAGGGCAGAAAGGAAGATGGAAGGAAATAAAGGAACTGGTATTTCCCCCCCCCCCCCAATTGTTTGGTTGATGGACGGTAGTGGGGAAAATTGTCCACGGAAGGAAAGGAAAAATGTAGGAAGGAAAGGAAGTGCTTCTTTCCTTTCTCTTTTCCCTTATCCCAAACAAAGGAAAGTGTCTTTCCGTTATATTTTTCCTTCCATCGCCACATCCTTCCACCATAACAAGCATGGCTTTATGCTACATTTAGTTGTAGACATGGAGATTAACTGGGCATTGATCTGAAGATTTTAGTTTTTTCTTTTTGCTCTTTGACTTTGATTACAATTTGACCCTTAAGTAGGCTTGTAACGTGTCTTGGCTCATACTTTTGCTGTGGCAACTATCTATAGGCGCATGAACAGGTTAGGACGACATTTCAACATTTATATATGCCCATTCATGTTTATTCTTCTTCGTTTCCTTTTCATTCCCTTCCAATCTTCTCCATATTCTATTTCTTCATGGCTGTATCACTTTATGTATGAGTTGCAAACAAGGAGTTAGGGAAGGGGAAGGATTCTTAAAGAGTTCTTGAGATGTACAAGCAAATTGTTATCATCATATAGCATTGTAGAGAACCCGAAATCTAAGCAGTATAGAGAACTAGAAATAAGTGAAAGGAATACTAAGGATTTGTTTTAGTACGGCACACTGTTGTATTTGTTCATGCTATTGATTCCCCCCCTCCTTTTTTATGGGGAATCTGTGGACACTGTTTGTAATTATTATATCTCATGCTAAAATGATGTCTTGGGCAGGCAAGTGCATCTAATGGAGAAAAAGCAAAATGCTTGACCCAGGTTACAGTTGGTGGATTTTTTCTAAGGTACTCTTTGTTCCTCTTTTTATTTTTTTATTTATTTTTAAGTCTATGTGGCCATAAAGAAAGTTTTCCAGTGCATGCATTCTTTTGCTCTATTTTGGCATACTTTGGTTTGATTTGAAATTTATTATGATTGTTTTCAGGCTGTGCAATATTTCAGTTTCCTTTTCTTGTTTTTTATAAGGGAAGGGAACATTTGAGTAATGAACTTCTTTTTTTTGGGGGGGGGGAATTAAGTTACAGAAGCCAGTGGTTAAATACCTTTCCTTATACAGAATTATTTCTTTACAGCATATGGTAACCACAAGTGGTTAAGCTTATTATTCTGTTAGCACATCTACTTGGAAAGAAATAGTGAAAAAGGGACAATTCTCTTTCACCTCCTGAAAGGCTCTGCGGTTACAATGGAAGGGGAATATAAATTTCAAGGTGCATGTAATTGACCTCTGTATAGTTAAAGAATGTGGCCATGAAAGGGGCTGCATGGCGAACAAAACTTTGTCGCTGCCACATGCTTGAAATGAAATTGAGTTATATTGCTTTCCTCAAATTTAACCCCCAAATATTAACTGCAGGGACACCTTTTCACACCCTCCGTGCACATTAGTGCAACCATCCATGCATAATGCTGCAAAGGACTTTGGAAATATTCCATACTTTGGTAACCTTTTATCCTTAAATTATCTGGGAAGAAAATTTGACTTTATTCTTTGCTCTTGGCTCATAAATGCTGTCCTAATTTGTTGATAAGTTTCAACTAAAAGTTAATTTTATCTCTTTCTAAGCAGCTAAGAACTTTTCTCCTCCAATATACCCGCTCGGTAACCAGCAGTGGCAACTAAACAATGGAGTTCCTCTGATATGCCTCCATTCTCTTCAGTTCAACCCCTCCCCAGCTCCACCTACGCTAGCTTCACAGACAGTCATTGAATGTCAACCTCTTATGGTATATATCTTATCACTTGAACTTGTCTATCAGCCATAGATGTTCATTATCATTATCTTTTTGAAGTTCTCTGAATATCATCCTGTTTGTGATCTGATTTAGGTTCATCTTCAGGAGGAATCCTGCTTAAGGATAGCTTCCTTTTTAGCTGATGGAATTGTTGGTTCTCCTGGTGCTGTTGTGTCAGAATCATCTGTTAATTCCCTGAGATTCAACCTCAGAGAGTTAGATCTCACAGTTCCTGTTGACATAGCAAAGCTGGACATTTCAACAATGAGCAATTACCCTTCTTTTCGGGATCTGTTTACTGGAGCAAGACTTCATATCAAGGACTTGTTTTTCTCTGAGTCACCTTCATTGAAGCTTGAGCTACTGGCCCTGGAGAAGGATCCTGCTTGTTTCTGTCTTTGGGAAGGCCAACCAGTTGATGCTAGCTCAAGGAAATGGAGAGCTGGAGCTTCTGAACTGAGCTTGTCCCTAGAAATGCGTAACAAGTTCACTGAAATTCAAAATTCTTTTGGCCGTGGCTCAGATTTTTGGAGTTGCGTGGTGCTGAAAGATACCTGCATTGAGGCAGCTATGGCAACTGCAGATGGAACCCCATTGACAGATATTCCTCCACCAGGGGGTATTGTCAGGGTGGGGTTTGCCTGTCAAGAATATTTATCCAACACTTCAGTTGAGCAGTTATTTTTTGTCCTGGATCTGTATGCTTACTTTGGCACAGTTGGTGAAAATATAGTGACAATTGGGAAGAAAAGCAGACGAAAGAAAAGGCAAGAGGATTCTACAGGTGAAACTTGGGTAGCTAAAGCTCCTAGTGATACAGCGGGGTGCTTGGCTGTCAAGGATCTTCAGCTAAGATTTCTAGATTCTTCACATTCCTCCATTGACATTCAGGGATTGCCTCTAGTTGAGTTTGTCGGAAAAGAACTGTGTACCAAAGTTGCTCATAAAACCCTTGGTGGTGCTGTAGTTGTCTCATCTACTGTCCGCTGGGACAGTGTTGAGGTTGGTTGTGTTGATGTTGAGAGCAACTTGAGAAATGGCAATCATGTAGTGCTAGATCTGGTTGAAGATGGCCTTGGGATGGATGAGAATGCTTATCCTCAACTTCGAGCTGTATTTTGGATTCATAACCATCAAGCCAGTGGGACTGGTCGTGTAGTTCCCTTTTTGGACATCAACATGGTTCATGTAATTCCATATGTTGAACGGGATAGAGGGGGTCACAGTTTGAGTGTGTCTGGTTCTGTTGCTGGGGTTCGGCTTGGTGGAGGAATGAATTATGCTGAAGCTCTACTGCATCGATTTGGGATACTTGGGCCTGATGGTGGTCCGAGTGAGGGGCTATCTAAAGGGCTAAACTATTTGTCTTCTGGACCATTGTCAAAGCTCTTCAAAGCATCATCTCCCATTGCAGTTGATCAGGAAGAGAGTATGCAAATCAAAAATTTTATTGCATCTATTTTATTTAGTTTCATATGCACCTTAAATGCAATGTGTTGTACTCACTTTTTCTTGCAAATGCTTCTAATTCTGCTGTTTGCTGATTTTTAAAGCCTTGGTTTTTTCTTGGCTTGTGTAGATGGAAGTTTAGAAGATCAAGAAGACAGTAGCTTCTTGCATTTGGGAAAGCCAGATGATGTGGATGTAATTATTGAATTTAAAGATTGGTTGTTTGCTCTGGAGGGTACTGATGAGGTGGCTGAAAGGTTGTCCTTCAACATCATTGAAGATAGTTGCAGAGAGGAAAGGTGCTGGCACACAAGTTTTGAGACTTTGCAGGTGAAAGCAAAGAGTGGGTTAAAGAATTCGGTGGGTGGCACAAAAACATCCAATGGAATGCGGGAGTATCCTGTTGATTCAGTGACAGTGAGTGCTTGAATTATGTTTTTCATGCTTGGTGCATGAAGTTAGAGCTTGCTTTATTAATCTTTGTTTTTAATCATGTTTGCCACAAATCAGATGCAATAAGATTCTACTCTACATGCAGGTTAGTGTGGATGGCCTGCAGGCTGTAAAGCCCCATCTTCTGAAAGCTCACCAAAATGGCTTACCATTAAAAGTGGGTGATGAACGTGATGAGACCTTCGGGGGTATAAATCTTGAAGTATATCTGGCACTCTCTGATGACAATGTCGATGATGAAACTGCCAAATGGGCAATAGAGAACTTGAAATTCTCCGTCAAAAAACCGGTACCGGGACCGAGAACTTTTAGCCTTGTAGTACTTCTATAGCATGCTGCAATTTGGATCAAAGTGTCAAACATGTCAGTTTCACACTCTGCAGATCGAAGCAGTTGCAACAAAGGACGAGCTGCAGCATCTTGCTTTCCTGTGCAAATCTGAGGTTGACTCCGCTGGTCGTATAGCTGCTGGGCTTTTGCGGGTGCTGAAGTTAGAGAAGTCCATTGGAAAGGCAGCTATAGATCAGCTCAGTAACCTGGGTATGTTTTCTCTAATTTCATATAGTTTGACTTTTTTTCTTTTTCCCTGTATTTTTTTCTCCTTGGGGAGAACTTCAATGCTGGCTGTGGTGCCGTGCTTTTTCTTTTCGTTCTGACATAGAACCATGATGGGTCAAGGTTCTGGTGCAACAGATGAACTAAACGCAACCTGAGGACATCTTGAATTTTATTATGGGTGTTCTTTGTCTTCTCCATTTGCCTTTGTCCTGCATTGTTACAGTAATCAATTTACTTATTGTGTTATTAAGATTACCAGACTTTTGGGTTTGATTCTGATATCAAGATTTGGGTTGTTGAAGAATTTCAGAATTTGGTGTCTTGCAGGAAGTGAAGGTGTGGACAAGATTTTCAGCCCAGATAGGCTCAGTGGTAGCAGGGATAGTAGTACTACCAGTTTTGGATTGACTACGCCACCTGCAAATGGTGAAGTACGGAATTTAGCATTGGAATCCACGGTGGCTTCCTTGGAGGAGGCATTGCTGGATTCTCAGGCGAGGTGTGCTTCTCTTGCTGAAGAGTTAGATGGTCAAGACCTTTCTCTAAAACATCTTGCTCAAGTTAAACAACTAAGTCAAAAACTTGAAAATATGCAAGGTTTATTGGAGCAAATGAGGACCCAATTGCAGAATTTCACAGTCGCTTGATTTATACTTTTTGGGATTTAAAAGAAAAAAGATCCCATTCGTATAGTTTTGATATTCTTTCTTGTACAAAAATTTATGTTGAGTGTATTAAAGTAATGAGGCGGGAATATTTGATGGACGGCGCTCTTGCCTGAAATTTTGTATGCTAAAGAAAACACGAGCGTGCAGCATTGAGATCTGACTTTACCAAAAAAAAAAAAAAAATCTACACGCTACAATTCAAAAGTTTTCTGGTGGGAGCCAATTGAGTATTGTTCTGTCCCTAAGTGACAATTTAGGGGTTATAATTTCTCTCTCAACTCAATCTCGTGATCTGAGACTCAAAATGTTGTATAACCAATAAGTGTTGCTCTGCTTGAATGTTTCGAGGCAAGCTGTAACTAGGGTGATACATGAATGATTTTTTTTTTTTCTTTTGGGAGAAAAACTTATAAAATATTTTACCTTAATTATAATAGAATTTAAGCAAACGGAGAAAAATATTTGGAATTCTCTGCAATCACATAATACCATTGCATTTGAAATGAAAGTTTTATAAAATCGTAGTAAGACTTACACTGTTGTATGACATCGAGTGCTGAGTTATTAAACAATAATAAGAATAAAAAATGGTAATAGCAGAAATGAAAATGTTTAGATAGATGTGTGACAAATCTAAAAGAGATAGAATTAGAAACAAAGATATTCGTAATAGGTTGGGGAATTAAATTCAATTGAAAATAAGATGTGAGAGTATTGTCTAACGTGATTTGGGTATGTACAAAGAAAATCTCAAGACACTGATTAGGAGGATTGAAAATTTAAATATAAGAGATTTAGTAAAACGTAAAGTTAGACCATTGAAAATTTAGATACAAATTATTCGTAAAGACATGACAGTTAAGGATTTAAATGAGATGATAGTTTTAAATAGAAATGAGTGGTGTAAGAAAATCCACATAAATTAAATCAATCTCTCACTATCTTTCCTCCTTAATTTTTTTCATATTTGTTAGACAAATGACTAACCTTAATTGTTAGAATTAAAACCCATATTATTGTTATCGCTGTTGTAACGAGAAAAAAGGAATGTTATAAAAAGAGGAGAGCGGTGGATTTCCACGGGCCTCAAACATTAAAACATAAGATGCACCCAAAAAAAATATAATAATAAAATAAAATAAAATAAAATAAAAACCATTGAAGCCAAGTGGGGAACAAATAGGACCAGGCAAGGTAGGCCTGCCTGGATCACCATAGAAAATAGTTGAGCTTGGACCTAGGTAAGAGGCCCAACAGTTGGGCCATCTTTGGGCATCATCGGAGTAACTTGGGGACCCGCCTTGGTGAAAAAATTTAAAAATATGTAACCGCATCTGAGGTATAAAGCTCTATATGGAAACAAACTTCATGGTCAGTCAAAAAAAAAAAAAAAAAACTCACTAATTTAATTTTAAATCATGACAAAGCATCCAAAGGTTCGGTAAAATTTAACTGTAGACCGTTCAAGGACCATTCATCCTATGGCCACAAAGTACTCTTGGCCATAAATTAAAAATCATCTGAATTATTGCAACAGAAGAAAAACATACAAGTAAATGAATGCAACATTGTCAACCAAGTCAACTTGAAGAAGCAGCTGTCATGGCATCCCAGCGCCATATTGTTCCATCCTCGCAGCAGCTAAGAATGATGCTGCAACAACAAATTCATGGCCTTTATTTCATTTGAATGACACGCATGCAACAATGAACATCATACATTAGCCTACTGATGTTGTTCAATCTAAACTGTACCTTCCATCAAATGACATGGCAGTCTGTCTAATGGGGGATTTGGAGTGAGCATGGGACAACCTACACAAGCAAAATATGGAGAATATAGAGTTCGAGGTTCCAAAACTTTTTTGTGATGACAGAAAAGCTGTTTAGAAAGATTACGAGTCAAACCTTGCAACTAAAACAGGCGGACATGCTTGCAGTTCCCACACGTATATCTTTCCTTCCCTGTTCCCTGTTAGAATGGCAACATTACTAGGGTAAAACCTCGGCAGATATTTCAAGGAAATGCCATAAGTTATGCAAGAGGCAAAACAGCATTTCATCTCCTTATTGTCATTACCTACTGCTGCATAATTATAATGGAAGTCACATGAAAATTTGATAAACCAAATATCACATTCTGGAACAGGGTATTTCTGAAGGATGTCAACAGAGCCCTGCAAAGGAAAACAATATGCAATTTAAAAGCAGCCAAAAGTATTTGGGTTCTTAAAGACTAATAAAGTCAATTCAGGATGTGCCAAAAAAAGAAAAAGGAAAATAAAGTGAAGAAGGAAAAGGAAAGGAACAGGGGAAAAAAAAAGGATAGAAATTCTTACCTCGCCAGGGGATTGCTCCTTCATTTTTGGCTCCCACAATACAAGTTCATTATCAACACTCTGAAACATGCAAAAGAAGCAGCAGATATAAGCATACGCAGCAAACAAAATTTTCAGCATGAAAAGGCATGCTCTGTGAAGTGCCTAGTTCCGAAAGCATTTTTAACATCATTTTGGCCATTTGAATATGAATGTTTTACTCCTCTTTCCTTATCCAAAATCAGGATACAGTAATTAACTCTGATTTCTATGCAAATGGACAAGTTATTCTGATTTCTAAGAAGAAGTTTCTTCCAAGCAAGTGACAAGACACTCTCAATGGTTTCACTAGCAGTTCAACAAGAAGGCAAAGCTTAGGTAAGCGATGGCTCAAGACACTCTTGGAGGGAGGTGGGCGTCAGGGCGGGGTGCATCCCCCCCCCCCCAAAAAAAAAATTTTACTATACTAAATATCAAAAATTCTAACCCAATGTGTTATCTACCCCCTCAAAAAATTATAATCCATCCCCTCCAAAAAACAATTATAATTTGCCCCAAAAATTTCTTAAAAAAAATTTGCCACATAAAAATTTTAAGAAAAATATTTCGGATATTTTTTGCCATCCAATATCTACAACCATTTTTAAGCATTCCAAACATGCCTTTAAGAACCCAACAGGTGTTGAAGCCTTTGGTCTCTCCAATTTAAACTAGTCTCTCCATCAACAATTTGCTTCTCTTCCCCTTTTTGATCCTTTTAATTCTGACACCCTTGTTGCTTCCTCCATGTTTCTTTGGTATACAAGATCAATTAGCAAATTTTGATGAAATTTGTTGGAGTTATTGATTTATTTTTTGTACTTATAAATGTAAAACAAGAGAAACTAATATGAGAAAATAAAGCTACGTCACCAGCACAGACCGTGATTATTCCTAGCTTTAGTGTTCTTCTCTATTAATTTTGAAATGACCCATCTGAAATGTGAGTGAAATTTTCATTTGGAATTGAGTCCATTTATTTTAGGAATTATTTCAATTGTCACAAAAGGTAGAGAGTGTTGAAGGAATTAAACAATTGTTTCTAAAATTATGTTGTATGACAAATTCAAGTGGTGAATTTTTCTCCACTAAATCTAAAGGTAGTGAAACATTGAACAAATTTGAAGACAGATCCAAAAATAAAACTTGATTATTTTTATAGGAATGCCACACACACAAAAAAAAAAAAAAAAAAAAAAAAAGTTACTTAAAAATTTTTTTAAAAAAAAAAAACCCTCAAATTCGAAAAATCAAAAGATAAAATTATAGACAATTCATTGTCGGAGCAATTGTCATTAGGCTTCTTGAAATTCCTTAAATCTGAAAAAATTATAAGACAATTACAAGACAAATTATGTGACGTTTCAAATTTGAATATATCGATTTATTATACAATTTTGTATTCTCCTATAGGGTGTGGAGTTGTCGAGAGTGAAGTGAAATGACTCTCAACATATATTAGTGCTTGTACTCCCACCCCTAAAATTATTTTCTGACTCCACCTTTGATCTAGGACACATTGAAGAAATTAAAGTTGGAAACAACAACAATTTACCTTTGATACAATAAAATCACCAAGCCACCTATTACAATCAACATAGTTGGAGTGAACTGAAGCAATGAACACCTGACAAGTTCAAAAAGAAAAGATAGCTTTGTGGAAATGGGAAAAGATAAAAGACAAAAAGAAGTCTAAGAAATCAAGTTAACCTAAAGAAAAGGAAAAAAATAGGTCTCTCACAGAAAGTACTACTTACAGGGAACTGGACATATTTTGTTGGAAATTTGGAAGGAAGGTCTGTCCATGTGAAAGATTTCTCTACATAGGTCCAGAATTCTGCAGCAAACTCTATCAATTAGGTGAACATACCAAAAACTAAATAGATGCATGATTCTTAACTGTATATCTGCCAACTAAAGACAGCTTAATGTCACATAATTTTCTCCGTTAAGAAGCTCATCTAGAAATGCTTCAAATCATCCAAAATAGCTTAAGGAAGAAAAGGAACTGGAATAATTGTACCAAACTATTAGGACAGACAAACAAGTAACCAATAGGGATGACAAACTCCATACATCTGTCATGATTCTAGGCCTAATGGAAGGTCAAAGGTTAGCCTTTCACACCTCATGTACTGGATAGTGTTCTTCCAAATATTGACTCACTAATTCTTTAAGTCTCAATCTTAGTCACCTTCATTTTGCATGTACTCTTATATGGTAAAACCACATACATGGGCTGCACCAGCTGTGTATCTTCACCAAATTAAAACGACAACAAAGGACAAACATTTTGATGTAAGAAACTTAACAGTCCTGTTCTGTCTTGAGGAAGGCAATGCATACCAACTCCCTTCCAGGACAGTACTTCAGCAACATCAGCTGTTTAATGGATGGGTCCTTTGTTCAACTAACATTGTAATCTTAATTGATTCGATATGCCAGCATACCCATATAAAAGCATTTTTCTACATGAACAAACATATTTTATCATGCACTCTTAGTTTTACAAACTTGCTTAACGTTCAAGAGGCAAATAAAAGCAACCTTCTCAGTTGGAATTCTTTATGCATGATAACTTACTCAATACTCCAAATTTTTACAATGAAGTACTGAGACGATACTGATTGCTCTACACTGGCCATCATTAAACAAGATAGATGAACAAAATAAGATCAACACCTTTCATGGACCAAATCTTTACGGTATTGTCCATACCACAGCTAGCAATTCGATATATATCTGAAGGATGAAAATCCTGCAATGGCCATTAGTGAAGGGTGCAGTTAAAGAAATCAAGTCCACATTAACCAGCCCACTTAATAGCCACATGCTCCATTCTTACCACACTCAGTACTTCATTGCGATGACCTCCGGCACCAGCAAATATTAGAATGCATATTCCCGTTTGGACATTCCATAGCCTGACTGATTCATCCTGGTCAAGAATCACGAGTGTTAACAAGTACCACTATATGTAACACTAGCTGAAAATGTCAAAATGTATAATTTGAGAAAATGACTTACTTTACTTGCTGATACCACAAGTGATGGTCTTAATGCTTGTGTCCTGATTTCATTTATTGAATCACCATGGCCAACCAAACTCTGCAGGTCAATGAGTATGTCAAGGTGAGGAAAAATATTACTTTTTGAAAACTCTGGATACAGAAAAATGTTTATCATTCACATAGATCTGTGCAACCAGTAAACGACATGGAATACCTTGTGTATCTTTTCACTGCCTGAATCAATAACACGAATAATCCCGTTAATTCCTCCAGCCACAATAAATGGAGTTGCATCATCAGTGCAAGCCCAGCTTAATGTGTAAAAGGATTCATCCTTCTGATTGATAAAGTACATGGAAGTGCCAAACGTCATCAAGGGATGCACAAGTGACATCTTATAGTGAAACTGGCATAAAATCAACTAGATAAAAATTTTTTTCTTACATCTTCATCAATATAAGATTGCAACACAGCAATTACTCCTCCTTCAAGGCATTGATAAACAGTCACCTGAGAAAGGAATGCAAACATATATCACATCAAAGTTAAATACAGGTCAAAATGGAAATATGTGAACCTAGTAGCAGTTTATTTATGAGAAAAATTCCAGGTAAAAAAGAAGGTACATCTGCCACAACAAAACCTGATCAAAGCCTTATTATCACCTTTCCATCGAAGGATAAAAGCTAGAAAGATTACCAGCCAATTTTCTAGAAAGAATTAAGGCAGCACCAACATACTAAAAAAAGAGGCCCTTCATTTATCAAAATCACTTAAACTAAGATTTAAGATAACCACTTTCCAAAATGCAGCTTAGATAACATGTAAAAAGCATGGCTCATAGAAACTAATAAAAATTATGGCCTGTCACATTAAATCTGTGATAACATGTAAAAAGCTGAATGCACAGCCGATCTAGAACAAGATAAAAAGTCTGAAACAGCTTAACCATGTAAAAAGGGAAAAAACTCGAGCAATGAGGCATTAACTAAAGCCATAAGCATCCATAGAAAAGAAAATACACCATAAATGAAGGTAAGGAGAAAATATCTATTGTCTAAACTCTTACCTAGAAGGAACCATAGACAAAAGAAAAACAAAATGAAATAAAAAGGAAAAAGGGGAAAATGGAACAAAGGTGTAGTACACCTGAGAAAAAGAATGGATGGAAAGTATCCACACAAGAGTAAGTGCATTAATAGTGAAAAAAACGATCCACCCACTCTTGTTCCACACTAAGACAATGAGTCCTCATACATACCGAAGGGTCACATACCACTAGTGAATAGCAATACCAAAACTCTGTCACACCTCCATGGTTTCATTTCATCAAATGCAAACTTTTTTAAGATGAAGTAAAGGAATAACTGCACACTTGTGCATTGATAACCCTGGCAGTGAAAATACAGATGAAAGCAAATGGGCCACATTGGCAAAGTCATAAGTTTGATATTCCTTATGCGAGCTGCTCCAATCATTTTTTTTATATAATTATCAAGAAAATGAAAAATAATAATTGCCTTTATGAGGAATAAGCCAACAAACAAACCCTATATTTGAAGGGAGGATGTAATTCGCTTGCCACAAACAAAGGATGGAGAGATTCACAATGGAACAAGAAAATACATTGTTTCCACCAGCAGAGGCAAAGACATTGAAGAAGCGCGAGTCGATGAAGTTGAAAACAATGGACCGGAAAGGATTCTTGCCCTGGATCTTGTTTGTAACTTTGTATTTCTCATTCTCTAACGGAATTATAGATCCTATTACAGGCTCGCAACCTATGCCAGACTTCGCTTTTGCCGGTTTTACCATTGTTATCGGACAGCAGCGAATTCTAGAATCTAAACCTTCACTATTTCAACATATATGCGGCCTCCTCTTCTATATGTAGATGCACGCCCAATGCACATAAAAATATACCATACTTAGAGATATCAAAGAATAATTACATTAAAAGGACAATTCAAATATAAATTCACCAACTCGTAGCACTGAAATGGAAAGGAACAATGTATCTCATTCTCAAAGATAGAAAAAATTGTGAGGAAGTAAAGGAAATATTCTTTTTGTCCAGCTATTGAATCATTCATTTCACTTTTTGCATAATACAAAATTTATTTCGACAGTACACTAAAGAGATGATAAAGATTAATAAGGTTAAGGAAATAGATATATAAATTGATCCGTTCAAAGACATCTGGTTAGAACCAGAGAAAAAAAATTAAGTCAATATTGCTAAAATTTTGGTGAGGTTGAAAGAGGAAGATTAATTCTTTTCCAGGAAATTTTCAAAATCAATTATATTATCTCATATTAAACACTGATATGGGTAGAACACCTATGCCATTAAAAGTCAGTATATGGTTATCAAATTTGACCTTATATTTATGTACACTTATTTGACTCCAGTATCATGTTCTCGAAAGCTTGAGGCATCTCTCATTGTTCAGACAACCCTTACTATCATTCATCTCCTAAAAGGTCTTAAGTGAAAAGGTAGAATTTGACGTGGTTATTTACACAACTTGTCTAATACATTGGCTGCTCAAGCCTCATATGCCAAAAGTGAAATGTTTATTAGTGATCACGTATTAACAAAAAGCGAGCATGGCGTAATGGTGGAGTCTCTCCATTGTGTCCTGAAGGTCCAGGGTTCGAATCAGCCTTCTCGCAAAAAAAAGCAAGGGGGAGGCTGCCTAGGTATTCTCTTCCCCAGAGCCCACAATGTGGGAGTTTCGGCACTGAGTACGTCCTTTATTAACAAAAAGCACAAACATACAAGACAAGCACATGAGAAAATGAGTGCACACCTTAGATTGCCTCTTTAGAATTTCTTCAAACACAATTATGGCATTGACTTATCCCCACACGCCAACACAAGACAGTCTAAGCTTACCGGGATATGCCAAAGCAAATGCAACATTAAGTACCATTGGTTGCACATTGTCGTAGATTATGCAACTGAGTTCTAAATCTTAGAATGCTTAACAAGTAATGGTTGTTTGAATTGAGATTCTAATACTGCTTTTAAGCTTGTAGAACATGTAGGGATTCTAATCTTGAATCAAAGTGTTTCTTAAATTGTAAAATTATATTTTATAGAATTGGGATTTTAATAAATACAACATAAGAAACTTATCCTCATAAAATCCAAGTTACAATTGTGGACAAAAAAAAAAAAATGAAATCAGAATCTGTATATCTCTAACAAAAATTCACTTTGAATTTTTTTTTTTAATATAAAATCAAACCTTTATATCTACTAAGTAATGCAACTGATGATTTCTTTTTTTCCTCATCCTCTTTTAGTTGTTCAGATATTTAACATGAGAATTTAGCTAGGCCTGTTAGGTTAGTAATTGAGTAATACTAGACTTACCAAAAAAAATGAAAAGGTGAAAAGACCGAAAATCGAATCTAGTGCCATACAATTTTATTAGTCAAGGTAAATTATATAATACTACATTGTATAATTTTGGGTTTTTTATAATTCCCATGACTATTCATATCTATAGGGTTTGTAAATGTTGTATTGTTATCTGATGGCTGCCCATCATTTTAGTATCTTAATCCAGGAGAAATAAAACATTTACAAATCCCATGGGTATCAAAGAAAATCCTTATAATCTTTCAACCAATAAATTTGTGTCACATCATAGTCAACAATTTCTCGGTACATATAACATTTTTGATAGCAGGACAATGTAAATGTCAAAATCATCAAACAATAGGATTAATAATTATAACTTCAAATTCAAGCAAATGATCATGAGTCGATCCCATGGGGGATATAGGTCAGGGATAAATACCATAAAAGTGAAAACCACAATTGGAGCATAATTGAATTTTGAATTCCACACAGTAGGAGAAAGATTACTCACTCGATTGCCACCGACGGTAGCGAAGACATTGAAAAAGCGAGAGTCGATGAAGTTAAAAACGACGGCGTAAAGAGGACGCTTTCCCTCCTGTAGTCTGTTGGTCACTTTGTATTCCTTTTTCTTCGACGGCGTCAGCGATCCCACCACTGCTTCGCATCCAATCGGTGTCTTCGCCATCTTCTTCTACTACTACTATCACTACTAATTCTTCTTCTTCTTCAGAGAGAGAGAGAGAGAGAAGGAGAGAGCGCTCAGCCTGTATATAGTCCTTAGCGCGCCCAATGTCCTCTCGGAAAATCTTTGTTTTGTTTGGTAAATTTCAGGACCCTTTTGGTGAAAAATATTCCGAAGGGAGAGAAGAAGAATGGAAATAATAATAAAAATAAAAAACTATTCTTTATGATAATTAATAATTAATCATAGTAATATATTATTACTATTTTATTTATACAGTCAATCATTAAAAAAAAACATTTTATCGTAAAACTCAAATAAAATATAACAAATTTAAATTCATAATTTTTTCAATTTTTAGATAAATGTGAATATCAATTAATGATATTTATAACATAATTTAAGTTTTTTTTTCATTTATTTTAAATCTCTTTGGAAGAAGTCTACTAAATTTATGAGATGTGATACTATATACATCAAGAAAGTATACAAATATTTATAAATTTATTTGTTTATGGTAAATTAAATTTTTTATAATTCTAAAATTAATAATTTTTTATTGATATCTTTTTTACTTTATTAAATTAAAATATATATATCAACAAAAATTATAAAGGTTAATGAATTAAATATAATTATAAATATTTTAAACATGCGCACTGAAACTATCAAATCATTTAAACCTCAATATATATACTCAAATTATCATTAAAGTATTTTAAATTTATATTCGATTATGATATAGCGAGAATCTAAATTAAATTTATTGTCACCCGACTCGCACTCAATTTTCAAATGAGGTTTTACAAATAAATAAAATAAAATAAAATATCTGTCTCCCTCTCCACCTCCTATAAGTGTCGGGAGGACCAATTTCACGAACGAACACTAGACTCCAACAAAAGAGCCTTATCTCCTAGGCTTCCCTGAGCAAAATAAGCATGTCCTACTCTGCTCTTCACATCCTTTCTCATGCAAGCCCACTTCATCTAAATCACCGATACCCACTTCAAAAATCTCCACACCCATCAAAACTAAACATCTCCAACTCCTCTCACCACAACAGTTTCACCATAAAATGCACTTCAAATTCACAAGAACCAGATCCTGAGTTCCCTGTACCCACCACAGTGACCGCGGAGGAATTCCCGATAGAGAAGAGAAGAAGATCAGAGATAGTCAGAGAGAGGAAGTCCGAAGCTCGGATAGCAAAACCTGAGCCACCAAATTTTGAGATAGGTTGGAAGAGGACAAAGAAGATAGAGTTAGAGAAGCCAAAAGGGTACAAGATTGCAGACTTTTTGGAGAAGTTGGAGCAGCTAATGGGGAAAGAGTTTGGATCAACAACACTTTTGGCAAAGGTTGGAGAGATCGTTGCAGAGAGAGCAAGAGAGGAAGCAGAAGTGTTGAGAGATGAAGGAGAAGTTGAAGAGAGAATGGTTACTGAGCTGTTCAGAGTTTTGAAGTTGATGGAGATGGATTTGGCTATGGTGAAAGCTGCGGTGAAAGAAGAGACTCTTGGTGAAAGGCTTGAACAGGCCAAGGCTAGGTGTAGACAAGCTATACTTGTTGCTTATTCTTTTTGAATGTTATTATCAACCATTTTAATGTATATAATGACAGAAATGTGTGAGGAGGCTTTGAATCCTACTTGCCTCAAGTTTGCAGTTATGGTTTTCAGAAGATTCGATGTCATAATCATGTTGATTCTGGCATGAAAAATGCTATCAATCATGATTTTTTTTTTCCTCGTGGCATTAATAATTATAGGGTAAATAAATTCATGAGGGGAAAAAAAAGATCACTGGATTATGAACATTAATAGTTTATGTAAAACCAAGCTTACTTAACTAAAATATAAATGAGGCCACTTCATTAACCCTAACCAGTTTATTCTCATCAATCATTTTTTTTTTTTTGTTAAAAGGCCGGTGAAAAATGATGTGTTAATACATTTTCTGAACATGACCATGGGAATCTCCTTCCGTGTCCTTGACTAAAAGGCTTAGAAAGGGGAAGAGAAACAAATCGTTGACAGAGAGAAGAGATAGAATTGGAAAGACCAAAGGCTTCAACATGTGTTGGGTTCTTGAAAGCATGTTTGGATTGCATTAAAATGGTTGTAGATATTAATTTTTGGGTGAAAATAATATCCGAAATATTTTATTTAAAATTTTTTGGTGACAAATTTTTTTAAGAAATTATAGGGGCAAATTATATATATATATATATATATATATATATATTGGAAGGGAACGGATTATAATTTTTAGGGTGGCGATTAACACATTGGGTTAAAACTGTTTGATATTCAATGTAGGAAAAATTTTTAGGGGAAAATTGCAGGGGAGCACCGGCCCTCCTCCACCTCCCTCCGCCAGTGGATATATGGCAAACTCATGAAATGCTATTATGATTCCACCATCAAATGTTACAAATCAAATTCTAAACCTCTTGGGTCAGCTCCTTCACAATTCTGCTACTATCTTGACTACAGAAATGCACATGGAATATGAAGCTTCAGCGAGGGAATGATATCAGTCACATTTACAAGTTTTTGAAACTGGAGTTGTGGTCGACTTCAATTGGTCAGAGACTTCTGTTCTATGCCCCCATCTTTAAAATTGGGCAAAGAATGACTAGCGATTTTGGCATGTGTCTGTTACTTTACCTGCATCAGCGGAGGCAAATTATTGGCCTAGCTGCTTGAGAATCTCACTTGATGAGATGAGATGCACATCCCCTTGCGTATTTAAGTCCATAATCTCTGTGTGCACAAAAAAGATCCCAAAGTTCAAGATGTTCACACCTGAAATGAAAGATAAAGATTATCCACCAAAAGTTTTTTTAAGAAAAAAGAACAGAAATAGATTAGGGTTATTCTATGGTACCTCTCAATTTTGACAGTACTAAAACATTTAAAAAAAAAAAAAAGACCCTCATTTTGCCCAAAATAACACCCATTTGGATCAAAAATCCGAAGCCCTTTTTTCTGTGCCAACACAGTTGGTTCAAAACAAAAGGGTTCATTTCGTCCCAACATCATTAGTACAAATCAAAGGGGACGGTTCAATACCCATACTTATCAATGACATTGCCCAGAAACAAACATGTTCAGTACCATTCTTGCCCCTCTGTTTTAGGACGTGGTCTAAACTAACCTATATTTTGAGCCAAAACACTCTTTTGTACCCATGCTGTAACTACCCCCGCCCCCACCCGGACCTTAGTATTCTCATAAAGAAAAATTAGGAAACAAAGTAACCTTCACAAGATGAAACTACAAAACAGGAATAAAAACTGTGCAATGATAGAGAAGACCAGCAAGGCATTTGCAAGAGTAATGTAAACATACGGGAAAAGAAAAATATTTCATACACGGGCCCACCTGCTGTGATTGCTTAATATGGATGGCCATTGTATCTTTGTTTTAGCTTCTTTCTTTAAGGGTCTACCCCATTTCAGAACTCACTTTTTTGTTCTTTTTCTTCTTCTTTTTCTTCGATATAGAGTCAGAGGTTATGTAAGTTTCTTGGCATGCTTTGATGATGCTGCGAACATGAGGATCATCTGTCGGAATATCGGGTAACATCACCTTAGCAGATTTAAAGTCCCCTGAAGCCAGAAGTGCCTGATACATCCTGCAGAGAGTCTCAGGATGAAAATCAACAAATGGATGGCCTTTTTCCAAAATGAAATTTAATGTCTCAATAGCATATCAATAATAAGCCTGACACTAAAGAACCATATAATGATACAAGGAACATGACCCCGAAAAGTGGCAGCAGTTTACATGAAACCCAATAGATTATGAGCAACTAAGTGTCACCAGTTCTTGTCCTTCCATTCTATATATGATCAATTTTAATGGAATATTTACCACCATTTCTTTTCCTGGCAGCACAATAGTCTGACTATTTTACAGCCTTCAATGTTTCTCCCATAGACTAATTAGCAAAGTCGCACAGAAATTCAAATATATCTTGAACCAAGGTATGAATATACATATATCGTCTCTAGCTGAGCCGCAGGACAGGCGCAGACTTTTTTTCTTTTCTCCCTTTAGAAAGGGGCAAGAATTTTTTAATTATATATGAATGATGGAAGCCATTGTCCCATCCTAGTACGGAAAACTGAGCCACTGAAGCAGGAGTTGAACCTGCAATTTTGTAATTTCCAGAAGGCTACCAGAGAGAGAAACATAAGCATCACTTACCATAAGTAGCTCATAACATTGTAAGGAAAACCAGCTTCTTGATATTCATTCCAAATCTGAAGCGCGTTTTGCAAATCTTTGGCATTAACACAAGCAGAGAGGAGAAAATCAAGACTTCTTCGTGAAGGTTCAACCTTAAGCTCTTTTTTGACAGCTTTAAGCAAATCCATTCCGAACTGCAAATGACTTGACCCTAACTCTGCAACTTGGGAGAATACCTACGCCATAATCGCAAAAATGGAATTATGCAGATGGAAGATTGGAAGCTAGCATATATATATTAACCATATTATAGGTATAATCTTTTCAGCAATCCCATGCCCCTAAAACCAGGTTTTTTCTTCAAGATGTTGCCTCCCAGCCAAGATATCGCTCAACCCACTTGAGAAGAAAGAAGACAAATAAATCTCAAGGTGAGCAAGATGGGACAAACCTCATCAAAGACAGATTCCATAGCTAATTCATTGCAGGAGGGTTCATCTTTCTGTTGCTTTAATAGATTGATTGCAGAACTGAATCAAAGGAAGAGCACACTTATGAAAACTAGATAGTGCATAATAAAGGTTCTAAACAAAGCAAAATAAAAACCCATTGGATAACCTTAGGTGCTTATGTCGTGCACAATATGAGATGATCCTACAGCAACCATCAAACCAGTAGTCTGGATCACTCAGCTCCCCAAGTAGCTGAAGCAATCTACTCAATTCTCCTTCACTTTGAGTGTACTCCTAAAGGAAGAGAAGAGATGTCAGTGTTTAAAAGATGAACCAGGGTTAGGATCACAAAAAAGCTTACAATCAGGGATATAATTGCTTTGTTGTCCGGTTTGAATCCATCGTTTCTAATCTCATCATATGTGCTGAGGGCATCAGTTAACTGCCCGTGTGATGCAAGAGCAGAGACAAGCACACCTTTTAATTCAATCAAGTTCTTGTCAGGTACTCCACCCATGACAACCTATCAAAAGATTGGTATCTTTGAGTTAATTGCTAACCAATCGTTACAATGTTTATACAAAAGGACTACAGTAAATAAACTTTTTGGCAAACCACAAAATATGACTTTCCATTCTTAAAAGAACTTACAAACTAGTACAAATAATTGAACAGAAAATTGATAAACAAGCACCAAACATTTGGAAGCACCGGGTCAACAAAATGGCCTGTTATAAGCTTCTAAGCAAGCCATACTTGTCAATACAAATATATATATATATATGTCTCAGCGCCTCAGGTCGTTAGTACCATGGCTAAACTATTTGGTATTAGTATTTGCAATAATTTACACTGCGCTTACTTTTCAAAGAAAAATAGGTTCCAAAGCTCCTCTCAAGACATAGATATGGAGAACAAATTACAATCTCCAAGAGAAGATTTAAGGAGGAAAAAAAAAAGAGGAGTAATTTGATCATTAGAAGTGGTCCAATATCAATGTCTGAACACAAAGTTGTTCATGAAGCATGTGGTTCCTCAGGGTAATGAACACTTCCAGAGTGAATTTCCCATCATGTATGATGAATTCTCTTTAACTTCTGATGGAAAGCATCCTTATTTAATTCTCTTCTATCCAGGTAGGGAAATGACCGAAATAATGATCAATTTATTATTGACATATGGATCAGAGATTTTGGGGGAACTAATATTGCACTCGCACTACAATGGAAGTTGGAGTTACTAATGCATAAACCTATATAATCTAGCATTGTAATCTTCTTATTTAGGCCCGGGACATTGGGCTTGTCAATAGTTAAGATTAAATTTTCCACTTATAAAAGTATGGTCACTGGTCTAGTATTATTAAAGCCAACCTTTTGTGTCATGTTGAAGAGTCACACTCATAAATTAACTACTGACTAGGAAATGCAACAGCCAATTTTGTTAATTTACACTAAGTAAAATCATGCTAAGATATTATGCTTTAAATAGTTATTTTCTCATCATGTGTTAAGGAGATTGTCGCTATCTACCATATTCCCTATAATTTGTACACAGCTTGATACATTGCACATGACAAGACCCTATTTTGTTGCTAATGACTTCTTGTTATGAGATAAAGGTGCATATGCATATAATGTCAACATAGAGGAGAAGTGCTATGATTAAAAACATAATAATGACCACCACAAGTGTAAAGTTTATGGCAAATATTGTATCCAGTACATTAGGAAATAGAGAAATAGGATATAAGTTTGTCCTAAAATGCCTACTTCCTAAATTAGAGCAGCCAATGAGTAAATTGAACCAAGAAATGCTTTTGTCTCTAGATTACTTCTCAATACAATTTATTTTAAATTCAAAATATGGATCAAGAAATTGAATTTCAATTATTAGCCAGATGGAAAATTACCTGTTTTGCCTTCTCATATTGTCCACAATTTGCATATGCATTTATAAGCGCCATGAGGACATTTTTTGTTTCGACCAAGCCAGCATGCTTCATTTCTTCATAATACTGGAATGAATACATATAAACATACTTTTCAAATGACAATCAATTGCTTAAAAATTAACATCAGCAAATGAAATTTAGTATAATAGTGTTTATTAGATAATGAACAGAGCAGAAACATAGAACAACGATGATAACGTTGGAGAAGGATGATACAACAAATTTATTTCCTTCAGGGAAAGCAATATCAGAGAAACACAAAACTTGAGCCACTTTGGCCAAGCAGCAACCCACTCGATAACAATAGGAGGAAAGGGAAAAGTTAAACAACCCTTTTCTTTTGTGTGTACATGTCCGTTGCTGGGGGGGATGGGAGGGGACTCATTTTTGGCATTTGGAATAGAAGTGAGCCTATAATAATCTTTCACATTACCAAATGGATAAGGAACCCAAGAACGGATGCAGAAACAGGTGCCCAAGAGGTCACATAAAACAAACCAATGGACATCCAATGCACCCACAGTAATATAATATCATCTACTAATTATAAAATAAGTAAAATGCAATCAGGCTCTGAACAAGAATATAAGCTGACAATCTACTGCAGATATTACATGCAGCCTATATCCCTTCCAAACCTAAATTCTAACAATTTGTAGAACCTTAATCCACCTTTAGAATATCCTCTTCATGCTCAGAGTTAGCGATCAGATAGCTGAAAGTTTGAGAATCTGGTTTCACATTTGCAAGTTCCATCTGCTGGAGAACCATTAATATACCATATGTGTTTTTCTGCATCAATCAACAACATGGTAGGTCAAATAAAAATCGTAATATCTTGATTAGAAATTTGAAAAAGATAATTGAATGAGGAATGGGACCCAGACAAAGCACAACATTTTATACTGCCCATAAAAATACAGAAAGGACAAACAAGAGATACAATACCACCATGTGAAAGCCCCGAAGGATCTAGTTTTCACATGACATCAATGAACTTCACTAAAAGAATGATGTCCAAAGAATGTAGCTTGTTTCCCTATCCAACATCAAAATACTAATATGGGTTAATCATATTCAATATCTACAAAGACTTGCAGCTTGTGATCTGTGAGCAATCCAAGCACACACTCCTATCAACAGTATCCTATAAACTGTGAGCCTAGCAATAGGAAGAGAAATAGTAGTCACAATCATCCGCAGGCAAATGACCTATGATGTCATGGGCCATTAAGTTTATAAATTAATTACAATCTAGATGGGGATTATTAGGAAAAGGCATACACCAAAGTCTGGAAATACGGAAAAACTATAATCATGGACCTTCTTTTTTAACCAACACATGATTTTAACCTATACTAATTAGTCAGTAACAAAAATCCCCACTTTCCCAACCTAAATTGATAATACAGGTCCCAGTGGAAAGAAAAGATAAAAATGAATGGCACAAGGATGCAAAGCAATACATGCACCCTGCACACATACATCTTATTAAACTAACAGAAAATCTACAGATCTTCTTGTTGAATATTAAGTAGGGCCAAAATTTTATTATTTACAAAATTGACAAACATCAATGTCAAAATCAGAAAAACCATGAAGAGGACCCATGTAAGGTGTTTTAAAGAAAATATCAACAAAACCAGACAGGGATGTCTCTATGCCGTGAATGGTCCTAGTATGTCTTTTGGGTCCTGAAGTTTTCAGACAATTTCCTTCAGTGAAAGTTGAGCATTATTATGCTACTATAGTGACAAAGCAATTCCTAAAATAGTGCCTATAAAAATGCCTTCTTGATATTAAACAAGATAAGAGTTTAAATGACTAATACGACGTCATTTTTTGATGAATAAGGATTAGTAAGGCTTTTCACTTGTTGATTTCTCCTCCTCCATAATTCTTTGAACAGCATAGACAAAAGATTATACAACTAATGTTTCAAATTTCAACAATGAACTCTGCTTTTGTTTTGTTTGGGTCAGTTCATGGGGGGAAAAAATACACACCTCTTTAGCCAAAAACTTTCCCTCATATCAGCTATAAAAGCCAATTAACAACACCACAACCATACCTTTAATAGCCCTACTCCTGGTTTATGATAAATCGTCCACAATGTGTTTCTCCTTTTAGGAAATTTGATGCATTATTATACTCATACCACATCATATGTTCCAGTTCCTTCCCCATAGAAGGCAGGTTACTAGTTTTATTGACTAACTTATTACAGCTGGCTATCAATGCTTAGCCAAATGAGATGAAAAACATAAGCAAAGGTTGCCAAAGCACCCTCAATCAATAGACGTAACAGATTTGGCTGTAAGATGCAATGTGTAACAATCAGTTGTCACAATCATGATAGAGTTATCTTCAAATGCAACGGCACCCTCAAAGTCATGGTCACAATTATTTTGCAGTTGTAGGAGGATTTTATTTTGATCTATAGATAAATGGTATTAAATGTGAAGAATTGCAACAGAAGAACTCACTAAAGTTTAAATAAGGATTAAAAATATCATTAACCACCGACATAAGCTTGTTAACATCAAAGTGCCAACAGTATTGATTAATTGGATGCAGTCACCCATACCTTCATGCATTGCACTAATTATACATGCAATGCCTATATCTATAATGTGCTCATATGCTCAGAATCGATAGGTTTCATAACTTTGACCTCACAACATCTTACAATTTTTTATTTATTTTCAATATCAAATTCATAAAAGCAAAATACTTTCTTGAAAAAAGAAGGATAAGTACAAAAGGTTTAGGAAGTCACCTCTCGAAAATATCCACCGATAATAGAATTGTACATGCCAGCTGTTGGCTTCAAATTTATTTCCTCCAAATACTTGAGCATGCCGTATGCACCATGGAACTGCAGGGGACCCATTAGACTTTAAACCAGAGAATCTTTCTAAATGATTAACCAGTCCAATCAGACATCACTAGAGAGATGCAAATTGTACAAAAATAAAGCACAAGCCAAGCAATTGCTTAATAGTAAAGTCAACTACTTACATCTTTCATTTTCATACTTAGATTTATCATTCTCCGAAAAGTCTCACTGTTTGGCTTCAAGTTGTGATGATGGATCATTTCATAAATTCGGCGAACCTTGAAAAAATTGCAGCATATAAAAGTCAGATCGTTAGGATAATGACAAAGATATCTCCAAATAACTGTTGCTCTGCCTATATAATGGTAAATATTGATGGGAATACATTGAATGGCAATATCATTCTGGAAAATAAAAGTTTCCATCCAAGCCTATCAAGCCAACAAAAAACAAATGCAAGCTGCATGCAAACACTGAACACCTCCCCCCCCCCAAAAAAAAAAAAAAACACACACACACAGAGGAAAGAATAACCCTAG
Organism: Dillenia turbinata; assembly: GCA_037126225.1. Taxonomy (NCBI): domain Eukaryota; kingdom Viridiplantae; phylum Streptophyta; class Magnoliopsida; order Dilleniales; family Dilleniaceae; genus Dillenia; species Dillenia turbinata. The sequence continues at coordinate 3,467,613 of JBAMMX010000001.1, forward strand.
TTTTGGCAACTTATGCAAGTTGGCACCATCCATCTACCGACACATAATAATGATGATGAATAACAAAAATGATCAGCATTTCAGCGTAACTTCCCACAGTGATTGGATGCATTAAAAAAGGGCTCACCCGATGCACAAAATGCTCCCCGGCTTAGTGCGGGTATAAGGGGAGTGATTGGATGTATTATAATGTTGATAATGACATGATAAAGGAAGATGGAAAAAAAAGTCACAGAACAAATATGATGCACAACAAAGTAAAACTAAAGGATTCTAAAGGACATACATACCGCATTAAATTCATGGCACTCCCCACTTGCATCTAGTACGGAATGAAGTGCTTCAGTGGGTAATGTCAAACCATCTTGAAGCATAAGGTCAACTACATCAAGAGCCTCATGCACCTAAATAATAGCAAAGCAAATCCAATGCTTGTAAATCATCAGAACATGCAAAAGAAGAGAGAGAGAGAGAGAGTAAAGTACTGAAGTGAAGTGGAAGAAAAATAATAGCAGCCAACTCAAGTGAATCATTACCTTCAGCAAATCACAACAATACAGAACAAGCTTCTCATAGCATCCCGCAGAAGGTGCCACATCAGCTTTGGCATGCAAGTCTTTAACTTTTAAGAGGACATCCTCGACCTTCAACAACCAACCAACACTTTATTGGAGAAATAGAGAATAAGATTAAGATAGAAAATCTGAATTTTAAAAATCTTCTAAGACAATAATGAAGATAATAGGCTAACAAAATGAGATACCTACAAAAAGAGGAGGGCTTAGGAGTGCTTCCTTCTAGCCATGAAATGCAAAGCAAATTTGCATCGTGGAAGATGGGTGTGATGGACTCAAAGGATTACTACAAGGGCGGCTGAATGATCTATTCTTTTATTTTATTTTATCCTTTCCTGAAAATACCATGATAAGGGCATTCCAGAAAAAACTGGGTTTGAATGGTATTTCCACATTTGGGAACCAAAAGATGGAATAAGAAACTAAGCTTTGAAGATAGTTGGCGGAGGTGAACAACGTAGGGTGGTGCTTGGACTATAGGAGGTGCTTTATTGAGCTTTGTCTTGTTGAGAGGTACACATGAAGAAACTGCTGGTAGTTCCCTATCATGATACAGAGTCTTCTTCCTAGACCAACCTTCTTGCTTTTGGATGCAAATGGTATTTACAGGAGTCTTCCTAAGGAATACAGTCAACTCTTCAAATCATGTAAATTAAAATGGCTATAGACTCAAAAAACATATGAGACCAAAGAGAAGCATAGTAAACAAAAAATAGCAAAAGCACAGATCCAAAACCAAGAAGCATCTTTCAGCCCTCCAAAACCTCTGAACTTTGTCAAAAACAAATGATAAAAACTTTGGAGATTTTTTCTTTTGGAATATAAACTTTAGACTGGGAATACAAAGAGTTGTTCAACTAATTTGAATTCCTAGAGGGTATACTTGGGTATTGGAAGATGGTGTAGTTTGGAAAGGTTCAGCAAGAAATTATGATTGCTCAGATTAAAGGAATTAGGAGAAGGCTTGCTCCTCTTTGGAAGTAAATTAGGAAATTCTATAAAGTTGGCTTTCTTTGCATGGAAGCGAGTTGGGGAAGGAATTAAACTCATCTGCCCAAAGGAGAGCTGATGTTTTGGTGAATAGGTGTTCATTATACAAAAGAGAGCTCGAGTTTGTTTATCACTAGCTACTATCATTGCACATGGACTCGCTGCGCGTGGGACAAAATTTTTTCTTTTGCATATATGTTGAGTGGCTTCAAGCTTTATGAATAGTGAGTAGTGGGCTAGGAGTCATGTAGTGGTTTGTATAGCAAGGAGGAAAGTTATCAAGATACTTCCTTTGAATTGGTTGGCTTGGAAGAACAGGAAGATAAGAGTTTTTAAGAGGGTGGAAAGTTTGTTGATGATTTTTGTTGGTAATTTTCTCAAATGTTTGTTTTTGTTTCACTTCAGTGTGTTTGGAATCTTTTCTAGATGTCAATTTCAAAGACTTCTCTTTCTATGTAGCCCCTTGGACAAGCACAACCTTGGTCCTCTTCCTCGCTTTTGTAGTTCTTTCATTACGAACAAAATCCTATTTTTCTGATAAAGAAAAAAGATTTCTGGGACACGATGAACCCACTAATTATCACCAATGGCAAAGTGGTTCCACATCTTCCAAACTATAAAGCAATGCAAAACAAGAAATCTCTGGCTTAGTTTCTGAAAATTTCCCGCATATAACACAAATATCCAGAGAGAGAGCTTCAAAAGGCCCCCATTTTTGTAACAGATCATTTGTATTAATCATTTAAGCACACCATAGAACAAGTAAAACCTTGACTTAGACAGAAACTTTTATTTTTCAACTTAATTTTGTTAAGAGAAAAGTGAAGGTATACAAGAGGCAAAAAGATGAAAGAAGGATTCATAAGGGAAGGTAGCTGAAGCATCAAGGCTCCAAACTCTAGTATCAGGGATATTAGGAGAGGCCTTTTCTTTGAAACAGGGAAACATCAAAGGAAAATTCTGTAACTACCCTACCATTAACTAATGTAGCTCAAGAATGACTTTATTTGTATTTAGAAAGATTTTCAGAATATTTATTATTCTGTTATTATTATTTGATTTTCTATGTTACAGTAGTCAATTAGTTTCTATTTTGGTTAGGGTTTTGTGGCCTATAAATATTTGCCATACTTTTATGTGATGGTCAGACTTTGGAATAAATTGAACTCTGAATTGCTTCTCTATCTCTCTCTAGGTTCTTTGTTTTCTCCTGCACGTCTGTTTCTCCTCACTCCCCTCTACTCTGGTTTCTTTCTCTCTTCTTCCCCACTCTTTCTGTACTCCTCTCTCACTCCATTCTTCATCAATTGGCATCAAAGCTTAACCACAAAACTATCATTTGCTGCTATCTTCCCCAGGTTAGTGTTCACATAGTTACTTTGCAAGTTATCGCTCATGGGAGCAACATTCACAGTTTGCTACAAAAAAGGGGGAAAAAGGAAAAAAGAAAAAGGGGGGAGAGAGGGGGGAAATAAAAAAGTTCTCAAGCACAAAAAAAATAATCATCAGTTCACGTTTGCAACATGTGCTGATGTTCTTTTTAACTCTTGGTTTCATTTTAACACCGGTTCAGGTCTGCTGAGTCATTTTGACGGAGTTACTAGGTTTTTGGCCCTAGTGAAACACTTTTGTTGAGGGATTTTCTCACAGTTCTACAATCGTTTGAGCCATTGCGCCTCAATTACTGTAAATTTCAGACTTGTTCATGCGTTGAATAAACTGCATAATGGTATGGTAGATTCTTATATTATATTTTATGGCTTGTTATCCTTATAGTTCTCTCATAATATGGATATTCTTATGAAGACTCATACTATGATAATCCATAAGTAGAATATCATTCTTATAATTGTGACCAATATGAGGACTTCCATATGTAGAATATCATTCTTATATTATATTTTGGAAATGTTTTCAAAATATTTAGTTTTTCATTAATATTTGATTTTCTATGTTATTGTAGTTACTCCACCCATTCCGCTTCAAGTGTAACTTTATAAAAAAAAATTTTGTGCTACTTTTCAAGAGATAATTTAGTCAATTCATACTTCTTTTTTCTAAATTGTGGTTATTCAATCATTTCCTTAATTTTTGTGCAAATACCTTAAACAATAGTTGAAGTGGACCAAAGGGAGTATTTGGTTTCTATTCTAGTAAGGGTTTTGTGGCCTGTATTGGCTATGCTTTTATGTAACGGTCAAACTTTGAGTAATGAATTGATTATTGAATTGCTCCTCTCTAGGTAATTTGTCTTCTCCCTCACACCTGTTTCTCTTCTCTGCCCTCTCCTCTGGTTTCTTTCTCTCTCTTATGCACCGGCCTCTCTCCTCTCCCATTCCATTTTTCATAATTACATTCCTCCAGAAACTAAAATTGCAACAAATCAAACCATAAAGATAAATCTTTGATAGAAGCAGAATAAAACATGGATAGATAATAAAGTCCAAGATAATTTGTGGAAAGGGTTGATAACTAATCTAATAATCCTCTCAAAAAAGAAGGCAAGAGCCATCCACAACGTTAAAAGATATTAGATGAACAAAGATCCGATATTATCTATAATCTTATTTTATTTTACTTTTATCATAAGAAAAATCTAAATGCAGAATGACATCACTAACTGCGAGTGAGGGGGTTGGGAGATGTGGGGTTTTAGTGGATGGTTTATTTGCATCCTTAGGAATAATTGTCTTAATGATAAGACTTAAAGCACCATGTATAAAAAAGGAAAGGAGAGAGAAATGAGAAAGTCAAAGTAGAAATTGCATATATATTCCCATAATTCCATAGTTATTAAGGACGTTACCAGCAGCATTCATGACAAGTTCCTCACCGCTAAATTTGGCATGCCAATAGCATAACTAACGATGAGGTGTGAGACATTTTCTGCTCCATAGTCTGCATTGCACAAGCAAAACAGCATAATATCAGACACATATTGCAAGTCTACAAATACTATCGGTTTCCATGAACTTCAGTTAGACAGGTTAGTCAAGCTTCATTAGTCATGGTCAAATTATGGAGTCTAGTTTAAAATATGCAACGCAGATATCACCCAAGAAAAAAGTTTCCCTGCCTCCTTACAATCAAACAATTTCTACTTATGAAGCACAGGCAATTCATAAAAACTGGGATTCAATGGTAAGCCACTTACTTCTTTTCCTTTTCTATATCAGAAACTCAAATGCATCAAGTAGTCAAAGATTTTGAGGCTATAAATTGGAGATAGCCAAATCTCAAAATGATCAAAATTTAAGCAAGTTACAAGCACCCCCAAAAAAAAAAAGGAAAGTAACCAAAATAAAATTGACCGAATCACTTGTAACTGTTCTCGTTGCAACATTGTTATCCTAAACGATGGATTTTTATCACTGGCCAAAACCACAAATATCCCACCAAAATTTATGCCTATTTTCAAATTAGGCTCTCCAACTTTTATAGCAGTCAATTGCACCCATCCCCCATAAGTGTACAGCGTTAGCTTTCCAACAACGTTTTTATGAAATTTCTGGATGATCATCCCTTTGAGTTTAGTTTTCTTGCACCTCCAGCAATGGGTTTTCACAAATTCTTGATTTCAAGTTTTTAATAAGATAGAGTATAAAGTTTGTTCAAATTATAATTAATGGGCACTGATAAATTTGTCTTTTGGTGGAAGATATAGAAACAAACCTTTGATGTTTAGCAGAAAAGGAAAAAGCCTCTGTTTCTGGTTCGTCCAATCAAAACAACTGAATGCCAGTTGATATTTCATTTTGATTACCTTTTTTCTTTTTGGGAATGGTTTTCGTTCCCATTCCAATTCCCACTTCCCATCAAACTCAATGATAAGAAATAAATATAAAAATTGACAGATTTAGCTCAACAAATGCTTAAAGATGATGAAGCATGTTCTGCAGTACATTCTATGGAAACTCCTAATGAATGTTAAAGCAGAGAAAGGGGCAATATAACTGCAAAGAAAGGTAGAACCAACAAATATTAGACACAATTCTGGCAAATAAAATCTGAACATGGACATACCAGAGGATCTAAGGGCCAAAATATATTTCTCGGCGAGGGACTCCAAACTGAACTTCCCCAGTGATTTAAAAATACACGTTGCATGATCAAATGATGAAAGTTTCGTTATGTCTATCCTTTCTAGCAGTTGCAAGAGCATATCCTTCTGGCCACTTTCACTCAAGGCCAATAAATAATTCTCTGCCATACAAACTACAGCTAGTAAGTATTCTGCAGTGACCAAGCACAAGGACTTCAATAACATACAATGAGGAAACCATTACTTTAACGAAGCAATTCACTGATGATTATAGATGCCTTACATGTAGAACAGTTACAAATAGAATCAGTATAACCTATATGAAAAAACAATAATTGCATTTCTTTTGTGCAAATAAGGTCACAACAGCTCATTTAGTATTTAGAGTACATGACCACTAATAAAGTGCACAAAAAATGTCACTTGGGATTTTGTACTGTCACATAGTCAAATGCCTTAAAAACCGATTTTGATTTCTAACCCAAGTCTATTTAAATTATATGGTCCATAACCAAATAAGTTGGATTGCTAGATATCCTTTATAAAGATGGGGATGCTAAGGTGGATGACTCCTTTGACAAGAATTGTTCATATATGTGTGTATATATCAAGTTTCACTCTAAATATATGCACAAGAAGTTTACCAAGATTTAAATAAAATGTAAAATGAATTAGCACAAGAATAAAAAAGCTATAAAGAGAAGACAAAACAATGATGCTTACCCAAAGGAAAAGCCAATCATACACGAAGAATTCAAATAAGAGCTCATTAAGGAAACCCATTTTCTCATACAAAACAATTTACCTGCTAAGCTGGATAAGCTTCCACCTTCTTGGGCCATAATGTGATTGCAGAGCTCCTGAATCTTATCTTGATTATTTACTCTGATATAAAGTAGCATTTCATAATAACCTAACCTTGAAAGTGACTCTGAATTTCCATCTTTTATAAGTTGAACAAAATATTCAAATTCTTCAACCATTCCCATCTCACTTAAATACATTAAAATAGGGCCATAGGTTGCATCAGCTATTTTAAAACCCTGCTCCTTCATAGACGTTAACAATTGATAAGCCATATGAATTTGATCCAACAAAACATCCTCATCTTCACTCTTTCTAGCCATCTCAATGCAAAATTTTATCAAAGAATTGTACTCTTTAACACCAGATTCCCTTCTCAGTCTATCAAACACCTTTATAGTAACTTCTGCCCCAAGCTGATGCCCGCACATCTGAACCAGTTTTTCAAAGCGGCCTGTTTGGGTGTTCTTATGTACCCATTTTTGTTTCCTTAGTCGTGACACTTCTTTTCGTCTCTCTGAAATGATTTTGTGAGAAGGGCTTGTCAACAATGTCAGATCAAATATATTATCCAGCTGTTTCTCATCCTCTTTAGCCTCTGAATCAGATGAATTGTCATCTTGTGAATCTGAATCTACTGCAAATTAAAGATGTCAGAGAAAGTGGCATTGAAAACAAAAACCATGCACAGTTAAGAAAGTCATGCAGACAACAAAGTAAATTTTGTCAGTACAGTTAATAAGAAAAGTTATTAACTGATAACTTAAAAATGGAACATGGGGAGCATATAGCCTTTTCTCTTATTTTACATCATATATTATATATTTGTAGTACGTACTTATGTATACACACCAGAAATTAGGTAAGACAATCTGGAATAGTAAGTGATGGGAATCTAAAAATTATAATTATAAGTTCAAAGATACTGCTAATGTTTTTAAAGCTTATTGCAAAATTCGTTGTACTGATGCAAAGATATATTTATGCTTTTTGAATGACATCATATATATGTTTTGCTAATAGATTGAAGAGTGCCAAATAACAGTTGACAAACATATAACCAAACTATGGAACATATACAATGAAACATAAGGACCATTCAACAATAATTTGTATAACTGATTGTTGTAAAGTATCAATCATATACAAATATTTCACATTTATACAATCGAAATGTTATCATAAGTTGAGGTGAAAACTTAGTTGAGTTGAGTAACATATTATTTATAAATCATTTTAAAAATTATTGAGTATCAAAAATATTTTAATGAGCTAAGAAATACATGAAAGAATAGCAAATACAATCGAGTACTGCTATGAGAACAAATCAAAGTCAACAACCAAATCGACTAAAAGCCGATATACCATGATTTCTTTTAACTTTAAAAAGCACATCATGACGTAATCTTTTTAACTTTATAAACTCCACATGTAATGAGTTTATGCTACATAGGATTTAGTCAACTTTATCATTAAACTTTTTGGGCATATTTAGGGCCAGATAGCACCACTCCTGAAAATTTTCTTCATACAATGGGAAGTTCGTAGCATCTCATGGGATGAAAGAACAATAAACAATCTTTCAGGGTAATTAATTTATCACTTTTTCTTCTCTAATTGATAGATTAATTAATAAATTCCTTCAATCCTTTCTACTTTTACTTTACAAACTCTCTCCAAATAAATACAATAAGAATAGCCTCATTCCATGACTAATTGATGGATTAAATAGAACCCTGAGGGCAATGCCCACTTGCCTCAGTTACATTACACCCTATTATCAAGCATGTTTTAACCTCATAGAAGAATTACGACCATTTTTGTCTACCAATGTTTAATTGACAAAATTTTATATTCAGAGATGAGCACTTTTTTATTTGAGTGGAAATAAAAAATTGACCAAATCATTGACTTTCTTAGGAATAGCAGCAAGATTTCAAGATAACAGTAGGGACCACAATACATGTTTTGTTTTTCTTTTTTTTTTAATAATGCTTTTGTTTACATATTTTTTTAATAATGCTTCAGTTTACCATTTTTTCCTCTAATATTGCTTCAGTTGACTAAATCACTTTTTTAATAGTGCAAGAATTAATCATGTACTTGACTTGTTTACCTATTTTAATTCTTTGTGATAAGATGACAATGAGTATTCTGTTTATCCTAGTACCTTGCTTATTTATTAGTTTCTTAAAATTCACTTCATAGGAACTATATGATTTCTTTAAAACATATATATATATATATCAAAGATAAAATCAGTAGTTACCAAGCTACATGATGCACCAGTTTCTTGAAATTCAGTTCATGGGCGCTGCATGATTGTGTAAAAGAAAAAAGAAAAACCATTGTGTAAGAGCTTATTAATAAATTTGCTTAGATTTTTTTTAAAGTCAGCTATTAGATTTTAGATTGTAAATTGTAAGCTTTAGTATATTATTGAAAAAAAATTACTAATAAAATTTTTCAATCCTAAATTAGGTATGCTCCTTGTATCATACTCAACCCCTCAAAAAATTTTATGGCTCCGCCCCTGCACACAAATTGTTCAACCGAAGTAATCAAAATTTAAGCATTGCAAAAAACGTACCATGCAATATATTCTGAATCTCCCGAGCGAGTTTCTTCGTGAGATTTTCTGCACAAAAAAAAAAAAAATTGAATAAGCATTTAACAAGTTCAAACAAGAGCAACTACTTTTCAAAAAAAAAAATCAAAATTCAATGCGTACTAGAGACTGAAGAATTGTCTGAACTCAAGTTCGCGATGGCCAGATCGGCAGCGAGAATCGACGGCGGCGGCTTCTTAGAGCGAGAGACCTCGGAGGCAGACGATGGCGAAGATGAAGAAGAAGAAGAGGAGGAGGAGGAGGAGGATTCAGCGGAAGAAGCACCGAAAACAGAGAAGAAATAGGTTAGGGTTTTGTCGTCGACGAAGGAGGAGACAGCATCGTCGCCGTTGGCGTCGGCGTCGGCGTCGGCGTCAGGAACGGGGATGGATTTGGCTTTGGCGGCGTCGATACCGGCGACGGGGGTGACGGTTTTGACATTGGAAGGGATGGGGTTTTTGGAGGCGGTACGGAAAATAGAGCTTAGGGTTTTAATCTTGGAGGCTGGCATCTGACCGTGCCCAGTCCACCCTCCCGTCAAATGATGAGTTTTTAAAACATAGAACGGTACCAGGGCTATTTATTGAAATATTGTGAAAATTTAGAAAAATGACAAAAATATGTTTTTTTTTTTCATTCCAAAACTATTAATCGATTTCAAACTCAATTTTCTGGAGATCGATTTCAAACCTGCCCCGCCACCTACCGGTAGGAAATCATAAAAAAAAAAAAATAAGTCGATATTTTAGAAATCGACTTCAAAGTCAATTTTAAAGAAAACGTTTTCAGAAAAAAAAAATCGGGCTGAAACGATTGACCCAAGTCTGAAGATTCCTGAGGGGTCTGAAAATCCCTTGAAGTCGGTTTCGTAAAAATCGATTTCGCTTCGACTTCTATATTATTTAATCCCCACCCACCTCTATCGCCTCTGTCTCTCTCGATTTCTTCTCTCTACCTCTGTTGCCCCATTTCTCCTCTCTGCCGCTGGCGAAAGGGTCGCCTCACCCCCCCTTCCATTTCCGTTGAAGCAACATTCGGTTGTAGTATCTGGCTACCAAAGGTAATTTTTTTGACAAATAATTTATTTTATTAATTAATTTTTTTTTATTTTATGATTTTTTCTGGTATAAATTTTAAATGTTTGAGCTCGTACAGCTATTGCTCTACATGATTTTCGGCGGATTCCAGCATGAGGTGTTCATTTCCTATGTCGGAGAAGCACAAGAAAGGTATGCGGTCAATTTTTTTTTTTTTTTTTTATGATTTTTGCTAATCCATGGGTTTGTGTTCGTTTTGCATCTTTTGTTTTCTTTTGTTTTCCTGCAATATTTCCTTTCTTTTTTTATTTTTTTCTGTTTAAGGGTTTATAATAATATGTTTCCTGGATTTGGTGAATCATGTTTGTTCTACAAACCCTAAAAGATTTGCTAGGATTGTGCTGCCATTTTAGTTGTTAATTTATTATTATTATTATTATTATTTGTTTTTTTGTTACTGGTAATGGTGCATGTGAATAGGAAGACTAGGGGTGGAGAAACGTGCGGGGGGAGGGGGGACGTGGCATTTAATGGGGGATTTAAATTTTAAAATTTAATTGGGATTTAATGCTTTAATGGGGGTTTTAATGCTTTAGGTGGGAAGGGGAGAGAGAGAGTTAATAAAAAAAATTTAATGCTTATAAACATTTTAAATTTTAAACTTAATGTTTTAAAACATTATGATAAATTAAATAAATATGATGTATATGAATAATGTATAAATATGTAATGTATATGAATAAATTAAGATATGTATTTATAATGTATTTGATAATATATTTGAAAGTAGCACACTTTAAATTTTAAATGTATTTGAAATATATTAAGATATTTATATTAAAAAAATAGATTATATATTGAAATTTAAATTAACACATTTTAATTTCTATAAAAATGTATATTTTAAAATTATATTGTAAAAAAGTTTAAACCCTAAAATTTATAAAATTAAAATTTAAACCGTAAAATTTATAAAAATTATATTTTAAAAGAATATAATAAAAATTAAAAATTATAAAAATTTAAACCTTTCCCTCTTCTCCACCTGTCCATTGTGGGCCCCCATGGCGCACCACCCTTCTCTCCCTCCCTTCTCTTTCTTCCTCCCCCGACGTTTTTCCCTCCTCTTTTCTCCTGCTCTTTGTGGCCCCCACCCCCTCCCTCCCTCCCTCTCTCTCTCTCTCTCTTACCATTCCCCATCCTCTATATATAACATTATTTCTTTTTTTACCACAACAATTTTTTTAATATCACTCGCATCCCTTTTTTTAAGTTTTTTTATTTTTTTTGATTCGCGTCTCAAACCTAATATATATATTTAGATAATTGAATACTAATAATATTAAATTAAAATTAAAATATTTATCAAATATTAAATTATTTATATAAATTTTATATTGAATATTAATTTTTATAACTTTAGATTAAAAGTAAATATTGCATATTTAAAATATTTAATTCTTACAACATTGATATTTTTATTATATGTTTGACATTAATATTTTCATTTTAAATTTAATATTTCTTATATTATTAATTTTATTATAATTTAGATCATTTTTTAGCATTGATTCCATATTTTTATTTTATTTTTATCATTAATATTTTAATTTCATATTATTATTATTGAATAAAAATAAAAAATAATATAAATTGAGTGAGTGGCATCATATATTTTTTTTAATCAGATATTATTTTTTTGTCATTTATTTACTAAATTGCACGTATATGTTTTATCAATTTTTATTCAATAGTAGTAATATAAGTTTTACAATTTTAAGTTTATATATATTTAATATTTATAAAATGTTATGGTCATTATAATTTTACTGTTCTCTATTTTTCTACAACCCTATATTTGTTATTTTCACTAAAAATATGAGAAAAATATTATAATTTGTTGAAATTCAAGAGATATTTTAAGAAAGATTGAAATTAAATGAAATGGAATTATATTGTATTCTAATACAATAATTATATAACAATCATCTAACTTTTACATATAAAATTTTATATTTTTTTATGAAAAAACTTTCAATTTAACAAATGTATATTACAAGTAAAATAAAATAAAATAAAGATATTTTTGAATAGATTAATTTATTATATGTTTGAATAAATTTTTTCATATGCTGTACTGGTGCTTATGTTTCAAAATAAAAAATTCATTAACAAAAATTTTCAGTATAATTCAAAATTTGTTTTTCAACAAATTTGTTCATCTTTAATAAATCGATTACAATATAATTATAATTTCTAAATTGATTTGTTAAAAAATGATTTTAAACATTCTCAAAATATTTAGTTATTTTTCAATTTTTGTAAATTATTAAAATAAATTTCTCATTAAAAAATTTGCAAAAAAGGAGAGCTATTTAGTTAGTAATATTAAATATTTGATATTTAAAAATTAAAAATTTATATAGTAACTATTTTAATTTATATATATATTCAAATAATTGAATGCTTATAATATTCAATTAAAATTTAAATATTTATAAAATATTAAATTGAATATTGAATTATTATTATAAATTTCTATTAAATATTAATTGTTTTAAGTTTAGGGTTAAAATTTAAATATTTATAAAATATTAAATTGAATATTGAATTATTATTATAAATTTCTATTAAATATTAATTGTTTTAAGTTTAGGGTTAAAAATAAAATATTACATATGTAAGATATTTAACTCTTACAATATTAATATTTTTATTTCATTTTTAGCATTAATATTATAATTTGAAATTTCATATTTCTTAAATTATTGATTGTTCCATCATTTAAATCATTTTTAGCATTAATTCCATATTTTTTATTTTATTTTTATCATTAATATTTTAATTTTATTTTTCTTAAATTATTAAATTTAGAATTTGAAAATTTTCATTTTTCTTAAATTTCACCATAATTCTCAATATCATTAATTTTGATGTCAACTCTCTCTATTCCGGTCTCTTTTCTTTTCACGTAAAACAATACAAATGTAGATTGGATAAATGTTTCAATTGTTTATGAAAATACTTTATTTCTTTTGATACAAAATTTTTTAATAGAAATATTTTCCTTTAAATTTTTTTGAAAAATTTATTTTAAAATTTTTACTTTCCTTTTTTTTTTTACAAATATTTAAAAATTTTTACTTTCTTTTAATAATTTTTCAAATTTACATTTTTTTACCTTTAGTCTTCTTTCATTTTATTTGCAAAAATTTTTTATGGAAATTTTATTTTAACAATTTACAAAAATTGTGTTTTATTTTCTTTTAATAAAACTTTTTGCTTTTTATAAATATTTTTCATTAAAAATTTTTACTTTCTTTTAATAAATTTTCAAACTTACCTTTTTAACTTCTTTTCTTCCCTTTTTTGCAAAAATTTTTTTATAAAAAAATTATTTTAAACCTTTTATGCAAAATTTATTTTAAAATTTTTGCTTTCCTTTTTTTAGAAATAGTTGAATACTTACAATATTAAATTAAAATTGAAATATTTATAATATATTAAATTGAATATTAAATTATTTATATAAATTTTACAATATTATCTCATTTGTTTTATAAGTGTTTTCAAAGAAAAACGATTTATTGTTTTTTGGAAGAAGCGACCAACTAATGTAATGTATTATTTTCCTACTCGGGTATTCCCAAAAAAAAAAAACTCCGCTCCACCATCCCTTAATTTATTAAATGTTATTTTTTTATATTTATTTTAATATAAATTCTTATGAATTTATATTTTCATACATGTTTTTTTTATTACTATTTGATTGATATTATTTAGTATTATCATTTAATTTATATAAATTAAAACTAGAACCTGTGTACACTAGAATTTTCTATTTTTTATATGTTTCGACCTCCAATATCACTTAAAGTATTATATATCTTTGTGTAAATATTGTCATTAAATATCATTATTTCTCAAATATGATTGTCACTATTATTTTTTTTCGATAAGGAGATATAATCAAATGAAATCGAATTAAAAAATAGATGATGAAAATAAAGAAGGTCTACCATTTGAACTATCCCCGAAAGACATATAATCATCATTATATTTATTTATAATATTATCATATAAAAAAATTAATAGTATAGGAAATAATTAAATTCAGATATTGAAATATTTATAACTGAAATAATTATTTACATAGTTAAAAAAAATATAAATCACGTCTTTTGAGTATCCCACGGACAAAAAAACTAGTATATGTACAAATGTATGGATAGTGTACTACCTAAAATTAGATTTCCATATTGTTAAATCAACTCAAAGTTTGGATTTTCGAATTAGTTTTGTTCTTTTCTATTTTTTAATATCTTAAAAGTTGATAATTATTGAAATATAATAATAATAATCTGATCATTAATTCTAAATTTTGGAATTAATCATTTGAGAGATAAATATATGATAAATAAAGATATATATAATTAAAATTTTAAAACAAAAATAAAGAAAATAATACTATGAAACAAAAAGGAAAAAAATTATTAATGACAAGAGATTATTTAATTTATTCGAATTTTCGTACGTCACTCATTATTATTTAAAATTATTTTTAATTAAATTCTTAATTATCATATGTTTATAGATAACTTGTATTTAGATTTTTAACCGTTTATCATAAAGTTTTATAAAATCTTTTATATTTAAATTTTTTATTTTTTTAACTGTTATATTTTTGAGTTTTTGTCGATAATAAAAAAATAAATGTAGAAAATTAATTATTTTTAAAAAAATAAAACTCAATTAGTCTTGTCACTTCAGGAGGGAGGGTGCCTCTTCACAAAGGCAGTTCTAGTGGGAGTGAAGGCAACGGCTGATAAATAAACGCAGCCCTTAAATTATTGAATCAACCCTTAAATTTGGACTTACTAATTTTATCAATTCTTTTTTTAGATATATTGTATTATTTTTTATAATTTATAAGATTTTAACAACTTCCGCAGCTATTTCTTTTAATTTGTTTTTTAATTGAGAGAGTGATGATCAAAAACTCGATCAAGATTTATCAATTATTATTATTTTTCTATACACTATCTTCTCATACAATTTCTTAGCTTCCAATTACAATAACACATGCAATGCTTCATAAAAATGAATTTGACACTATTTTTTGGAATGCACATGGCCTGTTGAACAATCATCAACGTGGTAGGTTCTCAAGGAAACAGCTTAATAATCATAATCTCCTTCCTCAACTTGGAGATTTTATGTTCGAATTCTTGTGTAACTAAAAAAAAATCATCAACGTAGTAGACAAATCTGACTTTCGAGATGATATGGAGAGTAACATATCGAGATTTTTTTTAAACAAAGAGCAGTTAATTAAAAATGAGAAAGATTTGAAAAATTTTCGACGAGAGATTTAGGGCGTGAAGTTAACACCAACAAAAATTAAAAAAATTAGAGACATGTCGAGTATTGTTGCAAGCCAATTAGGAAAGTGAGAGGATGATCAAGATTTTGAATGTAAGAAATAGAAAGTTTATCAATAAACCCATGAAAGGAGTGGTTTGCCAAAAGTATAGACACAACTCTAAACATACAAATTTATTTATTTCTTTGATTATTTTTATTTTGTTGTCGTCTTATTCGATTTAAATAGTCTTTAAACTAACTTTTTTTGACCAAAAATAAATTAAATAACCATAGAAAATTTTAATGAATTATAATGAATTAAGTGGTGCATGTGCAAAGACTAATAAACACAGGTCTTTACTAGTATAAAATAAATAAATGCTTTTTTTTTTTTACATTATCTAGACTTAGAAGTTGCATAAAAGAGAAAAAGAAAAATAATTGCAGAGGTGGAAGAACTCCCCAGAGGTGAAAAAAACTTCGATACCATACCCATTCAGCCCAGCATATTCAGTGGCCAGACCCTACACCATCCAGCTAAGTTGCTACGGATATAGTGATGATGAAATTTCTGAGGAATCGACATATGCTTCTCCTTCCCAGTGGCGTCTCCTAAAAATGAATGCACCCGAGTGGGGAAATGCCTTACTTGGATGCATCGGGGCATTTCAACCAATGAATGCTTACTTTTTGGGGGAACTGACTGCAGTTTACTTTCGAAATGACTAATCCGTCATCAAATCACATGCCAGACTCTACATCATCATCTTCCGAGGCCTTGGAGCTCTCAACTTCACAAGTCTTGTTCAACACTCCAATTTTGCTGTCCTGGGAGACAAGTTTGTTAAAAGGGTAAGAGAAGAAGTGCTCGAAAAGTAGATGACTTTTGAAGTAGGGGTGGTTTGATAAAGATCAGAACACAAGCGCTGCCATTTGCACAAGGCTAGCAACAAAAGCCGACATGGTTAGAACACTCATTGGAAAACGCATGTCTCCTTTGGCACAAACATTCTCTTCTTCAGCCCCGGCTTACCTGCTCGGCCTAGCACTCCCGTGGATACCAGCACCCGTATGATGTGGGATGAATTTTTAATAATTATTCGAGTAGTTCAAAAAAAAAGAAAAAGAAATGGATCTGTTAATTTAGTTAGTTTATAATTTCTATAATTTCTTAATATTTAAAGTTTTTTAGTTTTCATAATTTTCTCAATTTTATTAGTTTTTTAATTTTTTTTAATTTCTTAATTTCTTAATTTATGGGGTTTATATACCCTATAAATATTTATAGTATTTTATTATTTTATCATACATCAATAATAATATTTTCTTTAAGAATAATGTTTCTCTTTTAAGAGTTTTAGTGTTTTCTCTTTTCAAACCTTATTGTTTTTCTTCTCTCTCCCGCGTTAGGTGGTATCAAAGTCAAGACTTTCTCTTACGATGACCAATCAAGACAGTGAAGATAAAACTCTTTTTGATGTGCTCAGAGAGGTATGAACCATGACGACTGCACTCCAAACTTTGTCTGTTCGAATATAGCGGACAGAATCACGAATGGAGCAAACAGAAACGGAACTGTAGATATTACGGTCAAACCAGGGCAGTATATAAGGTAAAGGTGACGGCAGGAGAATCGCTCAGGGACCTCACTTCAGTTCCATATTACCACAACAATTTCATAAGTTTCAGACCAACGAGAATGATTTTTCAGATGAGGAAGTTGCTTAGTTTTTTTATCATAACCTTAATTCAATAGCAACTCATCAATATCGACAAGAATAGTTTCGATTGAAAGTCGATATCCCTTCATTCAATAAGAATCTAAATATTAAAGATTTTTTAGATTGAGTAGTAGAGGTTGAAAGGTTTTTTGAGTTCAAAGGGATTTCAGTGAATAAGCAAACAAAGCTAGTGATATATTAATTAAAAGGTGAAACTTCTTCGTGGTGAGAACAGACTCAGATCCAACGAAAGCGTTTGGAAAAATAGCCAAGAAGGTTTTGGTCAAAGATGAAGAAAATGTTAATGGTCAGATTTCTTCCTCTAGATTATGATCAATTTTTGTTGCCAAATATACTACAAATTTCTTGTGACTATCGACACGGAATAATTTAATGAAAACTGAAAATCAACAGGTAGCAAGATATATTCATGGATTAAAACCTACAATTCGTGATAAAATTGACTGTCAGATCATTCTAACCCTTAGCGAAGCCCAAAATATAGCTCAAAATAGCAGAATCAATGAGGTTTAGGGAATATTAAAAAAATAAACCCTTAGGTAAGGTATCTAGGGCAAACCCGAGAGTCAGTATATGATCCAGTTTTGAATGTGTGAAGAAAGATATGATAGAGAAGGAGTATATGAAAAAACAAGCCAACAACAACCCTTACTCGAAACTAACGGGAGATAAATGTTACTGGTGCAGACAAATTGGACATAAGTCTAACAATTGCCCTCAACACCATCAAGTTTATCTGACCCACTATGAAAGGGAGGATAATAAAATGTCTGCTGATGAGAAAAAAAGGATCTGTGAGCCAAATGAAGAAGACGAAGATGTATAGACCCTAGTGGGTTGAAAGCCACTGCTGATCCCCAAGTGAGAAGATACAAAACAAAATGGGCTCTTTCAAAACAGTAGAGGTGATCTTGTTCTATGAGTAGATTTAAACTCATTGCATGGTATGGAGGATATTGGCTCACCAAAACGATTACAGTTTGTAAATACCGTTATTTTATTAAAGGCTGAGACACAGAAGAAAGTAGTGGTGCTTAACACAAGTAGGACAGAAATAAGTTTTTTGAAAAATCTGGAAGATCTATCATATGAAGTTATGGTATTATCATCTCGTAACTACTTTGTATTCATCTCCTTACTACCAAGTGTTACATGTGGTACAATGAAAGTCCACAATATCGTAGAACCAATTCACAACATAGTTAAAATGGATGTAGATATTTCTTATTCGGAAACTGAATATTTTAAAATTGATCCAATAAATAGGAAAATTTACTATCATTCTAATTTAGACAAGCACGTGGGGTAAAAAAATTTAAGGTTGAATATGATTATCTGGTTATTTTAATTATTTTAATATTTATTATACTCAACATAAGTTTTTACGGAAAAAATCAAAGGAGAAAATTGAGAATATAGATGCAGACATTTGAGGTATCACTCGAGGGCGAGTTCTTTTCAGAAAGGGAGACTGATGTGAGATAAATTTTTAATAATTATTCGGGTGGTTCAAGAAAAGGAAAAGAGATTCGTTAATTTATTTAATTTCTAATTTCTATAATTTCATAATATTTAAAGTTTCTTAATTTCCCTAATTTTTTAATTTTTTTTAGTTTCTCAATTTTATTAGTTTCTTAATTTATGGATTTTGCATTCCCTATAAATATTTGTAGTATTTCATTATTTTGTCATATATCAATAATAATATTTTTTTTAAGAGTAATATTTCTCTTTTGAGAGTTTTAGGGTTTTATCTTTTTAAACTTTTTCGCATTATGGCTACGGTTCAGCCAATACTTATTGGGAGCCTTTGCTCAATGAGTGTTTTGACGAAGAGTATGTCTGGAAAAGCCAGGAAAGCACAAAAGGAAGGAAGCCAATTTGCCAGTGAAGCTGCCATTAACCACAGAACGATCGCAGCATTCTCTTCCCAGAAAAGAATACTGGGGCTCTTCAAAGTCGCCATGAAAGGTCCTAAAAAGGAAAGTCTGAAACAATCCTGGTTCTCAGGTTTTGGACTATTTACCTCCCTATTTTTGTCCACAGCTTTCACAGCTTAACAACAACCAGAGAGTCCTGAGGACACAAATGGCATTAGTTAGGCAGAAGCCAACCCTTTTTATTGCCTATGGGAACGAGGACGCTAACGAGTCTGAGATAAGGAAGGCTGCAACTCTTGCCAATGCTCATGATTTTATCAGGTACATACTAAGCTCATTTCTACTCCTAAAGCTAAATTTTTCCTGAAAAATTTATGCATGTCTTTCCCCTACATCTAGTAATCTTATCATGCTTTTGTTTCGTTTACATTCATTGCAGTGGAATGAAAGATGGGTATTCAACCTACTGTGGAGAGAGAGGAGTACAGCTATCAGGAGGGCAAAATCAAAGGAAAGTGCTAGCTCAAGCAACAAATTATAACCACTCATAAATAAATAGGCCTAACCTAACTTATTAG
Source organism: Dillenia turbinata (assembly GCA_037126225.1). Lineage (NCBI taxonomy): Eukaryota > Viridiplantae > Streptophyta > Magnoliopsida > Dilleniales > Dilleniaceae > Dillenia > Dillenia turbinata. The sequence goes on from JBAMMX010000001.1 coordinate 3,487,233, forward strand.
CCAATTAAACCACACTCATAAATAAATTATAACCACTTGTAAATTTCGTCTTAATATATATAAAATTATATGATATAAATATATTTTATATATATTTTATTAATTTATTAAAGGTAAAGTCGAATCAAAAGAATTTTAAATATGAAATTGTAAGACCAAATCAATTTATTTTACCATGTTGCAGGAACAAGAGAAGCCACCATCTCTTAGCATGGCATGTTATCAGAAGAAACCCAAGCAACAAGTGATAATATATAAGCTTGTGGTACGCCTGAGTTACCCTTAATTGTTTCATTATTTGTGTAAAGGGCTGAAGTTCACAATGATGCAAAAGCCATGTAGGTCTTTGATGGGTTAGGCTAGGAATCAGAGGCCACAACCCTTTCATTTGAGATATTTGAAACGCAAGAGAGGAGAAATGAAAGAGCATGTCATTCTCTCTCCTCTCTTTTCCTTTCAAATCTCATCAAACCAAGCTAAGGTTTTGATTTCAGCTGCAAAAGCAGTATTTTAACCTAAAACATAGGATAGCCTTTCAAGAAAAACTCGGGAAGTAAAATAAGATCAATAAATTCAACAGAGAGGTTAATGGCATCATGGTGCAGCTTATCACAAGAAAAAGAAAATTAGAAGGGGAAAAAATTAGCAGCTTATAAAATCATCCATGAAAATCTTTTTGTGCTGAAAGAAGGAAAAAGAGGTTGGTATGACTTTATCTCAATAGGGGGAAGGCAGGAGGAATAATGAGCTGTATATACAATGACGAAAAAGCATTTCACTCATCATCTTTGTATGGATACTCCTCTGGAACTTGTTTCAAAAGCTTCACCTGCAACTCATATGCATCATCTCCTCTGAGCATATCGCGCACCCAGGTGACTTCCGTCTTCATTGACACCTGAACAAGGACATTTAACATCCAAAAATAGCTGCGGATATCAGGGGAAAAACAAAAGCAGAAGCAACAAGCACGATGATGTAGAGATAAATGAACAAAAGTATTCCAATTCTGGGCAACTGGGATAGAAAAAACAAGTTGGAAGAAAGTTTTCATATACTACAGGTGCAGCAAAGTTACTAAATCAAGCTAAAGCCCTTAAAACCATGATATGTTGAGTAAGATTATGCATAATGTGATTGGGGAAAGGTTCAGAAATCAAAATAATGAATTCCCTCAGCAACCTTAGTTGATCATACTTGTCATCCGGTGGCTTGACTAGTAATGAACTCTCATTTCATACTTGGAAGGCAAAACATCAGAGACACTCTCATTTTAATCATGCATGTAATGTTAGAAAGTGCAAAATAGTTAGCATGCCTAAGAGTTCAATGCCAGACTTGCTCAACACCCCCCCCCCAAAAAAAAGCAAGTAAACAAACAAAGCTTGATATTTATTTTGGTTAATCATAAGCTGAGAAGATCCAGACAAAATCACCATATTGAATTGCAGGAAGTGCACTACCAAATTGACGTGTTAAGCTCATATGGCATAATTCAGTCTAAGAGGAAAATCCACGAAAGAAAAAAATGGTGACAATGTAAATGAATAGCCCAAAGAAAAGAGATCGAAGGGAAGAGTTTACCATCTCAAGGGCTCCTCTTATAACTCCACTCAAAATGTTGCAATAATACAAGCCTTGACATGTATCTGGAAGTTCAACAAAGTCAACTAGAGGGTTGTCCTCTAATACAAGACTGCAACTTGTCCCCTCAGCATCCCAATTAGTGACAGTTGCAGTGATCCCCAAGAACATTTTGAAGCCTACCTGTTTGAAGGAAATGTCAGAGCAACAAATTGAGTCATGCAGAAAGAAAACAGTGAGTAACAAGTTGATAGTTGCTGAACAGCAAAAGCCATTTAATTAGTTCTACATGCATTCGACAAATAAGATTTGTTGCTAGCAAGTAACCACTAGGACCAGTTCCAAAAGGCATATGTCCAAAATTTATCATGACTTCTAATTTTTTCTTGCATGTGGTGACACTGGTTCAGCAGAGAGATCAAAAGAAACACCGATCCAGGATCTTCACAGGTTTTATAGTGGAAAGAGAAAAGACACCAAGAACATGTGAAAAAATCTACTGTCAGGAATCCCATGATGAGTTAAAGAAAGAAATTGCTCCCCCGCAATGATCAATGATATATAACACAATGCAAACATCTAAATGCATTGTCCACCAATGCATATAATTTTTCATTAAAGACTGTAGGTTTGATGACCTGGAAAAAAAGCTAAGATTCATCGAGGAGACTAAATAACCTGTTTCACATGGAAAAAAAAATGCGAAATTGACTGGTTATCTCATCACTGACCACTGTGATGGACACTAAATAGACATCAAAAGAATTCATTCTGCCAGGCCTTCTTGCGCACAGAAAATCATTCATGTAATTTCCATCTTGGATGCAGCCTTCTATGTAGGGATTATCTCTGAGAAATGGCAGATTATGTTGTCAGTGAGATGATGGGCCTTAAGGACATAAATTCTCATACCAAAGGGGGGATGGCATCATCTATTCATTCCTCTAGTCATCTATTACAAAGTCTACCAAAGAGAAATGACAACTATGAGGAAAAGACATTGCAAGATATCATATTTAGTTGGCTATAAATTCTTCATGTATGGAGAACCGCAATTCTTCTTTTTCAGTAGATTTGCTTATCTTGTCTCTTTGTAGGCACAGGGTGGAAGCATGAAGTATGCAATGAGGAGTCTTCAATTACTTACTCATCATTATGACCCTATTTGAGCTTCAGCAATAAAGCAACAAAGGACATGGAATTGGTTTACACTGTCATTAATGCATCCTCTAAATTACAACACTTCAAACTAATGACCAAACTGCAATAAATATGAATAATATTCGTATTTTTCAAATTCTCTCCCAAGAAATTCAAGTATATCATTTGATTTCCATGTTTCTTTAGAAGCTCTGGGAAATCCCTTTAGATATATAAAGGTTCTTCTAGAGAATCAAAGTGCTTTGCTCTTTCTTTCTTCAGGAGAACAAAATTGGGTTCAAAGCATCAGCTGTTTATGGCAATATGTCATAAAACAATCTCTTTATCGCCATAGGGTGAATGTAATGTCTATAAAATCAACTAAATATGCTTGACCAAGAAGAAAGAAATGGGGGGGGGTGAAGCAGTGCATGCAAGATATCAAAACAGGTAAATGCAACATAAAATCAAAACTCAATGTCGTATTGAAGTGGATGCACTATTGAATTGGTAAAGCAACATTTTGTTACAAGAGGCCAACTCAACTTGGAACTATTGGACTATTGCCCAAGGAAACAATATAAAGGAGATGGAACAGATTCAACACATTAGCAGCATAAATTAAGCATAAGAAGACTATGAGTCTGCAATGTTTAAATAAAGCCAAAAAGAGAAAAGATGCCACCTTGGCAATAACTTCTGCAGTCTCCTTGAAGTCAACACATCTAGAGACATGGGACTTAGCCAGAAACTCATCAATCAGACGAACTCCAATATTATAACCCCTGAAAAAGGAAAGTATGTGTTGGCATCTTAACCAGAGTGGAACAAAAACTCATAATAATCACACTTTTTCATAGAACTCTAGCACATAGGCACATAATTAAAGTAATTGAAATGAAGCTAAATATTACCTGGGTAAAAGACTGTCTATAAAATTATAATTATAAATAGTTTTCATCCTTAATTTAACAAGATCATGAGTGCAAAATTTACATCATTGCAAAGCCACTTGCATATTCAAATAGATTTGATCACTTCATCATTATGAACAAAACCCATTAGATCCAGGACTGAAGTTGAGTTCCAAACAAGCTCACACAAAATGTTGAGGCAAATACCCTACTTGCACTCACAAATGCTCAAGCATTAAAGGTGACAACTAACAACAGACCCCAACTAGAGTGTTCCATGTTCCTTTGCAATTAGTTACACTTGTTAAGTAAGAGCACCTTAACCATAATCATGAAACCCCTAAACAAGAATAAATGCAATCACAATAGCACTCAATTAACTAACGTCAAACCCATCCTCATTTAATTCCCGTAGATTAAGTCCAATAATCAGGAACAGCATGAATTTCCAATGTTTAGTTGATAGACAGTGAGAGAGAGAGAGAGGGACAGAGAGTTACATTTGATCCAGCTGTTTGTTGACTTCCTCAACCTCCTCGAGATCCGTCAGAAGCTGGCGAACAATAGCCCCATATGTGAGAGTAAAGAGCTCCGCGTTCTGCAATAAATAGAATTTACAGAAATGAAACTCCGGGGAGAGAGAGAGAGAGAGATTAGGGTTTTTGGTAAGTTACTTACGACGCGTTCAACGTTGGCGAAGATTGCATCTCCTGAACGAGGTGCTACTGGAGGCATCCTGTGTTTGATCCGGGAATGGAGACCTAAGCTTAGAAAAGCTAATTGACTCACTTTCCTCGCTCACTCTCTTTTCCAATGGAGAACCGGGGATCTATATTTCCCTTTATGCTCTGTTTGGTTGAGCATAGAAAGAAAGAGGAATATGTTGAGGAAAGGGAGGGACGCACCCGTGCAGCGCGTGACAAAACCTATAATCGTCCAGATATATCATATTAAAATTTAATTTTATCTAAAATCAAATAAAATAATTAATAAATCATCTAAAATATAAAAAAAATATTCAAAAAAAATAATTTCTTGCTTAAATTTTATTTACTCGACTCACGATTTCATTTCTCAAGATCTTAGGTCTCTCTATTTTTTCCTTTTTTTTTTTTACTTTAATTAATAGTCACCGTAACAAATTACATTAAAATTATAAAGCATATTTTTATGAAGTTATATTCATTTATATACAGTTTTATAAAATAAAATTGATAATATCGTTTCCATATTATCCCTAATAATTTCATAATTGGAGGCTTATCTAACCATAAGAATGTTTAATGGATTTTTGTTTATCATGTGTAAGAATATTTTTTCTTTTAGTTTGGTCTTTAAGAAAAAAGTAATAATTAATCTCATACATTGTCGTGGCTATTTTAAAATATAATATTTGTATAATTTTACAAAAAATAATACTTAAAATTTCCATATTATTATCAAAATTTAAATGTGGTAAGAATTTTAATTATATATATAATATTAACAAATAATCAAAAAATACTTTATATTCTCTATTTTAATTTTAATTTAAAAAATTTTAAATATAATTTCAAATTTTAAATTATCTTATATTAGATATTCTTCAAAGGAGACTTAAATATAATTCAATTCGGCCAATAAAATTTAGCACAAGTGATATTTTTTCTCTCCTCTTATAATAGATTCGGATTCGATTTTTATTCTATGCACAAAAAAAATATATATATAATTCAATTCGGCTGGCTTTAAACAGTCATTCGGTCAATATCCTTAATGTTAATTTGATCTTCCAATAGCTCCATTTTTAAATATTCTTTAAAAAAAAAAAAAAAAAAAAACTTTAAACATAATTTGGCTATTTCAGACAATTCGCCCCCCACGTCATGGTACGTGTCATTATGCAGGGTCCCTGGCGGTCAACTCAAGCAATAAAACCTTCATATTTCCATCATCTACCCCTACCATTTTAAAATAAGACAAAAAGAAATTATAATTTTTTTAAAACTCTTAAAAACCTATAAATATAAAATATAAATAAACCTGAACTCAATTTTTACATCCAAGAGAGACAATTTAATATATCATTCAGAATGAATTCTATATCCAATTCTATATATTATTTAGAGATGATTTCATATCTATTTATATACACCGATAAAAAGAAATATGTTTTCATACTCTATTTTATATACGATCGAAAATATGATATATAACACATAAATTATATCACATGATATTACATATATAATATACGATTTGTTTTCATACATAGTTCTCATTATACAATGCTCCAATTTTATATGTCATTCGGAAGGAAATTTCATATCCATTTATATACACCAATGAAAAGATGTATGTTTTCGTATTCCATTCTATACACGATCAGAGATATGATATATATCACATAAATTATATCATATGATATTACATATACAATATACGATATGTTTTCATACATAGTTCTCATTATACAATGCTCAAATTCTATATGTCACTCAGAGGGGAGTTTCATACTCATTTACATATACCGACGAAGAGATATATGTTTTCGTACTCCATTCTATACACGATTAGATGTATGATATGCGTCACATAGATTATATCACATGATATTATATATACAAATTGTATAATACTCATGCATGTTACACGCACGTACAAAGGTTCGATATCCACTCGAATGATACATTACACATACCGAGGTCACCAGAGTCATATTTACAATTATTTTTTTTTTTGTTATTACTACTTTTGATTTGAGTATTAAAATCTCTTTATTGGGTTAGTTGTGGTGAGGTTTTTATAGATTTTTTATCTAATATGATGAATACTTTCAACACAGTTTTCCTTTCAAATCAAAAGAGTAAATATCTGTAGAGGTTAAAATCGACTCAGACAGAAATCAACCTGTTTGAAGCGGCGAAGGCCTATGCTACATAATAAAAAAAAGTAGGTTAATGTTACAAAGCTAATCGAACTATAAAGAAAGGGAGACCAAGGTTATGAAGCAAAGTCAGATGATTAAGAAAAGCTCAGATTATGGAACTTGGCCTTCTCTCACTCTCATAAAAATATTTTATCTGATTTATAATTATTATGAATAATTTTATCACTTATAATTCACAAAATATTAAATATTTACAAAATCTTGTATAAATAGAATGTATTTTTGTAAACAATTTTTATTAACAAGTTTAAATCTAAAAACCTAATTATGAAATATCGATATCCTGTTTACTTGAACAATTATGTGGCATGGTTAAAAATAAATAAGTGGTGTTAGCTTATTCTTTAAACAAATACAAATAATTGAAGATTTGTCACGTGGTAAAATAATACATATAATTAAAGACACGTGAAGTGCAAAAATAATAAACCAAAAACATTATACACAATTTCTAAGCAGTAGTAAAAACATTATACACATTAAATCCAACTTCTCATTAAATAATTAATTAAATTTCTTTTTTAATCCTTTTCCTAAATATATATGTGCTTTTCTTTTAAATTAATTATTCTTTTACAACCATTGTGTAATTCATAGATCTTTTTATTTTTTTTATAAAAAAATACAATCAAATGAAATCGAATCAAAAAATAAAAATTAAAAAGACTCTATCATTTGAGTTATCACCACGAACACCATAAATCTCTTCGTAGGAATATCTTCTTTACTTCTTTCAAGAATCATGATTTTCCTTTTAACCTAAGAAATAAGATAACCTAATTAGCAGGCCAAGCATTTTCATATTCGCTATGATACTGCCTCTCTCTCTCTCTCTCTCTCTCAAAAGCCCATATAATATTTATTTGTCTATTTATTTAGTTATCCTATGAATACCTAATCTTATTTAAAAGTTAATTCGATTAAATTCTCTTTTTATTTTATTTTACATATAATATTTTTATCTAAAATAAAATATATAAAATTTTATAAATAAAAATTAATTTTTATAAAATTTTATATGATTATTATTTTTGATAATTTTTATATTAAGAAGTTATGCATTACTTTAATTGAGCTAATCTTATTTTGTGAGACCCATATTACCTAATTTCTTTTTTTTTTTTTAATTTAGTTGTGTATCTAAAAATCATAATATAATTTAAAATTATTTTTTGACCCATTAATAAAAATATAAAATTTTTTAAAATTTTATTGTTTAAGAAAATTTAAAATATTATCCTATTTAAAATAATATTTTTATGTTAAAAATACATAATACACTGAATTTAATGTATCTGATCTTAATATTCTAAATTTGAAATTAACGTTTTATTAGTCTAATGAAAAAGACATTAACAATATATATCAAGAATTGAGATTTAAATTTTAATAATAATAAAAGTAATATTAGAAAAACTTCCTCCCAATAATAAAATCAACAATAATTTGATGAAGATTAATGGGGACAATTCTCCGAATGGTATCAAGTTGAGCAGAAAGAAAATATGATAAACCCGGAACAAGGGAAGTTTCCCGACGAGTGTAGACGGATTTGGGCACACGGTACTCGCAAATGTGGAAAGCAACGTTGGCGTGGAGCTCACGTTACGATAGTTGTCATCCTTACAGGTGGCATTCTCCTACTGGTGAATAATTTGGGGCAAGTTGGTAATCCCCGGCTATATATACAGACCCTAGAGCCCCGTATTTTTCATCTCATTGCAAAACAAATATTTTTCGAATTGAACCAGTGTTCTCAATTCTCTCTCTCTCTCTCTCTCTCAAGGTAAAATTAGGGTTTCTCTCTTCTGCGCTCTTCTTTTCGATTGTGATTTTAATTTCATTCTTCGTGTGAGTTGTTTGCGGTAGAAGATCTTTTTTCTGATCTTGATTGTGTTGTTATTTACTGTTACAGATGCAGATTTTCGTGAAAACCCTAACCGGCAAGACAATTACCCTCGAGGTCGAGAGCTCCGACACGATTGACAACGTCAAGGCCAAGATCCAAGACAAGGAGGGCATTCCTCCAGACCAGCAGCGTCTGATCTTTGCAGGAAAGCAGCTCGAAGACGGCAGGACTCTAGCCGACTATAACATCCAGAAGGAGTCGACCCTCCATCTCGTACTCCGTCTTCGCGGGGGGATGCAGATCTTCGTCAAAACCCTGACGGGCAAGACAATCACTCTCGAGGTCGAGAGCTCCGACACCATCGACAACGTCAAGGCCAAGATCCAAGACAAGGAGGGAATTCCTCCAGACCAGCAGCGGCTGATCTTCGCCGGAAAGCAACTAGAGGACGGCAGGACCCTCGCCGACTACAACATCCAGAAGGAGTCGACCCTCCATCTTGTCCTTCGCCTTCGTGGTGGGATGCAGATCTTCGTCAAAACCCTAACCGGTAAGACGATCACTCTCGAAGTTGAGAGTTCTGACACCATCGACAATGTCAAGGCCAAGATTCAGGATAAGGAAGGAATCCCACCAGATCAACAAAGACTCATCTTTGCTGGAAAACAGCTCGAGGATGGAAGGACCCTTGCCGACTACAACATTCAGAAGGAGTCCACTCTCCACTTGGTGCTCCGTCTCCGTGGAGGTATGCAGATCTTCGTGAAGACTCTCACTGGAAAGACCATCACATTGGAGGTCGAGAGCTCGGACACTATTGACAATGTGAAGGCGAAAATCCAAGACAAAGAGGGCATTCCACCGGACCAGCAGAGATTGATTTTCGCTGGAAAGCAATTGGAAGATGGAAGGACACTCGCTGATTACAACATTCAGAAGGAGTCTACCCTTCACTTGGTGTTGCGTCTTCGTGGGGGTATGCAGATTTTTGTGAAGACCCTTACTGGGAAGACGATTACTTTGGAGGTTGAGAGTTCCGATACAATTGACAACGTGAAGGCGAAGATTCAGGACAAGGAGGGAATTCCACCGGATCAGCAGAGGTTGATCTTTGCTGGGAAGCAATTGGAAGATGGGAGGACTCTTGCCGATTATAATATTCAGAAGGAGTCTACCCTCCATCTTGTGCTTCGTCTCCGTGGTGGTTTCTGAGCCTGCTAAGCTCTTTGTCCTGTTATATTGTCCTCCGGTCTTGTTGTAATGCGTCCTGGTTCTTCTCTGTTTTTTACTGTCTCTCTCTCTTCGGCATGGCTTTTATATTTTGAACTGTGTTACAATCTTAGTTGCTCCATTTTCTCTTTTGAAATGTTGGCCTCTTCGTGGCGGCCATAGTACATCTTGCGTGTGGCTTTCTGTTAATAAATTTAAGTTTGTCTACTTCGATGCTTCTTCAGTTGAGTTCCGTAACTTCTTGTGGGTTACTTCAGTTTATCTATTTGTGTTTCCATGAGTTGTTCGGTGAATCATCTGTGCCCAAGTCCTTACTTTGGTGTTGTTCGTTGGTTCTATGTTAACAATCTCGTTTTCGTAGGTCTTAATGTGTCGCGAGCGCAATTCTCTTTTGATGTTTGGTTTATGGGCTGTTCTTTACTTCTTCATTGTCTTTATGCATCATTTATATCCTCTCAAAATATTTGTGGTGTGCATAGAAGTATCGGGTGTTATCTCAGAATTTTTGGGCTTGGAAAATGGATGTTACTTCTTATGAATTGTTGCCTTGAGATTTTTGCATGCGAATAACTTTTTGCTGTAACAAGGAAACTGCACCTGATTCTAGCTCTTTTATCCTATAGCCTATTTATGTCCCATGTGTTCTCTAGAAGCATATTAGCTGTTGATCTCTCTCTCCAAAAGAGTGATGCTGGTGGCCTTTTGTCAAGCCTTGGCCCATCTAATCAGTTTCAGATATCTAATATTACTTTTGCAATGGGCATGTATGGATTATGCTCTAGTTCTTGGAATTATTTTGATTTCTATACAGGATGGGCGGGACTAGTCTGGGTATCGAAGTATTCAAAACGGATAAAATGTGGATATGTAGTGTAAAGACGCTAGCAGAGGAACCAGGAGCAGCATTATGCTTGATGTTATTGTGACTTCTGCTTTATCCGCTTAGGTTTGGTGGGAGTGCTTCTCTTTTATTAGTTATGTACGTATTTAACTTTAAAAATTTTTAAAACATTATATATTGGGTTTTCCGTTAAAACTCGATATGAACGACAGTGTCACGCGGAGTTTTGAACCTTACATTGTTTACCTATTTCTAATGTTGGGTTGGGTTGTTTATCTATTTCTAATGTTGGGTTGACATGATATTGTTAATGTGAATGGTACATATCGCGACACATGGATGTTACAAATGAAATTTTTTTACATTAGTGTTTGTTTAAAAATTTAAAAAAATTTTAAAGTTAAATACATACATTTCTCCTCTGTTTTATGGTTGGTCATGTCACATTGTCATTTTACATTGCATTGTTCAGCATTTTGTTTGAAGTAATATTGACAGCTGACACTGATCTTCAGTTTTCAACAAGTTGTGGTTTTTCGATTGGTTTCCACAACCACAAGTTTAGCTTTAGGCTTTGAAACTGCTTAAACACTTGCCTCTGTCTCCTTTGTAGTACTTATCTGTCAAATGCCTAGTCTGAGGAGCTACAATGTAGTACTAATCTGAAGAATATGATGATTTTTTATTTTATTTTATTTTATTTTATTTATTTTGCGTAACGATATGCTGGAATTTTTGAAGATAAATTGGGTTTGTGGGATGAGGTTGAAAGGGGAGCAGCGCGCAGGGAGGTTGTTCAGCACATTACAAAACCTTTAGTGTGAGCAACTTTGGCCTGTGATTGTTTTTTTAGTCTTGTTTTAAATGACCTTTGGTTGTTTGCAAGCTTCTAATGTAATGACTACTACTTGTTTTCAGTTTGAGCTACAGTGATCTTGGTAAAAGCTCTCCAAGTCCCCAAGCGTCTTCCTAGCTTTGGGATGGGCACTTCAAATTCATGTGTTGGAGGCGAGGGGAGACTACAAAATCTTCAAACCTCTTGAAGGAAGCAATCAAAGGTGTCCGTGGTATTGAGAAGTGTGTGTTCAGCTTCTAAGTTATTCCTTTGTAATAATGATTAAGATAAGTGAGGTTCACCTGGTACTAATGCCTGCTTTTACTTCTGGTCCTTAATGACTTGTGAATAACAAGCAAACAACTTTCCATCTTGACTTTGCCACGTCCCTCTACTGTGGCCATTCTTTATTTGCGATCTTAAGTTTCATTCCACCAAATAACTCTCTTTTGTCAGTTCTTATGTGGTGTCACCTGACCCTAGTTGTTAGCATGCTTGCTTGAAGTGTTCTCTTGTTATGGGCCAGCGATGCTTGCCTCTACTTATGTGGCAGCTGCATTCTAAACTCAATTCCAAGTTTGTCCTACATCATTAGACTCTTTTGTTGGCGAGGGTCCCTGGATGTTAGGTATTGGCATCGTTGGTTCCAGGGTTTTGCTTTATTTTTATGAAATTTCTTCTTTTGGATCCTTTATACCTCTTGGAAACTTTTGATGTGATTTACTTTTGGTTTGGTAGAAAACAATGTTGCCCTATGTCCCAAGCCAACATTTTCTTCAACCGGATTAGATCTTGAGGGTGGTTGCTACTGATGTGTTACCATTTTACTCTTAAGGTGCTACTAGGTATTTTCATTGTAGTACCGTGTGGTATCGTTTCTGTGTCTTGTATCATATCACAATTTGTAGGTATTACTTCAGATTTGAAACATGAAGTTTCTTTCAGAATGTTACTCTTAATTTCAATCTTGAATCTTTTGTTTCTAATGGTCAAAATATCTCGCTTCACTTCAAAAGGACTCGGAAATGGAATATCGAAATGTTCGGGCGTCAAAATATATCATACTAACAAGAAGGTTGGAACCGTGACAAGAAAGGGCTTGACAGCCTTGTTTCAATTCTTATGCAACTTTTTTTTTAATGAATCTTTATTAATTTTGCCAATCCTTTCATCGTCCACATCTTCTTGAGAAAAGGGATACTTTGCTTGATGAATCCTTCTAGAGATGTGGATGTGCTGTTAGACCTTTCGTAAAGCTTTTGCTTCTCCCATCATCTCAGCTACCTTATCACTTTCTGCATTGAGGGTACCCTCTTGCTCAGTTCTACAGAAAAAATTGTCATCAGGGTGGCTGGAGATAGCTAATGAAGGCAAATGATTCAGAAATTGTTGTAACTGGATAGGAGGTGCAAATATAAGCAGAGTAACAAGGATTGACTTAATCATTGTGGGTGAGGTAACTTCTACTTGATCTCTGTAGGTTTGGCATCAGTGGCTCTGTTTTATGGTTTCTGATGCCACGAAATGACAATCCAACCTTTTGTTTAATTTTTTAAAGTGATATATATAGAAGGGCAGGTCTCTGCCAGAGGTGATGGTCTATCTTCTCCGTTGGTTTATTCTGCTGCTCGGTTATCTTCCGTGCATCGGTTGAGCAGAGCTGCTATGATGTTGAGAGGACATTTATTGGTGAATCAAAGGCAGTGTTCTCAGGCAGATTGATAGTAGCCTTCTTGTATGCTTTGGGCTATGCCATCCCAATATCAACAAGACAAAAAGAGCTACTTGCAAACTCTTGAACTGGATTGAAGATGGTGATGGAAGACTCTGAAAACTCTTTCATTCATGGAGAAACTTAAGTACCCTTCATATGGAGAAATGTATGTTCCATCTTCTAGTTTCATCTTGCATTTAGTCCAATTCTGAAAATGTGGTCTTTATCAATGGTTACAGTATTGCATGCGGAGAAGGTGAAAATTGCGATTAAAATAATTATGGGTGGTAGCTCTGTGTTAGTTGGGATTTTCCTCCGGTTGACTAAAGTGCTACTTCTGATTTTTATTTCTTCTGCATTTTTCAGAAAATCTTAATTTCATCTGCTTTTGCTTGGGAAGTAAGAAGTGCTCGTGTTTGCCAACATGTTGCTACTCTTCTCAATCTTTGGTTTCTCCCGTCATTCCCGGAGGTTTACAATGGTTTTGTAGGGGCCCAGGCATGTCGGGTAATTCTTTGAGGTCTTTATTTTTCTTTTTGTTGAATAAAATGAGTTAAAAATTGATTCTTCTCTGGATTGGCTCATGTTTCACACTATTTTTTTTCTTTTCCCATTGTTTTTATTACTTAGAAAAGTAACAATTAGGAAATTCTATTATGACTTTATGAGGTCTTGGTTTGTTTTACAGAGCTTTATTTAATGACTTGAGTACATTAATAGAGTCTGCCATGACAGTGGAGTGAAAATTAAGGGTTATTATTTAATGAACTGCATTTTGAGACAGCAATTTGAAGCTGCCAAATAGCTACTAATTTGGCTTTATTGGACATGGCAAAACTGGCAATCTGGAACGAGCTTAAACGATGACTCACCTATATGTTTGACCTGGGACCTGCTTTCCTCAAAACCGCTAATTGTCTGCAGGATTATGTGGTCTAGCAAGATCCTGTCATCCCTTTGAAGGGCTGATTCCATAAATAACTTAGCACTGATGCAAATACTAGGAATAGGTAGCGCTTGGATATATGATATGAGTAGAGGAAGTAAGTCTGAGAGCTAGTGGCTTTGTCAAATTTGAGGTTATGAAGCAGCTTGTGCTTGATCTCCCTGGTTTCGGAGCATGGTTACCTAGGATCAGAATTGATAGAGATCAATCCGAGGTGAAGAAATTTTCTACTCAACTGTAGAGAGTGTGTATACACATCTGGGTTAGAGAATAGAGAGGGTTTAGATGGGCAGGGGTAAGTGGGTGGGGGGGGGGGGAGAGAATGAGGGGAGATAAAGGTCATAGGAAAAAGGAGAACGAGAGAGAGAGAGAGAGAGGGAAAAAAAAAGTTATCACATGCACGTGGGTAAAAAGAAAGGTTTAGAGGTTATTATTTTGTTTTTAATTGTTTTTTAAATAAAAAATTTTAGAAGGATAAATAAATTTTGATTTTTTTTTTTAAATCATCAGATGCATTTTTTTCCCTTAAATTTTCAAGAGATAAATCATAAATTTTTTAAGGCTAATTATCATTTTTACCGTACGAATATCATGTAGGGTTATGATAATTTTATATTGTAAATCTTTCTTTATCAAAATTTTAGGTTAGCAGTTCCCCCCTGACACTGCGAGCACCGGCAGTGCTTTGAACTGGCCGGCAACGTTAGTTGACAATTGAAAATATATGAGTAGAAAATAGAAGAACAGCATACGCATGTCGAGCACATTTAATTTTTAAGCCTGCAGTAGCAAGGGAGCACCTTGTGATTTATATTGTAAGATACCGAGGGTTTTTTTTTTTTAATCGGTATTCGAAATTATTCTCCGATTAATCTGATTTGAGCGTTTAGAGCCTTATTTAGGAAGTGGTTTTTCCAGCGTATTTTTCTAGCGTTTTTTCAATTCCTAAGTTATGGTAACATGTCTTGCGTGAATCTGGTTGGTCTGAACCACTCATCAGCTCCTCCATGTTTCAGAACAGAACAAGTAATCCCTCTATTGTTGACACTCATCAGGATTACACACACCATGTGGAAGCAAAACTCTTTGCCATCTAACTTTGCAAACAAAAAGTCTTTAACTGTGTACTTCACGTGAAATCCCCCCCCCCACACTTTACCTTCTATAAACTCTCTTAAAATTCCACATTCTCACATCAAACACTGAACACAACAATGGCAAGACTCGCAACCCTAGCAGCTTTGGCTTCCCTTCTTCTGGTCTTCAGTGAGGCCTCCATGTGGGAGGAAGATGTGAACCCTGTAAAGCCTTCAAGGCGGTGCCAAGGCCAGGTCTCAATGGAGAGAATGAACCACTGCAAGCAACACTTGGTGCAGGAAAGCCGCTATATGACAGTTTTTGTAGAAGAGAGACTTTCTTTTTTCTTGTATATTTTTACAGAGAATGAGTATACATGTATATACATGCTCTACTCTATTTTTGGCTATACATAAACTATGGCTATGATAAGGTTTGACCATTGAATCAAGGATTATCATCTAGAGATTGACCCTTAAATCAGGGATTATCTTCCTTAGATTAGAGACTATCAATCAAGAGATTTACATTAAAAATTTATCCTATAATTTCTCTAGTTTGACAGCCCACGTCAACACTCCCCCTCACGTTGGTGTGTACAAATCTTGGATGCCCAACTTGTCGAGTGAGCTATAGAAGTTTTTGCTTGACACAGTTTTTGTAAGTATATCCGCCAACTGATCTTCGGATTTAACAAAGGGAAATTGAATAATCTTATCTTCGAGATTTTGTTTGATGAAATGTCGGTCTACCTCCACATGTTTTGTCCAATCATGTTGGACTAGATTATGAGAGATATCTATGGCAGCCTTGTTGTTACAGATCAGATCCATCTCGGAAGTTGGGGAGAAACCAATTTCAGTCATTAATCTTCTAAGCCAAAGAAGCTCACAAAGACCTTTAGTCATTCCTCGAAACTCAACTTAAACACTTGATAATGCCACCACCTTTTGTTTTTTACTTCTCCATGTAACAAGATTGCCATCAACAAATGTAAAGTACCCGAGGTGGATTTTCTATCCGTGATATTTCTTGCCCAATCTGCGTCTATGTAGCCTTCAATCTTCAAGTGATTGTTCTTTGAAAACATAAGTCCTTTTCTAGGTGAGGACTTCAAATATCGAAGGATTCGAATTACAACTTTCATATGATCTTCACTCGGGCAATGCATGAATTGACTCACTACGCTTACAGCATAAGTGATATTCGGACGAGTATGTTACGGATAAATAAGTTTACCAACTAGCCTTTGGTATTTTTCTTTATCAGTAGGCACTTGATCGGGATATTCTCCAAGTTTATGGTTTTGAATAATTGGTGTGTCTGCCAGCTTGCACTCCAAAAGTCTCACTTCGGACAGTAAATCTAAGGTGTATTTTCTTTGAGATAAAAATATATCTTGCCATGATCTAGCAACTTCAATTCCTAGAAAATATTTGAGCCCCCCTAGATTCTTCATTTCAAACTCAGTTGCCAATTGCTTTTGAAGTGTTGCTATCTCTTCTGGATCATTTCCTGTGATAATCATATCATCTACATAAATTATCAAGGTTGTTACTTTTCCTCGTTGGTGCTTTAGAAATAGTGTATGGTTTGAATTGCTTTGTTGAAAGCCATATTTTTTCATTGCCAAACTAAACTGCCCAAACCATGCCCGTGGTGATTGTTTTAGTCCATATAGTGCTCGTTAGAGTTTACACACAACTTTGTTTTTGGAATTCGATGTATAACCCGGTGGGATGTCCATGTACACTTCTTCTTCAAGATCACTATGGAGGAAAGTGTTCTTTACATCAAGTTGGTGTAATGGCCAATCAAGGTTCGCTGCAAGAGATAATAAAACTCTTACTGTATTCAATTTTGCTACTGGTGAGAAGGTCTCTTGATAGTCTACACCATATGTCTGTGTGTAACCTTTCGCGACCAACCTTGCTTTGTATCTCTTGATCATCCTATCTGCCTTGTATTTAATGGAAAATACCCATTTACACCCTGCTGTTCTTTTCCCTTCAGCCAAGGTAACAAGAGTCCATGTTTTGTTTTTCACCAATGCCTTCATTTCTTCATTTATGGCTTGAGTCCATTTTGGGTTTATCAAAGCTTCTTGAACACTAGTAGGAACATGATTCAAGGATAGCTTTTGCACAAAAGTTTTGAGAGGCTTAGAGAGCCTTTTTGTTGAGATATAATTGGCAATTTGATATTTTGATTTTCGATTCTCAATATCTGGAGAATATCTATTTGGTGGTTTGCCACGATTATGCCTAAAAGGTAAAGTGTAACTAGCAAAAGTATTCATGTCATTAGTGTTTGAAGGTGGAGTAGGAGAGCTTACCTCAGAAATTCTCAGGAGATGGGTCTTCAGGTACTGAGGGGGTCGAGATCTCTATTTCAGTTGGAAGTGGCATTGCAGATGTCTCTCTTGGAGCTATATAAGATGGAAAGGGTACCTCATTGACCATCGGTTCCATTATAGGGTGTTCCGTATTGTTTACCAATTCTGGAGAAGCTGTAGAAGCATTGTCCACCCATTTGGGTAAAAACCAATTCTGTTCTTCATTCTGAATCTCCCCCTGAAGAGAAGAATTGGATGTGGAAGGAGAGTAGAAAGATTCAAATTCCAAAAAAGTCACATCCATGGTAACATAGGTGCGCTTGGTGGCTGGATTATAACATCGGTAGCCTTCATGATACAAGGAAAATCCCAAGAATAAGCATCGAATTGCACATGGATCAAGTTTTGTGCGTTGATTTTTATGCAGATGCACAAATGCTACACAACCAAAGGTGCGAGGTGGAATCGTTAACACAGATGGCAGAGAAACATGTAAGGAAAGAGCTTGTAATGGTGTCTTAAAATCTAAGACTTGAGATGGCATTCGGTTGAGGTGTACAACAGTAGCAACGGCATCAGCCCAATGTCGGTTAGGTACATGTGCTCCAAGTAAAATAGCACGAGCCGTTTCGAGTATGTGCCGATTCTTTCTCTCAGCAATGCCATTTTGCTGAGGGGTCTGTGGACATGAGGTCTCATGAAGTAATCCATGAAGATGAAAATACTCCCAGAATCATTGATTTATATATTCCCCACCATTATCAGACTTGAGAACCTGAATTTTAACCGAGAATTGAGTCTGGATCATTACATGGAAAGCTTGAAATACAGTCAGCACTTCATCTTTATGTTTCAGTAGATACAGCTATGTCATGCGTGTACAATTATCAACGAAAATAACAAACCAGCGAAAACCAGATATTATAGTCACCGGGGAAGGTCCCCACACATCAGAATGAGTTAAAGCAAATGGAACTTTACTTTTATTCATACTTAATGGATAGATAGTTCTATGACTCTTGGCTAAAATGCAGGTGTCACATTAAAACTCACAAGGCTGAATTTTTTTAAATAGATTAGGAAATAAATGCTTCATGTAACCAAAAGATGGATGTCCCAACTGGTGATGCCACAACCAAATCTGCGTTTCTTTGGTGTTACTTTGATGATGTACATGATGTGCTCGACCCACACTAATATCATCCATGTAGTAGAGCCTCCCCTCCTAGTACCACGCCCAATTATCTCCTTGGTGAGAATATCCTGAAGAAGGAAAAAGGTAGGGTAAATGAGCGCAACACAATTTAGATCAGTGGACATTTGGCTAACAGATAGTAATTTATGGGAGAGAGAAGGAACGAGTAAAGTGTTATATAATGATATTGTAGGTGACAAAGTCATTGTGCCTGCTCTTATGACAGAAGATATAACCCCATTAGCATTAGCAATTGTAGTGCGTCTTGGTGGTGAAGTTGTTGGAAAATCAATGGCATCATAGGTCATATGGTCGGTGGCCCCTGAGTCAAGTATCCAAGCACAGATATCAATAGCTTGATAAGAAAAATTGTTGCCTGAATTTGAGAGAAGTACATCTCCTTGTGATGATTCAACAAATGGTGTAAGGGAGAGTTGGGGCTCTGTTGTAACCACCGCAGCCTTATCCTCAGTTTCAGCCTTGTCATGACATTTTCGAGCCTCAGGTTCATGCCACCAATCCGGATAACCATGTAGTTTAAAGCAATTCTCGTGGGTATGCTTTGAATTACCACAATGAGAACACTTAATTCCATTAGATGAGATTCGTGATTTGGAGGACATACCAGATTTTCCATTGCTCAAAGAAAGAGAGCCTGTAGAGGATGAAATAGATTGTCCAGATTTAATGCTTTTGGAGGTCAGAATAGCCCCTGGAGTTTCATTATTGTTACCAGTGATCATGACCATTTGTCGAATAGCTTCCCGGCGAACCTGTGCGTACGCCTGTTCCACGGTAGGAAAAGGTTGTGTTTGTAGTACATCAGCTCGGATCTTGTCAAGTCGGTCATCAAGGCCATCCAAAAAAATATACACTCTCTCTTCTTGAAAAAGATTATTATAATGTTGAATATCTATAGCACATTCCATTGGATTTGGATGCCGAAAATCAATCTCACGTCACAAACTTTGGAGATCGTTATAATATTTTTCAAGAGAACCTCCAGATTGTCGCAAGCGGGTCACACGGCGTCGAAGATCATAAACTTGAGAGGTATCACTACCATCAAAGTAAGTAGTAGCAATAGAATCCCACACCATCTTTGCTGTAGGAAATCGGATAAAGTTACTAATCAAAGATACGTCCATGGAGTTAATCAACCCACATTTGACAATGGCATTGTCTGTGCGCCATTTTCGAAAGGTTGGATCTGTCTGAGAAGTTAGAGGAAGATCACCATTAATATCTCTCAATTTGTCTTTACCTGAGATGTACATCTTAACAACTTGGGACCAAAGAGCATAGTTGGTGCCATCCAACTTAATGCCAATCTGAGCAGCGGAGGTTTCTGTAGTTGGGGTCTGTTTGTTCAAGATTTCAGCCATTTTGGTAGTTAATTCGATAAGATTAGGGTTGAGTTGTTGTTCTCCAGAAAGATCTGAGGTTTCTAAATCTGACATGGTTATTGAAAGAAAGGTAGGTAAGCTTGTCAAGGACCGGTATGCTCTGATACCATGACAGCTTTTGTAGAAGAGAGACTTTCTCTTTTCTTGTATATTTTTACAGAGAATGAGTATACACATATATACATGCTCTACTCTATTTTTGGCTATACATAAACTATGGCTATGATAACGCTTGACCCTTGAATCAAGGATTATCATCAAGAGATTGACCCTTAAATCAAGGATTATTTTTCTTAAATCAGGGACTATCAATCAAGTGATTTACATTAAAAATTTATCATATAATTTCTCTAGTTTGACAGCTCACGTCAACACTATGTTGCTACTGGTGACCGCATTTTGTTGCTTAGAAATCAAAGAGAGCATCTGGAAGAGTGTTGCAGACAGCTATCTCAAGTGGATGAGAAATGTCGGTGTGAGGCCATTGACATGGTGGTTGATAAGCAACAAGGACAGATGATCGGTGTGAGGCCATTAACATGGTGGTTGAGAAGCAGCAAGGACAGATGATCGCTAGCTCTCAAGGCAAGGAATCTGCCCACTGCTTGTAAACTTAGGCCCAGCCACTGAAATTTGTGGTGGCAGTGGATTGTTTTAGACATGGAGTAACACCATTACCATGCAAAGCAAATAAAAAGTGAATCTGCTCTCTTCGGTTTATGGTTGTGATGTGGTAGAGAGACTGATTCATGAATTGTATACTTCATCCACCATTAAGTTAAATTTTTCTTATTTAAAGATTGTTCTTGTTGAAACATTCACCAGCATGCATATTACGAGCACATATCATTCTTTCTCTACAGCCACTGGCCACCAACTTGGCAAGTTTATCAAGCTTGAGCCTGCACGTGCCTGGCAATTCTTCCCCTTCTGCATCATCTCCTGCATTTCCTCAGTCATCATCTGTTTCTTCATTTCCACAACAGCCATGTTGACAGGCTCACACCGGCATTTCTCATCCGTTTGACTCATCTGCCTGCAACACTCCATGTACTCTTGTTCGCTCGGGAGCAACAACATGCGGGCATTTGTCAACAGCCATGTCGACAGCCTCCATCTAATAGTTACAAACTCCATAAAAATTGATATCCATGTGAATTAAAAAAAATCTCTCAAAAACTTTATCTTTAAAACGATGTATATTTCACTTGATTTTGAAAAAGTTAGGCGAGAGTGTGTTTAATTATGAAAAATAAGAGTATTTTTTAAAAAATATTTTTTAAGAAAACGAAAAGTATATTCAAATATTTCAATTTTTAATTTTTAAAAAATGAAAATTAAAAATACAGTTTTTCAAGAGAAATAGAACAGTCAGGTTGTTTTCTATTATTTTCAGTTATAAATAAAACTGTGTATTTCAAAATTGTCCAACTTGAAAATTAAAAATAGAAAAATATGTATATTTTGAATATATATTCTAAATTTTTTACTCTTTTCTTTAATAGTCTATTTGGATTGAGGAAAATGGAAGGTTTTTAAACAATCCATTCACGTTTGACAAATCAATTAATTTGAGGAGAGGGAAAGGGAAAGTTTAGACTCTCCAAATTTAATTTTTTAATTTTATTAAATCGGTGAGTTTTGGAAGAGAGAGATTTCCTTTTAAAATTTTAAATATTAAATTTACTTTTATACCCTCTATTTTAAAACTTTAATAAAAAATAAAGAGAATAAAATAATAAATTTATACATTTTTTTATCATATTTTCTCTTTTTCTCTCGTTTAAGCAAACATAATTTTTTATTTTATTTTTTTTCCCTCTCTTTCACGTCATATATTTTATTTTCAAACGTAATTTTTAATTTTATTTTATTTTCTCTCCCTTTTTCATCTTTTCCCTTCCATTCCTTTACCCTCATTTCCCATAAGGTTACCAAATACACAATAAAGATAGAAAATATAAAAAAATTATATATAAAAAATTAAAAAATATTTTTCACAATTAAAAACAATACGGGGGGGATTAGAAAGTATCTTCTGTTATGGATGGTCTATTCTCTTTCACATTTAGATGCATTTTTAAAAATATTTTTGAATTCAATTTTTTTTTAATTAGAAAATTTTTCTTTACTATTTACATCTCTTACCTCTTTTCGAGACATGTACGCTTTTGACATAAAAAAAAATTTAAAACAGTATCGCAAAAAAAATATTTCTCCATCTAGCGCACACATGATGGGTTTTGAAAACCCGTTATCATGACGGGTCTTCAAAATCCATTATACACCCTATTGTTCATGTGAAAGTATAATGACGGGTCTTCAAAACCCGTCATTATACTGTTCACTCATTCTTAATATCAAGTTTTGACGATCCGTCATAATACTGTTCATATAAGCAATGCATGACGGATCTTCAAAACCCGTCATATATGTTTTAGATGAGGAATATTTTTCTCACGATATGTTTAAATTTTTTTTCTTTTTTTACGTCAAAAGCATGCATGTCTCTCGCTCTCTTCTGTTTTTCTCCATCTTCCTCTATCTTTTATTTCTTTTTATCGGCGACTCGGCAACTCTCTCACTTCTCTCTCTCTTATCCCTTGTCCCTCTTCTCGGTCGATCATTTTTTCTCTCGCCCTTTTGTTTTATCTATCTTTCTCTCCTTTTTGTTGTGGCCGACATAGAGAGAGAAAAAGGAGAAAAATTACAAGAGAGGAGAAAGGGTAAGAAAGGAGAGACCAGAAAGAGTGATGGTCTAAAAACAAATGATCCTCTCGTATTGAAAAATAGCGAAAAAAAAATTGTTAAATGAAAGATAAATTTGTAGATATCAAAAGCTAAAAGGGAAATTTTTTTCATCCATAAACATAAATATCTTTCCAAAAAAAAAATTAATGGGTCTATTGGTTTTATATGAATTTTTATAATTTTATGAATATTAATATTTATAAAATTTATAATTATTAAATTATTATTTAATAGATATTATTTTTCATAAAATGAAATTATAAAATAATTAATTAACTCCCAAGTTTGCTTGCTTGCACCGGCCGCCGACACGTTGCACTTGCTCAACAAAGTTTTCACATAATTCCTATTCTAGCCCTATCCCAAAAAGTGAGTCCAGCCATTTTACACGTTTCTCGACTCCGCAGTCTCGTCCAGAATTTGGGGTTTTGCTTCTCTCTTTCTTGCACCGGTTCAAACCCTAATTCCGGATCAGGTACTCTATTCCATATCTTCCATCTGATTCTCTTTTCTTTGTTTTTGGATCTTATGTGATCACGATGATCTGCTATTAACTTGGATATTTGGGGTTGAACAGATTTTGTTTATGTCTATTTTGTTGCTTGAACGATTTGTTCCTTCTTAGGGTTTGTAAAGTTGGCCTTTTGTGTTGTTGACTTGGAGATCTGATTAAAACTCATGTTGTCTATCGATTTGAATGTACTTATGCTGGGTTTCTTTCTTTCTTTCTTTCTTTTTGGTTAAAAATCTGTGTGAAGATGCTTCCGTGTGAAGTGATCAAATCCGAAGGGAAAGGGTAGTTCATAATTTGAGAATATATAATCTCCCCTCATTGCGTTTACAGATTATTGGCTCATGCAATTCAGTCTTGAATGATGGGGATTGGTCATGTTCGTTCCTCTGCCTCCAATGTATATGTACATAACGCATATTATGTTTTAGATATAAATTATGGGAAGGGGCTTTATCTAGTTAGGATATCTTTTATCCCTATTTTAGCCACTACCTGGTGCTCATATACCCATCAAATATGGAAAACCTCTAACCATGCCCCTAAGCAAGCACACGGGGAAACTCCTTAGTGAAATTATTAAAGTTTGAACCTTGGATCTCACCTAGAGGGACAGAGAGACGTGTGTGTCTCTTGCATGCTTGTTTGGGATTTGGGTGCAAGGTTAGGATATTTTTGGAAGTCTTGCATGTGCCAAACATGGCCAAGGGAGCTTTTTGAATGGCATGGTTTTAATGCATAAGGTTGTTTCAAAGTTTCATCTCTTAATTTGCACTAGAAAAATTTGGATGATGGATGCATTTTTAGAGGGGAATAACTGTATGTCCTGTATTTTGGTCATAAGTATTCATCAATATTCATGGGTTCTTTTTAAAGATGTTTGAGTAAATTAGAATGAATTGTTTTGTGGTGTTGATTTTTAGACCATAATATAACAATAGACTTTTCTTGCCATCTACTTCATACTGGTAAATATAACTGATATGAGTATATGCATCCAGGTCTGAGTTTGTTTCTGATATCCCAACTTCCATCAGTCAAGTTTCATGTCTGATCTCGACATTCAGATTCCTACTGCCTTTGGTATACTTTCCTGTTCTACTCTTTTTTTTCTTCTTCTTCTTCTTCTGGTTTGTGTTTGGGACTAACATGCTGTCTTTCTCTAACTATTTCTTGATGTTGTTTTGTCCTGTGATGTGATGATGTGATTAGATCCCTTTACTGAGGCGAATGCTGATGACTCGGGTGCTGGGTCAAAAGAGTACGTGCATATTCGTGTACAACAGCGGAATGGTAGGAAGAGCTTGACAACTGTTCAGGGATTGAAGAAAGAATTTAGTTACAATAAGATCCTGAAGGACCTCAAGAAGGAGTTCTGCTGTAACGGTACTGTAGTTCAGGATCCTGAACTTGGGCAGGTGCTTACTCTTGTCTGCTTCTTTTCTTATTTATCATCTCTCTCTCTCTCTCATTGTTTGATTCATTCTTGTAGGTTATTCAACTTCAAGGTGACCAGCGTAAGAATGTCTCAACATTCCTTGTCCAGGTAATTATTGATGATAACTCATCTGGTTTGCAGTTTGCATCTAACATCATATCATTTTTCCTTATAGCGCTTGGGGCCAAATGAAAAGCCCACAGGGAAAATGCTGTATCTTTTATGTCTGTTTTTTGTAATATTCTTGTACCATGCGTTAAGCTAGTCACTTTGAAGTTCATCAAGGAATGAACTCTTAAAAATGCTGTCTATGGTTGTCTGCACACATTTAACAGGGTATTACCTTCCTTAGAATTCCTAGTGCATCTTCTCAAATCATTTGTAGTAGGATTTGGGGTGGCTTGGTTCTATAGATTACAGAGAAAATGTTGAAATCATTTGAAGCGTTTGAGGCTTTGAATCTTCTGGAATTGCTTGCTAGCAACAGTGACAAATGCAGATAAAACCCTTCAAGTCAACAATGGATTTGAAATGGTATCAAAGCTTTAAGGTTGAGACTTTTGAGAGGGGGCTTGTAATATGATATACTGTAGTTAATATAGATTGAGATCTAAACGATTGAAGAGGTTAGATAATGGAATCAATGGGGTTTTGTTCAGTTTGGGCTCCTGAGAATCAAGTTTCACCCCTATTCTGATTATTACCTGCAATGTTGTGTGTGTTACATATTCCAGTACAGGTGTTGGCACTGTGTACATGTTGTTTCCACTAAAATGAAGCGTCCAACACCCTGTGTCCAATTGACTTGAGTACACCCAGGCAAAGTGAAGAGTCTAGTCTTTGTAACATAGCTACAAAGCCAGTATCCCACACCCCAACTTATTACAATTTTGTGTCCAATTGACATGGGTACACCTAGGCAAAGTGGGGAGTCTAATCTAGGTAACCTAGCTATGATGCTCTCTTCGCCTTGTTGGAAAGGCTTTCTTTACTGTTTCAATCTATCTTTCATTATATTTGTTAAATGGTGTTCCCTTTTGGTTGACGTTTTCTTTTCTTGTGGGGAATAGGCTGGCATCGTGAAGAAGGAACATATCAAAATTCATGGTTTCTGAGCTGCAACATCTTACCTGAGTGCAACTTCATATCCCTTGGCTATCATTGCAGAACATAGTATCCAAATTTCAGGAATTAGTCTCTTTATAATATATTACATACTGTTTGGTTTTGTTTTTTTTTTTTTTTTTTTGTGCTGTGACATGAACGATGTGCTTGTGTTTCCTAAAGTTTTTAACCGTGTATGGTGGTTGACTATGAATCAATCCACTTTTGTTGCTCGTTATTGGAAGCTTTTATCGGCCATCGGGTCGAACATGTTGACCAGGATTGTTTTCTTGCATTTGATTGTTGTGGTTTTTCCCATTGATGTCTTGTGAAATTGGCCAGCAGTCTAGGGGTATGGATCGAAAAGGAAAGTTGGCAGCACATGGTATGCTTGCTTGAATTACAAAGCGAACTTTTAATGTGTTGTCTTCTAATTCTAGGGCTTCGATTAATGTGCTTGCTTATGGTTTGTCTGGTGGTCATTTGAAGAAAGTGTTTTGAGCTGATCTGGAAGAGATTTTACTTGCCTTGTCCTGTAGGTTGTCTTCTGTGTTTGTTGCTCTCCTCCCTTGATGGGGACGACGATCACGTTCCATGGATGCAGATCATTCGTTGAGGTTTTAAAATATGTTTTGGTCAATATCCTCTCCTGTTTCTAGAATAGGCAGATATGAATTCCTTCTCTGTGTCTCCTCTACTCATCGGCCATTCCATGCCACTGGAATCTTACTTTTGTGTGACTACCAATTCTACAACTCTTGAAACGGAAATAAACATAAATTGTGAATAATGTGACAACTATAATTACGTCACCGAGGATCATGATATAATTCTCCTTGTGGCCCCAGCAACCTTGGTCATGGTGAGGGGGATTTAGTTCCGAGTTGCCTCAGGTTCATCAACGATTGATGTTGTCTCTGTCAATTTCAGACTCCCCATCGATGGTGAGAAAATGTCTATTCCCGACCCACCTTCCCCCTCCCCTATGACCCAAAACTTGATTTCAATCTCCATTTTCGTGGTTCTTCTAACAATATCTTCCTTGTCGCAATTTGTTTACTTTCCCCTTTCGTTGGTTCCCTCTCTTTCTAATTTTGTGTTTGCTTTGGTTTTTCTTTGTTCATGTGATTAGGTAATTGGGATTTGATTTGATCTTGTTGAAATATTGTTCCGTTTATGTTAAATTGTTTATGATATTGAGGATGAGGTGACGTATGAGTTGGTGGGTTGGGCTGGAAAGAG
Organism: Dillenia turbinata; assembly: GCA_037126225.1. NCBI lineage: Eukaryota > Viridiplantae > Streptophyta > Magnoliopsida > Dilleniales > Dilleniaceae > Dillenia > Dillenia turbinata. The sequence continues at coordinate 3,514,274 of JBAMMX010000001.1, forward strand.
AGAATTTTTGCAGATTTTGTGGTTATTATTGAGGAGATAAAAGGTGAGATTGCATTTGAGTTGGGTTTTGTAAAGAAGACAAATGGGAGAGAGAGAGAGAGTGTTGAAATTCTCGATCCCCATGTTGTTTCTTTTTTGAACTTTTTTTTTTTTACAAGTTTATTTCTTTTATTGTATGTTATTTAAAATTTCATCCTAATTAATTCAAATCAAACCTTCTCGTATCTTCCCATAGAGGATTGGAGTCTTTTCTCAATATAATCTGTTTCATATCCAAATCGTGAACTCACATCCTTAGTTAAGAGACTAAAAGCATATTTAGGAGAATTTTTTTTTAATCTTCTCCTTTTAAATGAAAATAAAAAATAATAACTTTTTTTTTAAAATTTTAAAATGAAGTTAAAATTTAAAAGTTAATTGCACTGTCTAAACTATCCAAACTATCGTGGGACTGAGTGCCTGTGGTTCCTTTTTGGACTTATTGTTGCTTCGGAAGTAGTCAATAGATGGTTAAGCAAACACCAAATGTTCGATGAAATGTCTCTTTCAAAAATCATGAATGAAAACTAGCACCATATTCTGAATGAATTTTGGGAGGTTCAGAATCGAACACAAACCCTTCAAATTTCTTTGTTTCGTATATTTTATTTTAATTTAAATTAAAAAAAATACAATTTGGTCTATTTTAATTTAAACTAAAAATAGGGAGCCTTTTGAAAAAGATAAATATGGAAGCGATTACGTATAAAGCAAGAGATGCTAAAAGGAGAGGATAACTAAAGTGTTTATGTTAAGAATTTAGGAAGGCCATTTGATCGTGACTCGATTTTAAGGATATTTATAAAAAATTTCAAAATTTTGAGGAATTTTTGTGATTTTACAATATGAATATATAATTTTCTAGCAAATATTTATTTAACTACGTATAGTAATCCGAATTATTTTAATTAGGAGAAGATCTCGCGGGGCCACCATATCAAGCCACGTGTCCCAGAGTATTCTTTGGGTGTACAATGCAAACAGACACTCTTCTTGAATACCAGGAATCATATTGCCATGAAAATTAAAAACAGTATTAGTATTTTTGTTGTTGTTGGTTGAATGAATCTTTGCACTTTTCCAAGAAATCTCAAAACAGATCACCATGGGGGCAAGGGCAACGTGGGATGAGGCATTTGCTTTTGTTGGCTTCCTTTAAAAGTATTATTAAATGAATTTAAACTTTAAATAAATGATAATTAAATGAATGAGTTGCATGGAGTCGTGACTTGTTTAATTTTTTTACAATCAAATATTAAATATAGATAATATTTATATTTAATATTTATGCATTCACATGTTTAATGTTTAATATTTGTGCATCTAATATCATGAGCCGAATATAAAATTAAGAAAAATGAATAAAAATATGAAATGATATGGAAAACAGTATTCAGAAAATAAAAACGTAAAAAATGATATAGGAATTTTTTATTTAAATATTAATTATTTTAGAATTATTAATAATTGTGGAGGGGGGTTTCTCTTTCTACTCGATGGAGTACAAACAAAATCCCTTTTGAAATGGACCAAAAATCCTCCGCCTTTCTCGTCAGAGATATCTCTTCCGGATCAAAGTGCCTACTGAAAGTAATATGCCCGCAGACATAAGATGACAATATGCCCACGCCCACCCATAACAAGGGTCCACCTCAGAAGTTCTCCAAAATCAGATAACATTACAATAATATAAATAAATTTAAATTATAATATATTAATAATTATGGTATTATCATGAAAAAAAATCGATTAGATCGATCAACCCAAACAAAAAAAATCAATTTTTAATTGTTTTTTATCAAAATATTAAGAAATTTAGAGTGTTGGTGGTCGAATTTTCGATTAGACCTGATCCCAATTTCAAAACACTATTTGGTGGTGAGGGAAGAACGAGAGAATGGGGGAGTGAGAAAGAGAAAAAAATGAACAAAGAAGGGAAAAAAAAAAAAGGAAAGAAAGGATATAAATTGTATTCACAGTCGAGATTTTATTTTTACAAGAGATATATATGATTGCAAAAATGTAAACTTATAAAATTTATTGAAAGAAATTTTATTTTTCAAAAAGGCATATATAGATTCGTCTAATATGCTTCTCTAGATCTATATGTTATTATTAGTACTCACTAAATTTAACAATAGCTATTAAAAAAATTACCAATATATTCTAATAAAATGTGATCATAACCCTGCAAACAAAAGAAAATGACCACACCTCTAGCATGGTGTGCAAAATAGGATAGAGAGGGGATGATCACAAAACACCCCATCAAAGGACATTGTCCTCTTTTAGAAAGTAACAATTTTATCTTTTCCCGACATAATTGGAAATGCCCTTAATGGAAATAACGACCTTTAACATTAGATGACTATAATACACCATTCAGATATTTTTGAATTTTTAAAATAAATAAATATAGTTATTCACTTTTTAATTATAAAAAAATTATTATTAGTATCTCTCTTGGTCTTTAATTCTGGTATCACAAATTGAAACAATAGAAAGAAAAAGAAACGTGATAATCCCTGGAACATGTCACGGAAATTAATTAATTATTTTCGAAATTTTTGTAATTATTAAGAAAAGGAAAAAAATAAAAAGCCCAATCCGTCCTTTTTCACGGTTTTGACACCAGGAGGCATTGAGGGCTTTTTCGTGATTACATGAATAGACCTAGGCCTTCTGGACCCTTCTTCGTAACCTAATTTATTTTACTCAGATATTTCTCACTTCACCTATTTATACAATTCACTCTCCCTTTTCTCCCGTGCCAAAGCACCGTCTCTCTTTCAATCTTCTTCTTGCAGTCCTCAATGGCAGCCATGGCAACAACCCTATCTGCCTCTCTCCCCGCAAAACCCAAACTCTCTTTCCTCGACACCACCCATGGAATTCCCCTCCCCACTCAATCCCGCCTCCCTCAACCGGTCAAATCCTCAAAAAACTTCTCCATCTCCATGTCCTCCACAACACCATCATCATCCCCTCCTTACAATCTCAGCTCTTTCAAGTTCGATCCGATTAAGGAATCGATTGTTTCCCGTGAGATGACTCGCAGGTACATGACCGACATGATTACCTACGCCGACACCGACGTAGTCATCATCGGCGCCGGCTCCGCCGGCCTCTCCTGCGCTTACGAGCTCAGTAAAAACCCGAAAATCCAAGTCGCGATCATAGAGCAGAGCGTCAGCCCCGGCGGCGGCGCTTGGCTGGGCGGCCAGCTGTTCTCTGCCATGGTCGTGCGCAAACCGGCACATCTCTTCCTAGATGAAATCGGCGTGGCGTACGATGAATTCGACAACTACGTTGTCATAAAACACGCGGCGCTGTTCACATCGACGATCATGAGCAAGCTGCTGGCGCGGCCAAACGTGAAATTGTTCAACGCGGTGGCAGCGGAGGACTTGATAGTGAAGGAAGGGAAAGTCGGTGGGGTGGTGACGAACTGGGCACTGGTGTCGATGAACCACGACACACAGTCGTGTATGGATCCGAATGTGATGGAGGCGAAGGTGGTGGTGAGCTCGTGCGGGCACGATGGGCCTTTTGGCGCGACTGGAGTAAAGAGGCTGAAGAGTATTGGGCTGGTGGATGATGTGCCTGGGATGAAGGCCCTCGACATGAATTCTGCGGAGGATGCTATTGTGAGGATGACTAGGGAGGTTGTCCCTGGCATGATTGTTACTGGCATGGAGGTTGCCGAAATTGCTGGTGCTCCGAGAATGGTACATCCCCTTTTCCCCCTTCCCGATGTCCTGTTTTTATTTACCTCTAATACCCTGCAATATATCTTTTGGTTGGGATTTTTTTTTTTTTTTAAATTCCCAGAGCATCTTCTTGTTCCCTCTACATCAACTTATGAGAGTCTCTACTTGCAGGGACCTACTTTCGGAGCAATGATGATATCGGGACAGAAGGCAGCACACCTTGCTCTCAAGTCGTTGGGACAGCCCAATGCTCTGGATGGAACATTCACCGGAAGCCTCCACCCTGAGCTTGTTTTGGCTGCTGCTGATCAGTCATCTGAGACTGTCGATGCCTAATAATGTAATCGTCTGCTCTGTGTAAGAAAGAGAAAGAGGGTAGAGAGTGAAGAATAAACATAATGTAGCCTTGAGCGGTGATGTCTGTGGCAGTGTAGATGGTGTAGTGGGACTTGTTGTGTAGCCGGTTCTTTGTTCTTTATGTTGTTCTTGTGCTGGTTTCCTATACTGTTGGCTCTTTTAGTAATGCAACTTCTGAAGCGTTCGGTTGATACGGTGCTTGTAGTGCAACTTTTCTTCTTTATAATCTTCTTTTTGAAGGCATTGTGGTAGGAAACTAGGTGGATGAGGCGGTCTGGTTTTTTTTTTTTGGGGGGGGAGGAGAGAGAAAATAAAATAAAATATTTCGAGGATAAAAAGAAAAAAAAAAGAAAGAATGGATTTGAACTTCAAATATTTCAAGGGGAGAGACATTGTCCGGTGGAAAAAGTTGTTTCATAATTTTCCATTACAAATTTATTAATAAAGTAATTATTTTACATAATTTTTAAAATTTTTGAAATTTCATATAAACAAAGGAGATACCATATAAAATTTTTAGAAATAAAAGAATTGAGGGGGATTTGTCAAGCCATGCCCGACGCTCGCCTAGCATGATATCTTTCTGATGGAGCCCTTTTAGGACTTCATAGTTTAAGATCTTAATTGTCTTCATGTAGTTTAAAAAATTGGGTTTAAATAAAATTTTCAAGATAAAATTACTAAGTAATAATGATTTTAATTTTTTATTAAAAATGTTAATTTTATACAAATTCTTTCTTCATAAGTTGGCATGTCCTCCCCATGGCCAAAATATGACATATCAAAGCCTACTCTTCATGATGGGTTAAAAACTCTTGTTTTGGAGTTTTAGGAGGGACCAATGGGATCCTGAGTGAAATTGGTGTTTTTTTTTTTTTTTTTTTTTGGTGAAAGAGCAAGACAATAAGCCCACGGGAAACAGAGCTAAGAAGACACAGGAAAACACAGCACAAGGGACGCACACAACTCTCAGCTTCCTCACGTAATATAGACCGAAGATCAGCAGGAGGAAAAAGAAACTCATGGACTCCAGGCGACGCCTCTAAGCCTAGCTTAGCCAACATGTTTGCACAGTGATTCGTCTCTCTGTAAACATGATTTAAATCTAAAGCATTCACCTCGTTCATAAGCCTTCTGCACTCTACAAGCAAGACTTTCAAAGATGGTTGATAGCAGTGCCCTTGTTCAGAGTTTTATTATTGAGCTTAACTTCGGGTTTAGATAGGCTCGGAATCAAGCTTTTGACTCTTGGCTTTGTCATTGGCTTTACCTTTGTCTGATCCGGTTCTAACACTAGTCAGACTGTTGAAGGCATGTATGGATATCGATATATGAATAACCCTTTTTATAAAAAGAGATCTAATACTATAATAAAAATATAAAATTAATATTAATATGAAAAATAGATAAAGAGAATATTTGAATACAAAACAACATAATAATATGAATCCTAGTAGTCCATTATTTCTTTAAATTATTATAATATATTGATTTTTTTTGATTTTATAATATACTGAATTAATATGAAAAACTCGACTCTTTGAATTTTTTATTTTTATTTTTATTTTTATGGATTGAATTTAAGATTTATGATTACAACGGAAAGTTTTGATAGCATATTATAACAATAGTGCAAATACAAAGATTAGTTTAGTTTAGTTTTAATTTTAATTTTTCTTTCATTGCTAATAATGACTAGATTACCTGCCCTTAAATTGTATATCTTCAAGATGCTAATTTCACTTCACTCCACGTTTGGAGGTATAATATATATATATATATATATATATATATAATAACCTTTTTAGAATTTTAATTTAGTTTTAATCTTAAAACATATTAAACGAAGTTATAAATAAAAAACTTATGTAACGAACAGGGTGCTTGTCGGTTCTTAAAAAAAATAATAATGAATAATTAGTTAAATTATTGTTAAGAATTTAAATGATACAACCTTTTCCTTTAAATAGTCAATTAATTATTTTTGCAGTATTTCCCAAAGCTTATATTTTCTTCAAGAATCTCTCTCTCTCTCCTTTTTTTTTTTTTTCCGGGAACAAGCCGAGGGTATTAGTGGTGTTTTATTTTTATTTTATTTAGAAGATGTTTTCTGTCAAGGTAATGTAAATTTGTGTTTAAACAAAATAAATTTGATTAAACGTAATAAATTTGCGTCCGACTGAGAGAACGTCTTCCGAAAGTCCCTCATAATTGAACCCCAAACCCTAAAACTGAAATTTTGAAATTTCTCTGAGAAAATTGCATTCAACCAAATTCTAGGAGCAATCTTCCGATAGATCTCTCACGGCAGCGAAACCCTAACCCCAATTCGACCTAGAATACGGTCTCATCGATCTTGAAGGCTTTCTTCTCTCGCAGAAACTCCGATTATTCCGGTACTCTGTCTCTCTCTCTCACAGGCACACCGATTTCTAATTCGCTCGTGATAGAGATAATTGGCAAATTTTAGTGAGATTTGATGTTTTGTTAATAGGAGACCAGTGATTGTTGGCACGAGAACACGAAGATTTTCTAAAAAAATGGAAGAATTTTTTGCTTTGATCTTATCTACGCTACTAGTGTTGGCATTAGTTCCTCTTTATCTATGGAAGCGTCGGCAGGATTCTCGGACTCCACATGCACATGAAGGCGAAGATCAGGTCTGTTTTTTATTTTCATAAATTTGCTATTGGGTCTATGAGATTGTTTCCTTTTATCAGTCATTGTTTTGTACAACAATTTTGGTTTTAGTGCAGTTAAGATATTTGGCTAACTCAGATGTTTCCTATGAAATTTTAGGTGCGGCAGAGGGAAAATGTAGTACGTGCCACGGGCACGAGACGAATGCGTCGCAGACCTGCTGCTGGCGCCAGCTCATCTTCAGCTGCGGCAGCAGCTGCGGAAGGTTGGTTGCATAAGCATTTTTCCCCATTCGTATTCTTTTGTTGTGGAATGATGTTGTGTTTGTTCTATGGTTTGTGATGTGACCTACCCATCTGAGGTAATGAGGGAGGGTGTTAAAGCCAACTGGAGAATAATACAAAAGTTGCAAGAAGAGTAGCCAATTGTTAATGCTCGGTGTCTTGTGGTGAAGTAAAAAGTTTTATAACATTAAAGTTGGATAATATGATAGATGGTAGTGAAATTTATTGGTTGAGATGTGGGACAATATTATGTGGTAATGAAATGACCTAAGTTGATGTGGATGATTGAGAAATACCCCGAAAAGCAAGTTATTGATAGACATTAGCAGAGTAAAAATGCATTTACATGGTTATAGGATACCAAGTCTAGTGGTAAATTGTAAGGTAAGAGTTGTCGATGTGTTTGATTATAAGTTTGACATATTCCATGTTCTTTGGAAAATTACTGGGTTATGTCACATGGCATTTAGCAACTAACCATGTACTAGTGAAACTACTAGTGATGTAGTAGACCTAATAACCCACTCAAGTGTTTTAGGACTGGACCATGCTTATGCTGAGATTGAGTTGCAGAATGATGGCTCTTTTTGTGCATAGACGTACATAGGTATATGACAACATGCATATGACACATTTCAGAGGTATGTTGGCAGTTTGCCCATATCCAGCATGTGTGACATGCCAATATAGCTGTTGGGTGGTGGTACTTTATGGCTCTCTTCATTTCTTTATGGCTTCTCCATCAAATTCATGGTCATTGCATGTGTGAAAAGTGAAATGTGATTGTAAAGTGTTACCAATCTACAGTTTGGACCAAAATAAGGTATATGATACAAAGGTTAACATACTATATATCACCGGAGAACTTGAAAAATAGAGCCAAATGTCTGTTAGATATTGAGATCAAAGTTATGAGCATGACTAAGTTTCATCGTATCTTGAAAAGCAGCCTACCGGTCAAGTCTTGTCTGCATTCTCCACCTCTTCTGTGGTCGAAAACTAATTTTTTGATTTGAAATCATGCTGCAACCATGAACATTTATCAACCACTGACTTGCCTTCTTTGAGTCTGGTTGTGTTTCAGATGTTTCCCAGCTTTGAGACAAAGTGCCTTGATTGAACATTCAATTCAGACCATAGAAGTCAAAAGCGCAAAAAAGCGCGCTTAAAGCACGAGGCGCAGCGAAGCCCAGCTTTAGGGCTTTTTTTGCATAAAGCCCAGCGCAAATGAAAAAGCTCACTGAAGTGCAAAAGCGCAAGGCACAAAAAAGCGGGGCTTTTTCATTTTTTTAATTTTGTTTTGTTTTGTTTTGTTTTGTTTTTTTTTAATAAATTTAACAAGTGTGATATAATTTCAACTATTGGATCTTATTGATGGTGAAAGATGAGATGGTATATGCTAGTTCTATTTTAGTGTTAAAATGTATGGTGAGTTTCGGTCAAGTTTGGAAGCAAAGTAGATCTGTACCAGGTATGTTTCTCTTCTTCTTCATCTTTTTCTTCTTCTTCTTCTTTCTTTCTTTCTTCTCGGTATTTCTTCTTCTACATCTTTCTTATGCGTCCTCTTCCAGCCCTTTTTTTTTTAATTCTCCATTATTCTACAGCTTCTTTCTTTAATCTTCCCTCTTCTAGTCCTCTGTTTTTATTTTATTTTATTTTATTTTTTATTTCAGTTGCTGCTGCCCTACTCATTTCTGTTCATTTTTTTCTCTATTTTGGGGTTTTTTCTTCTCCTGCTCCTTTCTGTTCTTCCCTTTTTTTTTCTTTGTTCTTTTTTATAGCATAGCTTTTCAGACCAATTCCTATAAACAAGGTAGTCATGTATACGAAAATGCAGGTAACTCTGCTTTACCTAGGCTATATCTCAGGGAATAATAAACTAAGCTGCTTCATATAAGAACACTGGGCCACATTCTCCTTGGCCTCTGAGGCAACATTTCAACGTTAATAACACCTTCAATTGGAGCCATGGGGTCCCAAATCATATCAGTAATTGTATCACCCAAAAAAAAAAAAAAAGTTCTCACAATTTCTATTGCTCAAACATTTGTTATATCACCCTGAACTTGAATAACACCTTCAACTGGAGCCATAGGTTGCCAAATCAATGGCCGCTATTAGAGGAAGATCACCATCGCTCTGAAATATAATGTAGGAACTTCATGACTCTAGTGAAAGTTTATGTCCTTAAGAGGTCAATAACTAGCCGTTATATATTTCAAGATATGTCTATTCAGAAGATTATATTTAACATCACAAGAACCAAAAAGCCTCTAAGCGAAACGTGGGTTTTTTTAATCCAAAACTCGCAATCCAGCATTTTAGCACATGCACAACTTATTCTAACAAAAGAAGGGGCTGCTCCTTTCAGTTGCTTGATGCTGTTCGTCTTTTCTATAATCTGTAATCTGCCCTCTTGATGCTTCTCCTCCGCGCTTTGTTTTTTTCCTTTTTTTTTTTCCAAGTTGTTGCTTCTCATTTTTTCTTGCCCTGTTTTCAGTTGCTTCGCTGTTGCTCCTGTAAAAAGAGAAAAAAATTAAAATTAGTAAATATAAAAGTTTTTGATGAGACTTACATAAAAAATTAAAATTATTTTGATGAGACTTACATATTTTATGTATTATTATTGTATCTATAAATATATATTTTGATTTTATATTTTAAGTGCGCTTTATATGGAAAAAGCCTGCGCTTCGCTTTGCGCTTAAGGCCCAGGAGGGCTTGTCGCTTTTTTGCGCTTTTCGCTTTTAACTACTATGATTCAGACTATATTAGGTTTTTAACTTAATTATTGCCATTTCTCTGCATATGGTTTTGTAATATATGTGTACATGTTATATTAAAATTTTGGAGTGGTTTATACTGTATTAGAATGGTTCTTTTCTGTTATGTTAACTCTTTTCCCCTGGTATGTACTATACCATGTGGGATGTGTGTCTGAGTTCTTCCCCAGTCCCCTATTTTCCTTTAGCCAAAGGTACACTCTGTTAACCGGTTCAGAATATATACTTTTCATGTTTTTACCTGGAAGATTTATAAATGATTGGAACTAAAATGTATGTTTATCACCTATAAATGAATTTAGATGATGCTGATGGAAGCGATGAGGAATGCGACACTGGTGAGTATTATAATGCTAAAGTGTCAAAGAAACGTGAAAAGAAACGGCAAGAGCGGGAAGCCCAACGACAGGTGAAATACAGTGATGAATAATTTTTCCCTGTTTATTTCTCCAATGTCCTCTTCCTAGCACTGTTATTCTTACCTAAGAAAGCTCATGTCGCAACTTTGAACCTTTAAATTGGAGTAATATTCCAAGGAAAGAACTGTACCTTATAAATGTATATGCGGCCACCCACCTTCCGATAAACATCTTATGTCTTGCTTGTTGGATTCTGTGGTGGTTCACTAGCCTTTTAATTTCCTTTAGTGAAGCACCCTTCCCTTTTGATTAAAATCTCCTATTACTTAATTTTAATCATTTTTTTTTTGAAGGCTGATGAGGCGGCAAGAGAATCAAGAAAGGTGAAACAAGATCACTATTCAGAGATGCGGAGGAGGAAGGATGAGGAGCGTGAAGCACAGGAGCGTTTGCTGGTCTGTTTACACTAATGTCAGATTCAAATCTGAGGGTTTTTGTGCTTGTCTATATACTTTAATTATAATTTCATATGCTTAAAATTAGGAAGAAGAAGTTAAGGCCCGTAAAGCCAAGGAGGAGGAAGCTGCTGCGTTAGAGTTTGAAAAATGGAAAGGGGATTTCTCTGTTGATGCTGAGGGTACTACTGAAAATGAAGTACAAGACGGCAACCAGGGCTTGCTTTTCGATTTTGTGGAGTACATAAAGGTAGTTTTCTACCCTTCCCGAGCAGACCTTTATTGACTGGAATATAATAGTTGAGCACACCCCCTGGCGGAAATCAAATTCTTAGTCATTAATTACTTTTAAGTACATTCTGAAAATCATGAGGTATCGCTGAAACAATTAGTCCTTTGATACCTGGATGATGAAAGAATATTTCTTATGAACACCATAAACTATGGAGTTTGGTCATAAAGACTTTGTAATGTGACATTTTCTTTAAGGCAGACGGTTTATTGTTTTCTTATCCATGTTCTTCTGCAGCATAATAAGTGCGTACCATTAGAAGAGCTTGCTGCAGAGTTCAAATTACGAACCCAGGTACTTATTCATTCTCTACTTTCATTCCATAGAAGCAATGATTAAATGGACTAAAGGCACTATACAATAGAGAACCTTGTGAAGAGATGAAGTTGATGAGTCTAATATGCCAGTACTGCTTTACTACAATGCAGTTTTTTCAGCTAATTATGAATGTCATATGAAGGCATGGGTCACTTGCATTTACCAAAAGTCTTTCCAGTTAATTTCCTGATCTCTTTGCAAGCATTGGCTCACTCGATATATGTCGATTGTTAGTGCAAGATTTTCTTATGCGTTCCATTGTTTAGAAACCACCATATGATTTGTTTCTGCATGGTCCTGCAGAAATTTGAGTAACAATGGAGGATTTTACAGGATCAAACTTAAGCTATGCCAGTAAACTCCTATGTTAAGCAGAGAGTTTCTTCACTGTGGGATCTTGAATCCCTTGGCTTTTGGACCTCACATTTTATTTTTAAGCTAGGGAGAGATTTTATGAGGGAATCCAACCTTGCAGTAGCTATTGGGTTCTTAAGGTATAAGATTTAGGTGCCATGGCCCTACTTATCAAGCAAATGGAGGCTTCGCGTCTTTAACCATGACCTACCATCACCATCAGGTTTATGATGTTAGAATTTTGGACTCTTTATCTCTTGGAGATCTGCAGTATAGTTAGACACGAACATTTTTTTTTTTTTGGTGAAATGGTCTACTATCTTCACAATGCCTTTAAAATATGTAACTTGGTCATAACAATCTATCATCTGGACACTTCTGTTAATTGCAACATATATGGGAAAAAAATTTGGCAATGCCCTTAATTTAGATTTATTCCTTTTTCATTGAAAGAAAAACAAATCAGATATGTTATTGAGTCCTGAGGATTGTTGATCTCCGGCAACTTTGATGGATTGATCTGTCAGTGGATGGGCCCTTGATCTTGTATCTGAGTGTATGTTGATGGATTTGAATCGTATAAGTTATCATTCAGTGTGAAAGTTAATTGGCGTCCTAATGATGTATATCATTCCTTGTTACTGCAGGACTGCATCAATCGGATAACATCTCTGGAAAGTATCGGTATGCCATGTTGCACTTCCTTTTGATTTAAAATCATTTATTATTTATTTTGAGTCAGTGGAAATCTTCCTTTATCCAGTAATAGATATGCTCTTCTCAATGGAAGCTTCTGCACCATTTGTGTCTAATGTTAAACTCTTATCTTCTATGATTTGGCTTTCATTTCATTTAATACTGGGTCTATTTGATATTGAGCATGCTTATATTAACCACCAGAAATGATATGCTTTGGCCTATATAATGAACATTTCTTGGTGCATTAGGTCGTCTCTCAGGGGTAATGGATGACAGAGGAAAATACATATACATTTCACCAGAGGAGATGAAAGCCGTTGCTGACTACATCAAGCGTCAGGGGAGAGTCAGCATCTCACACCTAGCTAGTAAGTCTAATCAGTTCATTGATTTGGAGCCAAAAGCCAAGTTTGTTGAGGAAATCAGCACTTCCGAGGAGATTTCCGTGGCTTGACTTATGTGAGTAGCACTTTTCTTAGCTGTATGAAAGAAAAGAATCAAAAAACTATAGACCAAATGGATCAATGTAGATGACTGAGCATAAATGGCTTTCGTGCAGGCAACAAAATGCTGCCACCTTGGTGTTGGAGGATTGAGCAAGGATTGATGCTTCGGCCAAAGGTGTGTATGTGGCCTGATTTAACCAGCCTAAGCCCACAGGTGTGGTCTCGGAGAGAATAGCATGAGATCTTTTCAAAGAGTTACCCTTTTTTTTTTGGGGAAAATAAATGGTTCATGGAATGGCGAGGTTTTGTTCTATTGGGCAAAGAACAAGTCCAGCTAATTGTAGGTTTTTGTCATTGTAGACATCAAAGGGTTGAATTTTAAAAAATCTGTACATGGAATTCACAGAATATGAAAATTTAAGGAAACAATGATGGGAGACCGTGGATGAACAAACCCTTTAAATTAAGATTGGAGTCCAGAGCTTAGTGCAACATTAAAGCTGTCTCGTTGCAGCTTCGAGCCTAGGGGTCACTTGCCCAAATGTTGCAATACAAGAAAAGCCGGCGCCCATCGACCACTGCTTTGCTTATTGTTCTGAATAAATCTAGGTCGAGAAAGAACTGAGGCGGCATTGCCACTGCGTGGTTTAAAGCCAGACTGTACCACCCTAGACGCAAACAATCATCACAAACAAACCATGAGCAGAGACTCCAAATGACTACATAACGACTTGCTAAATCTCTATCCCTAACAAGAAAAAGTACTCTCTCCACCCTCCTAATCCACCGCCGGAAACTAGAGGAAGAGAAATCATTTTTAACTGGTCTTTACATGCAAAACATTTTACTTTGAACAATTTTAAGGGGAACTTTTCCCAGGACGGTTCCCTCCTGTCTATCACCTTCTTCGGCCGTACACCAACACTTGGCACACTGCCACCAGGGGAATTTTTTTTTTTTTTTTTTAATAATTCAGTCCAACACATACAGATAGTGATTGCAGAAACCCAAGGCATGGGAGTACATTGGTACTTTAGCGGCAGCAGTTACTCTTATATTGTCCCATTTCCATGCCTGCATTGCCCAAGACTATGAGGGTGAAAAACCGGTCCCGCCACCTACTGAAATAGATGCTTGCGATGGGATTTTCTTGCAGTACATTTTCGTTGAAAAAGAGAAAATATACCCACTTGAAACAAAATGCAACAGTGCAAGCATGGAAATTCAAGTCGATGGCAACAATACTAAATGCAGGCAAACATGAGCTCAAGGCATGGAGGATGTTCATTGGATTCCAGAACCGTGAGATCCTTGTTTCGGCAAGTGGGGCTGTTGCCGTTGGTGGTGATAGTTTTCCAGCCATTGTTGAGAATGGGACTACCTTAGCAGGATATTCTATGGCTGACTTGAAGACTGCCATTGAGACTGCCGGTGATTTTGATCCAAATGTGGGGGGAAGTTGGGATAACAGGCACCATGTTGGGTCTGAGACCGCATGTGGTTCCAATACCTAAGACCATTAGCCTCGAGAAAGAGGGTTATAAGTGTCCTAAAACCACCCAAAAATGTATGCACAAATTTGTTCCATACTTTGGTACCATTAGCAACACTTTGTAAGGTTAATATCTTAGAACATAAAGGGACATCTGCATTCAAACTTCTTTGCTCTTTTAATGTTGGACGTTCTGTTGAATGAATGCCCTAAAATTTCAGAAACATGAACAAATCAGAAGGAAAAACGAATCCAGTTTCTAGGCGGGTCTTTTCTACCACCCTGAGATGATATGACATTATAACAAATTGTCCGATTCTGGCAAAACGCTTAAGTTCAGGAAAATTTCATGAGCGTTTCTTGCCACATCGTGTGGTATCTTTCATACTGACTATGCAAAATATGTAGAGTATGTATGCATGGTTGCTTATATGTTGTGCAAATGAAGGATATGCCGATTTCTTTCATATGTTTTTTTAGCTTTGGCAGGTAGCAGAAAGTATGTATACTGTGTGAGAGATCCCAAGTACAAGGCAAACCTATGAAGACTAAGTTCTTGCCTCGTCAGAATGGTGATCTCTCCTTTATGTACGATGTCCTGCAAGCCTTTGAAGGCAACTATCTAGCCCAAGTAACCATGCTTGTGCTTGCGGCTGTGAGGAGATGAGCAATTGCAATCCAAATGCACGCGCAATGCTCTTGTCACCAGACTCTTATTGTGCCTTTCGAGAATAGAACTAGTAAGGCTTTAGAATGGGCTAGCATGATGCATTTCCCAGTTACAAAACCACTTCATTGTCCTGACAATTGCGGGGTGAACTTAAATTGGCACATTCACTTGGATTACAGGAGCAGATGGACAGCTCGCATCACGCTTTTCAACTGGGATGACACCCCTTTTGATGACTGGTTCATTGCAATCCAAATCAAGAAGGCCCATGCAGGATTTGAAAATGTTTATTCATTCAATGGAACTAAACTTCCGGAGATGAACAATACCATTTTCTTACAAGGATTGCCTGGATTGAACTATTTGATGGGAGAGGTTAATGGGACTAGTCCACAGGATCCTAGAGTACCAGGAAAGCAACAAACAATGATTTCATTCTCCAAGAAAAAGACACCACGCATCAATATTCCAAAAGGAGATGGATTCCCAACTAAAGTATTATTCAATGGTGAAGAGTGTGTGCTCCCCACACAATTTCCCACAGCAACTGGGCATAGATCTCACATCAGTTTACTGCCATTGTTTTTCTTGTCATGACTTATTTGGCAATGAGAGATTTATTGCACTGATCAATAATTTTTTTTTGTGGGGGGTGGGGGGGGGGGTTCACCTCTTGTAGAGTGTTTCTCAACTTTCTGTAGCGTAATAGCTTTGGTTTTAGAGTTTAAAAACTTGTATTTGTGTTTATAGTTAAAAGTTTTGAGCATCCCATTTGATCCTATGAGCTTTTTTCTCAAATTATGCCTGTTCTTTGCACCAGAAAACAGCGGGGATATACAGCATTTGTGGGTAAAACAGGAGCAAACAAGTGAATCTATTGCCATGGCTAAAGCCCTTTGTTTCATACATATGATGTGGGAAAAATGAGGTTGTAACAAGTTAAAAGAGAAACCCAATGTTCTGATTTGTGTGAAACTTTCTAAAATGCATACTGTTGCATACCTATGGCAATGCCTTTACGCGGTATCCTTATTTTTGATACTTCCCTTAAATTTCTGTTCATGTTAGCAGACCCACTTGAGAGATTTTTAAAAAGTTTCAAACACAGGCAGCAAGGTCCGATGATATGCGTCCCACTCGTGGACGCTTAGGATTTATTCAAAAATTTAAATATACAGAAATTGGGTCATTGACATTCATGTCCTTTCTATTTAATTTTCAATATTTTCTGCATACAAACTAAAGCGCCCCCATAACAATGAGTAATGATTTTGTCTAGTCCTTAGCTTGAACATCATCTTTTTCAATCATGTCTGATTCTTGTTGCCGAAACATGCCATTGTATTTTCATGGCTGCCAAAAGCTGTGATTTCCTACTCTAAACGCTTCAAACTAATGAAAAAATATATATACATATATATATAATATATATATATATATATATATAATATATATATATATACATATAATATATAGATAACGATTACTTCAATTTGCAATGTCTTTAACAGTATTTAAATAAAAAAAAGGAATCTGAAGATTTCAGAAGAATGATGGAAATAAATTTAAAATATTAGAGAGACGTGAATTTCAACATCCATGGATTTACATTTAGACATGAATAGCATGCAACCATGGTTCATTTTCTTTAGAACTAAGCATGAGCTGCCTGGATGGCCTTGGGGCAAGCATTGCAATGTCTCTTTGAGTTCCGGATTTAAAATTTAAGAATAGAAAAAATTATATCAGAGAACACACCCCTAGCCAATGAGTTTTAACTCAAATGACACCTCCTCTCCTCCTTTGTAATAAACTCGGATTTGAATTTCAGTGTACAAAAAAAAAGAAGAATATTTATATAAATTGGATGTGATAATATTTGAATCAGATTAATTAGAATATGATTTCGAATACTGATCGGTCCAACACTCAAAAATGAAAAAGTTTAGGCCCACTAACCCAGCTCGGCCTAAGCAATAAGGGCTTTGACACAATTTATGGTCCCAATATTCATGATGGGCCAGACTTGGGCATCAATAATTTTTACCAGGCCCAATATGAGTCTGATTTGTGTTTTAAATATCGCAACTATACATGATTCAACATGTTTGATCAATTCAACTCGTAGCATAATTACCCTAATGTGTAAATAATAAATAATTATTTAATAATTATAAAAATATTATTTTTTCCATTATTATAGCTTTTATTATAAATAATAGAACATGAGGGAAAAAACACGAGAGTATGGTAAGGCTAAGAGCCGGCCAAGTTTTCATTATGTGAGGCGAATGTGATTAATAAGAATTAATTAATTGAAAAAAAATCGGATATGATGAGCCACTATTTATTAATTCATTTTTTTAACTTTTAAAATTTTAAAAAAAATATAGGATTTAAATACTAAACTAAAGAAGAAAATAGTCAAACCCAATTTGATTCGGTTCGATTTTTTATCTATTTTTATTGGTTTGCATAATTTTTTCTGATATAATATCTATGTTTAATCTATTTGTATAATTTTTTCTCTTTTTTTTTGGGTCAAATTCAATATTTTGTGTATTATTTTATACTAAAATTTTTTAATTTCCAATCCAACTGGTTCAACGTGCACCATGCACCAGTTCAACCTGTGTACTATACGGCATTTAGAATATTGGGCAAACTCAGAAGAGACGCCCAGCGCCCTGGTTCTATTCTCTTTTACTGGTTCATATTGTGCAGGGAGGAGCTGAAAACATAGCTAAGCAGCCATTTTCCAGTGGTTTATCAATAGAAAATTAAGATAACTGAAGGATTTATAAGATAATTTCTGTACCCAAGTTCAGCTGTTGGGGGCAAAAAATGCTTTGGGCAATCAATAGAAAATTTTCAATCAATTTATTATGGGGGAATGCATTACATCAATGTTCAAAACATTACAAATGAAGGATTTATAATGCAACTGAGATTCGTATAGCGTTGTGTAAGAATGATACTTGCATTTACAATTAAACAAATTTCATAAACAACAATTGATATGGTAGAAAATTCACGAGTGTGATGAATTCCAAAGTCTCTGAAACAAAACTTATGGGGAAGAATATGCTTGTCCCGTGGCAGCCCCCATGTTATTCTCAGTGGCAAAAAATGGATGAATTTATCATCCTAAAACAAGTCATAGTCACACCTCTACTGCTGCTTGGCCTGCATTCACACAGATGGGCACATGTTAGAGATAGTACCCTGTCATAAATTGTGTATTAGTAAATGAACTTTCGTGCAGGATCATTAAACTTCAGTCTGATTTTCCAGCTGTATTTCACAATAATTCATTTCGTATAGTAGCTAATCAAAATGGCTATGGTATACAAAGCTATGATTGGTTTCTTGTAGGATCATCCACCATCTATATCAATTCTAGGTCCGATATAACGCGGAATCATCTGCTTTGGCTAATTAGCCCTTCGTTAGATTGCAAAAGTAGTGTCCAGTAATTTAGTGATACATCAGAAGGAGAAAGAGCAGTACATATTTTTATTTATTTATTTATTTATTTATTTTTTAGGTAAGCAATAACCTTACCTTTTTGAGATACTTCTTGTGAAGTTTCATTGCCCCACTGCAGGCCTTTCTAGCATCTAGATTTCCAGTCGTATCATTCAATATCTGAACAGCCACAGGGAAAACAAGTTAAATTCATGGTAAAAATGACCACTGCAAAGCAATAGAATTGGCCAACAGGAAGAAACTAGAATAACCTAGTGACTACGTGAGTACTTCAATACACCACAAATATTACTACAATATCAAATCTTATTAATGCTCCAAAAGACCATGGATTTACCATCAAGCAGAAAGACATTAGGAGAAACCATTTACGTTCCAGAATCTACTTAAAAGTTAACATCTTTCTATTATCTCATTGAGATTTGAAGTAAAGGGTTGTGATTTGAACTTTCCAATTTACAAAAGCCCTGTTCTCTGACCATATCTTCACAGCTTTAGAGTAGGCCTCTGATAGCATTTATCACTTAAATATATGCAAATAATTAAATCATGAAGCTGACCTTTACAACATCATCAAGACCTCTAGCTTCTTGCAATAGCTTTGCACTCTTATCCTTCAAGACACTGGCAACAAGAAAGACTGAGATAGGGAGGGGAGCATCAGCATTCTTCCCTCCATTTTTCATATTTTCCCTCTCATACTTCCCAAAGTGCCGTATTGACTTTGTTTTTCCTTTGGACCCTTCAGCATTTTCACTAGTTGATTCAGACTCTTCATACATTGAGAATAAATCAGGGTCATACTCAAGAGCCCACATCATCTGTTAAGGTTCAACACCAAGACACAAAGATTATTAGGTGTAACGAATTACACTATCAATAATTCAGGAATAAGTTGGAACAGTTAAGCCAAGCCAGATGCATTAAGTTTATACGGACATGAAAGAATAATTTGTTAAGTTTCATCCCAATATATGCATTCTCGTGGTGAAAGAAACTTTTTGGCGCATAGTTTGTGACCAAGCAGTATAAGACAGAGTTAAAACTAAGTTTATATAGACACGAAAGAGTAATTGGTTAAGTTTCATCCCAATATACGCAATCTTGTGGTGAAAGAAACATTTAGGTGCATGGTTTGTGACCAAGATGGAGTTGAGTTTTGAGGCGACCAACAAAAGGGCACAGAAACAGCAGGGTCTGGACAGGTTAAAGTGTTCGATGAAGAAATTGTGCATCTAACAAATGCACTGTCAGCTAGGTACATTTAAAATTGGAAAGTGAGAAGATTATGCACAAGTGTCACACAACAAATATTTTCTTAACTTTTTTAATTTATGACCAAGACATCTAGGTACCATATACCATTAAGCAGCCAAAGTGACACATAAAATTGATATGGGTAATTTTCATTTGCATTAAATTGTACAATACCTCCTTCCAGATAAAGAGGAAAAGCCCCATCCTCATATTTATCAAAGTTTCCAATTCTGATGATTTTTACATTTTCAAGTTATACCTTCCTGCATGAGAGAGAGAATAAATCTGAACCAAAGGGTTTATCTTTTTATTATTATTATTATTATTTTATATCTGAGACTGTCTTCAATTCTAAAACAATTAAGCAATCATGAGACAATTTCATTGTGATATAAACAAATATGCAATAAGAGATCCAATTTTACCTCCCAAAGATACAAAGAATCTCCAAAAGAGAACTCCCGACGAAACAAAACCATAAGCATTCGGAAAGCAAATAAATAATCACCTCCACCTAGTGTCTCTGCACACAAGGACCAACAATACTTAAATTCATGAAAGTTTTCAACATCTAGGATGATTCAGACTGGGAGAAGTAAACATCGGATTGAGAGGAAAGGGGAGTTCCTTCTCCAGGTCAAGGGTTCAAGCCCCTATGAACCCCCTCCCCCTTTATGTAGAGAAAATAAAAAAGGTAAACAACGGCTAGGATGCAGGTGATGAAACATCAAATAATGTTTTCACGATCCCGTGTCTCTCTCTTTCTCTAACCCTAAATAATGCAAATTTGTTTCTGCGGCATTAGATATTTATTAAAACCTTGAAGAAGCTTTTCAGGATGCTATGGTCCAAAACAAGCAAGTAAAACATTTCAAGTATGCATGTGACAGTGCAACAAGGACAGATGATCCACTGAATTAAAAATAAGTAAGATAAAATAAGAAGCCTTAGTTTTAACATATACCTAAGTGCTGATGAAGTTTGGGATCGATAACTTGAGTAATTGAAGCTAAATTACCAAGTTGTGCCTCCACTCCTATGGAGCTCCCATCGCATCTGAAATTTCCTCGCTTTAAAATTTCAAATAACAATACATCTCATAAGAAACTGAATATAAAATTCAACCTTCAATGCATAAAGTCAAATGGTTGTGACTACAAAGATGCAGTGTTAACCCACTCTCATCTAAACAAAAGGTAGCAGAGTACATATCATAAAGGCAAATGCATTAAAGGTGTCTCTGCACACAAACTATTTTAAAACTCATATTAGTATATGAACATGAAGCTGAATATGCTGGATAGCTAGACACTCATTTTTGACATGTCTCTCCGTTAACTGTTTAGCACTTAAGATAGCAATAAAATGTGGAGAGGACCAAACTATGGATGTCTTGAGGGCAGCCTTTTACTTGTTGGGCCATCCAGGCCTCAAGTTGAGTTTCCAATCACTCCCCTAGGGCTCACCATTGTGATTGAGCAGTCCAGTTCTTATTTGATAGAGGAAGGCTAATATCGAACAAAAGGATATTAATCCAAAGTGATTACTCTTGGATCATACCCAAGACACTCATGTGAGAGGTGATAAAATATACCACTATTCAGTTTTACCTTCCCTTTTCCCCCCCGCTGATATGTAGTCAATGAAAGTCAGCTTGAGAAGAAACCCTAGCTCCCTATTTGATAGCACAGAGATAATATGCTTCCTCAGCTGCTGGATTACATTTTTGACCCCAAAAAATTGATCTGTTTAAATAATAGTCAGATGATGCTATAAAGCAATTTATTTGGCTCCACAAGTGACCCTTTGCTGGTCCAGTAAAAGCAAGTTCCCAAGACAATCACCGTGGCTCCAATGCTGTTTTTGCATATATGCCATGAAGACTTGGAACTTTTGCTTCTGTATTGTATCTTAGTCCATATGCAAGTGTAATTTAATCTTTTTACTTTCAAGAATGATGTGAGAAAGAAATCAAAGCATGCAAAAATCCTTACCAATCTACGCATCAAACGTTCAAAGGCCCAGAAGGCATCTGCTTCATCTTGAAGAAGGATTATCATGGGGGAGCAAAGATCACTCATTCCTGTTCAATGCACCAAGTTCAAAGTTCAGGACCAGGAATAATTTGCAAATCATAGTTATCACATTGCAGAGGGCGAACCTCGGCATAATAGTGGAGCTGTTCATTTGGTGACCTCGAGATCACGGGTTCGAGACGTGGAAATAGCTTATTTGCAAAAAATGTAAGAGAAAGACTACATACAATCCGTCCACCCTCCCCCTATCCCCGCTCTAATGGCATTAACTGACTAAATGAATTTGTGTCCCTATATGTTCAACATGCAACAGTTGACAAAAATCAATTTGTGCCCTGACCAGCAGGAATATTGCTGAATGGCATTAACTGACTAAATGAAACAGAAGCAACATCACTGTCTTCCAATAATAGAATATGTAACACATTAAAAAAGTCCAACCACTAAAAGGTATTCAATTTCAACTCATTAAACTGCAGATTTCACTTATTATTCAGTAGAAACTTGCCAATTTAATGAGATTCAATTTATTACCCACCTTGACCATAGCCGACATCTTTGTCAATCCAAGCATAAACAGCCAAAATATCCCAAAGTTTTGACAGGTTTTCTTGCTTCTCATAAAATACTAGAGTCCTGTCGGTGCGAATTACATCAAGACCTGAGATACAAGAAGCATGCTGTAAGTAATAGAGACAAAGAAAACTAATTGAGAAGGCTTGAGTTGTAGAAATGCAATAGAAGCTATGTTTCAAAACAAAATTTGGACATTAGGCAGAAAACAACAATGCATTCAGACATAAAAGCTCCATGTTATCTGTATACCTTCTTTACCTGTCTTCTTGGAATACATAAGGAGGAACCCTTTTTTATACCTGACAGAAATTACAAGTAACTTCTCAATCACAGCCTCCTAATTTCACATGATTCTTCTAGTGTTAACTGGAAGCATGAATAGAGAACTAATATCCATCTGTATAATGGAGAAGTACAGGTGGATAATCTTGTAAATGAGATATTACTTCCCCATTTTTGCAATATATGAAAAGATACACATTTCTTGCAGCTTTCTGCAAACATCACTCTGTCTAATCTAAAAGGGGCAGAAATTATGTATATATGGCACATATTTTTTTTAGATGAAATTCCTACCACACAATGAGACTGTTGCTTTAAGGAGCTACAATAATACAACTTGTAGAAACAGAAATTCCCACAGTACAGATGTTAAAATTAGGTTTCCAATTCTTTGCATTGAAGATGAAAAATGTAAAACACTTGATTACGCCAATGAGCTTGAACTCAAGTAGCACCAATCCCCCTCCCCCTTATAATGGGCTCGGGTTCGAGCCTCACTATGAACAAAAAAAAAACACTTGATAACACTTATTGTGAAATAGGAGTAACATGTACAGCTATTGAATGAGATGGATACCAACCTATTTGATGTAGCGTAAGCATCCACTCAATGACTTTCTTGTCACATGGACCTTGACTGCTTGGAATTGATGAATCAAAAGTTGATTGCCTTGAGTTCCCATTATCACCATTTTCTCTAAGGGGTAAAGGTCCCTTGCCTGGATTTGTTTCTAGTAGCACTATAGGATCTTGAATAGGCTCTCCTTCCTCAGTGACAATGGGTGCTGTGATAAATCTACCACTTCCAATGATGGGAAACATCTTACGACATTCTTCCTTATACTTAGCATATTGTGCCCTGACGGTGTGACATAGATACAAGTTAGACAATAATCTTCTTTTAAGAAATTGAGTTTTGGCTACTTTTACTCAAATCAGAACAAAGTATTACAGAGAAATGCACATACATATGGAAATTTTATTTTTCAAGACAAAAATAACTACACAAGGACCAGTTTGGAAGCATTTCGTATATAGATCACAAAAAAGGGAAGAATCAATGTCTAAAAGATTGTGTATGGCGAGAATACAGTGGAAGTTCATAGCAAATGATATGAACATTTCCTAGATGGATGATACCTTCACAACTTTGTTCAATTAAGAATGCTCCTCAGAAAAGAGTAGGCAAGAAGTTGTGGACACACCACAATGCATATATATATATATATATATATATCGTACTGTGAATTCCAAGTATACATGTTTAAATAATGCAGACCAGCTGTGAATATTAGGACTCTGATAGTCCACCCTAGGTAAGCATGGAGTAAATCACATGCAAGACACCTGACAAGTTTTTCTTGCAACACAATGCTTGTTCAAGCTTAAGCTAAAATGGGGAAAGACTCCAGTTAAAGATCATAAGAAATAGCACAATGTTCCCTTGAAATGATATAAGCAGTATCAGTATTATTTTGTAATTCTGCATCACTTGTTAAAGAGTCAGTGGAGAAAAGCCTTCTTTTTTCATCCCAATATTCATTTGTCTTCTCTATGGTTACTGGACAATCTAAGGTAAGCAACAGACTTAATGAAAAATTTCGCAAATCAGGAAAAGGGAATACCTTCTACCCTGTCGTATCTGATCTCTTTCATCATATGTGCTCTTAGGATCATAGCAACCAAGTAAAAATTCCCAGACTTCTCCTCTAATCAATGGATGGACACCCTAATTTGGCAAGAAATAAATGGTATCAAGGACTACCCTTGTATACAATGCACATTATGACTAAAAAGGAGAAAATCTTCAATAATTTATCGAACACTCAAAAGATAGAGAACAAATAGAAGCATGGAAAACCAGAACATGCTTCTGGTAAGTACATCAGAAGTCTTTTAACAGCTTGAATGACCTTCAACTTGAAAGATCTGATTCATGTACTAATTTCTTTTTAGGGGGAAAGGTTAAACTGAAAGCACATATTTTAACTTAACACATGTAGTTGGGTTCTTCTTCCATCACTGAAAGCACATATTGCAGCTAAGGTCAATCTAAGTTAACCAAGCGGCCAAGCCTTATGCTCAAACTACTGCATACTGGCCATATCTTCTCCCAGTCTTACCATTTAAAGCCAAATTGGTGGCTACAAACTGCGTCAATTGAAAGAAAAAGTTACTTCTAGACACAACAAAATGCAATAAATATTAAACAGGCAACATTTGGAACCATGATTAAATAAAGTAGTCAGTTTTAGAAACCATCCCCCCCTAAGGTGACTTCCCACTTAACAGTGCATTCAAAGCAAAGAAAAATCTCTTCCTGAACAAAAGAAAGCCAACAACATTGAATGAACCTGTACTCTGGCCATTTAACATGAAGGATGTTAGAACTACGAGCCCAACAAAGACAAAGATAGTGGTGATTACAAATCAGATAATACTTGTTGGACAAAGTTGCATGTCAGTGAGCATTCAGCACGAAGTTAAAATAAGACATTTCCTCCTTTTTCTTTCTGGAAAGTTGCTAATAAATGGGTTCCCAACAGCCAACTGGGGGGTCTTTACTTCTATTAGCAGTACAGGTAAGCCACATGATTGTGTAAGTGGCACAAAGAACAAGAAACAAATCTCTAATTTAGGGCTTTGGCTTGCCTATATGGCATCATAGGAGCTTGAGAGGCTAGAGAGAGGCTTAAAAGCCAAATCGAGGCATATAACTATGGAGTTACTACTGCTCGAGACATGGAAGCCTCAATAGAGGTGTGGTCTCCTTTTAGCCGAGCAGGAGGAGACAAGAAACAGAGCCAAATACTTGACCACTGCAATGGTCCTCAACAGACTGAGTGGTGAATGCAGGCATTATGTTCTGGCTGTTGCCGACCGTCTAAGGTAGGTTATGGATTGTGGCTGTGTCTAACAGAGCAGGAAGGAGCCAAGAAGGGTGCAAACACACTTAATGCTTGCACATCCTGGCAGTTGCTGACCCTAAGCTGTTGATTATCAACTGAGGCTGCACATAGTAGAAATAGGACAAAGGAAAAACCTGCATGAAAGGTGCAGTGTCATGGACCACTGCTAGTGTGGCAACCTTTTTGCAAATTTCTTCGAAAATTTGCATGATGAATGTGGTTTTCCAAATGAAGATCTCCAAAATCAAATTTAAAGAACTTTCCCGCAGAGCAAGAACATAAAGTAGAGATATCACAGGATCAGGTTTCTTCAGATATCAATCAACACTAATGAAAATCTAAATCAACAAAAATAAGTTTACCCCACGATGGATTCGACTAAGTGTCTTGCCTATATCAAGTCGACCTTCTGGAGAAAATGCAGCTTGCCACTTCCTCACACTTAGAGTTTTGCCAGCCTGCATATGCAAATCCAAGACAAAGAAATTCAGACAAGGTAGCATGGAGCTATATAGCTTGATGGAATTAGGTTTTCTTGTTTCAGTGAACTGAGAAAGCAATACTGCGCAAATTAAAGTACACACACACACACACACACACACACATACATATATATATACATACATACATACATATATATATACATACATACATACATATATATATATATATATATATATATATATATATATAATATATATATATATATATATATACATACATACATACATATATATATATATATATGCACAAAGCAGAATAATAAATGACGAAGACAACCACATTCATCATTTCTATGATTTATGTCCATCATTTACTGATGACTGATCTGAGCAATTTGATCTGACTCTAAAAATGGAGTCAAAGCTAATAAAAATAGCATACATAAATGGACTGCGTGGCTTTCCTATTGCTCATCATGCTATCTAAGAACAACCAAAAACCAACAATCTTGTAAGACATTTTCATTAGAAAATTAATGGGTGCCCTTTGAACTGACCATATTAAAGTCAATGCTCAATGAACCCTATGTGTATGACAGACTTAGATCAATGTGCTAAATCAGCTGATGATAATTACATTCATCAGCACTTTCTTTCTATGAAGGACAGACGCAAACATAGCAACACAATAAACACTATCATAAGTTACAAAGTACTGCACAAGCACATAATCAAAATATACATATCAATACCTATATTTATATATATATATATATATGGAAACTCATTTCTAAAAATATCGGCGCCACAAAGTGGCAAACCCCCTTTCCCACCAAAAAACCAACGAACATTAATGCCCCATTTTTCAAGAATCCGAATATGTATTACCTAACTCTTTGTTAATTGCAACTGATTATTTTCGGTTCACCCACAGGGTTAATACCTCCGTACCTACAGGGATGCTACATAAGACATTGTACCTAAAATGTAGATTGCATTTAGCCCAAATGATCATCAAGAAACCAAAGAATATTTGTTTATACAGATTCTTGCACAATATCTGCAGAACCTTTATACCAATATGACCCCCTAAAAAGTTATGGAAAATTAAAAATAAAATAAAATGAAGAAAGAAAAAACCTTGATTTTGAAGCGAGTCTGGGGAACGTCTGTGCATTCAGGACGGACTTCATAGAAAGAATCCGCAGAAGTTCCTGGATCTCTCCTCATTACGCAAAATTTTAATCTGAAATTCGTACAATTCAAACACCCGAATTTCCAAAACAACCAGCACAATTTAGCTGAATCCCAAGAAAAAAAATAATAAAAAACGTTGTTGTTATTGTTACAGAGGGATTCAGATCATGTGCAGGTTTAAATGAAATGTCAGATCTCAAAACAACAATAACAACAACAATAAACAGATCAAAATTTAGATTATTTTTTTTTGGGTTTTTCCGTTGTTCGTAGGCGTGTGTATATTTGGTTGTTGAAGAAGGTTGATTGTAATTATTTGTGAAGTCAACGAGATGAGATGGCTGTCGTCCCGTAACACCTGTTTGATATAGCCACCAAATGAATGATTTTCTCTCTCTCTTACCCTGTCTGTCTCTCTCTCTCCGTTTACTGGTCTGGTCTGACGTGGTCGTGTCGTTTCAATTATTTTTGTTAGACGGAGCGTTACCAGGTTGAGTTTTAGGAAAGGAAGAGAAAATTTGTTAAGAGGGAAAAGAAAGGAGATTTGTTTGAAAGTTTTATGAAAAAAAAAAAAAAAGAAATAAAATTTATCGAAAATAATAAATTTTACTTTGATATATCAATGAGACTAAATTTTTTTTTTTGGAAAAAAATTTTTTATATTAAAAATCACTTTATTTTATTTCATTTTTTTTTCACATAAAACTAAAAAAAAATAGATAATTTTTTCTTTTAATCTTTTTTTTTTTTAATTTACCCATCCAAACATATTACATATTCATAAAACGCTGGAAAAGAAAAGAGAAGAAAATCATTGGTCCCTTTTACCCCGACTCTAGTCTAGGCAAAATCCTTTTGGGCTCTGCCTTGTATTAAAAAAGTAATATGAATTTAACTTTCTTTTTTTTTTATATATATAAAATCTAATTTTCATTAATTTTTATTAAAGTAGAATTTTAATTTTGGGATAAAGTGTATTGCCCATATGAGCTGGGACCCCTTTTCTGATCAGCTTGAAAAGGTCAACCAAAAATGGTAAACTTGGAAAGTTCATATTTATAGAGAAAAAGCTCATTCCCATTCCCATTTGACATTCAACCCCATTTGGGGTTCGCCCTTGTATTCTATCAATTTTTTCTCCCATGATATCCACCGTTCATATTTTGAATAATTCGATTCGAACATCTGTAAAATCCTAATTAGAAATAACTCTCTTAACGTGATTTTTTCTATTTTTAAATTTTAAATTCAAAATTTGATTAAAATATTTAACATTTAATTTAACTAAATCGACTGTTAATTTGCATTCTATCCTATCGTTTCACAATATCTACCTCTAAAATGTAATCAAGGCTTACCTTGCAAGATTTTCCGAATAGAATTTTTTGCAACAATTAATTTAATTTTACAATAAATAAAAATATTAAGTTAATGCATATAGAGACTTGTATATTATTCTATTTTAATTTGTAAGTCTTGAAAAAGTTGTAATAGTTTATATCAAAAGTGAAAATAAAAAAATAGTGATAATAATAAAAATAATAATAACCAATATAGTTCTTTAAATCTTATTACATAATTTTAATAAACAATAGAATGGTTATATATTTCCTAATTTCTTCGTTAATCTAAATGAAACACATCAATCCTATTAATTAAGCATCAAATTTCTTTGAGTAGTTTACTTTTTTAACTAGACATCTTGAGTTTGAATTCTGGGAATGGAGAAAAAATGATTTGAGAGAATCAATCCCTTAATGGGCCCTACAGTATTCAAATCAGATTAATCAGGCGAAATTCAGATACTGGTCGATAAAAAAAAAATGTGGATAAGCATGCATGAATTTGACGGATGTACATTAACGTAGTTTCCATTGAATTCTAATAATTTTAATTTATTTCTGTAATTATATATAAAAAAAATCTCATTATGTAATTTTAAATGACAAACCTCCTACGATCAAAATAAATAAATGAGACACGTTTTTAAACAAAGTCCGGCTGATTTTCTTTTTTTTTTTTTGCTTTTGTCTTTTTTTTTATTTTTTATTTTTTGCTTTTGTTTTTTTTTTTTTTGCTTTTTCTTCTCTCCCTGCTCAAAGGGTTTTTGATAACAACAACGGTTTTGGGCCTAATCCGGTTTTTTGGTTATATTTGGCCGTAATTCTGACCGGTCTATGGACGCACCGGTCCGGTTTCAAAAACATTGTCGGGAAAAGAAGGCAGATGGAGAACATATCTGATTTTACACCACATGCTTATCAATTATATAATACGAGAATTTAAGAGAAAGTAAGGAGATGCAAGAAAATATCCGGACTGGGAATTAAAAAGAGAAAAAAAAAAATTATTGGACCATTAGAATCCTTAATTCATGTTTTCAGAGGAGCTCCCTCTGGTATCCTCCATGGCTTCTGTACTAATGCACCTTCTATAGTTTACTATAGTAATGGCGCTTTCGCTGTAATGTAATATAAGGTCTACCGTGCAAGCCCAAAAGGCCACATGGAGAAAGTATTTGATTCTCAGTTAAAAGCTAGGATACATGAACTCATTGGCTCGGCCTTGCAACCATGCTAGAGAGAGAGAGAGAGAGAGAGAGAAATCTCCATTAATGCCAGGTAAGCCGAAATCTAACCTGAAGCTCAAGATATAAATATTCTTCATAATAAGGAAGCAAAGGATAACTAGCAGAATAAGTCATTGAAAAAACTTACATAGGCAAAAGTAGCTCAAAAGAACCAACCAACCAACCCCATCTCTCATTGTAAAATGTTGGTTATGTGCTTTGGACAAGATGCTAAGAAATCCAAAAGATAAAGAGAATATCAAAAGGCCAAAGCAACCACAAAAGATTCACTGCCACAGCTTTGTAAAGTTCGCCATGCAAAATTTTCGCCTACAAAAACCCCCTTCTGTTCTCCAACATTCTTGTAATTGAGCTCCACGGCCTCCTAGTTTCTAGCTTTGTCCTTAATACCCGTTTGTCCTAAATGGCCAAAAACATCACGAGACCAAATTCTAAGGTCTCTCATATGTTGAGACTTTTCGGTCTCTTCATGTTAATGCACAAAATTTCTGCATATGAATTCAAGGTTGGAGGTTCAAGTGGCTGGACTGTCCCTAGCGACCCTAATGCATACAATCAGTGGGCAGAGAAGAATCGATTTTCAATCGGCGACTCTCTTCGTAATTTTAATTTCCCTTCATTTGATTTCTCTCATGTTTATTTACCATGTTTCTCACTCTCCCTTTTTCTTCAGTCTTTGTTTACCAACCAGAGACAGACTCAGTGCTTCGAGTGAACAAAGATGACTACACAAACTGCAACATTGCAACATACACTAACACATACAAAGATGGGCACACTGTGTTCAAGTTCAATCAATCCGGTCCTTACTACTTCATAAGTGGAGTTAAGGACAACTGCTTGAAAGGCGAGAAGCTGGTGGTGGTGGTTTTGGCGGATAGAAGCAACAAAAATGCAAGTTCAGGCAGTGAAGCTCCTTCACCCCCTCCTTCAGGTTCAACAGAGACAACAGCCCCATCTCCAGCTCCGGCGGGAGAGGAGTCTCCTTCACCACCGGCTGGGGTGGAAATTAACCCTACACCGGCTCCAGCTAGCGAAGAGAATCAACATAAAAATGGAGCCTCTTCTCTCTTTATGAGTTTCGTTGGTTCTCTTGCAGCCTTTGTTGGCTCGGCTCTTCTCATGATTTTCTAAGGACAGATCTCCCCCCCCCCCCCAAAACCAAAACTTTTATAATTTTTCTTTGATTTTTTTTTTGCTTGACCTCAGTGAATTCAACTGGGCTAAGGATGTTTGATCTTTGATATTTGTTTATGACATTTGGAAAAATAAGGTTTATTTCCATCTGCTCTCTTCCGGAGCTTGTGAAGTTTTCTGTGTTGTGAAAAAATTGTATATGATATCATAAATGTGTTTTACAGTGTGAATCATATATTCTCTCATTCTATTTAATTACTCTGTTCTTTTTTGTTTTGCGAAGAAATTTTGAAATTTTAATGATCAAAAAGCTCGGTGGAACAAGAGAAAATCTTGATTCTAAGCATAAAAAAGTTCAACTTAATTCATATATGAATCAAGATTAATTTTCACAAGAAAAGACATTAAAAAGGAACATATATATATATATATATATATATATATATATATTAATATTTATATAATATATATGTATGTATGAACTTGGGCATGGTGTTTGTCAAATAACATATAGCAATTCTCACACAATAAAGAATAAAATCGCTTGACACAGAAAATAACCTTTACCATCTGATTTACTTGAAAACTCAACCAAACTGAAATGATATATTATATGTAGAAATCTTTAAGTTGGCCTATTCAAAAAAGTAAGACAGGAACAAGTTCTAACCCTTTTCTTAATATAGAACAATAAATTATTATACTTTCCCATTTGTATGCACTTTGCTTTTGGGCCTTTCCAGGGAGCAACGAGACAATACATATACATAGCTGTGGCGACTAGACAATTCACCACACATGGACTATTGAAATCCACAAACAAGAATTAAGAACCTAATGACATCTTCCCAAGTCAACATAAGACTTGATTAAAGGGTTTTGCCCTTATTGAAAAAGCCAACCCCCATTAATATATATATGACCCTTTTTTTTATATACACATAAAAGAAGCTCAAATTTAAGATCTTTATGAGAGAGAGGAGGAACGGTACTAGTTGAGCTATAGCTCATTAGCATATATATAACCAGTTTTCAAATCATAGGACTAGCAATATGTGTGCTTGCGTGTATTCCTTAAAACAAGAACAATAAGGCAATATATCTGCCAGAACAAGCCTTCCCCCCCTCCCTTTTTCCATTTTTCTTCCTGCCTCTAGAAAATGCCGGAAAGAGTAACACACCCACAGAATCCAGTCACTCATGACTACCCTAAATCCTGAATCTATAATAGCTCTCAAAGTCATTTCAATGTTCGCACCAAGTCGTATAGGGCCTTGCATTCATTTTTCAAAGCTAAAGACATTTGTTCAAACAATTTCTATATTAACTAATGGGCAGCTAGCAGTAGCAACAACGTCTCGTGCTTCGAAATGTGTCTAACCAGAAGGCCCAGATGAGAATGGTCTCTAATTGTGTTGCACATATAAAACAACCTTCCCAGGTAGAAAGGGGTGTGGAAAATTAGAGTTTGATTCCGAGACAGCGGACACCTATCAAAAATTTTTGCCGAGTTCAATTTTTTTCATAAGTCTCATTGTGTTGTGCAAAATCGAATCCAGAATGCCTGCCACCTGAAATCCAAGTGCATAGTGCACAAAAGTAAGCAACAAGGACGCAAGGCAAAATATAAAGGTCAAAAGGCAATAGACCCACCGTGAAAACGCCTCCAATAATGGCACAAACATTAGTTATGAAGTGAGAAAATGACTTCTGATTTTCTGTGATTAGGACCTGATCACAAGACGTGGAATAAGAGAAGTAATTGTAAATGAAAGAATAGAGTCCAATTGGTTATTTGAACAAGTAATCATATTCCAGCAAACCTGCATAGGGGAGAGCTCAAAATGGAATTTTGCAACTGGAATGTGCAAACTCTGCACCAAACTACTGTGAGCTGTGTACTCATACTCTTCCACCAGCTTGTGCTCATGGGAGGATCTTCTAGTTATCACCTCTGCTTTCACCACTTGAAGATAATGCTCTATCTGCAAATAGATCATGGAAAATTGTGATCAGACGCTTACATGGGAATTGGGCCTAAAGCATTTTGAATCATGTCCATAGTGAATTGCTTTCAAGAACTATTCCAGATGATGACAGCTCCGACTTTCCACTTGACAACGATGTGAAGCCATCCAAACTCCCCAATGGGCATTTGAAGGCCATCACAAAGTTGCTCTAATGATGCAAGCTAATTATGTCGGCTTGCAATGAAAGCTTTTTTTTTTTTTTTAAAAAAAAGGCCATTTCTTATAATTTTCATAGCCAAAATGAGAAGCATGGTCGGAAATTCAAGCAGTAAATTGAACTTTTTAGCCAGATTGGTGATATGGGCCCTAGTACAGGATCTAGTCAATGAATACCTTGTAGGGAATTCCTCTCTTCCTTGTTAGAGTTTTCCCTCTCTTAGACCCTAGGGTTTGACGGTTGGGAAGATATTCCCTAACAAGTTTTCTACCACACTACTTCTATTAGAATTAGATTTCTCTCTTTATTGATCGGGAAAACTAGAGTTTACAATAAAATAGAATTCTTCCTCAAAACAAATCCCTAAAATCAATCCTAATATGAAAGATTCTTAAAACTAAGATAACTACTAATTTTGAAAAAAATTGCAATCAACTAAAATAAAGAAACTACTATTTTTCTAAAATATTTTCTTTTTACTTGTTTCTAATTATCTTTCTAAAAGATCTCTTTTCAAATGCACTTTTTAGAATAATTGTTTCCAATAATATCCAAGTGCGTATCATTACTCCCCTCTTGGAGCAAGAGCTTGTCCTCAAACTCGAATTCAGGATGGATCTTCTCAAGTCTTCAAGAACCCCCCAAAAGCCTCCTCCATCATCCTCTTCTTTGGGCTTCCCAGAATTTTCCCTTCTTGCATCTAAACAAGGAAGTGAGCCAGCATTTGAATTATCAACTTCAGAAACTGCAACTTCCTTGATTACCATGTTTTGATCCCCAGTGGAACAACTAGAAATCAGATTCTTTTTATGTGCAGTACACACCACATAGACCTCCTCCAAAAAAAGATCAGTATCTTGGGGTCTAGACAAATTCACTTCAAGATTCGTGGCTCCTCTCTTTTCCACATTCTTAGATATTTTCTCCACAAAAGACCTCTGACTATTAGCAATTGAAAGCTGAAAGTCCTGCCCAAACATATTCTTCATAGTTATTGAAATGAAGATACTTTCTGAGGATGGCATTCCCTCTTTCCAGCAAACTACTCCTTTCCTCTCCGTGGTCTCCAAGGGTGTGGCTGCTGCTCCCCACCTCTCAGACCTTGCTGAGCCCTTGCAACTCTCGCTGAAGCCTTTCCATCTGCGAGATCAGTGTTGTCTGTTATTGTCAGAGTTCGTCCACCCTGACCAGTTGTCGCTACTTTTGCTGCTCCATTCGTTGCTCCACTCGTTGTTCAAATTCCCTCATGAATCTCCCTATCCCGTTAAACCAATCTGCAGAGTTTTCCATGACGGCCGGCTCTTCCACGACAGCTGGCTCTGATACCGAATTGATATGGGTCCTAATATAGGATCTAGTCGATGGATACCCTGCAGAGAATTCCTCTCTTCCTTGCTAGAGTTTTCCCTCTTTTAGACCATAGGGCTTGATGGTTGGGAACTTGTTCCCTAACAAGTTTCCTACCACACTATCTTTATGAGAATTAGGCCTCTCTCTTTATTGATCCCCTTTAAATAGGGGAAACTAGGGGTTTACAATAAAATATAATTCTTACTAAAAACAAATCTCTAAAATTATTCCTAATATCAAAGATTCTCAAAACTAAGATAACTACTAATTTTAAAAAAATTGCAATCAATTAAAATAAGGAAACTACTATATTTCTAAAATATTTTCTTTTTACTAGTTTCTAATTATCGTTCTAAAAGATCTCTTTTCAATAATATGCACTTTCTAAAATAATTTTTTCAATAATATCCAAGTGCGTATCAATGGGTAGTTCAGCTCAACCAATTATCTAACATGATCTTGGACCACAGATGATGTGGTGACATCTGGTACCCACTTGTAAAACATTATTTTTATATTTCCAGAAAGACTCTGGTGAAAAGTCTTGCCATGTAGGCATGCTGCAAAACTAAGCCACCTGGCATTACCCCTACAAGTGGCATCTTCACAACTTTGGGTTCAAAAATCACAAGGAACAATAACGGATGCCAAGTCTTCCCAGTGAATCTGCCTTCACTGTAACTGGAGTACGAACAATGACAGAGCTAGTTTTCTTAATCTTCATTGTATCTTTGTTTATTGCAGGATTTGTCAGAGACAAGGTGTGTTGGCTTCAATTACTCTCAAATATAGAGAATCAAAGAGTTCTCTATCTATCAGTTTCACAAACATTGGTTGGGAAGAGGACCATGCCACAAAAAAAAAAAAAAAAAAAAAAGAGCATGACAGCAAGAGCAAAAGTGCTGGAAAAGCCAGCTTGTCGAAGGGTAGTGCAAGGCAAAAGGAATAAGATCAGATGGTTAAGACTAAGAGCTTACAGTGACATTGGCATTTGACTCGCTACTTTGACTAATATATGCTCGGCCATTCAACTTCTCATGGCTTCTGCCAAGATATGGAATTAATCTCTTTGCATCACTCAGCAATCTTGCAGAGACTCTCCCACCAAATGAAAAATGGGATATTACATGTGACATGTTCATTTGAGAAGCATCAAAAGAATGGGCTGCCGAACGAGCTGAGATAATGAGGTTGCCAGGAACCTGTAAAGGAGCAATCCAAATTCAAATGTTGATATTAAAAATAGAGAAAACCAACAAAGGTTAGACATTCAGTTATATATTCTCTTGCTTTATACTTGAACAAGCATCATAGAAAAGATATAAGAAACAAGGAAGTACTACCTTCTTAACACGAACAAAACCTTCAATTCTGCAACCACCAGTGACTGGTGCAGGCCCTTTTGCACCACCTGCCAGACTTTCTGATTTATCTTCCAAAGCTAGCTTCTGAGAACCCATAGGGATTGATGCAACTAAAGTTTCTATTGTCTGTAAGGATATAAACATCATCAAATCATGCATTAGCCTTGATGACAGGCAGTGAGAAAACAAATTCACAAGCTAAATACAACTAAATTCTCATGTTTTGGGTCGCTAAAGCCAAAGTAGATCTGAGGGGAAGACAACCAGTAAAAAGGACTCCTACCGCAACCAGGCTTTCAGTATCTCGATCACCATAATATGATTCGTGATCATGGTGTCCATGATTCTCTCTGTTTCAGAAACAAGTTAGACAAGAAAGGAGGATGATTAGCAATCAAAAAACAAATTTGGGATAAAGAATTTACTAACTGAGCATTGATTGATAAAAAAGTAATTGTGGGCAGATATGAATGCAACTGCAGTTGAAAATAGCACTAATGAGCATGTATGAAAGCATTATATAATATGTATATTTCTCTCTCATAATCGGGGATGAGTATTGTTGGTATATCCACAAGAATATAATCGACTCCAAAAAGCCAAAATAATTTGGTGAGAAAACAAATAAGCATAGAATATTTTTCTAGCAAATCCATGCACATGTAAGGATGACCTTAATCAAGGTAAATTCTCAAGAACATTCTGACAATGTGAAAATAAACATGCTTGCTGAGAGTAAGGAAGATACAATCAATATACAGCAGAGTAACATATTCTCATGTCTAGAAACAAGGACTATATTGCAGTAAACACCGGAGAGAAGATAGAAGCAGAAGCCCCATAAAACAGAAAGAGTAGAATAATACCTAACATCACTTCCTTTACGAAAAATGCGAATGGATGGATATCCCTGAATGTGATGCCTGGAGAACAACCATTTTGATAATATGTTAAAAACAGATTGCTAGGGGGGGAGGGGGAGAACTAAAAGGTAAAAGTGGAGGAATAAAAGTCAGAAAAATGGAAAAATAAAGTGTAATCACTACTTTTATGTTTATATCTCCATTATTAATTATGCAGGTAATCAAGAGTAGTAGCACAAAAAGGTAGGCAAAATGTAAGTATTGCACAATAATGATCATGATTTGGAGTTTTTGGACAGAGTGCGAGAAACTTTATGGTACACTAATTGTTTCAACCATGATTATCAGATAAAATGGTTTTCCTAAGTTCCTTGCTTTTTCTCTTAAGGTCTTCATATAACCCTGGCCCTAATTGACCTTTTAGTAGAGCACCAAAAAGCACAAACAGGACATGCCAAAATATGGCATCATACTGGTACACTAATATTTTTTTATATTTATTAATTTTGCCTATATAAGTATTGCAAAATTACAAATAAGCAACTGACTATTTTTTTCTATTACTTTTGAATGAGAAACTCTTGAAAGTACCTCAAACAATATAAATATTCAAACTATATAAATAACAATTATGTAAAGTATCTCTGGAACCGTCCAAGAAAGGTCCACTTTTTAAGAGAATAATAAACAGTTGAACATACCATATCGCATCCAACATGTGCCCACAGAGTGTTTGTATAGTCTCTATTTTTAATTATGTGTCATTCATATGTGGAGGACTCCAAACACTCCTATTGCTTTTAGACATTAGCCCAAATCTGTTGCCTTGGGAATAGCATGTTGCTATCTTTGTGGATTCAATTAGATTGTAAGGATGCACCCTCTTGGTGGTTCTGTTCTAATATTCTACTTTTTTGTCCTCCTTAACAAAACTCCGCACACATGATACCAACTTGAAATGTGTAAGCACTTCTATCTAGATAAAAATGTTTTAATTTGTTCCATCACTCCTGTGGATGCACTTGAATACATTTTTATATAGCCATCCGGAAAAGTTTTACAGGGATTCCCCAAAAAGGCCAACATATGGATCATAAAAACCCCTACAAAACATAACCCTGAAAGCTTCTTTATTCTCTTGTAAATAACATGCAGCTCACACGATTTGTTCCAGACACCTTAGAAACCTCGAAAAGAGAAAGACTAACATAGAAACAGAACTTTTGGCTAATAAATCTAATGGCTGCATCAGAAAGTCAAACAATGGCACACGCCTAGTAATTTGGGAGCACTCAAAGGTGCACATGGGTAAATACCAAAACATAGTTAATAGGCACTCAAAGAGGATAGCAGGTTTGCACATAAACACACGCATACTCACCCAAAACAGGTGGGTGGGAAAGGACAAAGATACTATCATCATCATTGAACAGAAGCACCAGATCCACTTTTTGGTAATTTTCGGTAAATAATACACAAGAACGGAAAGCAATTATTTTTGGAAGTACCTCCTACATAATTCACCTTCTTGAGTGCAATCAACCTTTCCCATGATAATACGCCCATCCATCTCTGGATCATATCTAGAAAACAATTTCCCTGGTAAAACTTTAGAGAATGACATGGTATAGCAAATTTGTACCACTAACAAGATGATACATCAGATTGTTTGACATCTTTTATTTGCAAGAAACAGAGGCATAAAGTACCTTTCTCTTAATATTTTGGCTGCCTTCTCCCAAGCAGGTTTCTGGAATAAATTAATAACAGTAAGGCAAGAGAATGGATACAACTCAATATTGCCACATCTTCCAGCATAGGGGAACAATGAAACAAAAGAAACCAAAATGAACAAGCAAATTGCTACTGGAAAACAATAGCTAATCCATTTTCCCCTTAACATGTCATAGATACTTTAGGATTATGGTCTTTTCAATACTTTGAAACTAATGTCTGAATAAACCAAAGAATCCCTTCAAGTAAAGAATCAAACATCTTCATAGAAAAAGAATCCTCCAAAAAGATTGCCACTGTGAAAGGGAAAAAAATCTTCAAGAATTCCAGTTATCTATAAGTTATATCTGAACAAAGCAAATCCAAGCTGCACAGTGAAACAGAGAACATAAGCTTCTTGCAAGACCCTAGGAAGTTGAAATCCACCCAAGCAAAAGCATGATTTTCAATAAATAGAAACATGGAAGTTGAAATCCACCCAAGCAAAAGCATGATTTTCAATAAATCGAAACATTGAATGGCAAGAGGCAAGGTTTTCAGTGAATCATTTAACAATCTAGCCCATGCTTGATTTCTAGGCATGTCTGACAACCCTTCTGTGTAAAGTTTTACCAAAGCTTTACCATCTTTCTCTTCCTCAATCAGCACATTATATCTGTTGGGGAAATTTTGAAATTATAGAACTATTTCCTCAGATTAAAAAAAAAAGAAAAAAAAAAAGATCAGTATTGGGGAAAATCTGAAAACAGAGTTAAGACTAATCACAAGCAACTAGAACGGGGATAATCTTAGTTTCAACCATGAATTTGCTAACTTAACATGCACCATCATATCTCATGGTTAACGTGAATCAGGATTGTTCTACTCCAAGCCATCTGCAATATAGATTGTGTGATCCAAAATGTAATACTATAGCTTACTATTTCACTAAAATGGGCTAATATAGGTTTGAAGAAATTAACTAAATAAAAACCAGATAAACAGAAAGAATTTTTGAATCTAAAGAGCAGTTATAATATCCGATTCTTATTTTTCTTTAATTTACTTGTTTTACCATTTGCTAAAATTTTGTCACAAATACATCAGCAAAAACCTCAAATAAACCATATGAAATATTTGAGTGAAAGCAAACTACCATTAGAAATAGTAGTCTGACCATCTAATTAAGCCTAGCCTCACATACGGTATACTGGGAAAAGGAAATATCACATTCCATAAATGCACCACTTATTATAACAAACCACAATCCAGGTAACATCATCTTAGAACCCTTAATTCAGTCAAAACTGTATTCTTTAGAGGAAAGGCAATGAAAAAGCTAAATTCAATACAAAGTCCAACTCTCCGATTGTGGGCCTGAACCAGATACAGTCCAACTCTCCAATTGTGGCCTTGAACCAGATATGAAATAACCATCTCCTACGGTGATGATTTTGGACACTACATAGCACCACTCACGAAAGCCTCATACATAGGACAATTTTGAGACCAAAGGGATGAAGCAAAATGATTCCACAACTATCATAGAACTTGATTAATTGAAGAACATTAATATGGTCATTGTGAGGGCAACGCGTGACATCCATGCATTTCATGTAACTTTTACATAGACACATATACAAAAATCACTTTCAAGCCTCTAATAGATACTCACTTATCTGCCACATTCAAACACACCATCCCAGTATTCTAAGACAGATAAGAGAGGCTCCAAGTTTTTGAGACAAGGCAATGCCTCGAATAGCTACAGTCGATTCTAAGTATCAAGATAACTTATAACAAATTTCTAGAATTAAAGTTCTTTTGCATAGAATTGTAAACAAGATAAAATTGGGGATTAAAATCCCACTTGTTGATGCATAAGGCAAGCTAACTTTCTCCACTTATGAAGAGGCAACGCAGTGAATATGAGCATATTGAGAAAGTCAGGAAGCCTAGGAAGACTCTACAATGAACACACCATAGGATACCTTTAACAAGGTTGTGAACAAGAATTCTGCTTGGATTAAAGGGACAAATGAGCAACTAGCTGACCAAATAAGTGCTAAGATAACAAGAAATCCAATCATTCCACAAATATCAAGGAAGAAAGGAAGAAAGGATTGTAATACATACCAGACGTTGGCTCCAGACACACCA
Organism: Dillenia turbinata; assembly: GCA_037126225.1. Taxonomy (NCBI): domain Eukaryota; kingdom Viridiplantae; phylum Streptophyta; class Magnoliopsida; order Dilleniales; family Dilleniaceae; genus Dillenia; species Dillenia turbinata. The sequence continues at coordinate 3,554,725 of JBAMMX010000001.1, forward strand.
AGGAGCGTAAAAGTTGACAACCATGATTGGATGACTGCAGATAAAATAAAAGGGTAATCTTACAAAAGAGACATATAAGAAAGAAAAGAAGTTTTCAAAAGCAACTTTCACATGGACTGCTTATCCCAATAATTGCCACAAGGCACTAAAGCAAGGGCCACTTACTGACTAGCAAATCTGTCAAAATTGTGAGTTGATAGTATTACTGCATCTTCACCATATTCTTCATCAACTTCATCTCCGTGCTTTATATTTGTAGCGACTGTTCCAGAGTGAAACTCAGGGCCAGTTGGTTTTAAGTTTGAATCTATTGAGAACTTGCGGATTGTTTTTGTTATGTTCAACCTGTTCTGAGAACAACAGGACCAAATGTTAGGCACAATGAGACAAGAAAAAAAAATGCAGAAATGAACCAGCCAGATATGAATAACATTCAGGAACAATGTTTCGAAGAACAAACTTCCAATTAAAGGACGCAATTTATCTTTAGGCTAATTGGGAAAGATAAAATGTGGTAAAGACACATTAGAGCACATATTTACAAAATACAGAGAAACAATCGCATAAAGAGGAGTGTTGAACATTCACATATCGCTACTAAAGGAATTGGAATTTTCATTACAGGAAGAAACCTGGAAAGTGCTACATTGCAGTAGATTTTTTTTTTTTTTTCATTACAGGAATTCTCTTTGCATTTTAAAGGTTTCATTACTCAATCAATTTGGAATTTTGGTCTTTATGGCTCAATTTTTCTCCCTGTAAGTGCTAAAGCTTCAATAATTTTCATAATTAGTCATCAGACAAGTTTATTGCTGAAAATTCAGCACTGACCCAACATTTTGTACTAAGTCAGCCCTCAAATGCCCACTAGATAAGCAAGCATGATCAGATCCGTAAAATGATTTTTCTCAAATTATAGTAGAGCGAAATAAAATAAAGCAACAAATCTTGTTGAAAAGTGAAACTTACCGTGCCCAATACATCACTTACATCCACAGATGCAAATTCACATGAGAGTGCCGGAAAACTACATTCAGAATTTCCAGACATTTTCGTCAGTTCACAGAGTGAATACAAAAATACTATATATCTTGTAGAGAAGGCCAGATATATACCTTGACAATAAGCAAGAATGATAAAATTTGTTAGAAAGATCACATTTGCACAAAATTTCTTCATGTAAAAAATATAATAATATGGAAAAAGCTGGTCCATTGTCGAGAGAATTTCTTCGATAATAATAATAATGAGTGATCAGAAATCTGCTCTCTGAATGTCTTCACTTATGATGAACACCTTTTCCCTTCTGTATAGCAGAAGGTTTAATCTCAAGTATATGCGCAAGTTGACCTTGGAAGGTGTTGAGAGTCAACTTTTTTATGGGTCTGCTGAGAGTAAACCATTATAAAGGATGGGCTTTCATATAACTTCTCTCTCTTTAGAAATAATATGAATGCCAAATGTAGGTAAAAATAATTGCAATCCATTAATCTTTTTTTTGCCCCCTATCTTTTGTTCTCTCAATTCTTATAACAAACTCATCTTTTGTTCTCTCAATTCTTATAACAAACTCTTTGAACACCAAAACTACGCACCTCTGTTTTCAGCTACAGGGTCTTGCTCATGGATTCCATACTTAACATAATGCGTATCACATACATGTAAAGCTTTGGTGATTGTTCTAATCAGACCCATGGCCTTAATAAGGCCCTCAAGATACAGAAGTTGGTAATCAGTGCTTTAATAATCACAAAGTAGCTATGGACTCCATTTATCGCGTGGCAAAACTAAACATGATTTTTAACTGAATGCTGGAAAGCAAAGATAGACCCATAAATTAATGTATCATCACTCCTTGGACATTGTAACCATGTCAAAATGGTATAGTGCACAGGATAACAAACAACCAAAAATTCAAGTTCAACCATCAAGAGATGTCCAAAGCACACCTTGTTTCTTCAGCGTCATGCTTGGGTTGCTGACCAAGGAGTTTGAGGAACAAGAAAATAAATCAACTATCAAGAATGCATTATGATGCCAAGAAACGAAGAGGAAAGGCAGTCAGGAACTTTCAAATGCTATGGTCATTAAAAGATAGGCCCGAGATAAGAAACCATATGGCTTCATCCAAGAAACCTAATGCTGACTAACTTGGTTGCACCCCATATTTTCTTTTCAGAGATTAATATAAATATTCGTCACCAATTTAGGCAATGCAAAACCAGCCTCCTTCCCATGTCATTTTACTAAAAGAAATTTGCTGACAGTTGTGACTTTTGAGCTTCAAACTCACATAAAAGCAAGAAGTGCAAGTACCAACAAATATTTTACTCTATTACCTAATATTAAATTCAATGCGTAAGAATTCCCCATCTGTACCCCTGTCAACAATAACTGATGTGGATGTGCTCACTTTCATATAGTCATTCAATTCCTGCAACACAAAAATTACAATTTTATGACCAAAGATATACCATCCTTAAGAGCTCCCATCCCCCGTAAAACAAAAAGAGCAAGAAGATTAAAGTAGAAAGATAACTGAAAAAATAACTAGGGTGTTTCAAGTGATACATTTATCCAGGTTGGAGCCATGTATTGCTAGAAAAGAAATTTGACACAAAATCAATACTACATAAGGATATGCTGCACGCTTGAGAGATTCATACCATCCCAAATAGAAATATCATAAATAAGGCTGCTACGATGGACAACCCTGCACCTGAGAACGATGCCTCTGTCAAATCCCTGGGAATTTTCCTGCAAAAAGAAATAAGTATATACCTTGTTAATATGTGAGAATATCCAAAATATCAATTACCTTATATCTAGCAAAAGAATAATCAGGCGTGTGCATATATACATTTTGTTGACTTTCTCTATGTATTCCACTTATATTCTTCACAAGGAAACAGTTTAAAAGATGTGTGTCTGAGAGAGAGAGAGAATCAATTTCTCTATAGGGCTCAAGGGCTCAAAGAGCAACATCACTCACAAACAAAAGGTTGTAGAAGAAACTGAGGTCTTCACTAATAAAAGTATAGCAAAAGATCTAAAGATTTATCCCGGAAAAGGTGTTGGCCAGCACAAGTTTCATTTGGGGGCATGTGCAATAGGCCACAAATTATGCGCACAAGAGAAGCAGGAGCACGTTGAAAACTACGTGTGGGTGATCCCAGGTGGCTTTGGAGACTTTTAAGTATCAGGAAAGTATCCTAAGTATAAGTGAAAATGGTAAAGACTACGTTTGCAATATCAAAAGAAATATCATTTCCAATGATGTATATAAGTGTGGGTGTAGTTAGGATAATAGGACCCAAGCCCAACAAGTAATTCAGGCTAATTATGAAATTCACAGCGATTGTTCAGTCAAATTGCATTATCAAGGCCAACATAATACACGAGAGAAGCCATCCCCTCTATCAAAAAATTCCAAATTTCAAGTTCCAATCACAGAGAGAGAGAGAGAGAGAGAGATTTCAACAAAGTCACAAGAAAGAGGAGGAGAATTACAGGAAATTGAAATATGACAAGAATGAACAACACCCAAAATCAAAATTACAAATCATCAAATCACATTCATCTTCAAAATACATTTCAAAATCCATAACTTTTAAATGTAAGGCTCCAATATGACGTAAGTTGAGAAAAGGAATTAGGGATCGTACCTGTAAAAATCCACACTTCTAAGCTTACTCGTCGAAAACATGGTCGCCGATGTGAGAGAGAGAGAGAGAGAGAGAGAGCGCGCGCGCGCGTTCAAATCCTCTCCCCCAACTCTTCGAGATCTGACCACAGAGAGAGAGAGAGAGAGAGGGGGGTCACTCGTGCTTCGTCTCCGTTGAAGCTTGTAAAGCAAACCTCTCTCTCTCTCTCTCTCTCTCACACACACACACACACACAAACATCAAAATTTTCATTTAGTAAGTTTCTATTTCTATTTCTTTTTCTTTTTCTTTTTCTTTTTCTATTCATTTTTTTTTTTCTTTTTCAGGTTTTCTGGGCACTCATATATGGGGGGGTACTCAGATGATAATAACAATTTTGGGACCCCACTTGCCACTGAGATTTCTAGCCGGTCAGGATGAATCTTCTACGATGATGAGGACCTGAAAAGGCAGACGTTCTGGTAATTTTCAGCTATATGGAAGGGTAAATTCGTCCTCAAAAGATAAAAGTGGTTTTGGTAGGTTTCCCATTTCAATAAAATTCGTGAGAAATTGACAAAACAGGAGACTTACTGTATAACAATAAAAAAAAATTAATTCCTTATTTTTTTGACATACGATATTTGAATTTCAATTTGATATACGATATTTGAATTTCGATTATACATCAAAGGAGAGAAATTACAACTACTGATATATTCTCCTGGGGACTTAATTCCTTATTTAGTTAGATCATATTATAAATCTTCCTCTTAAAACTCTATTATTATACTCATGGGCTGTAATCTAAGGCTCAGACCAAAGAGCCAATTCTCAAAAGACTCACGAAAAGGGAGTTTACCGATCAATATCCAACAACTACAATAATAATCTACCGAAAGACCATAATTGCCCGGGTTTATTGAACGATAAGGTCTCAGCCGCCTCGATTAACCGATCGTGACTCATCAAGCGGAGACAGCCACCTCGATCAGTCAAATAAATGTAGGCCCTCTAACCGAGCAAGGCTCGAAAGATTCTCTAGCAACCGAACAATGGATAATATTCCTATCGATTAAAAAAAGAAGGTCAGAACTTTCTTCATTTCAGCCTCTTATTTTGTAACAGCAATTCCGAAATCTTTCAGATAAAGAAAACATCTCTCCCGAAAAAGAAGGCTTCCCGATATAAAAGGATCATGATCAATTCGTAATATTGACTTCCGAGATTCTCGGATCAGTTCAATAAGGAAAGTATGATAGAAGTCCCTCAGCGGCGTACAACTCTCACAGGCATAAGAGATCTCAAAACCCTCGACATCAGGTACGCTCTCAAGCGTAACACAGGGGGCACATTGATCATATGGAACTACTTTCCCTCTACTCTCAGTTTTGTTTTTTTCAAACGAAAACCGCTCTTCACGGACTTAAGCATCGGAGTCTCCCCGCTGGAGCACCCTCCGACGATTTTTGCAGATGAATTCGTCCATCGACGGCTAGCGTTCGAGTCAACAAGGAGTCGGTATCTGTGGAGTCATAACCCACTTCCATCATATACCATCAATGATTTATATTTTTTTGATAATAATTAAAAAAGTATATAAACTATCTTTTTTATTTTTTGATTACAAAGATTGCAAGGACATCAGCTTCTGAGGAAAACTAAATCTTGAATATCACGCGAAAGAGCCCTATAGATCTCCACAGGAGGCGAAAGCAACTCATGAGTAACGTGGAAAACTGTATGACCATAATGAACAAGAATATCCGCACAACTATTGCCATTTCTAGGGGTAAATGTCACCGAATGCACCATGGCTTGCCTCATTAGCTGCTGGCAGTCTTTAACCACACAATAGGCTGGATTGGATGCTAAGGGTCAACCCCCGCTGATAATGTCATTACTAGATCCTTTGAATCAACCTCCATTATCACCGGATAGATTTGCGCCCTACTCACGAACTCCTCATAATTCTATCACAAACGAAACTGTAACTCCCAAATTACCGGTGAAACCCCGTATCCATAACCTAAACTCACTACAAAATTAAAGCAATATACTGACGGCGATTTTTATTGTCGATGAGTTTTAGTGACGGTTTTTTATGATCTTTAGAGACGCTTTCAACGAAATCGTTAGAAAATGTATACATTTTCTAATGATATAAAATTGTCAGTCAGAAAAAGTTTATTAACCGTTAGTAAAGTAGCAAAACTGTCTATAAAACTGATGTTCAATTTTGACGACTATTAATTGTGGTTCTTAAATATAGTAGTGTATAGAGATAGTTTGAAAACAATCACTATATAACTCTTATTTTAAATACTTAACAATACCGTTTGTATAAGTTCTTCATCTATACTAACTAATATATTTTACCGTCTGTAAATATCATCTATCATTCAGACGGTTATCACTTGTTATTGACAAATGTGACAATCTTTAGTGATGGTTTGAAAAAAGTTATTATATAAGTTTTTTTAGTAACGGTTAAACCAGATCATTGACATAAGTCTATATTTATACTAATATAATTAATACACCGTTTGTAAAAGGGATCTTCAATTAAAACAATTATTAATTGTCGTCAATACTATTGGTAGAGGTAACATTGTAATTTTATAATAAATTATGTTTATATCTGGTAGTAATATAGGAGTAACTAAAATTGTGGTAAATTTAGGCTAACTAGTAATAATATAGTAGTAATATAGTAGTAATTTAAATTATGTTAAATTTATGTTAAATGATAGTAATATAGTGATAACTAATAGTAATATAGTAGTAATTTTAATTGTGTTAAGTTTTTGATAATTAGTAGTAATATAGTTATAACTAATAGTAATTAGTGGTAAGTTAAATTGTGAAATATATATAGTAATAATTAATAGTAATATAATGGTAACTAATAGTAATGTAATGATAAATTAAATTATGGTATAACGTAATTAATAGTAATATAGTGATAATTAATAATAACTATGGTAACTTAAATTGTGGGTAAGTTTACGAAAATTAATATTAGAAGTATAGTGGTAATTAGTAATAAAATAGTGGTAAGTTTACAATAACTAGTAGTGATATAGTTGTAACTAGTAGTAATACATAGTGATAATTTAAATTATTCTTACCGCCTTCAATTCCGCTTCCCGCCTTCAATTTCTGCTTCCCGCATCCCGCCTTCAATTCTCGCTTCCCGCCTTCAATTCCCGCTTAATTTAAATTGTCACACAATTTTTTTTTAAAAAAACATAACTTTCCACTTTCAATTCCTTATTCTCTTTCAAAACCTAACTTTCCTACATAATTTTCCGCTCTTCATAACTTCCCGCCTTTAATTCCCTCAAATTCCAATTCATCCTATTATTTATCCTAAATGTCCATTTAAGAGTTCGTTCTAATTACCTCATAACCATTGGATCAAATACAGAGATTGTCCACCCATCGGATGAAATGAGATTTATACAATTTAGAATTAATACCTGGACAGGAGAAAGAAACTAATTCGGATTGTTTTCGTGGTATACAAAAGCATCATTAATGTAATATGAATTTATATTACTGCATTATTATATGTAATGCTAAATTATATAATTATAGAATATTAATCGTTTGGATCAATTTCAATTTAAGATACAATGTCGTTGTAATTCATAATTTCAATTTAAGATAACCAATTAATACATAATATTTAGTCTTACTTTGATAATTCTTACACAATTCATTAATAAATTGAATATTATTAATTTAAATAATAGTACATGATATTCAATATTAGTAATTAGATAAAATTAGTAATAAAAATTAATATCGTAGTATTAGTAGTTTAAATGATACTATATAATTATATAAATTAGTAATTATCAATATTATATAATCTAATAATCAATATCCAATATCCATCCATTTTAAAGTTTGGCTAAGACAATGAAATGTGATTTATCCAATTAGAATTTATCAAACTAGTTAGTGTAGTTAATTAGTATAAAATAGTTTACTTCTTCCTCTAGGTACATTATAATATCTCTTTACTTGCATTAATTTTTTATATGATTAGTTATTGTTATGTTATATTATAAATTTTCTGATTTTATTTAATCAATTATATTATTATTAATATTATGAATAATATTATATATGTTAAGAAATAAAAAAAAAATTATTAGTGATAGTGCTAGCGGTAAGTAGTGATAATTGGTGATAAATAGTGGTATAGTAGTGGTAAGTAGTGATAATTGGTGGTAAGTAGTGGTAATGCAGATATTACATGGTAGTGATAACTGATGGTAAGTAGTGGTAACTAGCGATACATAGTGGTAATGTAGTAACCATGTGGTAGCGGTAAGTAATAACTATGGTGGTAAGTAATTGTGTTTTTAATAATCATTAAAAATAAAAAAAAAAAGTAAATTCTAAAAATTAATTATATGATCTAATTTTATATAAATTTCAAAAAAAGTAACAAATAAAAAAATGAGAATATTATATAATTTTATATAAAATCCAAAACTAATCTATCAATATAATTAATTAAACTAATATAATTAAATAATATTAAATATCATGTAATTAATTATACCCACATAATTAATTACACTATTACATTCTCGATAAAAAAGAAACAAAAAAAAAGCAAAATGAAATTGTAAATTGTTTAGTCGGTACATTTAGACTAAACTGTAAAATAATTACTATTATATTAATATATATTTCTATATATTACTAATATATTAGTGTAACTACTTGTTATTATATTATATATTAATGTATTATATTATAACAAATACTATTATTATATTAACATTATACATAACATAGTATTATATTTTATATTATTGTGTTACTTATTATTATATTATATTTTATCACATTAGTATTAGATTATATACTACTATATATTAATATTACATACTATATATTATTATTATATATTATATTTTTTAAATTACTTATTAAATTATAATATAGTTTTAATTATATTATATGTTCTACAAATTCATAAATATAATATTTCATTTTTTCTGAATTTAAAACAATTAAAAAAAAAGGAAATAAAAAAAAAAAAAAAAAAAAAAAACAGGGGAGGGCGGCACTTGTCATTTTGTAAGCAGTGGGATCCCACACTGGGCGCGCCCTATTTGTTTTTTTTTTTTTTAATCTAATCTAACCACTTCTTTTATTTAAAAAATATCAAAAATTTATTTTAATATTTTTACTTTAACTTTTTAATAATAATTGATTATTAATAATGCTAAATTAAAATTAAAATAATTTGTGATATAATTTTTAAACGTGACATGTGTGAATTTTTAAATAATCTAAAAGAAAACTAAACGTATGTATGCGGGTAAAAGTGCCCAAAAAATGGAGGGAAATAAAATTTTAGAAAAAGAGCGGGTTTTTAAATTTTTGTGAAAATAAGACGATGAGTATCTTTTAAATCATGAAAACTCTCTCATTTCCTTTCAATCGTTTTAAAACTCTCCTCTGCTCTCCAAACTCTCAAAATCCATTGAAAAACTATCACCAACCAAACTTTGTTCAACCAAAATTCTCATTCAATTGAAATCTATACTATATTTTCATTGAAACTTTATAAAGTTTTGTCACTCTGTTAAACATTCAGTTGGATCTAAAGAAATTACTCTGTTGAGATGAGTATGCAGTTAAGTCTAAAGAAATCACTCTGTTGAGATGAGCAACCATTTTGGGCTTAAAAAGTCCAACCATCAACCATCCGAGAAGCAGATTGTTACCAGGTTTAAAAATAAAAATAAGGTACAGGAGGTACTTCCCGGAAGAACAATTTTATTTATTCATTATGATTTTTTTTTTAAAAAAAAATTGTTATTCTGTTGCTATGTATTTATATTTGTATGTATTTTTTTATCATTAATATAATTAATATTTTAGATTGTAACAATATTTATTTTTGGGTTGTTATCTTGGTTGTAATATAATATATGTAATGATCGTAAACAAATGACCATGCTCAAGAAGGAGGTTTGCGCCTGCCCCCACAAGCGGGCGCCCGCCAAGGTGGGAGCCTGGCGCCCGCCCCCATGGCGCCCGCTCAAGAGGCGCGCCCGCCCAGCGGCCGCCAATGTAGGTCAGCGCCCGCCAGAGGTTTTGCGCCGGCCACCGGATCACTATGGAATCAATAATAAAAATATTGAGCAGTCCACTGGAATCAATAATAAAAATAATAACATCTTGTAATACTTGGTAATCCATGATAAAATCAAAATTTCCTAATTCAATAGTAATGGATGATCGTAACATATGTTAATAATAAAATAATAAAATCTGTAACCGATAATAAAATCACTAATTTTCACTAACTCAATAGTAATCGACCATAAAAGTAGTACATCACATAACATAGGATAACCGATGATAAATCAGTAACATTTCCTAATTGAATAGTAACCGATGATAAAACTAGTAACATTTCGTAACATATAATATAAAATAAGTGATATTTCCTAACACAATATAATTGACAATAAAAGTAGTAATATTTCGTAATATATGGTAATGATGATAAAATCAATTAGTTTTTCTAACTCAGATAATGTAAATAGTAACATATCGTAATATATAATAACTGATAATAAAATTGTAATCTCTCCTAACTCAATGTATCCGACGATAAAAATAGTAACATCTCATACATATAGTAACATATAGTAACTGATAATAAAATTATTGATTTTTCTTCACATTATAGTAACAGACGATAAAAGTAGTAACATATCGTAACATATGGTAACCGAAGATAAAAATCCTAATGTTTCCTAACAACTAATTAACTGAAAATAAAACCACTGGTTTTACTGACACATTTTATATGTCACAATAGATACATGCATGCTACAATGGTTGCACAAAACATCAGGATATACTTATCCCGACTAGTGTATACTCAACCATATTCCATCCGTCGGAGAAAGAATTAGTGACGGGTTTTATGTATACACTAGTCGGGATAAGTATATCCTGATGTTTTGTACAACCGTTGTAGCATGAATGTATCTATTGTGACATATAAAAAGTGTCGGTAAAACTAGTGGTTTTATTATCAGTTAATTAGTTGTTAGGAAACATTATGATTTTTATCTTCGGTTACCATATGTTACGATATGTTACTACTTTTATCGTCTGTTACTATAATGTGAAGAAAAATCAGTAATTTTATTATCAGTTACTATATGTTACTATATGTATGAGATGTTACTATTTTTATCGTCGGATACATTGAGTTATGAGAGATTACAATTTTATTATCAGTTATTATATATTACGATATGTTACTATTTACATTATCTGAGTTAGAAAAACTAATTGATTTTATCATCATTACCATATATTACGAAATATTACTACTTTTATTGTCAATTATATTGTGTTAGGAAATATCACTTATTTTATATTATATGTTACGAAATGTTACTAGTTTTATCATCGGTTACTATTCAATTAGGAAATGTTACTGATTTATCATCGGTTATCCTATGTTATGTGATGTACTACTTTTATGGTCGATTACTATTGAGTTAGTGAAAATTAGTGATTTTATTATCGATGATTTTATTATTTTATTATTAACATATGTTACGATCATCCATTACTATTGAATTAGGAAATTTTGATTTTATCATGGATTACCAAGTATTACAAGATGTTATTATTTTTATTATTGATTCCGTAGTGATCTGTTCAATATTTTTATTATTGATTCCATAGTGATCTGTGTGCGGCGGACCTCTGTGGCGCCGCCGCATGTGGCGCCCCCTCTTTGGCGCCCGCGTATGAGGGCGCCCGGCTCCCACTAGCGAGGCGCCCGCTTGTAGGGCAGGCGCAAACCTCCTTCTTGAGCATGGTCATTTGTTTACGATCATTACATATATTATATTACAACCAAGATAACAACCCAAAAATAAATATTGTTACAATCTAAAATATTAATTATATTAATGATAAAAAAATACATACAAATATAAATACATAGCAACAGAATAACAATTTTTTTAAAAAAAAAAAATCATAATGAACAAATAAAATTGTTCTTCCGGGAAGTACCTCCTTATTATTTTATTTTTAAACGTGTAACAATCTGCTTCTCGGATGGTTGATGGTTGGACTTTTTAAGCCCAAAATGGTTGCTCATCTCAACAGAGTGATTTCTTTAGACTTAACTGCATACTCATCTCAACAGAGTAATTTCTTTAGATCCAACTGAATGTTTAACAGAGTGACAAAACTTTATAAAGTTTCAATGAAAATATAGTATAGATTTCAATTGAATGAGAATTTTGGTTGAACAAAGTTTGGTTGGTGATAGTTTTTCAATGGATTTTGAGAGTTTGGAGAGCAGAGGAGAGTTTTAAAACGAATGAAAGGAAATGAGAGAGTTTTCATGATTTAAAAGATACTCATCGTCTTATTTTCACAAAAATTTAAAAACCCGCTCTTTTTCTAAAATTTTATTTCCCTCCATTTTTTGGGCACTTTTACCCGCATACATACGTTTAGTTTTCTTTTAGATTATTTAAAAATTCACACATGTCACGTTTAAAAATTATATCACAAATTATTTTAATTTTAATTTAGCATTATTAATAATCAATTATTATTAAAAAGTTAAAGTAAAAATATTAAAATAAATTTTTGATATTTTTTAAATAAAAGAAGTGGTTAGATTAGATTAAAAAAAAAAAAACAAATAAAGTCCAGTGGGAGCGCTTGACCACCACCTCCCCTACAAATGACAAGTAGCGGCCCGCGCCCTCCTTTTTTTTATTTTATTTCCTTTTTTTTAATTGTTTTAAATTCAGAAAAAATGAAATATTATATTTATGAATTTGTAGAACATATAATATAATTAAAACTATATTATAATTTAATAAGTAATTTAAAAAAATATAATATATAATAATAATATATAGTATGTAATATTAATATATAGTAGTATATAATCTAATACGAATGTGATAAAATATAATATAATAATAAGTAACACAATAATATAAAATATAATACTATGTTATGTATAATGTTAATATAATAATAGTATTTGTTATAATATAATACATTAATATATAATATAATAACAAGTAGTTACACTAATATATTAGTAATATATAGAAATATATATTAATATAATAGTAATTATTTTACAGTTTAGTCTAAATGTACCGACTAAACAATTTACAATTTCATTTTGCTTTTTTTTTGTTTCTTTTTTATCGAGAATGTAATAGTGTAATTAATTATGTGGGTATAATTAATTACATGATATTTAATATTATTTAATTATATTAGTTTAATTAATTATATTGATAGATTAGTTTTGGATTTTATATAAAATTATATAATATTCTCATTTTTTTATTTGTTACTTTTTTTGAAATTTATATAAAATTATATCATATAATTAATTTTTAGAATTTACTTTTTTTTTATTTTTAATGATTATTAAAAACACAATTACTTACCACCATAGTTATTACTTACCGCTACCACATGGTTACTACATTACCACTATGTATCGCTAGTTACCACTACTTACCATCAGTTATCACTACCATGTAATATCTGCATTACCACTACTTACCACCAATTATCACTACTTACCACTACTATACCACTATTTATCACCAATTATCACTACTTACCGCTAGCACTATCACTAATAATTTTTTTTTATTTCTTAACATATATAATATTATTCATAATATTAATAATAATATAATTGATTAAATAAAATCAGAAAATTTATAATATAACATAACAATAACTAATCATATAAAAAATTAATGCAAGTAAAGAGATATTATAATGTACCTAGAGGAAGAAGTAAACTATTTTATACTAATTAACTACACTAACTAGTTTGATAAATTCTAATTGGATAAATCACATTTCATTGTCTTAGCCAAACTTTAAAATGGATGGATATTGGATATTGATTATTAGATTATATAATATTGATAATTACTAATTTATATAATTATATAGTATCATTTAAACTACTAATACTACTGATATTAATTTTTATTACTAATTTTATCTAATTACTAATATTGAATATCATGTACTATTATTTAAATTAATAATATTCAATTTATTAATGAATTGTGTAAGAATTATCAAAGTAAGACTAAATATTATGTATTAATTGGTTATCTTAAATTGAAATTATGAATTACAACGACATTGTATCTTAAATTGAAATTGATCCAAACGATTAATATTCTATAATTATATAATTTAGCATTACATATAATAATGCGTAATATAAATTCATATTACATTAATGATGCTTTTTGTATACAATTAAAACAATCCGAATTAGTTTCTTTCTCTGTGTATTAATTCTAAATTGTATAAATCTCATTTCATCCGATGGGTGGACAATCTTTTGTATTTGATCCAATGGTTATGAGGTAATTAGAACGAACTCTTAAATGGACATTTAGGATAAATAATAGGATGAATTGGAATTTGGGGGAAGCGGAAGTTATGAAGGGTTTTGAAAAAGGAAAGTTAGGTTTTAAAAAAAAAAATTGTGTGACAATTTAAATTGGTAGGGGAATTGAAATGAAGGCGGAAGAGAATTGAAGTGCGGAAGCGAAAATTGAAGGCGGTAAGAATAATTTAAATTATCACTATGTATTACTACTAGTTACAACTATATCACTACTAGTTATTGTAAACTTACCACTATTTTATTACTAATTACCACTATACTTCTAATATTAATTTTCGTAAACTTACCCACAATTTAAGTTACCATAGTTATTATTAATTATCACTATATTACTATTAATTACGTTATACCATAATTTAATTTATCATTACATTACTATTAGTTACCATTATATTACTATTAATTATTACTATATATATTTCACAATTTAACTTACCACTAATTACTATTAGTTATAACTATATTACTACTAATTATCAAAAACTTAACACAATTAAAATTACTACTATATTACTATTAGTTATCACTATATTACTATCATTTAACATAAATTTAACATAATTTAAATTACTACTATATTACTACTATATTATTACTAGTTAGCCTAAATTTACCACAATTTTAGTTACTCCTATATTACTACCAGTTATAAACATAATTTATTATAAAATTACAATGTTACCTCTACCAATAGTATTGACGACAATTAATAATTGTTTTAATTGAAGATCCCTTTTACAAACGGTGTATTAATTATATTAGTATAAATATAGACTTATGTCAATGATCTGGTTTAACCGTTACTAAAAAAACTTATATAATAACTTTTTTCAAACCATCACTAAAGATTGTCACATTTGTCAATAACAAGTGATAACCGTCTGAATGATAGATGATATTTACAGACGGTAAAATATATTAGTTAGTATAGATGAAGAACTTATACAAACGGTATTGTTAAGTAGACAGAAAATAAGAGTTATATAGTGATTGTTTTCAAACTATCTCTATACACTGCTATATTTAAGAACCACAATTAATAGTCGTCAAAATTGAACATCAGTTTTATAGACAGTTTTGCTACTTTACTAACGGTTGATAAACTTTTTCTGACTGACAATTTTATATCATTAGAAAATGTATACATTTTCTAACGATTTCGTTGAAAACGTCTCTAAAGATCATAAAAAACCGTCACTAAAACTCATCGACAATAAAAATCGCCGTCAGTATATTGCTTTAATTTTGTAGTGATCTAAAAGACTTTTAAATAAGCCCTAATCCTTGCTCCCCCTCTCCCTCACTCTCTCTTTACCGTGCAGCCCGCTCTTAATTAGTCATTAAGTGTTTTTAGATTTTTTTTTAAGAAATTTATCATGAATAATTTTATTCTGTAATGTTTGTTTGTTAAAAGTTCTATTAAAGAAATATTTATCTGTTAAAATAGAAAATCTCTAAATGAAAGTATAGACATTGTTGTATCAAATTAAAATTTTTTAATAGAATATGTTAAAATTATTTTTTATAAAAATCAAGAATTAAAAAATTATTATAAGTGTGTCTATAGGCTCCTTTTAAATGATTCAATCTCCTCCAAACCTGCAATTTTTGAAGTAAAATAACTTTTTTTTTTCAGATTAGCAAAAATAATAATAATAATAATAATAATAATAATAATAATAACAATTTTGAGCCAAACCTTATGTTTCTCTCCCCCCCCCCCACACACACAGTGCTTGAAACACTGAAGAGCTTAGTCAGAACAATACATTATTGTTATTATTCAACCAAAGACATTTGGTGCAAAAATAATTCAACTTTGAATAAGGCTTTCAGGGTAGGGCAATTTCTTTTCTTTTTTTTTTTTTTAAAAAAAAAGAATTACAAAATGCCCCTTTTAAGCATAGTTTGCACAAGTTCATGATTAAAAATATGCATATATCTAATTTTGTTTTTTTTTTTAAAAAAAATTATCATACTTGTTAATTTGTTATTATAAGGATAAAACAGAACTCCTAATAAAGTTTTCATATTCTATTTTAGATTATTAGCTATAAATTAATGTCTATATATGTATTTCGAGTTCATAAATAAAAATTATATCTTTTGTAACGTGGAGATTTTGAATCCACACATAAGGTTTACATCACTTTCATTTATTGTCTTTACACTGCCAAGTATTTTCCATATCCACCTACTTTTATTTAAATTAATATGTTTTTATTTTCCTTATTTTTTATAATTAATTTCATTGGACTCATTTCTCCTATAATAATTCAATTTTTATTTCTCCTCTATATATTTGAGAATATTGTGTGCAATCGTGGCAACTAAATTTTTAATATTTTGAAATTTTTATTTTACTATGTTTGAATAAAATTATAAAAGAATATGATAAAAAAATATTTCAAATAAAAAAAACTGATAGACCAAACCATACTTATTTGGTCTTATATGGTTTGATTTTAGTTGAATTATCAGCATTATTGGCTCCTTTTGATTTTGTTTTGTTTTGAATTTATTTTTAAAATCAATGCATATCTTTACGTATAATTATTAAATAAATCGAAATCATTAAAATTTTAATATACCCTCTAAAGCTACCAAAGTGTATGATTGCCAAACTACACCTGCTTGTGCTGCGGGCTATTTTAGCTTTCAATGAACACCCAATATTTAAAAAGGCAATAACTTTAATTTCTAACGTTGTAAAAAGAGAATTACATGTGGGGACCCATAAATTTCATGTACAATGTTTTACCACCTGAATTTTTTGTTATTACATAAATTTTACGAGAATCATGAAAATATATATATTCATAAAAATTTAAACACGAAATCTTAATAAAATATTTAAGTGCGAGCGTAACAAGCATTTTTGCCCACCAAGCAAGGCAGGCAAGTGAGGAAGGCAAAATATGAGAATTGCCTTACAAAAACCTAAAGTCAGAACACCTAACGAACATAAAGACAATTGCCTTACTAGGTTTTTTATTATTATTTTTTTAATTTTTAATTTTTAATTTTATTTTTTTACCAACAAGCTACCAAAATGAACCAAGAGAGGCTTTGGCTGCTCAATGATTTTTGAATGGCTCCTGTGAATTAGAATAATTAAGTGAAAACTGATTTTAATAAAATTTAAATATGATTTTTTATATTTTATTAAAAATAAAAAATAAATCAGCTATGTAACTTTCAAGTTCTAAAAGATCAGTCACTTAATAATTTTTTATTTAATAGAAAATCTGTAAACTTAGAATTATATAATAATAATTAATCATTCTTTTTAATTATTAAATAAATTAAATTATTATTAAAATTAAAATTTATTTTTTAAAAAAAAATTATTGACACAATGTTTGGATGGAGAAAATGTTTGGATGGAGAAAATACAAGAGAAAAGAATTGATTATAAGAGAAAATCACTCTATTTCCTTCACATAAAAGTCTTATAACGAGAGAAATGCAAAGAAATTAGATGATTTTAAATAAAAAAAAAAATTCTTCCCTAGATTGGAAAGAAAAGGAGAGCAAGGGACAGAAAAAAAAATATTTTATGAATATACCAAATTTATCATTAAAAAATATTTAATTATGAATAAATCCATATTCTTTTTTTTCATTTCTAAAATTTTCAAAATAAAATGTAAAGAAACGCATCGTTCTGGTCGGCAGATTCAAGAAAAACGTGACGTATTGACTGATCACTGTCTCAGCTTCCCCATCAGCTTGCGAAAGCAAGAAGGTAAACACTGGAATCAATCTCATCTTTGTAGGGCAAACGATGCTCAGAGCTTTCAGGAAACTTCAAGTTGCGTCTCATTCGCGATTCCTTCAGTCTTCATCATATCCTCATGTATCTTCTGTTTCGAGATTTGTCAGTCCCCTCTCTCTTCCCTAGGGTTTCTCTAACAATCTTTCCTTTACATTTTTTCAGCTAAGTGATCGCACCAGAAAAAGGGATTTAATCTCATGGGTTTGATCCCATAGAAGTTGGTTTTACTTTGTTTCTGATTTTAGTTGAATTTGACCGGTGGGTAAAACCCAATTTTCTATTTCTCTATCAACTCTGTTGTCACACTGATCAGAATCAGAAACCATTTTCCTTTGCCCTTTTTTCCTTTTCCAATTGTAGTTGAATATGATTAACGGGCAAGATAAATATTCTATGTTTCTATCATTTATGCTGTCAATGTTTGATGGGTCTTTTCACTTTTTGTTGCTCGGAGAGTTTTGTGACAGATGGTTAATTTGAGCTTGAGTTCTATGAGCAAACTGAACATCCCACTTATCATTGGGTACGATAATCTTCTATATCAATATAACAATAATAATATTAAATTTTATAAAAATAATTAAATCAAAATTCAGTGATATGGATTCTTTTAGGTTAAATATGAATATTAATTAAAAACTCATAAATATAAATAGTCTAATTGCTATTTATACTGATCATTCATAATAATTACAAATCACTCAAATCATGAACAACAGTAGAAAGAATAATATTATATTAAATTATCAGATTAACCAATATCAATTTTTTATATAAAATAAAAAAAAAATCAATAAATATTTAAATTAAAGGGTAAAAAATTAAATAAAATATATAATTTTATAGCGAAGATAATCGAAATCATCTTCCTTGAATCAGAAAATAAAACTTAACCACCCATGGTAAAAGACATTGTCTCTGGAAAAAAAAAATGCTTTTAAGAGGAGAAAAGAAAGTGCACCACTAGCAGCCATCCCTTTTATTGTTGGAATGAGAATATGAACGTGCCTTCTTCTCTTGGAATAAATATTGGACATCTTCTGCTGGCTTCCTTATTTGTTGTCCTTAGAATCTCTCTTTTTATGGAGAAAAAAGAATATAATCTAAATAAAGCTATAAAAATATCAACTAACTTGGAAAAGTAAATAAAAAAAATCCCTAAAATTAGGGTGGTAGAAGAGATGATAAATAAATTCATAATATATGAAAATCTTAAAATATCATCACTTCAAGAATTTCTTCTCGTGAAAAAAGTCATATTTAACACTTCTCAATATTGTCTCTCAACTTGTTGCAAGTTTCCTCCATTTTTCATTACATTTTCTTTATCGATCCTTCTAATAACCTAATTGAATAATTTATTGTAAGACATTCGATTGGTGTAATATTCAATTAAAAATATAATGCAATTGATCCCCAAAATAGCACTATTTTAAATAAGTTCCATGCATCATAGGTTGCTGTTGCATGTGCCCACTATACATGTACCTGTTGGATTTGATTATGATTCCAACCACTTTAACGCATGAGGTGCATCTGGTTTAGTGATATCATAGTAACTTGCAACGGTACTAGTCGGGATTTGATCCCCCATATGCATACTTCAATTTTTTTGTTCTCTATCAGGAGAGAGGCTGAGATAATATCTTTTTTAAAGTGATTTGAACACGTATAACAAAGAGTTAAAGACGCACCAACTTCGATTCCCTTTACGTGCACTTTAAATTTTTATTCTCTATCAAAGAAATGAAAGAGACCAAGGAAATAGCCTTTTCTAAGATGATATGGATATATGTTACATGAAACAAAAAGAGCAGCCTGAGAGGGGGCACCAGCCTCCCATGGCTCCTTAGCTTGTCCAGTATAGTCTCTTTTTTTATTTTCAGTAGTAGGCAACAGCCCCATGTTTCAGCAATGGATTTTTCCAGTACAAGGGGTCCCGTCCTGTAACTCCAACATATTATTGTCCAGCAACATTTATTTAATTTTAACAGAACATTTTTTTTTAAAAAAAAAATTGTGAGTCTTCTCTTTCCATGTTTTCTTTTCAATTTTATTTTCTAATCAAAGGGTTGTTAAAATCTTGATAAATGAAGATCATGAAATCTAATTGAGATTATTTGCTCAATATTTATAAGTATTTATTCAATTTTCATATTCTAATGTTTATGATTGTTTTATATTTATTAAATAGAAGTCTATATTTGATAACTCTAAAATAGTCATAATTAATTAAAAATGATAAAATTTATTTTTTTTAATGAAATGATAATTGGCATAGTTTTATGGCATCGCAAGCGATTTAACTTATACTAAGAAATTAGATAATCTAATTTAAATAAATCTAAATTAGAATTTATTAATTAGAATCGGGTCTCTCTTGATTTTAAAACTGTTGAAATACTAAATCCAATGATAATCTCTTGGGTTGTCTTTCGATTAGTAATTTTTAATCATTTAGTTGGTTGTCTTTCGTTTAGAAAAGTAATTAATGAAGGTATCTTGATTACCGATGAAATAAAGAGAGATTGGTCTTTTCATGATATTTAACGGCTATAATCAATTTATTTACATATGTTGAATATTTTTTGTATTAATGATCGATCAAATACATCAAGGTGAAGATAATTGACTAAAAAATTGACTTCCCATTAGTTTTTATCTTTTTAATTTCAAGTTCTTTATTTTTAGTTTATTAGTTTAGTTAATTTTCTAAACTTCTATATTTTTTTATTTTTATTTTCTTAAAAGAAATAAATTCACCACTCCTTGAGGTGATGACCTTACTCAGTCTACACTAGTATTTTGAAATAAGTTAATTTATTTTTGATTGTTTGACGACACACCATTTAATCACCAAGAGACATCTCTGCCATATCCTTTATGTTCTTTTATTATTTCCAAAGGATTCAAGGTTAGTTTTAAGACTCTCTCTCTCTCTCTATTAAAACATGCGGGAGGTAAACCAAAGTAATAGCTATTTTTTAAGGTAGTTTCAACATGTGCAATAAAGATTAAAAATGCAACAAACCAATTAGGAGGAGCACTCTCTATCAAGAGGGAAGGAGCGAGACCGAGACTCAGGTAATAGCTTTGTCTAAACGTGGTTTAAATATGTATAATAAAAATCCAAAAATATATCAGTTAGGATGAAAGAAATCTTAAATAAAGAAGATTTACTGAAATATCGAGATAGTTCGTTGAAAATATGAATGCAACTTATTCATAAATATATAAGTATCAAAGGTTTTATTATAATTGTAATCACCCATTACATGAGGCGCATCTGGTGTAGTGGTATCATAGTACCCTCCCACGGTACTGACCAAGGTTCGATTCCCTGGATGCGCATTTCAAATTTTTGTTCTCTCTATCAGGAGGGAACGAGAGGGATCGAGATAACACTATCAAGAGGGAAGGAGCGAGAATGTGATTAAAGTGGTGGTTTTTTTTTTTTTTTTTCAAATGTGGTTTGAATATGTATAACAGAAATCCAAAAATATATCCGTTAGGAGGGGGAAATTTTAAATGTTGGAGATTTATTGAAATATCAAAATAGTCCGTTAATGTGAATGCAACTTATTCATAAATATATGATTATCCAGAGTTTTATTACTATTGCATCCACTTATTGCATGAGGCGCATTTGGTGTAGTGGTATCATAGTACCCTCCCACGGTACTGACCGGGGTTCGATTCCCCGAATGCGCACTTAACATTTTTTAAAGGTGATTTGAACATATATAACAAAAACTTAAAAATATATCAGTTAGGAGGAAAGAAATCTTAAATATAGAAGATTTACTGAAATATCGAAATAGTTCGTTGAAAATATGAATGCAACTTATTCATAAATATATAAGTATCAAAGGTTTTATTATAATTGCAATCACCCATTACATGAGGCGCATCTGGAAGGAGCGAGAATGAGATTAAAGTGGTGGTTTTTTTTTTTTTTTTAAAGGTGGTTTGAATATGTATAACAGAAATCCAAAAATATATCCGTTAGGAGGAGGAAATTTTAAATGTTGGAGATTTACTGAAATATCAAAATAGTCCGTTAATGTGAATGCAACTTATTCATAAATATATGATTATCCAGAGTTTTATTATTATTGCATCCACTTATTGCATGAGGCGCATTTGGTGTAGTGGTATCATAGTACCCTCCCAGGCTTGCGGGTTCGATTCCCTGAATGCGCACTTAACATTTTTCAAAGGTGATTTGAACATATATAGCAAAAACTTAAAAATATCTCAGTTAGGAGGAAAGAAATCTTAAATATAGAAGATTTACTAAAATATCGAGATAGTTCATTGAAAATATGAATGCAACTTATTCATAAATATATAAGTATCAAAGGTTTTATTATAATTGCAATCACCCATTACATGAGGCGCATCTGGTGTAGTGGTATCATAGTACCCTCCCACGGTACTGACCAGGGTTCGATTCCCTGGATGCGCATTTCAAATTTTTGTTCTCTCTATCAGGAGGGAACGAGAGGGATCGAGATAACACTATCAAGAGGGAAGGAGCGAGAATGAGATTAAAGTGGTGGTTTTTTTTTTTTTTTTTTAAAGGTGGTTTGAATATGTATAACAGAAATCCAAAAATATATCCGTTAGGAGGAGGAAATTTTAAATGTTGGAGATTTACTGAAATATCAAAATAGTCCGTTAATGTGAATGCAACTTATTCATAAATATATGATTATCCAGAGTTTTATTATTATTGCATCCACTTATTGCATGAGGCGCATTTGGTGTAGTGGTATCATAGTACCCTCCCACGGTACTGACCGGGATTTGATTCCCCGAATGCGCACTTAACATTTTTTAAAGGTGATTTGAACATATATAACAAAAACTTAAAAATATATCAGTTAGGAGGAAAGAAATCTTAAATATAGAAGATTTATTGAAATATCGAGATAGTTCGTTGAAAATATGAATGCAACTTATTCATAAATATATAAGTATCAAAGGTTTTATTATAATTGCAATCACCCATTACATGAGGCGCATCTGGTGTAGTGGTATCATAGTACCCTCCCACGGTACTGACCAGGGTTCAATTCCCTGGATGCGCATTTCAAATTTTTGTTCTCTCTATCAGGAGGGAAGGAGAGGGATTGAGATAACACTATCAAGAGGGAAGGAGCGAGAATGAGATTAAAGTGGTGGTTTTTTTTTTTTTTTTTTTTAAAGGTGGTTTGAATATGTATAACAGAAATCCAAAAATATATCCGTTAGGAGGAGGAAATTTTAAATGTTGGAGATTTACTGAAATATCAAAATAGTCCGTTAATGTGAATGCAACTTATTCATAAATATATGATTATCCAGAGTTTTATTATTATTGCATCCACTTATTGCATGAGGCGCATTTGGTGTAGTGGTATCATAGTACCCTCCCACGGTACTGACCGGGGTTCGATTCCCCGAATGCGCACTTAACATTTTTTAAAGGTGATTTGAACATATATAACAAAAACTTAAAAATATATCAGTTAGGAGGAAAGAAATCTTAAATATAGAAGATTTACTGAAATATCGAAATAGTTCGTTGAAAATATGAATGCAACTTATTCATAAATATATAAGTATCAAAGGTTTTATTATAATTGCAATCACCCATTACATGAGGCGCATCTGGTGTAGTGGTATCATAGTACCCTCCCACGGTACTGACCAGGGTTCGATTCCCTGGATGCGCATTTCAAATTTTTGTTCTCTCTATCAGGAGGGAACGAGAGGGATCGAGATAACACTATCAAGAGGGAAGGAGCGAGAATGAGATTAAAGTGGTGGTTTTTTTTTTTTTTTAAAGGTGGTTTGAATATGTATAACAGAAATCCAAAAATATATCCGTTAGGAGGAGGAAATTTTAAATGTTGGAGATTTACTGAAATATCAAAATAGTCCGTTAATGTGAATGCAACTTATTCATAAATATATGATTATCCAGAGTTTTATTATTATTGCATCCACTTATTGCATGAGGCGCATTTGGTGTAGTGGTATCATAGTACCCTCCCACGGTACTGACCGGGGTTCGATTCCCCGAATGCGCACTTAACATTTTTTAAAGGTGATTTGAACATATATAACAAAAACTTAAAAATATATCAGTTAGGAGGAAAGAAATCTTAAATATAGAAGATTTACTGAAATATCGAGATAGTTCGTTGAAAATATGAATGCAACTTATTCATAAATATATAAGTATCAAAGGTTTTATTATAATTGCAATCACCCATTACATGAGGCGCATCTGGTGTAGTGGTATCATAGTACCCTCCCACGGTACTGACCAGGGTTCGATTCCCTGGATGCGCATTTCAAATTTTTGTTCTCTCTATCAGGAGGGAACGAGAGGGATCGAGATAACACTATCAAGAGGGAAGGAGCGAGAATGAGATTAAAGTGGTGGTTTTTTTTTTTTTTTTAAAGGTGGTTTGAAATTTTTGTTCTCTCTATCAGGAGGGAACGAGAGGGATCGAGATAACACTATCAAGAGGGAAGGAGCGAGAATGAGATTAAAGTGGTGGTTTTTTTTTTTTTTTTAAAGGTGGTTTGAATATGTATAACAGAAATCCAAAAATATATCCGTTAGGAGGAGGAAATTTTAAATGTTGGAGATTTACTGAAATATCAAAATAGTCCGTTAATGTGAATGCAACTTATTCATAAATATATGATTATCCAGAGTTTTATTATTATTGCATCCACTTATTGCATGAGGCGCATTTGGTGTAGTGGTATCATAGTACCCTCCCACGGTACTGACCGGGGTTCGATTCCCCGAATGCGCACTTAACATTTTTTAAAGATGATTTGAACATATATAACAAAAGCTTAAAAATATATCAGTTTGAAGGAGTAAAATTTTAAATGTAAAAAATTTACCAAAATATCGAGATAGTTAGGGGTGCAAGTAGACTTCAAATTTTTGTTCTCTGAGGGAAGGAGAGGGACCAAGGTAACACTATCAAGAGGGAAGGAGCGAGACTGAGAATAAAGTGGTGGTTTTTTTTTTGTTTTTTTAAATATGGTTTGAATATGTATAACAGAAATCCAAAAATATATCCGTTAGAAGGAGGAAATTTTAAATATTGGAGATTTACTGAAATTTCAAAATAGTCCGTTAAAAATGTGAATGCAACTTATTTGTAAATATATGATTATCAAGAGTTTTATTATAATTGCATCCACTTATTGCATGAGGCGCATCTGGTGTAGTGGTATCATAGTACCTTCCCACGGTACCGACCGGGATTTGATTCCCTAAATGCACACTTAATATTTTTTAAAGGTGATTTGAACATGTACAACAAAAACTTAGAAATATATCAGTTAGGAGGAGTAAAATCTTAAATGTAGAAAATTTGCCAAAATATCGAGATAATTAGGGGTGCAAGTGGTTTGAGATAAACTAATAACCCGAACCAAACCAAATTGTTCGATTTGGTTTAATTTTTTTAAAAAAAAAGAAAACAAATTCGGTTCTAACTGAACCAAACCGAAATTTTTTCAATTTGGTTTTTTAAATTCGGTTCGATTCGGTTTGATTCGGTTTGAACCGAACTAATATTATTTTAACTACTTTTTATATTAAAAATCTAATTTAATTACTTTTTTTCTTATATTTTTGTGAAATTCAAGTGATGGATTAAGTTATATTATTTTTAAAAAATTATTATTCATATGAATATTTTTCTCCAAAATTATTCTTAATATTGTTTAAATAAAAAAAATATTATTTTAAAATTTAAACCAATTTAAAATTATTTTTAGAGTTAAACCCTAAATAGTTTTACAAATATTATATTTGGACAAAAGAAAATGAGGCCCATATGCCTTCTACACATTAGTGGTAAATGACATTTCCTTGTACTAAAAAAAAATTAAAATTAGTGGCAAATGAAAAAAAAATTCGGTTTAAACCAAACCAAACCAAACTGAATTTTTTCGGTTCAGTTTTGTTTAAATTGAATTAAATTCGATTCGGTTTTCGGTTTAATTTTTTTTTAAAATTTTGATTTTTAGTTCGATTCGGTTTGGTCACTAAACCGAACCGAATCGTTGACACCCCTAGAGATAATTCGTTGAAAACATGATTGTAATTTATTCGTAAAGATATAAATATCAAGAGTTTTACTATCATTACAACCACGTATTGCATAAAGCGCATTTGGAGTAATAGTATCATAGTACGGTTCGGTCACTAAACCGAACCGAATCGTTGACACCCCTAGAGATAATTCGTTGAAAACATGATTGTAATTTATTCGTAAAGATATAAATATCAAGAGTTTTACTATCATTACAACCACGTATTGCATAAAGCGCATTTGGAGTAATAGTATCATAGTACGCTTCCATGATACTGATCGGGGTTTGATTTCCCGGATTCGCACTTCAAATTTTTGTTCTCTCTATCAGGAGAGAAGGAGAGAGACCGAGTTAACACTCTATCAAGAGGGAAGGAGCGAGACCGAGAGTAAGGCAATAACTTTTTTTAAAGATGGATTGAACATGTATAACAAAAACCTGAAAATATATCCGTTAGGAGAAGGAAATCTTAAATGTAAAAGATTTACTGAAATATCAAAATAGTCGATTAAAAATGTGAATGCACTTATTCATAAAAATATAATTATTAAGTGTTTTATTATAATTGCATCCACTTATTGCATGACGCGCATTTGGTGTAGTGGTATCATAGTACCCTCCCAACTGGGGTTCGATTCCCTGGATGCACACTTAACATTTTTTAAAGATGGTTTGAACATGTATAATTAAAATCTAAAGATGTATCGGTTAGAAAGAGTAAAATCTTAAATGTAGAAGATTTACTGAAATATCGAGATGGTTTGTTGAAAACGTGAATATAATTTATCCATAAAAATTTAAGTATCAAAAGTTTTACTATAATTACAACCACTTATTGCATGAGGTGCATTTATTGTAGTGGTATCATAGTACCCTCCCATGATACTGATCGAGGTTGCGCTCTTTAAATTTTTATTCTCTCTATCAGGAGGGAATGAGAGAGAATGAGGTAACTCTCCATCAAGAGGGAAGGAGCGAGATTGAGACTAAGATAATAGATTTTTTTTTAAAGGTGGTTTGAACATGTATAACAAAAATCCAAAGATATATCGGTTAGAAGGAGCAAAATCTTAAATATAAGAGATTTACTGAAATGTTAGAATAGTCCATTGAAAACGTGAATAAGGGTGCAAATGGTTTGATTTAAATCGATAACTTGAACTGAACCAAATCAAAATTTTTTGTTTGGTTAGGTTTTTTTTTTTTTTTTAATTCGGTTCAAATCAAACCAAACAGAAAATTTTTCCGTTTGGTTTCGCTTTAATCTTTTAAAAACAGTTCGTCTCAGGTTGAGCCAAACTAGTATTATTTTAATTACTTTTTATATTAAAAAGTTTAATTTAATTATTTCTTTTTTCTTGTATTTTTGTGAAATCCAAGTGATGGATTAGATTATATTATTTTTTAAAAAATATTATTCATAAGAATATTTTTCGCCAAAATTATTTTTGATACGGTTTAAATAAAAAAATATCACTTTAAAAACTAAACCAATTTAAAACCATCCTTAGAGCCAAACTCTAAATAGTTCTAAAAATATTATATTTGGACAAGAGAAAAGGAAACCTATATGTCTTCTGCACATTAGTGGTAAATGACATTTTTTTGTATATAAAAAAAAAAAGGTTTAAACCGAACCAAGCCGAACTGCACTGAATTTTTTCAGTTCGGTTCGATTTAAACCAATTAAATTCGGTTCAGTTTTCGGTTTTAATTTTTTTAAAAATTCAGTTTTTCGGTTTGGTTTGGTTTGGTTTAGTCATTAAACCAAACCGTTGATACTCCTAAACATCAATATAATTTATTCATAAAAATATTATCATAAAGAGTTTTATTATAACTGCATCCACAGGCACATCTGGTATAATGGTAACATAGTACCCGCCCATGGTACTGATCGGGGTTCGATTCCCCAAATACACACTTCAGATTTTTGTTCTCTCTATCAAGAGGGAAGGAGAGAGACTAAGGTAATAATTGTTTCAAGATAGTTTGGATATGTATAACAAAAACTCAAAACGTACGGTATCACTTAGGAGGAGCCATCAAGAGGGAAGGAGTGACACCAAGACTAAGGTTATAGCTTTTTTTAAAGGTGGTTTAAATATGTATAACAAAAACCCAAAGACGTATCAGTTAGGAGAAATGAAATATTAAATGTAAAAGATTTACTTAAATATCGAGATAGTCTGTCAAAAACGTGAATGCAATTTATCTGTAAAAATATGAGTATCAAAGTGCATTTGGTGTAGTGGTATCATGGTACCCTCCCATGGTACTGACTGGGGTTTGGTTCCCCGGATGTGCACCTTTTTGTGGATCGTATATTTTTAATTCTTTCTTTTCATTATTTGTTTTTTTTTTTAGTTTTATTTTATCTATTTTTGTTTTCATTTTAATTTTATGTTATTTTATTACTTTTCTATCATTTTCTCAAATAACCGATTCCAAAATTTGAAATTAAAACTCAATTTATTGTCTCTATTTGAAGCACTTGCAACCACCTACCACATGAGGTGCATCGAGTGTAGTTGTATCATCGTCTCATCATATGGTGCTGACTCAAGATGGTTGGAACATGTGTATCGAAGATCCAAGGATGCATTAGTTAAAAGGAGTGAACTTTAAATGTGAAAAGTTTACTGAAATATCAGATAGTCTGTTGAATATCTAGATGTAAATTAAATTTGGGACCAAGGTTTAGATTATTGGTAGCTTCCATCCACATGAGGCACATCTGGTCAAGTGGTATCATAATACCCTCCCATGACTCATCGGGGTTCGATTTTTTGGATGCCACTTCAAACTTTTGTTCTCTCTATCAGGAGGGAAGAGGAGAGACTTTTTTGGAGGGAAGGAGAGAGACTTCTTTTTCAAGGTTGGCACATGTTACTACTTGAGTCTCTCTCTCTTTCTCTACTATGAGGGAAGGAGTGAGACAAACATAATAGCTTTTCTTCAAGGTTGGAGTAGAAATTTGTAGTTGCCGCCTATGTCCTTGTGATGTGATTATGGCTTAAGCTGGCCATCATCTTAGAAAAGAGCCATTTGATATCTGAAGTGATATGTTGGACTGCCTAACACAAGCTAGTAACGCGTTGTAGACACCCAAAAATGATACCAAGATAATTAAAAGCAAAGCATGAACATAAGAAACCTGCATGGATCATTTGTACTAGAGAAGCAACACATATCAATGTTGTTTCTTGACTTTGAGAGAGAGAGAGAGAGAGAGAGAGACCTTAGGTGACTGAATGAATCAATATCCCTTCACGGCTCCCAAAACAGGAAAACCAAAATTTGTTTCGTTTTCTGTAATCATAACAATGACAAGAGTTAGGACAATCCATACATCATTCCAACCTTTATCCTTGTTGAATTGCATTTGCAAGTGTAGACCTGAACATCATTGACCCACTCCACTCCACCAGCTTCACCTGTCAATGAGTTCAAATAACTCTAATCCTTTTGATGGGACATGTTCCAAACATCTATTATAGAAACTTTTCAATCTTGTGAGCCCACGATCTAAAAATGTATTTTATGTTTAGACGTGTCAAAGACTAGAGATCAATCTCCTGAAAGGTGGACATGACCCAACATATTGAGTGATTGTCATCAGCAATAAACCATCTAGTTCGTGACTTTCTGAGGTATTCAGTACACATGCGATAACACTTTCCTTACTATATTAGGAAGGGGTTGATTGTTACCCCTATTGTTGAAAGACAATGCACACACTCCCCAGAAAAAGAATGAGACTTTTAAAATTTAATCAACAAGGGAAAAAATCTTCTCATATTGCTAAACTTTCTAAATGATAAAAATCACAAATCGTTCGAGAATATTTGACTATAGAATTTTGAGATTTTCGAAATCCTTCACAAGAAAATAAACTTTCAATGACAAAAATTACCGACAGATTAGTAACGAAAAATCAGCAACGGATTTAGCGACGGAAAAATCTGTTGCTAATTTTTCCGTCACTAAATCCATCGCTAAAATTAGTGACGGAAATTTTCCATCGCTAATCTGTCACTAAAACTTTTCTGGACAAATTAACGATGGATTTAGCGACGAAAAAATCCGTCATTAATTTTTTCGTCGCTAATCCATTGTTAAAACTTGAAAAAAAAATTGTTAAATTAAATTTTTTATTTTTATTAAATATAATTTTGTATTTTTATTAAATATAATTTTATATTTTTATTAAATATAATCTTTTTTTATTAAATATAATTTTGTGTTTTTATTAAATATAATTTTATCTTTTTATTAAATATAATTTTGTGTTTTTATTAAATATAATTTTGTATTTTTATTAAATATCATTTGTGTTTTTATTAAATATAATTTTATCTTTTTATTAAATATAATTTTTTGTTTTTATTAAATATAATTTTGTGCTTTTATTAAATATAATTTTGTGTTTTTATTATATCTAATTTTGTATTTTTATTAAATATAATTTTGTGTTTTTATTATATCTAATTTTGTATTTTTATTAAATATAATTTTGTGTTTTTATTAAATATAATTTTGTGTTTTTATTAAATATAATTTTGTGTTTTTATTAAATATAATTTTTTGTTTTTATTAAATATAATTTTTTGTTTTTATTAAATATAATTTTGTGTTTTTATTAAATATTATATTTTTCATTAAGTATAATTTTGTATTTTTATTAAATATAATTTTATATTTTTATTAAATATAATTTTGTGTTTTTATTAAATATAATTTTGTATTTTTATTAAATATAATTTTGTGCTTTTATCAAATATAATTTTGTGCTTTTATTAAATCTAATTTTGTATTTTTATTAAATCTAATTTTGTATTTTTATTAAATATAATTTTATATTTTTATTAAATATAATTTTGTGTTTTTATTAAATATAATTTTTTTTTATTAAGTATAATTTTGTATTTTTATTAAATAAAATTTTATATTTTTATTAAATACAATTTTGTGATTTTATTAAATATAATTTTGTGTTTTTATTAAATATAATTTTTTTGTTTTTATTAAATATATTTTTTTTTTGTTTTTATTAAATATAATTTTGTGTTTTTATTAAATATAATTTTATTTTTTTTATTAAATCTAATTTTCTATTTTTATTAAATCTAATTTTATATTTTTATTAAATATAATTTTGTGTTTTTATTAAATATAATTTTTTTTATTAAATATAATTTTATATTTTTTAAATATAATATTGAGAGTTACAAATAAAGTATAGAAGTAATAAGAAAAATAAACTAATAATACAAATGTGATGGTGGTATGGTAGTTAAAACTCTCAAGTTCTCTGTCTTACACCCGGATTCGAACCGGAGTGGGAGCACATTTTCAATATTTTCAACAAATTAAAGGTTGGGACGCGGACCGGCCAGCCTGGGAGCATGAGACCCTGGCTCGGTGGGCAGGTCGGGCGGGGTGGGCGTCCGAATTCGTACACTTGGGTTTATTCTTACTCACTTCAGCGACGGATTAGCGACGAAAATTTTTTATCGCTAATTAGAAATAATTTAAAAAATAATAATAAAATAAATTAACAACGGATTTAGCGACGGAAAATTTCCGTTACTAATCCATCACTAAAATTTTCAGATTATCGACTGATTAGCGATGGATTTTCTTAGCGATGGAAATTTTTCATCGCTAAATTAGCGATGTGACTTTCAGCGACGGAAAAATCCGTCGCTAATTTTTCGTCACTAGTACTTTCAGCGACAGAAATTTGAGTATCAACGACAGATATTTCCGTCGCTGATAATCATTTTTCTAGTAGTATTACAAAGCTCCGAGTACACACGATTCATTGAAGGTCCAACATACAAAAGCATTCGACATAATAACCCCAAGTACACCCTCTGAAACTATACATTTGACATACAAATCATAGGGCTCTCAGTTGTCTCTATCTCTCTCGTGTTTAACTTGTTTCATTTCTATCGAAAATTGTTCTTTCTGATTTGAGTGTCGAAATATCCTCATTTACTTAGTAAATTTTAAGTACGGTATTTAAATATGATCGAATTTCTTGTTCTATCTGATTAATTATGACGGTATAATTATCAACAAATTTAAATAAATTTAATCCAGTTTGTCTCAAAATTTTTAAATAATGGATTTAGGATTGCTTATTTAATTATTGTCTTGTCCAAATATTTTGAGATTTTAAATATTTACAAAAAAAAAAAAAAATCATATTGTAGAACTTTTTATTGAAGTTCAAAATTGTTTATTTATTTATTTTATTTAAGTTCAACTATATTAAGTCATGTAAATAGAATCACTCTTTTATATCTATTCAACTTCGTGTCAAATTTGTCGGGTCTTTCTTTACTACATTGGATTTGCTTTGAAGTTGGTAAAAATTTCAGCCATACTCAAATTTTCCAAGTTGAGAAGTTGAAAAATTAAACTTAAGAGATATCAGTATTATTATATATATTTATTTATTTTTGAGTAAAAGCAAGATTGCCAAATTTAAAAAGAAAAAGCTGAGAGTAAAATGGAAATCTTCATGTCATTAGATTGACAAAGGTCCACAACTTGGGCCAAAAATTATTTGAACTTTATGATAAAAATATTCATGAGAAAATTAATGGGGAAAAAATTTACCAGATTAGATTAATGAATTCCCTTAATGAAAGAATGTTTCCTAAATGAAAAAGACTTGCCAAGCTGTAAGTTGAGGGATTGACTTCTTCTTTGGCATCATTTCATTATTTAATCACCAAGAGACATCCCTGCCATATCCTTTATGTTCTTTTATTATTTCCAAAGGATTCAAGGTTGTTTTTAAGACTGACTCTCTCTCTCCCTCTCACTATCTCTCTTAAAACATGCAAGAGTTAAACCAAACTCTTCCTTTGGACTCCATTTTCTTCCCGGAAAACGATACTTGCTGAATCATATTTGTGGACAATGCTTGGATGGTGCTTGCTTGTCAGATTCAGAAGCATTTTCTTCCGAATCTTCATATTATAAATTGGAGCACAAGAGGATTATTCTCATGGACAGATGGGGTCATAAGATTGGAATCATCCAAAATAATTCACTAATGCAGAAACTGGAACTAAGCAAAGTCCTCTTTTCTTCAGCTCTGTGCAGACACCATTTATCCCCATGACACTTATTTCATCTGCATCATTTGTCTGAAATTCTTCTGTTTGATGATGACCAGAAGTACTTCTTCCTAGCAAAACACAATCGAAAAGCAGCTTTTGTTCTCTATCATAACCAATGCAAAGAATCTCAAACAAATACACACAGAGAATCTATGCATGTGACCCAAGTTAATTATATGATCTTGGGCGAGCCTAAGCTTGATAATAAAGTCCCTTGCATTTTACCCTAGTCTGGATTCAAGCAAAGTTGGGTATATGAAGGAAGTTATGCCCCCGAGCGCAATTAAATTTTAAATTTTAAATTTAAATAATAAGTGTGGTGAAACAGTTAAGTGAAGTTAACCGTCCCCTCTCCTTTTTCCTTATTTTCCAAGTAGGAAAAATAAGGGAAAAAGATCTCTGCGAGAACAATGTATGTGAAATACACATTGAGTGAAACATTCTGAGGAATTAATTTTTCTGAGAGAGAAAAATTATTAGGTATCATTTATATATCAATCACTTGGATTTGGAGGGTCGTGTTATAGGAAAAGTATTGGTTCGATTGTTCGTGATCAATACTATGACTGACTTGGGATATTCAAGTGAAAATCGATCGCAATTTAGAGGTATAATTCCTTTTTTTTTTTTTGGTTATACAAAAACTCAAATCTGAGATCACCAGGTTGGAGGAGGGGATTATGACTACTAGACTAATTTTTCATATGCTTATTGTTATCTACACCATGCCCATTTTGGACCCAAATATTGAGATATTTTGATTACTGGGTGCACTTTTTCTTTTACCATATCTACGCACAAGAATATCCATTTTTAAATTGACATGATTTTTTAACAGACTCGTATGAAAAAAAGATAAATAGAAAAGACATAACTGGACCAGACTCATGAGTTAGGTCGTATGATGTATGTGTGTGTTTGCACATGCATGAATTTCGTGTTAAAAGCAAATACTTTGTTCATCTGAGGCATTTCTAAATTGGTCTTCTCCTTTGATTTGATGCCCAAATAATTCAGATGAGAAACCTATAAAGGATACCCAAAAAAAAAAAACATATATACATAAATTAATAAAAAAAATACATGAATATCATATGAAAGAATCGAGCTTGAAAATCAAATGGGAATAATACGTAATAGAAAGTATACATGAATTTCTGACCTTCGGACTATTGACAGGAGAACTAGCAGTGTCTTCTAAAGAATCATTGACCAAAACCTCCTTTAGTTTTCCTCTTCTTGAAGCTCAAGGTCTTGCATGTTCTATTCAAAGAACTTCCATCTAGTTTATCATTATCGACACCCTTCTTTGCAGCCGAAGAAGCTGCATCAGAAACAAGTGAAGAACTTCCAAAACCAGAAGAAGAATAACCATGTTCTTCATTGTTGGTTAAGATGTCTTCCAAGTAAAAAGTCCTCCCACTTTCCTCTTGAACACCTTCGGCTTTTGGGTATGAACAGATAAGTTTGCTCATAGAATTCATTGAATCTTGCATTCTGTGCCACCAAAACTTGGATGAAAAGAGAAGAAAAGTTGCAGTGGTTTGGTACTAATTGCAGAAGAGAC
The DNA here is from genome assembly GCA_037126225.1 of Dillenia turbinata. Taxonomy (NCBI): domain Eukaryota; kingdom Viridiplantae; phylum Streptophyta; class Magnoliopsida; order Dilleniales; family Dilleniaceae; genus Dillenia; species Dillenia turbinata. The sequence goes on from JBAMMX010000001.1 coordinate 3,589,466, forward strand.
CCTTTAAGGAGCCACACCTTTATATTTTGTGGGCACACTAGAATATGAAATAGGAGCAAATTATGAGCTTAAACATCTGTTGTGGGTCCTAGGGAGTCGTGGAAGTTAACATGTTAGAGAGAGAGAGAGAGAGTGGTTTGACCTTTTGGTTCAGATTAGGTTATCAATCAAGATTAATAATTTATAAGGATTTAAAATTAATATTTACCAACAGAAAATGGCTGATGCTTTGGCTCTGAAGATTCATCATGTTTTTAAATGGCTACCATGATTTATTTTGAAAGAAAAAAATAAAAAAGAAAGAAATATTCTACTTGCTCCTATTGGCTGACATTGTTGTACTATTTTATTGCCTTGATAATATTAATCTAATACTGCAATTTGATTGGTTTGTATGTTATCTTATCATCTCATTGCATAGGCAAGAAAACACACTTGGATGAACCACATATTTGAAGAGCGTGCATAAAAATTCAATCAAAGAAAACTAAGTCCCTTTTCCAATTTAATTGAAGTGGAAATATATGAAAACCATGTTACTAATTAACCCTATGAGTACAATTATCATCTTTTATAACTTGTGCTAGAGTTCCTTTAGATTTTTTTCTCATTCAGTGGTGCACCTTCAACTTGTAACTACCATGTACCTGGTAATTTATCTTTTGTCACAAGTGGTTCCAAAGCTTAAATTAGAGAAGGTTGTGTTCCAACAATCCTTGATATGAATCTGAACAAAAAATTTGTTCGATCAACAACCGGCAGAACATAATTTTATAATTTAGATTTAAAGAAATGCAGCAATTTCTAGTTTTGCTGTTGAAATTAAAATTAAATTCATTTTGAAACCAGTTAAAAACTATTTTTGATAAGAAAATTTTGATTAAACTATATCAACAATTCAATATACGTATATTTTTTAACGATTTGAAAATCTTAAGCTCTCTAGGCAATCGAATCACTTACGTTATTCTGCCACCACCTTTAAACCGGTAATTCCAAGAACGATTTCAAAGCATCATATATAAAGAAAATACGCTCATCGAATATGTTATTGATAATGAAATAGTTTTGTATAAACCTTAAAATATGAATTAATTTTAATTTTAACAACAAAATCAAGAATTGACCCACAGAAATTAAGCAACCAAAACATTAGAATGCAATGCTACAATAACTGAAGTTCAAAATTTTGTAATAAAGACATTATTTATTTACAAGACATCTATTTGTAAAGATTTACATTTGTACCGGAATCTCATGCTCAAACTCTTAAAAGCAAACTAGAAGGCCAGTTTGCTATAACACAATAATCATGATGGCATGGCCTCAATAATACAACTATTTAGTTTCTACAATTGGGAAATTAGGAAAAGCCAAAGCCAGCCAATAAAAAACTACTGGTTTATCTTTTGCAGCCAATCCATAACAGAAATAGTTAGCTATGCAAATTTAATAGGTCATGATATAGAAAATTACATCTTATTAGGAGACTGATTAGCATAAAGATCAACTTTTTCTAATTTGTACATGTTTAATGCAGTATTAGAATCCAATACCCAGATGTCAAATGTTCTCCTAACTTGATATAGCTAAAGCTACAGGCCTTCCAAGACCAGGATCCTACATTGTCTCTATTGTGGGGTTCCTCTTGGAAAGCTCACCAGATGACTGGTCCTGTCCTTATGTCTCTCCACCAGACTCTTGTCTAGTTGTACACAAACAGCTTAACTGTCAACCTTTGTGCAGTTTCAATCTCTCCATTATTTTTATCCATTTCTATTTGAACTTCAAAACAAAAAACATCCATTTCACTACCTATTTTCTACTAACCACCAATCTAGTCCCATCACCATAGCTAATTTAGTTCAAGTCCTTAAACTAAAAACCCAAATTTTTATAATTCCAATTCAAAACATCCTCCTAACCTTCCGCTAATCCATCTTCATTGACTTTATATCCCCACTATCACATTTCTTAATAGAAATAAAGCTCTCTCTCTCTCTCTCTCTCTCTCTAAACCCAATCAAATCTATCATAATACTGGTTTAGTATTGATCATGTCACCAAGAGTGGGACTAAGTACAGGGTTACCATAGTTTTTATCTGCACCACATATGCAAAACAAGTTTTCATGCCTTCCACTTTCCTATAACATCGTCTTTACAAACAGACACATGCACATATAACCTACATTCTGCAACCATGATGTGGGTGACTTAATTAGATTGCTCATCTGTGAGGTGAGACCGAAACTTTCCTAATTTGATTGATATAAAAAAATATGAACAATAACATCCAAAGATTAATAGGTCACACACCTTTCATTTTCAATGACATGGAGAAGTGAATTAAGGCCACCCCACTTAGTGGGACCCTATTGAAAATGATTCCTCAATAGATTGTTTATCAAATTTAGGTCAAATGCTTTGTATATTCGTTTTCAAAGATGTTTATTCAATCAAGATTATGGTCATAGTTAGATGAATTGATCTTTCAAGGCTTCCAAAATATGTAATAAAGATTGGGCACTTGATGGTGTTCAAGCACGTGTGAGAAGAAAGGTTCCATGCATGTGGTGAAGTTGCAGCCAAAGACAAATGACTCACCAAACATTCATAATTTTCTGCTTCTTAACAAGCGGAGAAGAAAATAAGCCAAGTACAACATGATGAAATAAGCCTATCATTTTCGACTTTTTCATGATGGCTCATAAAATTCATTAAACAATTATAACTGAGAATGCCTTGAAAATTCCAAGATTATCCATATATTTGGAGCAAACAATTGGCAAGTAATTAAAATTAAGTTAGGTTGAACCTGTTTTATGAGGAAGGCAAATAAAGGAAAGATTTAAAACAAGTAAAACGTCTGAAGCCGGTTGAGAACTGTCTCTGCTTGCATCTGGGTCCTAATAATAAAAACAAGAAGTATCACATAAACAGAAAGACAGCCTTATGCTTACATACTAGAATGAGAATACAAGCTGACTGTACCCATTTTTATGGCTTCTACTATAAAAGCACTTGAGATTCCCCTTGATCACGTGTATGGCAGGGTCGTATGTTGGAGAGAGACAAATGCATCCCATCAATCAGCTATGCAAGTAGACTCAGGACAGTAAGGCAACAAGGCAAACTCAAACATTATGCAAATAGGAATTTGTTGAAGGATATGCTAAAAAAAACATCAACTAGAAATCCAACAGACTAAATATAATATGCATTGCAGTGCTCAAAATTTTGGCAATTAATTGGTGCTTTGAGGCTAGTTCACATTAATCACAGGTCGTTTGGATCCTTGACAAGCAAGTGTCAACAATGCCTTAATGCTGAAAAAATCCTGTCCATGCTAACTTGAATGAAATCATGCTTTTAGGGTGTTGATTCACACCCCAGTCATCTAAAGCAAATGTTAAGACCACACTTTTAACGGTGTGAACATGAATGAAAGCATATATTCCTAAAATTAGCTCTGCAAGGAGACAACATATGCATCAAGGACTTGGCCAAAGTTATATAGCCCATTCCAACTGGTGACAGGATGGGGCCAGTTGAGCTGGCTAAGTTAAGCAGATAGACTCCTCAAGTACTATGAAGAGGAAAATAAGATTATCAGGTTTGGAGATCCCAAAGGTGTCATGCAATGCTAATGAAAATGGGCTATTATCATGCCACAGTGGCATGATATATTTGTGCCACGGCCTGAGGCATATTTCAAGACAAAAGATTACACTGAATCAAGCAAATTTGCGAACATTGATTTATAAAAAATTAAAAAAAAAAAAAACAGAGGTTCATAAATTGAGATGACCATGATTTTCTTCTAATGTAACTGCTGCTGGCTACAAAATTGAACTCTGAGAATAAGCAAAGAAATTTATTCTTCCCTTGACAGCAAATCAGAAAGTTGAAGAAAAAGCAGAAACATGATGAATAAAAGCAAGAACTTCACAAAAAGAAAATGGATTTTGGGGGGGGGGGAAATCTTCCAAAATAATAAATAAGGTTTTTCCTAGTCTATCTTTCAATGTTAGGTCTCATAACTAAAACACAACCACAGGTGAAAGAAACTTTGTCAACTTGGTTGATAATTCACCAGAAAAGTTATCAGGGTGGTCTCAGATCTGAAATGTGCCATGGCATTGGGTATTAGCAAGTACAGCACATGAAATTATATCCCTCATTGGAAACGGATGGTCTGGAGCATTGTTGATTCAAGGTAACCTCCTCAGAAGAATCTTCTTTCCAAGCAACATCCTAGCTAAAATTCTTGCGGAGACTTGAAGCAATCATCTCAAGACATAAAACTACCAATACAATGTTCACATCTTCCACTGCATCGAGAACTCTTTGCTATTACCAGAAAGGACTGCAACAACTTAGCAATAAAAAATTGTTTCCTAAACTTTGGTTCTCCATTGGCATTTGTCAAACTGGAAAAGTTCACACATTGAACTTGTAGAGCTTACACATAAAACTACAACAAGAGCACTGATGAGAAGCCCATGACTTGGACAAAATTGGGCATAGTTTATTGCATTGCTTAGCTACAAGAGTGGAGCTACTTTTGAGCAGGAAAAAAAAAAAAAAATAAAATAAAAAATAAAGGATCAAAATGTAGATGAAAATACACACACGTTTATTTCCACGTTATCAATCAACCTAACCTTTCCAAACCATGCAGCCACACAGAAAACAACTGGACTTTTTATTTCTTCCACAGCTTCCAAATTCTCTTGATCTACAATCTGCATTCAAAAGACATATATTTGCAGAGAATGATAGATTAGGTCTGATATTTTCCTACACAAGCAACTTGATTCCTAAAATATGATAGTAATTGAATCAAAATATTGATGAATTGCAATTTTATAATGCCTAGGCAAATGTGATCAGACTCAAACATGATCAATACAAGGGAATCAAGTCCTCCAGTATTTAGGTTCCAACAGCACAATTTATAAAACCAGGAAACTGCAATATACTTGAAACATCATTTTGGAGGGCAAATTCTGGACGTTTATGTGAGGTGGGCAGACTACAACAAATGCTGGGGTAATGACTCCATGTTTTTGGCAAGTTCCATGGCAAGATGACATTATAGACTAATGAAAAGCATGAGTACTTTTGTATGTCATCCAGGTTCTGCTTAATATTTTGCTAGTACTGCCTTTACCATTAAACAGCAATGACAAGCTATTTATTTCCATTTAAAATCTATAAAAACAAAAATCAAAAGAAAAAGAATAGAGGCAATATCCTGATTCATTAACAGAGGCTTCTGGATTGAATAGGTGGTAGAAGCGGTGTCTTCTTGATCCATTTTTCTTCCTTTCCTTTCCAAATCCACCCACATCAACCCAGGTATGAGCATGATAAAAATCATGTTTTCTTATAGTTAAATAATGTTATACAATTTACCCAATAGTCACTGGAGGTACTTCAACATGATTTAAACCACTTGTAGTTAAGTGATTTTGAGCTAAAACATGGGCTTTAAGCGAATTTTTTCCATTTGGAATCTAGTTAATTAAAATGCATAAATATATAATTACATTTCAAGTTACTAGAGTGAAGTGGTAAACAGCCTTCGGAATCGGCAATAACCAGAAAAATTAATATAGATGCTTGATGCTTCTGAATTCCAAAAATGGGGAGAAAAAAGATCCCTAATTTTTTTCCCCTTCAACCTTTATTGTCAACTACTATGTCCATAAAATTATTATTTGCATGCAAAATTGTTGGTTGAAGCTTCCAATTGTGAAGCTATATGAGCAGCTAGTACCAGATCATGCCACAAAGATATGTAGGTTCCTCACCTCAGCATAATCAGTTTTTCCACCAGCTTCGTTTATGGCTTGGGCTACCATATCAATTAGTGCTCTGCAATTAAGCTGACCATTTCCCGCAGCAGATTTAGCTTGAGAAAGCGATCTGTATATAGCCAATGCCTGCACGATTAATGTACAATGGGAATAAGAAACAGGTAAAACTGAAAAGCATGATAAAACTATCACTGGCCCATTGAGTTGAGAGAAAAGATACTTTGGAGTTCTCCCTTGTATAAGTAGGCAGTTCCCTCCACCCAAACCGGAAAAAAGTTCAATGCAACTTATTGAAGCCAAGTCTTTAAAAAAAAAAATAGAAACATGTTCTGCAGTGAAGACAATATGAAAAAGGTCTTTTGAGGAGCAATGTACAAACAGAGAGATAACCTTGTTCCTGTCTTCAGGTGAGAGATGCACATTTCGAGAGCTCATAGCAAGGCCATCATCTTCACGAACTAAATCAGCACCTATCACCTTTATACCAAAGTCAAGATCTTGAACCTGTAAATAAGCCGAGCAACATGAACTATAATGCACTACAATGCAAATAGTAACATTTTAAAGCATGAGATTGCATATATACACCCAATCACCAACCAAATCTAAACAAGGATAAAAAAATCCACTGTGCTAATCACTTTATTTCCTCATTCAAACTTGTAATTTGAGAAAGAGTTTTAAAAGCTATTTTGGTGAACAAATTTGCATGATGATTAAATTGATTCACTTATGATTCAACTTTCCTTTCTTTATGTTTTTTTGAATATTTCAAGTACCAATACACATTCAAAACTCAGGAAGATATAAAACAAGAAAAAACAAACAACATAACTTTCATTACTTTCACTATGTTTTTACCATACAATGCAGTCTAACAACTAAGTAAACTTTCTGGTTTGTCAGAAAAGGATCATATCTCAATGCATCTTTCACAATGTTGAGGTTAGGAGGAAGACATAAACTGCGGTAGACTATATCATTGTCAATGCCAAAAAATCCAATAAGTGCAGGTGGGGTAGAGATAATTGATTGCAACCTATGGTTTTATCTCCTTAACCAAAGAGAACGGAGATATAGTGAACAAATGCTTGTCGTCAATTCTCAATAGAATACCAAAATTTCAGCGTCCCTGCTAGTTGTGAATGTATAATGTATTCCACGCCAATGAATTCATTAACCATTGAAAGTGTAAAGAATATTGGCAATTCCTAAATTGAAGAGATTTTAGAAATATCTTGGGAATTAATATTGCAAGTATTGGGAATAAATTTTGGAGATTTCCAAATTAAAGAAGTCTTAGAATATTGACTTTCTAAAATTCCAATATTGTAATTATTTAGTTTATTCTTTACAATCTTGTAAATATTCTATGTAATCTTTCTTTTTATATTTCTAGGGTTTAACCTCATGGAATCACCCTATTTATAGGGTTATTGTACAATCTATTGTATATACAATATACACAAGCCATTTTTCTCTTAGTCTGCTTTTCTTTATTCTCTCAGTTTTTCTGCTTTATTCTGCTTTTTCTAACATGGTATCAGAGCACTAGGTGTTCGATCTGATTTTATTTTATCAATTAAACACTTTCTTTTTTGTCGAGTTATGGAGAAATTAGATATTTCTCAACCTATATCAGTTATGCTTGATGGATACAACTATCAGGCATGGTTTCAAGGGATGAGAAGTTTTCTTAAGGGTAGGAGGCTATGGCGTTATGTTACAGGAGATATCAAATTGCCTATAAAAATCTGATGACGAATCGGATGATGATTTTGGCAACCGTCTTGAAGATTGGGATAGCAAAAATCACCAAATTCTTACTTGGTTTCGTAACACATCTGCACCTTCTATTCATCTGCAATTTAGTCGTTTTGAGACGGCTAAAGAAGTTTGGGACCTTCTTGCAAGTCGCTATACTACATCAGATCTGGCTCATCAGTATCAATTGCTCACAGAACTTCACTCTTTGCGACAAGAACGAGGTCAGTCAATCAATGATTTTCTTGCCCGTATACGATCAATATGGGATCAACTTGCTCTCTCGAACCCCATTGGCAATGCACAACCGACGCAAGTAAATATGCAATATATCGAGACCAAGGACGTACTGGTCCAATTTCTTATGGCTCTAACATCGGATTTTGAGCCCGTTAGAGCTTCTCGCTTCATCGACATCCTCTCCCTACTATTGAAACTGGGTTTCGAGTTGATATCGAAGAGACTCGTCGCGGGATTACTCAAACCTCAACATAGTGATGTTGTATTGGCCACCACTACTCGAGGACCAAAATTTCCAAATTTACGTCAGAATCGTCGAAGTCGGTCATATCCTTCCTAATTGTCCCCTTTCGTTGAATGTAGGTTTTGCAAGAAGCGAGGACATATTTCTAGTCGATGTCTTGCTAATCCTATGATTGAATGTAGATATTGCAAAGAGAAAGGTCATCTTATTGAAAATTGCCCAAAGAAGGTCATTCAATCCCAAAATCGTTCTGCTACAGGTTCTCGACATATCTCACAATCTGCTGCTATTGCTGCCACTGAGGATTCCCGCTACTACCACCTCTTCTTCTCAGCCAACAATATCTCTTGGTGATCTTCAAACCCTTTTACAACAAGTTCTTTCTTCTGAAAATCACAAACATACTGCACTTTCTACCGTATCAGGTATTTCTTCTTGGTTTTTTGACTCTGCTTGCTCTAACCATATGACCCATAATTCTCATTCTTTTACTTCTTTATCCGCTCCTAGTACACCATCTATGATTCATACAGCTGATGGCTCTACCATGCCAGCCACTCATATTGGTCATCTTTCTAACTCTTTTTTAGATTTACCGGATACATTTTTTGTCCCTACACTTACCTTAAATCTTATCTCTGTTGGTCAATTATGTGAACTTGGATTTGACATAATATTCACTTCTATTGGATGTCGTGTGCAGGATCCTCAGACGGGAAAGATCTTTGGGACAGGCCGTAAGGTTGGACGTCTATACCAGCTTACTTCTCTTCACATTCCTATTAGTCGTTCCTCACTCTCTTCGTCTTGCCTACTCGTTCCTTCATCCTTTCACTTATGGCATCTTCGTCTAGGTCATCTATCTCTTAATAAACTTCGTTCTTTAATTTCTTCGGGTTCACTAGGTTCTGTTACTGATGAATCTCTTCAATGTATTTCATGTCAAACTGCAAAACAACCGGCTTTATCCTTTAATACAAATGATTCTATTTCTAATGCTCCCTTTGATCTTATTCACTCTGATATTTGGGGACCATCTCCTACACCAACTATGGGTGGGTCAAAATATTTTGTTGTGTTTATTGATTACTACTCCCGTTTTACATGGATTTATTTGATGAAAAACCGCTCAGAATTATCTCAAATATACAAAAACTTTGCATCAATGGTTCAAACTCAATTTTCTCAAACTATCAAGATTTTACGCACTGATAATGCATCTGAATATCTTGAGTCTACTCTTACTATATTTCTTAAACAGCAAGGAACCATTGTCCAACGTTCTTGTCCAGGTACTTCCCAATAAAATGGTAGAGCAGAACGAAAACATCGACACATTCTTGATATAACTCGGTCTTTACTTTTCTCTGCATCTTATCCATCACAATTTTGGGGTGAGGCAGCTCTTACAGCTATATATGTCATCAATAGAATACCTTCTTTTACAATCTCTAATATCTCTCCTTATGAGCGGTTATATGGTTCTTCACCGGTATATAATTCTCTCAAAGTCTTTGGTTGTGCTTGCTTTGTGTTACTTCAACCTCATGAGCATAATAAGTTACAACCTCGAGCACGATTATGTTGTTTCCTAGGGTATGGCATTGAACACAAAGGATATAGATGTTGGGATCCTGTCTCCAATCGTCTTCGAGTTTCTCGACATGTCATCTTCTGGGAAAATATCATGTTTTCTTCCTTATCTCCTTTTCGTACCACATCTCCATTACTTACTAATGTATCTTCTGATTTATTTCCTTCTAGTACTGATACATTGACAGATACTTCAACTCTTACGGCTTCTCCTTCGATTCTCTCCCAAATGATGGACTCGCACCCTCTTCCACCGAAACCGAGTTGCCTCATGAATCCACTCCTCGACCAACAAGAGTAAGAGCACCCCCCGTTCGTCTTCTTGATTATCATTGTTATTCTACAATCTCCACTCTACATGGGCCTCAATCTTACCGGGAGGCTAGTACTAATCCTCTTTGGCGGCAAGCTATGCAAGAAGAACTTCAAGCCTTGGAGAACACACATACTTGGGATTTAGTTGATCTTCCTAGAGACAAAACTCTTATCGGATGTAAGTGGGTTTATAAAATCAAAACTCACTCAGATGGGACTATTGAACGATACAAGGCTCGGCTGGTCGCAAAGGGATTTACACAGGAATATGGCATTGACTATGAAGAAACATTTGCTCCTGTTGCTCGTCTTACCTCTGTGCGTAGCTTGCTTGCTGTTGTTGCAGCTAAACAATGGCCCTTGTATCAGATGGATGTTAAAAATGCTTTTCTCAATGGAGTTCTAAAGGAAGAAGTTTATATGAAACCACCTCCGGGTTATTCACATCCTGCCAACAAAGTTTGTCATCTTCGTCGCGCATTATATGGCCTAAAAAAGGCTCTCGTGCCTGGTTTTCTACTTTCAGCAGTACTGTCAGTGATTTTGGCTTCTCTC